>OY744522.1:137698665-137866165 GCA_963556195.1 Sepiola atlantica
GCCCCCTTCGAAGATATTTTTTCAACTGACAATGACCTGAGGAGTCTCTATTTACTTGTTTTCGCATGAGGGTTAGAGTTAGTTACAAGATTGGTTTTTAATGTGGGGAAAAATCCAGCTGCCCAAAAAGGGGCATTCTGGGTTGAGACAAATAAAAATTGCCTCAGCCTAGAAGGATTTCTCCTTCAGTGACCAAGGACAGAAAAGATTGTAGTATAAAAAAAGATATACATTTTGTTTCTAGCAAGAAGACCAAGCATAAAGAAGATTAAGTGTAGTATAAGAACAGATACTACACTTTGCTCCTAGCCAAAAGGCACACCCTGAGGGTCATCTGAGGAGTGCCATTGTCTATTAAACAAGACAATAAATTAGATTTAAAATCCTAAAAAGAAAGGTGGAGACACATGATTGACCTAATGAATACCATTGCATCTTTTGGAATCTGCTGTGCCAGGTTCAAATCCTATTGGATCCACTGTTCAGTAACCTAACATTAGTGTGTAAGGTATGAACCCACAATTTCTCCCTATCTATGAGTAAAATAGCAACTTGTTTTCATGATCATAATACGATGAATCAGTGTTCTATTTGGGCATTTGATATTCTAGAAAGAGTTTATATGTTATAAAGCAGATAAACTAAACAAACAGATTTTTTTTTACGTCTTTCTGTCGCTATTTAAAGTTAAAATTTTCAGCGGATCGGTGATGGCTGCTCTTTTTTTTTTTTTTGTGTTTTTGGTCAATTATTCTCAATCTGCGGTAAAGGTTTACTCAATATTGAAGAGTGAAGGGCTGTAGACAATCATAGAAGTAGTGTTTCTTCACAAGTTGGTTAGGATTGGCCAACAACTATTCCGACGCACATTTTAGCTTTGATTGTTTTTATTCTCAGACTGTTCTCATTAACAATTCGCCCTTCTGCTCAAAACCTTCCAAAACTCATGAAAGGAAGAAAAAAAAAAGAAAAAGAAAGGAATCCTTACTTCAATTATAATTTTAGAGTCCAAGTCGCTTTTTCCAAAAAGTAGGAAAAGTCTATTTCTTATAATTTAATCTCCTCAAAGCTAGAATTGCTAATCATTGCTACAATATTACAGAGGAATATCAGTTCATATGAACTGAGGTTTTGACTTTATTATTTTCTTTCATATTTATACGTACGACCAAATATGATGAAAAACCTTCTCGCAAAACACAATATTTTCTCGCAGTTCTCTTTGGACAGAGTTCCATGAAAATACTTTAAGATTACATATTTTTGCTAGTATATAGTGTTGAGTTTGCTAATGAAAAGCTAATTGTGAAAATTTCTTAACATATGCTCCCCTTCCAAGGAGGAGATAATGCCTATTAGGATGGGGTCATGACAAACGAATATCTAGTACCCCCCCTCCTCCCAGGATGTGGTAATGCCTGGGAGGATGGTATACTGTGCACTGAACAAATACCCCCCCCCCAAGCCTTGAAAGATAGGAATAGTATAGTTTCTACTTCAGACAGATACCAAATCTCCATTATATTTGTAATTCCTTTTCAACATCAGCATTAAAGGGATTCCCAAAAAGATCAAAAATCAGCTTCAGCTCCGAAGTGATTCAGTGTGTGCATGTGTTCGTTTCTTCACAGCTCGTTTAGCTCTGCAGCAAAATTATCAGATCCAAACTTTGACCCGTGATTGGTTTGTCTGTTAGTTGATTCCCTTAAATTTGGATTTTTAATTGAAACATTAGTTCCAAATAAGAGATTCAACTAGAGACTGCTTTCCTAACTTCTTCGTCAACGTTACATCCTATAGGATGTCTTTCATTGTCTTTGCTCTTAAGGGTTATTTACTGTAAAGTGTAGTATCTGTTCTGATACTACATTTAATCTTTTTTTTATTTTTGTCCACATCCAGAATACACTTTTTTGAGGAGCTGGATTTTCCCCCACATTAAAAACTGACTTTTTGTCTAACTCTGCCCTCGTGGGTAGGCAAGCAAATAGGAACTCTTCAGTGATATTTATTGACTTCCCAATACCACATATGAAAATTAATAGCATCTCTAAGTGACTTTGTCCGGTGTTCAGTCTGTCACTTCCATTTGAAACAGAATTTTCATTGTATTTTCAGAACATTTTTTTCTTAATTTTTAAAATCAGAAAAAAGAAATTAATAAAAAAAAATTTTTTTGTTTTTTTCTTTTTAGGATTTGGAAAACCAGATGGATGTGGCTGAGAAGAGACGTTTGACCTTGTTAAAGGATTTCTTGGAAATTTAGTCGGTGGGGGGGTGCTGGTAGAGTGGAAAGGGAAGTGGCTTTTCCTTCCCTATACACCTTGTGTCTCCCCCCCCCCCCCTCTTCTCTCCCAACTGTTTGATAAAATAAAAATTGTTCCACTGTGTGGACTCTTCGAAGGGGGGAAGACAGTTGGTCACCACTTTTGTCTGTACAGTCCTGTGACCGATTGGTCAGCTATTTGTTGCTCTACAATAGACGCGTGCATCTACATCCACACACGCAAGGGGTCAGGAGAGGGAGGAGGGAAGCACTTAAACTGAGTTTCCGTTCCTCCCCTACAGACACAGAAGCGCGCATACATACACACACATTTTGGCAAGAAGGACGTTCAACACCGACACAACCTCAAGGACAGAAGACAATTGAAGAAAACCACAAAATATATATACATAACAACTATATCATTTTTTAATTTTTTTTTTAATTTTTAAAAAAATTTTTTAAGAGAAGAGAAAAGAAGAAAAAAACAACTTCCAAACGAAAATTTGTGCTTAAAAAAAAAAAAAACTTTTAAGAAAATTAAAAAAAAAAAAAAAAAAAAATTCTTCACTATTAAAGGTGATTTGAATTTAGTTTTCTTTGAAAGAAAAGAAAGAAAAGTATCCACACTCCATCCTGGAAATGCCTTTTCTTCTAAGAATTCAAGTTAGCATTTCACATGTGCAAGATATATTTGGCAGCAGGCCCTACTTTCTGCACATTTACAAATGACGGACAAAGATTGCTATCCGCGACTGTCGTATCGGTGCTGCATACATTTGAATGAGTAATGCGCTTTGTGTATCCATATAAAAACTGTCCAATGGTTTTGTTTCTTGGCGCTTTTCATTGCACATGATTGTTCATAATAGGCCAGTTGTGACTAGTTCTTTAGATTAAATTATGAAGGAATTGTCAGTAAAAAACACACAATGAGTGTTTTCTTGCTGACAAGAAAGGATCCCTTGACAATGACCATTGGCCAGTATTAGCATGACCGCACCAAGCAGAAGTCTTGCCGGTTTGCTAGTAGAAAGCACTTGTATTTCTACACTAATGGCCATAGTATATTCCAATATTAAATAGGGAACAAGTTCACGGTATTTGTTGCTCGACACATTTATTGCAGAGCTTGAAAGATGAGTAAAAATTCACCTTTCTCAAAGGCTCATTAGTCAAGTGGTCAAAGACGACACCTGTCTTAGGTGATCCCACTTTCAGAAGCACAGACTTAAATGCTGTAAGTCTCATTTTTCACTTTGTAGTTTTCTGTGTTTATTCTTATCCCCGTGGACTAAGTTAACCGTTTATTTAATGTTATTACCTATGCAAACATGAGTGCCACCAAAAAAGAAAGCAACATTGTATTGGGATGAAGGTGGAATTTTCTTTATGGAAGTTTTAAAGAAAACAATTTTTTAAATTTTTTTTTTTTTTTTTTTTTTTTTTAAATTTACTTCTTCTCAAATTGCCCTGCACCTCCTCCCTCCAAAACGGAGACTTGTACAAGTCTTCATATTCAAGAAGAAAAAGCCCCCAACCCCCAATATATTTTTGTTCATAATTTTTTTTTTTTTTTTTTTTTTTTACTGGGCTATTCTTTTAATCAAAGTCTAACTCTAACTAATTGTTGTTTCTCGACCCATTCCGGCAGAGAATCCACATGACAACGCTGTGTGTATGCGCATATATTATTGGTTTTTCTTTTTTTTTTTTCCTTCTGTTCTGATGTCTCGGTTGTAATGAACGCCCCACCCCCCTCTACCTCCATGCCCCCTCCCCCAAAGTCCAAGAAACTTTTAAGAAACAACCAAAAAAAGTTTAATAAAATAAAAAAAGATTAAAAAATAATGTACAAATGTCCTTTTCAGCAAACAAAAACTTCTGCCCAAATTCTTATTGCCCTCTTTTCTTTTTTTTTCTTTTTTTTAAATTTTTTTTTCTACTTCTATTAAAAAAAAATATGATGGGAAAAAATTAAAAGCAAAAAACAAAATACAAAAATAAATTGTTTTTTTTTTAAATTTTTTTTTTTTTAATTTGAATGAAAACAAGTCTTGATTGCACAAATTGAAAGTTTTGAATCCTTTTTACAGAATTTTGGCAAAAACAACCTTGTGAAATCCCCCACCCTCCCACAAATTAAAACTACTTTTAATTTAAAAAAAAAAATTTTGATTTTTAAAAAATGGTTCAAAATCTTGCAAGAAATTTAATTTTTAAGCCTTGACAGTCATTCAATGTGAAAAACAAACTTTATTCCTTTCAGAAGCCATGAATTGAGCTGGGAAGAGTGTTATGTACAGAATAGCAATTTATTGTTGCGTTAATTGCTCCTTCCCAATACCCCACCCATTTGTAAATCGGTCTGCAAGATCAAACCTTTGATCTGTAAGCTTGATAAAGTGGCATCATCGGAATTAAAATTTGTTGTGCACCTCTCCCATCTGTATTCATTTCTAAGCATTTTTTTTTTTTTTTGTTTCAATTGAATTACTGCCATGTTCCTGTGAGAGATATTTTGCTAGCACAAGGTTTCAGCTGACCCATTGAAGAAGGTAACTCTAGTATCTGTCTTCATGGAAATGGGGGTTTAAAACTTCTTTCCTACTCTTGACAAGAACACTGACCCAAAACAAAACTGTTTTATTTTTAAACTCTAGTCAGTTTTCGAACTGAAAAATTTGGCTTATATATTAATGATTCCCTATTGGTTAGGGATTTCGGTGAAATTCATTTAAAAAAAATTTTTTTTTTTTTTTTTTTTTCGTGGCATGATGCTCACAAGTCTCCCGGTACAAATTTTATTTCTAAGAGATTATAATTTAGGGGCCTTACCCCCCCCCCCTCTTTTAAATAAGCCGTAATTTCAAAATTCTTTTTAAGAAAAGATCTGTTTGTTCTCTTGTAAAAGAAATGTTTATTTTTCCGATTTTTTTTCTTTTAAATGCTGAATTATCTCCCCTTATTAAAGGGAGATAATTCAAGCATTAAATGATTTCCTTTTCTAAAAAAAAAAAAAATTTTCATTCTCAAAATGTTGACCTGTAATTTGCTACTTTTGACTCGTTAAAAAAATCCAGATGGCCAAAGTCTTAACATTCAATTTTGTTTATAAACTGGATTTCTTTTCTATTAATTTCTTTTCTTTAAATTGTATGAATAATAAATTAGAATTGAATAAATCTTATGAAAACCTTTCCAATTAAATTTTAAAATAAATTCTAATTTCAGTTTAGACAGGATCTCGCAAAAAGAAAATAGATGGTGGTGGTGGGGGGCGGGCGGATGAATCACATAAATACTTGTTTTTGGATCATTTATTTATAAATAAAATAGACAAGAATATTAACACAATTGTCTCAAATTTTTTATTACATGATCATTATCTAATTTCAACCCTCATGTAGTTGCAGTCTTTATTGGCTCAACTGGCACAAAATAATCTCAATTCATAGCTGTATATGAAAATGTTAAACTTTTTTTTTTTTCTAAGAGGGAACAAAATGAAAAAAAAAAAATTTTCAAGTAATATTATGGGAAAGGTGTTAGATACTTGATTTGCCTTTTCATCTGGGAGCGAATTAGCGGTTTGATTAATTATGAACTTACATGAGTGTTCCGCTTGTTGTGACAAGTTGCCGTTTGACTGTCAGTGATTCAACAAAGAATTCTCATCCCAAGCAAAAACATAAGCCAAGCTTATAAACAATTAACATACTCTAAGTCCAATCAGCACGATCTTTTAGCTAAGGACCCAACTGATCACCAACCCTCGGAAAAAACAAAACTGCTTGTCATGTCCCGCGGGCCAGCTCCCCCTCCTCCCTGCAATATTTTTCACTTCTAACAAAGTCCAACACAAATAGTAATGGGTCTGACATACTTTTTCTAAGAAAATTGAGGCACTGGCGTAAGGCAGCATAAACCCAAATAATTGTAATAATTAAAACTCAATCCATAATTTGCTAAATTAAAAACAAAACTTAAAAGATGTTTTGTAAAATATTTCACCATTCTCAGCAAATACACTATTTGTTCTCTGTTGAACTGCTTTCAACGTCTTCATAGAGAAAGGTGCATTTTTGCAAACGACTGATAGGTACAACCGATTCAAATATTAGATATTTAGATCAATTTAAATTAAGCTAGATTTTTTTTTTTTTTTTTTTTTAAATCTCTTAGGATGTGTCTGCATTCTGATATACAATAATTTATTTAGAAAAGCTTTTAATTCGTAAAAATAATTACAAGTTCTTGCAAACACAAAACAAATTATTTGAATGTGTGAAAAATAGATCTCCTTTTTGGCAAGTATTTGCTGATAGGTAAGATTTATCTTAACAGGATTCTATTTTTGTAAATGACTTAACACCTACAATTTCTAATGGCCCAATTTGAACTGAAATATATATATTTAGGTTTATTTAATACTCTTTTCAGAATTAATTTCGTTTAGACAATAAGCATTTTATTAATGATTTTGCTGATAACACATTTTAATAAGCAGCTTCTTTAGTTTTTTAAATTTTACTTTGTTCCACTTTAAATATTGATATAAGTATAAATAGGAAGCTGGAAACAAAACTATTTACATCAAACATTTTCATAGCCATCCAAGGAACTTAAATTTGGTTCACTTATTAATTACATTTTCATTTGGTCATTTACTTATCTTTTTTTAAACATCTTTTGCTTTTTTTTAAGCAACTTATGGCTAAACATTGTAGCAAGTAAAAGACAAACTATACAACTTCATAATAAAATGTGTAAATGCAGGTTTGAAAATATTCCGCATGTTAGGAAATATAATTAAGATGTATTTATAACTTTAAATTACCATTTTAGTATCAACATTTTTTTAAAAGTAACTTTGCATTTTATTTCAGGAGATTAAGATTCTAAACACTTATGCTTGGTTCAATTATTAACTTAAAAGGCCAAATGATAACATTCAACTATTTTTTTTTTTCAACATTAAACTATTTTTTTAAAACAAAGTGAAAGTAAGATTCTCAGGCAACATTGGGTAGGCATAACTAGAGTATACTAAAAATGAGGATGAAATATTACCAGAAATTGATAAACTGAGTATTTTCAAAAAAATTCCCAGCAAGAAGTATGATCTGTCTTGAAACGCTAATGAATCAAGTTTGAGATAATCAGAACACAAACGGACAATGCGAAGTCTTTTTTCGGCTTTAGTTTCCTTAAATCCCCCCCCCCCAATTCAGTGATACACAGATAACCTTTTAAATTTGTAATAATCGAATGGTATTTATTTGTATCAAAGAAAAATAGCGCACATACTTTCTCTTTTTAGTGAAGATCTCTTTTTTTTTTTTTTTTTTTAATTTTGTAAATTTAAGAAATAGATAATACGATTACGAGACTTTAATAAACAGTTCAAAGGAGACTAATTTAATATTGTTAAAAAGTAGACAATAAAAGATGTCTAAATTTACAGCCCCCCCACCCACAAGAAATTAATATTCAAGATCTAAAAAAAAAAAAAAAAACAATAAAACTTGAAGTTGTATATATTTTTATTTTTAAATCGTCCCTATTTTTACTTTAGAATATTAAATTAATTTAAAAAAATTCTGAACAAGATTGTCATTAGATTTATTTCAATTATTCTACTTCTAGAAAGACCTTCAGTGAGGATTGAAAGTTGTTTCCATTTTATGACTGGGATTTTGTCATGGAACAACTTATGGGTCTGGTGATTGGTGTCAAATGATTTCAGGCGAATGGGCATAACAGGGGTCTAAGCTGGCTTCCGGTGGAAAATGGTTGAAGAAAGTGTCTATGGATGCCTGAAAGTGATACAATTTTTTTTTTCATATTAATTTCAGACTTTTCTTTCATATTATAATAATTAACATAATACAGACTATTTGAAAAATAATTTATTTGATTATAAATAATATAGAATAATTTTTTTTTTTTTTTTTTTTTTTCAAGACATAATGTTTTTGAGCAACGGAATGTGATTTTTTTTTTTTTTTTCAATGTTTTGGAAATATTTTATTAAACGTCTTAATAATATTGTATCCAATACAGTATATCGCCGAAGAAATTTGTTTTAATTCGGCGGCGCCACAGAAATTCCTGTAGGTGACTATTGAAGTTTTCCAGGCTAGTCCCGCTCATCACTTGGAATTTTAACTTGCAATGAGCCCAGCTTCCTTCCACACGGTTTGTGTGGATTGTAAGGTCGTCCGGATCCACAAAGTTGTATGTGTGGTTGACCACAAAATGATTAGGTAGGGCATGATAGACTCGCCAGCCATCCGTTATGAAGAGGGTGCCTGGGCGAACATATCGCCAAATTATGGGTAAAAGAGTTTCTGCATCTCTTGTCGACTGATACCATCATCGTCGCATTCGTTTCTCGCTCGACCATGCCGAGAACCCATTGATCTTCTCGAAATCTACCGCGGTTATATTTGCGGTTCATGAATTTACTCTCGTCAATTTCAACTGTTCTCCCAGGTCCACCCATCTCAACGGGATTGTCGACCAAACACATGGTGCAAATTTCGCGCATGAAGCTGTACCAGTCCAGCAAACTCCGCCTGCATACACCAGTCTCTTTCGTAACGTACTTGCGGCTCTTGCAAGCACCAATACATTACTTTCAAAATTTTATTTGACGCTAAATGGGCACCATAAAAAAAGAGCCCACCCGTACACTTTTTTTTTTTTACATTTAGGGCAAGCCCATATGTAGCCGTCAATTTTCTCATTTGTAACATACGCCATGGATGAGGACATTTCTGACACATTAAACTGTTGCTGATCAGTCCGTGGCGTGCCAACCACTTTATTATGTTCAAATTATTAGTCGTGTTTACTGTTCTAAGTTTATGTTCATAACACAATTCAGCGGCTGGCATAACGTCATCAACAGCTATGGAAAAAATCGTGGATAAGATAGCAGAATGAATTTTCTGAAGTTAATTCCATTTCCAAGAAAAAAGGTCCGGAAGTTAATTCCATTTCCAAGAAAAAAGGTTTTCACTATTATTAAAAAAAAATTTTGAAAACAATTGAATAAAAACAAATAAATTATTAGGCTGTATTATGTTAATTATTAGAAAAGTCTGAAATTAATCTGAAAAAAATTGTATCACTTTCAGGCATCCGTAGACACTTTCTTCAACCATTTTCCACCGGAAGCCAGCTTAGACCCCTGTTATGCCCATTCGCCTGATTTCATTATAAAAATATTTGACAAAATAGTTTTTTTATTTTTTTTATATCATAAACTTATTCTTTAGACTCAAGTTACCATGACTGGAACTTCCTCAAATCTTTTTTTTTTAATTTCTCAAATCTGTGCCAAGACTTTTCAGTCAATTAGTTGCTGTAAGGAAGGCATGAAATTCTGAAGAAAACAGCTTAAACTAAGCCTGCTCAAAAGAATTCAAAAAAAAAAAAAACACAACACAACATAAAATAGAATTTTTATTTTTTTTTAAAAATCAGGGGGGGGGGGTGCTTCTACAACTTATCAGATTTAAATCTGACAAGTTCTATAAAAGCAAACTTATGGGGTTGATTCATAAATGCTGCCTTGTAGTTAGTGTCAATCCATGATAAGACTCCACTACAATAAAACATTAGTCTTCAAGCAAATCTTAAAATATTCTATTACATAAATTAAAACTACTCGATGCGGTCTTTGAATGACAGGATCAGTGATGATGCATGATTGAGATATCATTCTTTATTTGATCATCTTTTTCACTAAGATATAAAAATCAAAGTTATTACCTGATCAATACACCCTTGACTGAAGAAAGTTTAACCCTCCCAACAGTCAACTATGTTCGGCTCATCCAATTGCGAGTCATTTTTTTAAATAAATATAAACTAAAGAAAAAAAAAGTTTTCAGGATCAAATGCTTTCCTGCAAATGAAAGACTATGGTCGATAGCTCAATTGAAAAATCTAGCTTTTAAAAATCTATTGACGTCTTGAATGTCGTTTCTGTTTTCGATGTCTGTTATTTGTAGGGGCATCATCATTTTGTGGAGAAATGCCTTCCCATCCGACCGGTTCGATGACGTTCTTTTTCCCATGCGGTGGTGGACCAATCAGCAGTTCAATATCTTCATAATTCAAAACTTCCTTCTCTAACAAAGCATTCGCCAACTGGAAGAGAAAGCAAGGAAAACGTGAATTCATTCACAATTTAGACATTTTAAAGCAAAACAAATAAGCATAGAAGTGATTTAGGTTTAAATGTCTCCCAAAAGGGTTGATATCCTGTCACCGAGCCCAAATCCTACCAGTTTATCATTTTTTTTTCTATTCCTGACAGATGAAGGCATTGTGTTAAGACAACTCCTTCTTGAAAAAAAAAATTACATGCATAGAATTTTAACTAAACCCCTTTAACAAAATTGTGTTACTGGCATGTCACAATTAAATAGAAGTGATTTTACTAAAAAAACAAAAAAACAACTTCTGTTGCAAAATTTGACTCACCAATTGAAGTGTTTCCTTATTCTCTAAAAGAACCTTTTCCGTATTTCTGTAAGCATTCGTCACAAGAATACGGGCTTCCTGCAAAGAGAAGAGGAAAAGCAACAAGTTTCATAAAATGGAACCTTTTTAATTGGTTGACTCATTTCGTGAAGTCATTGATTAGTCAAAAGTTCAATATCATTATCAGATTGGTCCACTGCTACAACAAATTCTATAAAACAGCCAGTCTAATAAGATTTCCAAAGAAAAATAAGGAATGTAATTTTTTTACATTATAGTTACAAACAAACATGTGTCTCTTGAATGAAAATGTTGAATATTTTTGAATGCATAGAAAATTTTAAAGCAAATTCTCATAAAATTTATGCATAAAGCTGTTGATCATATGCATCAAATTACAAATCAATAGCAGGCATTAACTTTTATTTAGTTGGTTTTTTAAAAGTAAATGATATTCAACAGCAAATTCGCAATGGCAAAATGAGCTATAACGTTTTCTTTACATATTTGAAGTCAGTATACATAGATAGTGACAGCAGTATTAAGACAAATCCTAATGCTGCAGTAATTTATTTACAAATATATTAGAAACTATCAAATCCATTAAAATATTTTCATGGATTTGATAAACTTAATTTTTGTTCAATTTATTTCATTATTATAAAGAGAGAAAAAAATAGCACACCAAAACCTATACAGACCTTACATGTTTCAATGGTTAAAAAAAAGGACTTGAAAGTTTCAAAATTAAATTTTTTTTACTTGGTGTAAATTTCTTTTATCAAATGCTATTTTATTTTTTTTTCTAAAACCCAAAAGATCTTTTTTTGATTAGACTGACCTCATCAATAATGGAAGCTAAGCGTTTGCTGTACGGCTTGTAACCGCTTGAATTTTGACCGTCTGGGAAAGACAAATGGCCAACGCGTTTGTTCATGCCATACATTTGTATTTTGGCATAAGCCATCTTGGTCACTTTTTTCAAATCGTCTTCAGCACCTAAAAAAATAAAAATAAATATATATATATATATATATATATATATATATATAAGAACAAACGTATACAAAAATGGGAAAAACAATTGTAAATAAATGAACAATTCATTTACCTGAAGACAGCTGCCGAGCACATCGCATGAAACAGTAGCCATAGAAATATCATTTATTAGGACAATAGTCCAAAGATGAACAATGTAAATAATCATAGAGGCCATGTGATACTATCTAACCACCAACCAGATATGGAAAAGTGTAGGTGAGTAAAACAATACAACTCCTGGCGTCACGAGGGTGCGTTTACCACTCTATCACAGAGTATTAAAAAGATTAAACAACATGGTTATCTTTGTAGTTTCATCTCTTAGTGGAACAAATTTACTTTTGACCGTTGACTACATGACATGTTATCGACTCACTGCTTAATGTCATGTAAACACTAGAAATGGTATTCCAGTGTGTATATTTCAACTTTGGGATGTTGAGTTCTTGGTCTTCTTCAAATTTCAGTAGAAATAAAAACAAAGCATTTCTATTGATTCAAATATTATTTTGGTCTCCATCAAAGGACATTTACATATTTCACTGTCCGTTTGTGTTCCGATTCTCTCATACTTGATTCATTAGCGTTTCATCAAGACGGATCATAAACACTGACTGAGCAAAATTTCTCAAAATGACGTGTTTGCAAATATCTAAAATTTCCATCCTTAGTTTTTGTTCAAATTTTACGAAAAGTGAGGATTAATGGTTATTTACATGAGACAAATACTGCTGACACTAGGATCATTTGGGGTGACCCTTAGAAGTGGATCTGCAGTAAAGTGTTAAAGTCAAGTGCATTTTATTACTTATTAATGATATAGCTCCATACAATAGGATATTGAGCATTTTTTTTGGTGCAGGATCTGCTGACTCAGTTAGATTTTTCCCCAATTTAAAAATGTTCTTGCTTGATATCTATTTAATAACTAAAATTAAGTAACACTCACTCACTATTAAATTAGAAATAAATTTTTTAAAAATATATAAATAAATTTTTTTTTTAAATCGTACTTTATAATGTTATGATTTATTAAGTAGACAACTTTTTTACGAGTTTATAAAATAAAAATTCTTTACTTCCATAATTACACGATCATCATTCAACTTCAAAATTTTTTCTTTTGGTGATATACACATATTTTGCTTCATTTAATGACATCATAAATTCATGGGCATACAATAAACTGACAAACTTGACAATTAGATGAGTGCATGTTTGGTATTTTTTCTTAGAAATGTAGACGATTGGAAGACATTCACACACCTGTAACATGTAATTAAATGAAGGAGAGTTTTTTGGGTTTTTTGTTACATTACTCAAACTAAATTTAAAAAAAAAATTATTCCATGAGCTTAAATATCGCAATATTAAGCAGATTTTTCAATTTAACTTCTTTCCTGTATTCTACGATATTTAAGGACACTAAGTCTCCGGGCAACGTGGGATAGTCATACTAGTGACATAATAATTTCTATGATGTTTCAAGTAAAGTTTGTTTTCCATTCATTCACACACAATATTGAAAAAAAAAAGTTTTTCCACCCCGCCAGATTATTTTCTATTCCTCCAGAAAGAAAGAAAGAGTGTCTTACCCGTTGTCACTCGATTAAAGGTAATTGCCTCCGCGACACGACCTCCCAAAGCCATACACATCCTTTCAAATAACTGAAAAGAAAGAAAAATGTATGAAAAGAAGAAAAATTTTTCCAATTCGTTTTGTGACTGGAACAGAGTAGTGAAAAGGAGTTTAATAAAAAAAAAAAAATAAATAAATAAAAATAGACCTTTTCTCATTTGTTTTTCTCTCCTATAAAAGAAAAAAAAAACAATCTACAACTAAATACGAATGCTTAAAGTTCACAGCAGAAATCAAGCCAGCAATGGAATCTCATGGAGCCATTATTTGCAGAGAGGAAGGTTTTGTCAAGCCCTTCGTAATTATGTTATTAAACAGGAAAACTAATTCTTTAAACAAGTGATAAACTGATTTTTTAGTGGATTGAATTTTGCCAAATCATTTTTTTAACCATTGTGCTATGGTAACAACCAACAACATTCGAAGATTCCAAATTTGAAAATAAATTAAAAAATTTGCAGAAGATTCAGATTTTTATATAAAAAAAAAACAACAAAATCCATCCTTATTTTGAAAGTGAGAAAAACAAACAAACCAAAGAAGAAAAAAAAGTCCTGACTAGGGTCATCAAGATTAACTTTGATACAATATTACAATAGAAAAACGATACTCAATACTCTTTTGGATAGCACACTAATAACATAACTGGCCTCGTGCATTGCATGCCCTTCGACAGTTTGTGAACAGTTTTAACTTACAAAGTTTGCTCATATATATATATATATATATATAGCAATATCAGTGGATGCGATCTCGACTGACTGTACTAAGGTCTCCCAGTAAGCATAGATGGCCTGATTGATCACTGAGTGGATTAGCGATACACTGACCAGAGTTGATGCCACCTGTACACTTTCAACTGACAAGAAAAAACCCATGTTTATATAATGGATACATCGGAAAGTAAGATGAGATCTACAAAGCATGCCAGAAAGATGTCAGCTTTTAGACACTCAACTTCTGGTTTTCATTTGTATGAAAGAATAAATCTGATGGTTACATTTTTGTCGTTTTTATTTCACAATGAGCAGCTGCAACCATTGATAAGTCCACAAGAAATGAGAGGAGGAAAAGCGAATGGAAAGTAAAATGTACACAGATGAGAGTAGGAGGGGGGAGAGATGAAATTGTCCAGTGAATAACCTTGGAATACAAGTACAAAACACAAAGAAAAAGAAAAGCTTGACAAAAATCAATGTCAAACATTAATAACGTATTTGTATAGTTTAAAAGATGAGATATCAAAAAGGATCCTAATCCAGCCTTAAAAAAAAAATTCCAAACCAAAAGCCATTAACTCTAGTAGCAATCAAAAAAAATAAAAAAACGTATCATATATGAATAATTTTAAAACATATTTGTAGTTTTCCAAGTAAAAATTAAAAAAACATGTTATAAGAATTTGTGTGTGCATGTGCTTAGATTTTCTGTAAATTGTTCAGTTGAATAAAATATTTTACCTCTTCGGTTGAATAAAGTTTCTGATCAGAAGGCAAATATTGTACAAATCCCAATGCACTGTTTGTTCGTGGAACAATTGAGATCTGCAGAGAAAAAGATATAAATAAACAGTCAACAGATTTTAATACAAAATTATAAACATTTCAGTCCTATATATATATATATATATATATATATATGATGAATTAAACTAGGAATCCTAATCATACAAACTACTGTTGGATAGTGGCCATGTGGGAGCGGACGCATCTTTAGGTGGGTGTATCTGTTGGAAATCGTTGGTTTGACTTGCGCGATTTAGTGCGGGTGGGCCTGTGCAGAATAGGGCTGAGCTCACAGACGTGACAGGGTCACCGCATTGACGAGACCTCAGATCAGGGGTCAATGTGCACGTGCGCATAGAGGCGCTGTGACGTCACAGGCTTTTGCGTGGGAAGCAGAGCTTGTGTCAGTCTGGGTTTTGGAGGTGAGCCTATGAGACATGATTTAAGATGTAGTCTGCCAAATGATTAGGAGAATTGATTCCCTAAGAAAATACAGCCGAAAGATCTCTTTTCCCCCTCCACAAATGGTTATGGACTTAATTGATAAGTAATTATGAAAGCAGTAGTTTGCTTTTGCTTTTTTTTTCTCTCTCTCTCTCTCTCTCTCTCTCCGTTGGTGAATATCTCCAAGCCGATAGATAACTAACGCCTGAAATAAAACAGAAATTAAATTTAAGGGATTGTTTGTCTTCTGGGTCGGTCATGGAGCTTTTGTGTTGCAGCGGCGTGGTTCACGGCCGAAAGAAAGAAGAGAGAGTTCAACCACTGGACGACGCACCCCCTCCACGCGGCGAGAAAAGATTGAGGGTGCGAGAAATTTAAAGGTATGCAAATTATATGATTTATGGTGTGACAGGTGATTAAACGAGAACTGCCACGGCCCGTTCCGGGACGGGTGTGCGGGGCGAGAACTGCCACAGCCTATTCCCAGGACGGCTATGTAACACTACATCAGAAACCGATTTTGAGGATTCAGTCTCTTGTATATCATTATATGCATGTGTATCATAAATCAACTCAAAATGTGTAGCAACACAACACCCACAAATAATGCTGGCATTTAGTCGATTTCATGCAAATAATGTGACAAAAATAAGGAAAGAAATAGTTTAAAAAAAAGAAAAAAAAAGGAATTTCTTTTTCTACCATACTGGCATTTCTGTCCTTCTTTCAAACCTTTCTCCTCTTCTGACCGCGTATGTGTCAATATTTAGACTGGATATTAATGAATGCCCTGCAACATAACTTTTCTTTCCCCTTGATTTGATTTTCGTCTTGGCTGCTAAGTAAACATCTTTCTAATCCCACCTACATATGTTTTTAATTGTAAATATTTATAATAGTAATTATTAAAAACAAAACAAAAGGAATTTCTTACAAAGTTTTTTGGAATAAAGACAAAATCTCACTGCGAGTTAATTTGATCGTATTATGTTGATATAGCCCCTTATTTCCTTCTAGATATACGCGC
The DNA here is from genome assembly GCA_963556195.1 of Sepiola atlantica. NCBI lineage: Eukaryota > Metazoa > Mollusca > Cephalopoda > Sepiida > Sepiolidae > Sepiola > Sepiola atlantica. The sequence goes on from OY744522.1 coordinate 137,715,087, forward strand.
ACATATAATGAAAAATATTAAAAAGTGCTCAGGTATGTGGTAGACTATATCAACTGATTTGGGAGATGCAAACAAAACATTGATCACAACATTTGGTTGATTTTTTTTTTTTATCAAGAAGTAATGATTTTTATTATTATTGTAAGATATTTGAGGAAATTTTCATTATTTACTATTTATTTTTCTAGGTTTATCAGTAAATGGTTCATGTAAATAATTATTAATCCTAACTTTTGGTGGATTTTGAATAAAACTAATGGAACGATTTGAGATTTGCAAAAAGAAAAGTAAAGGAAAACATTTTGTGAATTTCAGTGGGGAGGGGGGGTCATCTTAAAAGACAAACCACAGTTTTGCTGCGATCACAGACTTGGATACTGTAAAGAACCACCAATCACAACTTTTGGTGGATTTCAAAGCAAAACTAATAAAGGATTAGACATTTGCCAAAGAATTCCCCGTTTTCAAAAACAGAATCTACTATACAATTAGACCTTTTCTAATATATTTTGGGATTCAATTGCCTAATAAGGTTAAAAATAGGTTCATGCAAATTATTTGAAGAATATACTAAATGAATTCAGAAATGGTAAGAAAAAAAAAATTAATTCACAGGAAAGTTTTGGGTCTAATGAAATATTCATATTGAGATTTGACACAAGATGAAAACAAGAGACACCCAAAATTCAGCAAATTATAAGTTGGTGGCAAATTTTGTGATATTTTCATCTACATAGTGTGAGGGAGGAGAATATAAAACCCAGAGTTTTCCTACGAAACAACTATTGATCACAAGTGTTGGAGTTTGGATTAAAATTAATGAATGTAAATTTAAATATTTGTGAAAAACATAAATTTTTGTGTATTTGGGAGACATTTTCAGTTCCATGAGGACTAAGATGTAAAGAAAAGTATGAATTGCTGGGTTGTAGCTGTGAAAAGTGGAAGGTCAAGGAAAAAAGAGGGATGCATATTTGAAGACGAATAGCGGTACTACTCCAGGGTTTGCGCCTAATTTCCGTGACTGCTCGGCCGCATCGATCCGGCAGCTCGCGGAAGCGTCCGAGAGCTGCCGAGTCGAAAACGAGGCTGTCGAGACAAAAACAAGGCTGTATAAACAAAACCGCAAAATGCGTGGAAAAAAAAAAAAAAAAAAAAATGGAAGGTTGGCAGACGACAATATAAGACGAATATGGAAAGAAAGAAATGCATATATTTTTATAAAAAATGAACAAACCCATAGCTGAAATAAAACTTTTTTTAATTTATTTTTTTAACTATTTTTTAAAAACTTTTTTTTTCAATTAGGCAAGTTTTTTTTTTCAAATTAGGCAAGTCTCTTTTTTTTTATAGATTTTTTTTTGGGGGGGGGGGGGGGGGGGGGGGGGGGGGAATTCGGTATCTTTTTCCGGAGAGGTAGCGCTTGTTTTTTTGGGGGGCTTAGCGAAAGACAGGCAGAAGAGTTGACCGCAAAAAAAATGTCCCCGATCGCAAAGACACCCAAGCCCTGCATTCCTGGGTGGGGCATCTCCATGCATATTTGTCCGATATTGTTTGTCTTGCCGTCAACCAGCAAAGTCGTGCGCATCGCCTACACCGCATTCTGGTGGGCAGTAGAGATTTCTGATGGCAGAAATTCATAACCTGCTCCGGAGATTCTAGGCTCTGACACAATTGCTGAAAATTAATTTTTTGAGTTTGGCTTAGCGTCTCCTTCCAATTTTTATCGGCTGCTTGCTATAAACTGCCTTGCAGCATCCTGATTGGTCAGTTTTTTTTCCCAGTTTTGTTTACAGCCTCGTTTTCGACTCGGCAGGTCTCGGACGCTTCCGCGAGCTGCCCGATCGCTGCGCCGAGCAGTCACGGAAATTAGGCGCAAGCCCTGGAGTAGTACCTGAATAGCTAAGGAAGGTGGGGTAAGATGGAGGTGAGGTGCTTTTCTGGCATGTGAAGTGTGTGTTGGAGAGGGGGAATGCTTACCCGTAAAAGAGCATCCGTATATTTGAGAAGCCAACCGACTAAAGCATGGCCCGATTCATGATAAGCCACAATTTTCTTTTCTGTCGGAGATAAAAGTCGACTCTTTTTGGCCACACCTGGGAAAAGCAAGGAAGAAAAAGAAAAAAAATTGAGGACATTTCCTACTATAACAAAAGAAAAAAAACAATTTGATTGTATGTAAATAAGACACGGATTTGGCACAAGGCCACAAAAACACTCGATACTAATCATGTTCAGTCGAGACAGGTGTGTCAAGTATGGTGAAAAAAAAACCCCCCAAAAAACAAAACAATTTAGTCAAACTTACAAACATCTTAAAAAGAAGAAATGAAAAAAAAAAAAAGCAAGGGTTTTAAGATGCGGCCATTTAATCTATGAGTCTAACAATAAAAAGACTATTTCAAACTGGCAGACAAAAAAACAAAAAAAAAAAACACCTTTTAAATAACTTCAAAATTATTCAATCAATGCCACACAAAGTTGACAGATTCAGGGTGATCATCACAATCGGCACACATTTTCATAAAATCTTTTTAAATATTTAAGATCTATTGGGGGATGGGGAAGGGGCAGGGCAGTGAGGCAGAAAGTACACGATGACCCTTTCCCTCATACACACATACCTGCAACAACCCTTTCAACTGCATATTCAAAGTCGTCTTTATCAACCTGCTTCTTGCCAAATCTAGCTGCATACAGTGCTGCTTCATTGCAAATATTGGCAATATCGGCCCCTGCAAAGAGAAATGAAGAAAATCACTTGAGAGAGGGAGTGAAATCAGGAATAAATAAAGTTTACTTTCACCACCAATACTGGGATCTTTGTTTTGCCTTAGTTGAAATGAATGTCTCTCTTTGAGGAATCCCCTTGTCTTGATAAGTTCCTAGAAATGACTTTTACTCCGGACCTAAAACGGAAGTCTGACATCAAATATGTTGCTAAGGCCACTGGAAAATGGTTAGATCATTCTATTTATCCAGAAAGTACCTGATTTCTGGCAAAATTCTCTACCTGTATAGGAGTCAGATACATCCTAAGATGGAGTACTGCTGTCACATCTAGAGTATATGGAAAAAAAACGTTATCCTGTTAAATTTATTCCCGGTGTTATGGACTGCAGGCAGTAGAAGTGACTATGAGGATAAGTACTCCTCCACCTTCTTCTATTTATGACTAATAAAAAATAAGATATTAATCAGGATTAAATATTAAGAACAATGAAATCGATTGAAAATAAAACTTTTCTTTATGAACACAGACCAATATTTTGCATATAAGTCTGATGAAAGATTGTTTTATGTACCTTTTGTTAAGAAAGCTATTCTGGTCAACGAAATAGGGTTGAGTTTGGTTTGGTTGTTTTGTTTTATGGCATATCAACCTTTTTCAGGTTATTTAATGTGAATCGAGTCATTTTGGCAAAAGTTTTTATGCTTCAAGTTGTTTATATGTTCAAGTATTTATTCATGGTGTTTGGTTTGGTTTGGTTTGTAGAGTAAAACTTTTGTTTTTGGCTTTCAGAACATGATTGAGTTTTGTAAAGGGAAAGGAAAAATATAATAACATCAATGTTTGGTGCATTTTGGGTCAGGCAGCGAAACGAAATAGGGGAAATATCTAACAATAATAGAAATTCAGTATCTGTGTCTGAAGGTGAAAATATATTATTACTATCCTTTAATGCTCAATTCAGTTTATTATATTATTTCAGACTTATGTACTATCTTTCAAAGCGCAATTAAGTAGGGGGGGGGGGAGAGTAGTATCTGTTCTGTTCGCATGATACAATCCTCTCAAGCGTTACCTTCTCCAGTTTTTTTTTTAGTTTTTTTTTTTGGGGGGGGGGGGGTAGTGTAGTATCTGTTCTGTTGTCATGAGACCATCTTCCCAGGCATTATTTACTCCTTTGAGGACGTAGTGTAATATCTATTCTGTTGTCATGAAGCCATATTCCCAGTCATTACCTTCTCTTTTGAGGATAGTGAAATATATGTTTGTCTGTCATGATACCATCCTTCCAGGTATTACCTTAACCTCTGGGTGAGGCTGTGCAGTATATATTCGTTTGTCATTTATATACTAGCAAAAATATGCTCCCTCTGGTCACATATTTTTGCTAGTATAAGATAATGTAACTACAAGGTTTCAAATGTACCATCATGTCATTTTAAAGAATGGAAATTGGATACAAGTTTGGGTTAGATTAACACACATGATGCACATTAACATTTTTGTTTTTTAACTATGTTCATTTTTAACGTTAACAACAATCTTTTTCTGACATCATTTTAAGTAAAAAGAACAATCAATAAAACTAAGGTTGGCTGCAGAGCACTACTTAGATCCAACCCAGTAGGTTGTCTGGTCCGTGATTAAATTAAGCAAAGAAAATCCGACATCAACCATTTGAAAAAGAAGAAACAAAGTGTTTCCTGGCAGAAATATTTACGTACCACTCATTCCCGGTGTAAGTTGAGCCAATTTGGAAGAATAGGCATCCGGTTCGAGAGACAATTTCAATTTCTTGAGATACATATCAAAGATTTCATGTCGTTCAATCATTGTGGGGAGATCGATGGAGATGTGTCTGTCGAAACGACCAGGACGTAGAAGGGCCTACAATTATAACAGGAATAAAAATAAATGATGGTTATAATGAATGAGAGGAATAAACAAATTAAAAAGAAAATCTCATTATAATGAGAGTTCGAGAGAGAGAATGAGAGAGAGACTGAGAGAGAGAGAATGAGAGAGAATGAGAGAGAAAGAGAAAAAGAGAGAGAAAGAGAATATGAGAGAGAAAGAGAATATGAGAGAGAAAGAGAATATGAGAGAGAAAGAGAATATGAGAGAGAAAGAGAATATGAGAGAGAAAGAGAGAATATGAGAGAGAGAGAGAATATGAGAGAGAGAGAGAATATGAGAGAGAGAGAGAGAATATGAGAGAGAGAGAGAATATGAGAGAGAGAGAGAATATGAGAGAGAGAGAGAATATGAGAGAGAGAGAGAATATGAGAGAGAGAGAATATGAGAGAGAGAGAATATGAGAGAGAGAGAGAATATGAGAGAGAGAGAGAATATGAGAGAGAGAGAGAATATGAGAGAGAGAGAGAATATGAGAGAGAGAGAGAATATGAGAGAGAGAGAGAGAGAATGAGAGAGAGAGAGAATGAGAGAGAGAGAGAGAATGAGAGAGAGAGAGAATGAGAGAGAGAGAGAATGAGAGAGAGAGAGAATGAGAGAGAGAGAGAGAGAGAGAATGAGAGAGAGAATGAGAGAGAGAGAGAGAATGAGAATGAGAATGAGAGAGAGAGAGAGAGAGAGAGAGAGAAAGAGAATGAGAGAGAGAGAGAGAGGTTGGAGAAAAAGATGCCAGGAGATCAAAGTGAGTGAGGAAGAAAGAGAGAGTTAGTTGATGGTGTACGGTGATTGTTGTCATAATAACCTTGTCAAGAATGTCTGCCCTGTTTGTGGCTGCAATCATGATCACTCCTTCCTGTGTGCCCATGCCGTCCATTTCAACAAGCAACTGATTTAACGTGTGTTCTTCCTCAGCATTCATACCAGCCTGGCTGAAGAAAAGGAAGTATAACCACCATTTATTTTAAGCAAACATAAATTTTAAACGATATCTCACCATTATTTACATTGTTTCTCTTCAATATTGATATGTTTACAAGGTTTCGGCCAATATGTGCTTAGACCTTCAGGTGTAGATTTCATTCTTGGTGATGCTTTCCCCAATTTTAAATATATTTGTAACACAGCAGCTTCGACCAGCATCTGATTGAGGGGCAGATGCAGCTTCTCATTATCGATGTAGCTTTATAAAGGGTCATTGTTTCCTTAGTGACTTGTGAAATAAAATATTTTTAAAAACCATACAACAAATGTAGCTGTCACCAATTTATTGCAAGCTCTAGGCTCGGGTATCTTTCGAGCTGGTTGTTGTCTGTTAGGCTGACTCATCTTGATTTCCAGAAAACAGTCTTTTTACAAACATTTGGTCTTTTTTCTGGTCAAGCCAAGGACTGGCTTAAAATTAGGTAGTAGATGAAGAGTGTGTTATTGGAGAGTGTCGAGATAGAAGATAGCCACTGAGTCGGGCCGTGTCTGTATGTATCTGACTTGAATAAGGAAAAGGTCATCAGAGTTCGAAATAAAATTCTAATGCCTTCTCTACAATAATATAAATCAATTGTTATTCAACAGAAACATATGAATACAGGAACATTAGCAAGTTCGCTTGGCAGGCACGTATTATAGTAGGAAGGTAATTGTTGTAGTGGAAACCTGATACATAACAGGTTCAGTTCCAGTTCATTTAATTCAACTCCTGCCGAAGTTATGACGAGAGGCGAATCACGTCTATTTCCTGTGGGGTTTCGACTCCAACTGATTTGGAATTGCTCGCAAAATAGCTGGGCGGAAATTAGGAAAAAGATATTGAGTTTTATGTATAAAATGATAACCCATCATACCAAATATACAACACATTGACAATTTGTTTTCTATTCAATTTTCCATAACCCTTATCAAAGTCAAAAGCCACTCGAGGATAAGTGGTGACCCATTTAGTAAAAAAAAAAATATATATAAAAAAATGCATTTGATGAGAACAGGATTTATCGTGTTATGCAGTTTGACATGCATTACACATTGGTTGTTGTTGTATAAATCTGTAATCTTTATGCAAAATAGCATGACTTCTTACCCAAAATGGGTTGAAAGGAAAGGGGAGAAGATGGGGTGTTTGGGAAATAGCTTACCCACCATGAAACAGGCTGAAGACAATTAAATCAAGATGGCATTTATTCACAAAAGCTGTGTTAAGGCGCGCGGGAAAATTGAATGTTGACAAAAATCAGTCTTACCTTCCCCCTCTCTTGCGTCCGACGGCATCAATCTCGTCAATATAAATAATACAGGGAGCTTTTTTACGCGCTTCTTTAAAAAGATCTCGAACACGAGAAGCTCCAAGACCTGATAAAAGATAAGCAAAAAAATAAATTAAATAGATTCAGAAGAGGGGGAGGGGTGGGACGGGGGTGACATGTTTTGTTAAATAAAAGTACAAATCAGTAAAATTTATTTTTGTTTCTATTTGAGTTCATATTAAATATTCTTCATGAAAAAAACAAAACAAAAAAAACATGAAAATAGATAGATTTCAAGTTTAAATTTTGTACTCCACTTAAAAAATTTTTTTTTTTTTAAAGAAAATTGAAAATGTTACCATATTATAGATTTTTTTAATGGAATCAATAGCCATGATGAGGAGACGTGAAGTGTTGGAAGGAGAGGGAATAAGAGAAGTGGGTACAATGAAAACAAAATTCTTATCGTGAGATCCATGCATGGGCATTACCCAGGAAAAATTAAGAATCCATGAAACTCCCGCTCCTACCTTTGAACTCTATATAAGTATTTTTGACTGAAAATCCTAGAGCTTTGAAAACTATATGAGGATGGCATGAACTTATATCAATATAGATGTTTTTTTGTGAGGTTTATGGTAGGGTTTATGTGTATTCAAGTTGAAATTTAAAGTAACATCCAGGAAATTTATGTTGGCTAGGTTAACGTCTATAGTAATTTTTAGTCCGAAACTATTTAGGTGTGCAGTTATGTTTGCAGAACTTATTTAATGTATGTCCGCTGCGTTTTTGGGAGAGGCAGAGTCCGTTGTCAGGGTGTAACCTTAAGACCTCGCATGGGAATTTACCGTAAGCAAGTGAAGTCTGCACTGTCATATGCTCCCTTCACTACAAACGTATCTTCAGAGGTTTGATTTCTTCATCCAAGCTCTGCCGTTTTTGCATCATGTCGCCAAGTCTTTGATTTCTGTGAAATAATTTTATAAATGTACCCATTTTTGCAAATAATTTATTTTAAAAGTAACTCATTCTTCTTGAAAGATAGAATCCTCCCTCCTTCTACAGTTGATCATCAATAATTGTTCTTCGACATATACAGGACACATATTTACTTGAATCCAGTAAATGTTATGTCTATTGGATCTGTTAATCATTCTTTCCACAAACTGAAACTTTTGCAAGTCAGACAGATAAGATTTTTTCTAAAGTCATGTGATCTTAAACTTTATTTCTAAAGCTTAACAACTTCGGTTTGAATTTTTGAAAGAAAGATGAATAAATCTAACAAACACAGGACGTCTATCAGGGATGTGAGTGGCCAATGGGAAAAAAAAGCTGAAATCGAGATGGATTTCCCCAACTGGGATGTCCCCCCCTCCTCTAAATCAAGCCAAATGACAAAAAAATAGGACGTAAAGCTTTAGCGATTCAGCAGAAATCAATCTTAGCTTAAAAATTAAAAAAAAAACCCGAAAAAAAACAAAAAAACGCCTTTTCTAAATTAAAAGAAAAAGTGGAATTCCACTTTTTCTAATTTACAAAAAAGCGGAGGTCTCATATCCCTGGTCTATAATATTTGTCAAAATATGCTTAAAGAATGATTGCTGTCTAACTATACACACGGAAAGAAGAGACTTACCACCAAGTACTTCCACAAATTCTGACCCTGCCATAGCCAGAAATGGAACATTTGCTTCTGTGGCCACAGCACGGGCCAACAAGGTTTTCCCGCAGCCTGGGGGACCCAATAATAAGGCACCTTTTGGAATCTTACCACCAATATCCTAAGCAAGCACAAAAAATAAAAGTTTCAATACAAGCAAGAGAAATGTAAACAAAACATTTCTAATTATTCTGATACCTTGTACTTCAGATCTTACTGACTGGAAGATGGATGGACACCATCAAACATCACTGACGTCCCATAGATGCCATGTGTTGATTTCTCAAAGTAGATTAAAAGGAAGGACAAATTCTATAGAAATACCACTTTAGGAAACAAAAGAATTTAACTTTGATAGATAGTAGTAAAATATCCAGGCCAGAACAAAAAAAGGTCATAAGATTGAAATCAGAACAAATCACTTACAAGGGATTTAATTCCAAATCACGATTATCTCCCTTTATTCACCGAATTTTTTAAATGTCGGATGCTTTCTGCATTTTTTGTGACTAACTTTTGTATGCCTTTCATTTTTTTTTGTTGTGACTTTAAATTTTATCCAAACCATTTAATCTTTTAAAAGACATATACACCATTTTGAAATTAGTTTCCGTTTGTCTTTTTTATTAGTTTTTTATTTTATCTATCTATATACTCTTAAAACTGTGGATCTTTCTTGTCCCCATGCAAACTAGATGAAAGACACTGGCAAGCTCCTTTATGACGTCATAAATAATTAAATAGTAAAAGTATGTAGTTATCCATTAAAACAGAACATCTTTGAGTCACAGGTCATCTATGTGAACATATATATAATCTTTGGTTTGGTAGAAAGAAATACAACAGAATGTTCAATTATTATTATATAAGAGCATAATAGAATAACAGGCCTAGTAATGCTTGCATACGCGAAACGCTGGGCACAGCAGAAACCATCGAAGATGTGGTGTCGGCTAGGAGGCTTCGATGGTTTGGTCATGTTGCTAGGAGTAGTGGGATGATAAATGCCAGCTACAGAAAAGACTTCTCAAACGCAAGACCAAGAGGACGCCTGCCAAAAAGATGATCTGACAGCATTAGGGAACAGGGCGGCGTTACTCTTCAAACAGCTGAGAAATATGTAATTCAGAGACAGAATTTTGTGTTCAATATAGCGAGGGGGCGTTCAGTCCTGTGCGATTAAAGTAAAGTAAAAGCATAATATTTATTTATTAATAGTATTACAGAAGATGAGAACATATCAACATGATACCATTGGTTTCGAGCTCTAACGGCTTAAGAAAACGAAACTCATTATTACTACAACCTTACCATTGGAGAAGGGATATTTTACGGGTTCTTAAAATGGCATTGAAGATTAAAATCATTTAAACCAATTGTTCTTAAGTCTAAACCATGGCAAATTGAGGGGGGGGGGAGACAATATTTACTTTCGTTGACTATAAATTACAAATATTTTTTAAAGGACAAATGGACGAGAGAAAAAAAAAAAAAAAAAGAGCCAAGGGAGGAGTATGAGTTGGAAACCATCAAAATACAGTGAGAGAGATAGGGAATTACTACATTTACAACTGGCAATGAAGTTAAAAAAAGGGTTAAGCTGTAACAAATGTAAATGACTTATTTCTGATAGAGTAGGGGTTCCCAACCTGGGAGTGTGAGAAGATATTTCATGGAATGCAAAAGAAATTTTGGATTAAAAAAATTTTAAAACTTACTATGTACAATGTATAAGTTGTTGCCGGTATTTCAAACAAAATAATCATGAAGGAGTGCACGATTGAAGTCAATACTGAGCAGTCGATACATTAGTTGCATAAAATATCTCCAACTTCATAGACTGGATGTCCTCATCCCATCTGCAAATGGCATACTTATAAGAGTTGTGATTCAGTTCTCGTTTTTCAATCAAAACAAAATCAAAAAATCATCCGAATCAACAAGCAGACATACGAATCACCTTCAGCAAAAGAAATGCTACGTTTCAACAAAATTATGAACAAAAATGTCATTAAGTTCAAATTTACTGTTTGTTCGTATTTGAATTTGAACAAATTTGTTTCTTATTTTTTTAAATTTTCTTGTCATTTAAATTTAGCTTAAATAATTGTTCAAATTAAGTATATATTAATTTTGTTCATCTTCGAATCAGATATTGCTATTGTTGGGGGTCTGAATATATATATATGGGGAATTTTCTAAAGGTGTGGCTATAGAAAAGGTTGGGAACTGCAGTGATAATGAGGTATTATGGATTGTGCGTTTTTTCTTGTCTATCTTAATAAGATTACCCTTCCTATATTCTTTTTTTTATTTATTTATTTTTTTTTTTAAATGTTCTATGTGTATCTTTGCTTACCTTGAATCTTTTGGGTGTTTTGAGGTAATCCACAAATTCCATAACTTCCATCTTGGCCTCTTTAAGACCAGCCACATCTTTGAAGCTGATCCCTTTTCCCTTGTGAGTCAAATTGTCGACCCTCACAAATCTCGCTTTGCGTTCACTGGCCTGCAAATGCGAAAGATGCAAAATAAAACATCTTTTCAGTTTCTAGATTAAGATTTTCATTCAAAAGAGAAAAGAAAAACAGGAGGGTGGAAGAGATAATCAATCTTCATCGTCTTCAATATAACGTCCATTTTACATGCTGACATGCGTTGGACGACTTAGAATTGACTTCAAAATTAACCTATCTCTGGCCAGATCTTTATTTATCCTTCTTTCTCTCAAGTCCATTCTTATCACTTCCTCCCATGTTTTCCCTGTGAACTGAACCTGTTACCTCAATTGTTCTACATTTACTAACTCAACAACTCATCTATTCTTCAAAGTGACCATGCCATCAAAGTTTCCTATTTTTCACACATCTCCCTATACTCTCCAGATTTAATCTTTCTCTGAAGTCATCAGATCTAAGCCTGTCTTTAAGACTCACATTACACATCAATCATATCATTCTCATAACATTTCTCTCCATGCACCGCATGTCCCCAACCCTCACTGGCCAGGTTTCACCTCTATACTGCACACACATGCCTGATAGATTCTTCCCTTCATTGGATCTATTTGTATCAAAAGAGATGAGTTTATTTCCCCATTTCCCCACTGCTAGAAGGTTAGACATGAAGTAAATTTAAAATAGAGGGTGAAGATCTGGACAGGTGCAAAATTTGTCTTAATTGGACCCATCAGTATTTTCTGGTAGGGCACCTCAGGCGACTGGCAATACACCCCCACCCCCCATGGAGAAGGTACCCTCCAATTTTTTTTTTTTTTAGATGAGGTAAGAATTATGGCTTTTTTTGTTTAAAAGATTCTGGTTGAAGATTGGGTTTTAGAATAATTAAAACCATCATTCCAGTTATATACTTCGTTATATGACTTTTTCAAGATGAAAAAAAGAAATCACAGAATTTTGTAATAGATTTTTGTTTCTTTTTTCATAGTGGAATATCTTTTATATATGGTCAATTTTAATTTAAACAATAGACAGGAGAAAGAGGAATGAAAGATGAAGTGAGGAAAAAAAAGAGGGAGGAAATAATCAAATTTGTGAGAGAAAGAGAAATGAAGAGAAATACTCACAAACATTTCAGTTGGATTTGGCAAAGAGACTTTGCTCATATTACGTGCAAACATGAAGACAGCCAATGCAATCACCCCCATGAAAATCAATGGAGTCCAAGAACTGAAGAAAAAAGGAGATAAAAGTAAAATGATTTCTTCAGAAAAAAGGATTTAAAGGGTTGCTTAATTGATGAACAGACAAGATTGTGGGTTTTGAATTTCTACAGAAAGCTTATTTTTGGGTTTGCTCGGTTTCTTTCTTTTCTCTGACAAAATGCAAGTCAAATGGCTTCCTTACCTATCACGGTGATAAGAGACAGAAATTTTGTCAGAGTTTTTTATGTGGAGTTCCTCTTCAGCTTTACGGATCTTCTCTTCAAAGTTGTAGGGGTCAGGGATTTTCATTGTGAATAAGGGCAATGTCACCTGTATGGGTAGGAGAGAAAAAAGAAATATTAAAAATAATGCTATTTGTCTAAGTCATAAAAAAAAAACATTCTACGCATCCTATGAATTCGGAGAATTGATGCCCCTCACCTATTTATTTTGTTTTCATTCAAAAAAACAATTTACACTATTTTTCAAATTGTCTAAATAAAAAAGAAATCCCAGAAAAAGAGAAAATGTTTTAATAAATAGAAATGTTCATAGCGAACAAATGTTGGCAACCTTCACGTGGTCCCCTTGTGAGTACCCGATTCTTAGGGTAGATAGTTTTCATGTGTATCTTTATGCGATCAATTTAAACATTTTATTACAATTTATTAAGGTGTTCTTTTTTTCTTTTCTAAATATATTTTATAATGATGTTAAATTTTCACAGTTCATGTTTAATGATACTGTTATTATAATTACATCTATGTTTGAATTAATTTTCTGTAGAACCTATATACATCATTTCATTTTCGGATTTTAGTGTTACTTTGTATGCTATGTTTTTCATTACATAATCTGTTCCCAAAGCATTTACATTTTAAAAGTTATTGTCTTTTAAATGGATCATACAATGAAAAAATATAGTTAGAAATATGATAGCTGGGATGTGGTAAAATATATACTAGTGTGGATTGACAACTGTGAATCCTATTGGATCCATAGCATCAATTTCACTAGAGATGTTGGCAACCTCTATGTGGTCCATCCGATTAGTACCTCATTCTATTTGGGAAACCAATACCAACAACAAAACAAATTCAAACAAGTCAAAAATCATAACTTGGTGATTCATACAAATGTCATCACTCATGGTCATTTTAGTCCCATAGAAAAAAACGAAAAACAAAATGGAAAGACAAAACTAACCGGTCTGCCCTTGATTATGGCCCCATCAAATAAGCGGATCACAGCAAGTTCAGCTTCAGGACGAATGATCACTTCTTGTACCTGTGGAATGAGTGAGATTTTTTAGTGATAAGTCAGAAAGGTCGCACTTTGTTTGAAGAGAAGCAGTGAGGTGGGGTAAGCTTCTCTTTGAGAAAAGACGTGATAAAAGGAGAGGACGAAGACACTCAGACACGTCTACAGAAAGTTATAGTTTTGTAGACATTATTTTAATTATCTAGAAAATATAATTGCCGGTCAAGAACGCCTGTATCAATATGTGTATACCAGCAGATGTAGTTTAATGTCATACTTAGGATTTATTCTATTTAACCCATAGATAGAACCCTGACGGGTACAGAGTTGACATGGGAATAATGATAGGCTACTTGTTTGTTTCCACTTAATTTTGCAATTATAACTGAATTGTCAACATAAAAAAGTTGGAAAATTAAATTAAGATATGGCAACAGATAACACACAAGAACCAAAATTGTTTTTTATTGCAACAGAATAATTTCTTGGGTCATTGTATCACTGTAGCAACATTGAATGTGAGTGTATTAAAGTAGTGTTAAAAACGAAAATTCCATTAGAACTTAATTAGAATTAGAGCTACATGTTCAGAGTGTTGTATCACAGACAGGAGGTCACTAGCGACGACACGTAGTGGATAAGCTGATAAAATCTTTTCGTTTCTGAACCACAAAAGACAGCGATTGTGTTAACGACAGACGCTCTCTCCCACTATGGGGATGGGTTGGGGAAAGATCCACTGGGTATTATGTAACATCAAGATATACATAAAAATACTGGAAAGAAAAATAATACCCCAAAAGAATTGTTAACCTAAATGATTTTTACAACGGCTACTATTAAAAAGATGAAAATCAACACATCACAACAGACGTACAAATTCTTTTTTGAATCGACAAATTCTTGCAGTATTAGTAGTCAAGTATATCCAAAAGTTTTAATAAAAATTTAGTAGCTAGAATGCAAAATGTACTGCAGACATTAGATGTAGAATAAAAAGACAATAAATTTACAAAATAAGAAAAAAAATCTAAAATAAAAACAAGTCACCGCAGTGATAAGAAACTACCAGACTTACCTCCCCTTTGGCTAACATTTCATGGTAGAATTCATTCCAGGAGATGAAATTGTATAAATTTGAATCGGCCCCTTGCATTGTACGGAGGGCAGTATAGGCAGCAAATAAGAAAGTCAACCAAATAAAAATGCGGGGAAACATTGGAATTTTATCTTCTGGAAAATGAAAAAAAAAAAAAAAAAAAAAAATATTAATTCTAATTTTTCTTGATCAATAGATTTTCTGCAGACAAACAAAATCAAAACCAGAGAATTTGGGATTCTTTCGGTCAGAAAAGAAAATTTGAAGAGAATTTATTTTCTTAATTCCGAAAAGTATTTTGTAACCTTTTGCTGGGTAACATTCCCGTGACATTATACTTATGTGCGTATATGTAAAAGAGTATAGCAGTGCAGGCTATGGATGCATAACCAACAAATATGTAACTAGATTATAGGAGGAGAGTTATTTAGTCGATACTAGCATGTACAAATATATATCTCTGAATGTCTTTTGTCGAAAATTTGGAGAGGGGTGGGGTATAAATACCTGATAAATAATAAAAAAAAGTATTTTCAACCAGCTTTTAAAAGGTTACAAGTTTCAATAGGATTTGGTGGAGAGTTGGCAGTACTTAATGTCTATCCTTAAACAAATGTGGTCAAGTTTTAAAGATGGGTAATAAAATTGACTGGAGGTCCTCTCCAACATTAAAAATTAACTACACATGAGAATTTAGATTTTAGTATCGTTTTTCTGAGAAGTTTGTGATGACTTGCTGTCCAAATATTTTAATATCAATTATATGGCAGAAAGCTAGTACCCTCAATATTCAGAAGTGTTTTTTGAGCTCTGGCAGTCTGAACTGAACAACGTTATAAAAAGCATGTTTCCAACATGATAAAGCTTGGAGTCATGCCTGTTGTTCTAGTGAGTTTGTATTGTTGCTCTTAGCTAAAATTTACACAAAATATCACACACACACACATATGCCTCCAACAGTTATACAAAGCCTTTTCTTTTTTTTTTTTTATTGAATTCAGTCTGAGGGTTCTGTGCTTTCACCCAATGCTGGAAAATCATGTGAGAAACTTGGTTGCTGGTGAAAGAAGATCCGAGAAAAGTGCTACACTCCCATGTAGGTATATTCAAGAAACTTTCATTAATGCAAATCATTTTATATTCAACCGTAAGATTTGATTTTTCCAAATCTCAGATTAAAAATGATTTTTGTCAACAAAAAATTAATAGCCTACAACCAAATCTGAAACATTTTTTTTTTAAATTTCACACCCGATATGCCAAGACTGAATTCAGCGATACATTTTATTTTGAAACAATTTTCTAAATATTCAATTTATATTCATTTGAAATAAGTTTCTTTTTCTCCACTTTATATTTATTATGCATTATTTTGTTCATAACTTGGCAATGTTCCCATATGGGAACATCTTATCTAAAAACAGCTGATAGTACTAACAGGATTTCTATTCTAACACAAACATTAAACTTTCAAATGTACTAACATGCGCAGGGTTAAGGAAATTGAAGAATAACGTTAACATTTGTTGTTTTTTTTAATCATATATTTAAAACAATCAAATTAGCCTGTTAAAGAATTTCTTCATCTCAACTAAAAAATAAAATTCTTTTTTTTACCTAAATAGCCAGAGGTGTGTGAGTTAGGTAGATATAATAAGAATGAAAACATGCTGAATTTCAACTGACCTTTATCGGGGTCATCCTTGTTGTCCTCTTTCTCTCCCTTTTCCTGACGGTTTTGGTTTGACGGCTGACTGCTATGGAAGAAACGAATAGAGTCTGAAAATATAAAAAGCCAAATCAAATCAAATCAATTGAAATAAATTGCAAACATCTTTTTAGATCAATCAAATAATGAAAATGCAAGAAAGTCTTGGGATATTGAGGATATAAAAAAGAGAAAAGCTATGAAGTATCATCAGCATTTAGCATGAAATAAAATAACAAATTTAAAAAGGGGTTTTGTTTTAGTAAAATGTTGATTAATAGCCCAAAGCTAATTTAGAACAAAATGAAAAATAATTTAATTTATTAGCAAAAATATGCTCCCTCAGGTCGCACGAACATATATTACATTTCCCACCCAACGGAGAAGGTAATGTCTAGGAGGATGGTGTATGATCACATAACAGACACTACATTGCCCCCAAAAAATGGAGGCGATAATGACTGGGAGAATGGTATTATGACAACAGAACAGATACTACATTACTCCGTCAAAGCATTGAAAGATAGTATATTAGTATGAAATAGTATAATAAACTGAATTGAGCATCAAGAGATAGTAATAGTATTGTTACAGCTTCAGACAGACAGATACAAAATCTCCATTAATAGATTGAAATGATTAAAAAATAATTTCGACTATTTTCTCAAAGAATGAAATCAAAAAAATATAAAAAATGTTACCATTTCTTAAAACTTCATTATATTGAGAATTCGTTTAAAAATAATTTATTAATTGGTTGTAGCCTATTTAAGGATTATTGAAATGGATTCTGTAAAAATACTGTTTTTTGTTTGAAACATCAATATAAGTTAGTTATCAATGTGAAAAAAAATGTTACAACTACAAGTACTACTGTAGTTTTACTATTTCAAATAGCGTAAGTGACATTCAAGTTAACTATGGAAGACCATAATGTAATAATTTTCATATCTATTTTGTAAATAAATAGTGAACTGGTTGCATTTATATCTATTTGCTATATTTGTTTATCTATTTGATATAACAAAAAAGTTTTTAAATTATGATTACAAAATTAAAAGTGTTATTGATCGGGAGGGAGGGAGGGGGGTTTATGATGATGAATTGATACGGTTGTCCCCTCTTCCTGTGGAAAGTAATTTAAATTTAATTAACATGACTATATTGAAAAAAAAAAAAAAAGAAAAGAAAATTAAATAAATCTCTCCTTCTTTCAATTACTTGTTTATATACGTAAAGCTATTGATTATACATAGAAATATGATAGAATAAAATTAACAACGAATAACACAAGACAATTATTTATTTTCTTGATGACCTAACTCATTAAAACAAAAATGCTCAAATACGAAAGATATAGAGAAAGATATATAGAGAGAGATATAGAGATAGAGACAGGCCCCATGGATGAATTCAGTAGAAAATTTTAATATTCTGAAATGGCTTAAAATGTAATTTGCTATAGTAAATAAACAAAATAAATATCATGCGGTAGATTTCTTTTTAATACTTCTGCAAACTGCTGCTGTCGATAAGAATTAAATGTTAAAGATAAAAAACATAGTTTAAAAAAAGCTGTTCATTTTAAGTAAATTGTCTCATTTCAATGAATAATCATCAGAATGTATCGTTAGAATTTAAATGCAATTATTAAACATGACAGCAAAATTATACATTCATTCAATGAAATCATTAATGTTTGTAAAAGATTTAAGGAAAAAACAAAAAAACTTCAAAGTTCACTCTGACAGCGCAGTGGTAGCACAGCTTAAATAGAATCTGTCCTGGTATGAAAATGTATCCAGTGGTATATACATAAATTTACATTATGAATAATTACTTAAAACAAACACTATGATTAAATAATGTAAGATATTGAAAACTAGAGAGCATAGATGACTGGATTCGGCATTGAATAACCCAAAAAGGATTGATATGCCACAGAACAAAGGAGAAATCCTTTTAGACTTAGATAATTTTTGTCCCAATCCAGAGTACCTCTTTTTTGGGGAGCTGGATTTTCCTCACATCAAAAACAGACCTTGTGTTTAATTTTGCCTTTGTGGGGAAACAAGTAAATAGGAACAGAATGTAAATCACTCCCCCCCAAACTTTTAAATGAAAAGAAAGGGGTCATCTATGCAAACAGGATTATCGAGCAAATGTTGACTAAACTTTGAATCTAAAATCTGTTGAGAAACAAAATAACTGTGCCTAAGTAAATGTGATGGGACGTGCTGTTTATTTTTCTTAATCAATTCTTGTGATGTACGTCCTGTATAGCCAAATTCCCACTGACACACACTAAACAATAAGTCAATATTTTCAAAGACAGTCACAAACTGGGGTTAACATCTGTTGAATGTCCTGCCCTCCAGAAAATTACTGCCAAAGAAGGAGAGATAATTCAGCACGTGTGTACGTACTCATATTTTCAAACCAGTCTAAACAAAATTGACAGCTTTTTTGCCTATCGATTCTTTCATTCAATTCTGATACATCTTAACATTAGAGAAAGTTGAGGAAAAAAAAGATTCTTTAAAAACTGATTACTTTCAATTCTACATAGAATTAAGATATTCAAAAAAGTTATTTAAGTGAAGGAAAACAGCAAATTGTACATGGTTTGACTTTTTCAATCACTTTAATACGTTTGTTGAAGACGAATCTAAGTGGAATTTAAAGTACAGTTTGTAAAGAATTTTTGTTCTTTTGTGAACAAATCTGACCCTAATCTTGAACGAGGTATCAGAATTGAAAATTTGAATAGAAAAAACAAATTGGTAAAAACTTGTCAATGTTCTGATACAACCTCTAGAGAAATTTTGTACTATACATCTTTTTGATACCAGCTCAATATCTCAACACCTTAAAACACATCCACATCAAGGAAATACTTGGAGATCATTCTAAACAAAGAAAAGTAAACTGAGACTACAAATTCCTGAAACCATCTACATCAAAACTAAAAAAACAAATCTCAATTTCAAATGCAACAGTAACATACTAAAATACTTTTAATTATTCATACTAATATGAAGATGTAGCAACTGTACTGTCGCAAAATCTGCTGAAATAGCTTAGCTTCATAGACATTGATATCATTAATAGAAAGAAAAAAAGGCTTCATTGGTATGGACACGTGAAATGCACGAGTAGTGCCATTAAGACAGCACAAGATTTGGAAGTCCCCGGTAGACAGGGGAAGAGGCCGAGCTAAGTTGTCTTGGAAAGAATTGTTGCGGAGATATTGCATAGCGTAGAGGCTATCTGCAGTTAATCCTCATGGTAGTTTCTTGGGGGTGTGGATTGAGATCTGCTATTTGTACAGCTAGCCAGCTATCTGGATGGGGGCCCACCAGTGTTAATAAAAAAGAACCGATGATGATGATATTACTAAGTTGTACTATTACTAATTTTACACAGGTTTGAGCCTCCCCCTTGCATGTAGATGCATGATTAGAGCGCCCATTCCAATTTTCGAGGAAGCAAACTGAACTATAAAATATAATTCATTGTTTTGTGGCAAAAGCTACGTCAAAAACTGAATCTTCATTTTTATGCGACAGACCAATCTTCTAAAATTATTTGCACAAGTTTATATAACTATGAGAAAATTGATTTGACTGGCATTTTATTCAATTTAGAAAACTATTATATTTTTTAAAAAAATGTAAAAAATAATCTTTCATTTAACCCGTGTTTATCAACTTGGGAAAGTTTAAAAATACAAAAATTCTTAGTTGCGTTTCAAGTGTGCATGCCATCAGACAACACACACTTTCCAATCTCGGGTCCCTAAGTGCACTCTCCCCTAGAAAACGATACTCGCCCACTCACCCTGCCTCTATAAAACAGAAAAATATAAGACTTTTAACTAAAATCAAACATTACAAGATTAGCAATAATTTTAACATTTACTTAAATATATAACAAAAAAATTTTGCAACATACATTTTAACATAAATAAACGGAAGGTAAAAAAAAATCAAGTGTGTGTGGTCTTTATAACATGGCAATTGCTGCTTACCATTTAAGTGATTTAGCTGTAAACTTGGTATCAAAAGGTTAGATTGAACCAGAAGTCGTCGCCAAGCATTTATTTCCTTTCGGATAAAGGATGGAATAGTTTCATTTCCCTGAAAGGCAAAAAAGAAAAACTTCTTTAAAAACATTGTTTAAAACGAAAAAGAAAAGAAAATTAAAAATTTAGAAGTCAAACAAATGATGCGTTTTTTTTACTTGACTCATACACAGTGGGCTGGGAGCGGCTTTTTTCGGACATTTTTAATTATTTCAATATAGATTGGTGCTCTGGCTGAATTTTTGGATTTGTGTGCTGATTATTGTTAGTAGAAAATAATGAAAACCAAAAAAGTAAAAAAAAATCTATTTTGGGGCCCTGGGGGCCTAAAACAAGGAATTTCAGAATTTAGGCCCGAATGTTGAAAAACAGTTTGTTAACATAAAACTAGCCTACAAATGATGCTGTGATACTGATTCAGGGCTTGTTGGAAGCCTATGAGTGAAGGGAATATAATATAAAATAAAAAAATCTAGAATTCCAATTTTGGGGCATTTTAGGCCTAAAAATCTTAATTTTCAAGTTTCGGCTCAAAAAACGAGAAAAACATAGTTTTTGGTTTATTTAGCCAAAAAATAACATTATAGTACTGGTTCAGGGCTCATTAGAAACACATTAGTGAAAAGAAAGAAGTGAGGTCCAAAAATAACCCATCAAATCTATTATTTTGGGCTTTTGGGGCCTAAATTACTTGATTGAATATGGGCCTGGAAGCTATCTCAACATTTTTTCTCGGTCCCGTGCGATGTCATAGAAAATACTCTAACATAAAACTATACTATCAACATACTATCAAACAATGCATCATCATCAGTGAGTGGTCCAGAAACTGGTTTGTTTATGTTGCAGTATCGAGTAGAATGACCATGCTCCTTGCAGTGCTTACAATATGAGCGAGTTTTTAGACGAATGTTGTTGATCTTCGGATCGGATCCGACCCACATTCTTCGAATCGTGTCTTCCAAATTGGCTTCCTGTGATGTTTTTCTTGCAAGGTTTAATCGAATGGAACGGAGGATTTTGTTATTCCCTTCCAAGCCAGATTCATCCAAGTTTTTCAACCCTCGACTATCATTCGATTCAATCAACTCCCAGGAGTGTCCGAGAAGTTTATGCAGCGATGGAGTGATGCTGACCCAAGTTCCAGGCTGTGAGTTCACACGAGGGAAGCTTTCGAGAATGAACACATACAGATCAGTGCATAGTTTCTTGTACTCGTGGACATTGATAGACTTGGATGAACAGAACAAGCGAAGAATAACTGACAGATGTTGACCAAATCGATGCATAATATTCTGATAATTGTCAGGAACTAAATTGATTACAACATCTCTATGTTGGTGAAGTAATCGCCGTGCAGTGTTGCCTGTAGTCGTCGTTCCTCCTTTCCCTGTTCCGTCTGGGATATCCCACTTCTCACCAACAATTACTTCGATGTGGGCTTGAATCTGTGCCTTAGCTTCCTTCAGGAAGAGATTATTGACGCTGGTTGGACTCTCTGACCAATCAAACACAGCAGCTTTCAGGTGAACAGCTACTTTCATGAAGTGGTCGAAGCACCGGAGAAGAGCGTGAAGGACCTGCACTGATTTCGTTTCGTTGGTTGGGACAGGTTTTGATGTCAATCCGGCTCTTTCTTCGTAATCGTTACGAGATTTGTAGACGGACCCATCTTCTTGGACCAAATCCTCAAAAAGATTGTGCAGACTTTCAACATGGCGGGATATGTCGAATCCTTCTTTCACTCGACTTGGATCATGTGCAAGTTCTCGAGGAGTGTCACAAAGATCACAATATGCTCCCCCAAGCCCGAGGTAGAGATGAGCAGCCTTCATGTCCATCATCGTTGATACATTGTTGACTTTCAACAACATTTCCGCTCCACCAACTTTGATGAGACATCCATTCGTTTTCAGCTCTGTCTGTTCATCGTTGAATATTGCAAGGGAAACGATGGATTCATGGGATTCTTTCCCCATCTCTAAAAGAAGAGGGCGATGAGTCAACGGATTGTTAGGGGTCTTCTGTTCCCACAGCACATCACCTTCATCGGTTTTCAATTTCAACGGGCAAAACATTGTCATCACCATGTTGTTAGTTTGAGCGTTGTTAACTTGCCTGTAAATCGCATGACTTCCGCTTCCGTCACATCCAAACTTAATGTCCAACACAGCTGATGATGGCAACCTACTGGGATCTTCATCCTCAACGATTCTCTCTGTGGTCAGCACCATGGATTTTGTGAATGAATAATGAACACCAACTTTTGGGTATGTCAACTGCTGTGTTTCTGGCGTTATTTTTCTCTCTTTCGCAACAAGATTCGTCCACGGTGGAAGGATATCATGACCATGATTTTTCAAGTTCTTCCGAAGGTGGTAATACTTTTCTCGACCAAGGTTACAATCTGACTTGATGGAAAGGGCAGCATCAACGGAGATCAGTTTGTCCTTCTTGGTCGAATCATTACCTTCCATCCATACTTCTTTGCCGAATTGTCTTGCATGTTTGTCACCACATCGCTGAAGAAGCAAAGAAAGTATACGGAGTGGTGTTTCATTATTCTCTGCAGAGAACTCTTGGACCATGTTCCACAGATCATCAGTACGTCGTAGCGGCTGTTTTTCACCAAGCTGATCAATGGATTTTGTCTTTCGTTTCTTTGGTGGTTCAGTAGCAATGATGGTGTCCGACGGAGACAAATCTTCACTCCTCAGCACAATTTCATCATTGTCCTCTGGACGATCTGCGCTCCACTTCTTTTGACTCGATTTCTTGAGTTTGAAACACCTCTCACGCAACAGCCGAACATTTTCATGAAGAAGTTCATTATTAGGAACACCCAAGCGCGTGGACAACTCCTGGTACACATCTTCCCACACTGGATGTTTGAATGGGCTGGGCTTCTTGTCGTTGCAAATTTGAACGAAGGCGTTCCATGTCACTTCACTCATCATGTTTGTTTTGCTGTTTGATCTAAGGTGAGAAACAGATAATGCTGGCAATGACCAAAACTGAAACTAACAGAACCAAGAAAACGAAACTGGAACTGAAAGAACAAAAGAAACAAAAAAGAAACTGATGTGAAACAGTGTAGTAAATGGCATTTGGATATATATTTCTTCAAATATGGCCTAAAAGTACTCAAGGATTAAAAAAAACATCTAAGGCAAGTTTTTTTGTTATCATGTTAGCTAAAACACTGATATCTTCTATTTTTTAGAAATGTATGGTGATCAAAATCTTGCTTTAGGTGTTTTTTGCAATTTGGACCAAGATTTCAAGTAAATGTCGGAAAATGTGGCAACATTTGGCAAAAAATAGGCCTTTTTCGGGAAAAGATTGTCAAAAAATGAGAATTTTAACCAGAAATATTAAATTGACGGCACTTTTTAGGCTGAAATACTTATTTTGGGCTAGTCCTAAGGCAAAAAGTGGGGATTTATACTATGAAGGTTCAATTAAACACACTCACAGAATGAAATCTTCAAAATCCCGATTTCTGTCCTTAATTTGGTTGTCTGCTGCGCGCGCAGTCCAAAAACCGAAAATGTCGGGTACGCAAAGTTGAATTATTTTTCCGCCGTTTTATCTTTTGATCTACTTTTTTTTTTGTTGAATCAGAAATTTAATCTACTTTCTAAAAACATTAATGTTAAGTAATTTAGAAGACTTTCTTTTTTGCCTGATGTCCACCCCCCCAGCCCACTGTGTCATACTCAACAAGAACATTTTACTGCTGTTTACAAATTATTTTTGTGTTGGTTTGTGTCAATTTCACTGCTGACAGATCGCAGCGACAGTTTACGATCTTGCGCAAGTCTCGTTCCATCTTTTTCACGGTCTTATTATCATTCGCTTTTCCCTCCCTTGGGTACCCATTCTGACTAAATTTAGTTATTTATGCCTGCATGCATATTAAGTATAAAAAATGGAGATAGAAGTATAGAGAGCAAGTAAATATTAGTTGGAGACAACACCTTATGTCTCCCTCTTATTTGGTCAGAAAAGGTTTGAAAATATGTCTCCCCTTGATTTTAAATTTTTGTGTGATGAATATCGTAGTCTAAAGGCAACTTTTCCCCACATGCGTAGGCTGTTTTGCCTTGTATATCTAAGGGAACCAATTGTCTATAATCGTGGAATCATGAATCGGTTTTTTATATGAATCTGATATTTAATGCTGAATGAAAGTAATAAAAAAAATAATCATTTGATTAAAAATAAAATTATTGCAAAAATTAAATTAGTCTACAATTTTGTTGTTAAATATTTTAACATACGAACACAACGTTATTTTCTTAAAAGTATTTTTTTCTTTTACAAATATTTATCCTCATGAGAAAGACTTTACATAAAAAAATATTTTTCTAAGAAGAAACTAGTAAACTAGATAGAGTTGGGGCTGAGGGAAGCACAGCTAAAATTGAAGAAATGACTTATATGAAAATTGAAAGAGATGATTATACGAAGATGAAGGCAATAAGTTTTTATTTTGTCAAAGTTTTTTTTCTTTTTTTCTTTTTTGAGATGTAATAAAGCTTTAATAATTATATTTATTGCAATTTTCTCAGGAAAAACTATAAAAAAATTTGAAATTTTCTGAAAGTGGAAACAGAATTAAGAAAAATTTGAAATTAAAAATTTGCCCTTATGTAGCTAAAAATGAAAATCATGAGGTGTATAAGACTCAATTTGTCAGAGTGACTTTAAATGAGGTTAAAGTAACAATAGAGGAAGGGGGTGCAGAAGGAAATGAGTCAGAGTGAGGAAAAGAGTCAGCCTCCACTCGAATAAAGACCAATGTGCATTTATTTGTATATAAATAAATATATGTGCTTCTATCCATAGCAAGTATAACATGTGCCTTTTTCTAGACCCTGGAAGAAACTATTTAAAGTGGTGAGGGAAAGCGAGAAAGCAAATAGCAAGTCAGACAACCACCTCAGACTTACCCCACCAACTGAAATGAATTTAGAAAGTAATCCACCATTCTATAATAAAAAGTCAACGGTGGGTGTTTTCTTCTTTTAGGTCATCAGAAATGATAATTTATGTATAAAAATTAAATTACTGATGTAATTCTATGATTCTATATAAATATTTTAGTAATAGATAAATAGCTAGTGTGAACACTGGCGAAGCATAACTATAAAGGTTTAAATTATAGTAATTTTAGACACAGTTAAAAGATCCACCTAAAATTTGCTATTTTGTTGACTTCTTTTTAGAGACAAACATTAACACAACCAATAAGTACACAAGCATTGTATACTAGCAGGCACATCATTGCCCAGGAATGAATGAAGACCTCTGTGTACTCCTGCTCCCAGCCCTGAACCTAATATTACCATTTTTATTTTTATTTAATTTCTATAATTTTCAATTTATAAGTAAAATAGTAAAACATTGTCTTTGCTATTTATAGATGTATAGCGCAAATGCAGACTCAGAAACCTAATATAAAATTTAATACCATCATTGAAGTCTTCATAATATTTTAGAGAAGAATCTGATCTTGGTATAGGACTTTGTTTTCAATTGCATAGAGAGAGAGAGAGAGAGAGAGAGAATGAGAGAGGGGGGGTAGAGAGGGGGGGTAGAGAGAGAGAGGGGGGTAGAGAAAGCGAGAGGGGGGATAGGGAGATATAGTACAGATTATAGATAGTTTGGTTTGTGTGCTTTAAGGCATATCAACAACCTCTTTTGTGTTATTTAAGGTCAAAACAAAGCGTGAAACAATACTTATTGCCAACAATTGTTGTATACAATTAGTTAAACACAAGTTGCTATATTTACCCATAGCTAGGGAAAAGTGTGGGTTCATACCTTTCCCAATGGTATTAATTCAAACGATTTGATAAGCCGTGACAATAACCATTTAAATCCTAATCACACACCCTACATTTGTCATAATACAAAAAAACATACCCAATTTTGTTTTTAATACATATTATTTGTTAGGTTAGGTTTGATTTTAAACTTTGTAAATCTTTCAATAATAAATGAAACCGAGTGTAAAGTCAGTTTTTCTTTTTCTTTTTTAAATTTTTTTTTTACTCGGTTCATTTACAGGGAAAAAACAATAGACAATTAAATCAGAACAGACAAGGTTGATAGCAAAAATCAAACCGGTCAGTCAAGTGTGAAGTAGAGAGTAAACTCTGCAAGAATAATGTGCCCAATTGTTTGGCTGTCTGCACCACACACATCCAAAGTTGTTGATATATCCCAGTTGGTAATTGTCAGGACATCGGCACCACCAAATGAATACTGTCATGCACAGCAATGGGAATGCAGGCACATGTGAATGACAGGAGTCGCTGGACACATTCAATGAAGAGGTTTCTTCTTTTGAATGGCTAAAGCTGGAGTCTAGAGATGTTGAAAGTGGAGGGATAACTAAGATTCAACATTAAGTGACCACCACGAAAGTCAAGTGAAAAAGAAAACAGAAGTGTATGTATAGATAAACTTAAAATAAACTCTTTAAAGAAAGGTGGAAGGCTATGTATTGACAGTAGATTCATTTGTAGTTTTACGTCTGTCATTACTGAATGATGTAGAGGTGGCAGAGAAGGACAGAACAAGATGTTAGAACGAATGAGAGGGTGTACAAAAAAACTTTTTTAGGGAAAATGATCACATGTTTAAAGTCTGCTTCTGCTTTGACATTATAACTGAGGACTTAGAACAGAGGGTCTCAAACTCAGACACAAAAGAGTTATTATACAAGGACGGGCAATGAAAGTAAAAGTATTTTTTTGTAACAAAAAAATGAATACCTCTAATTAAAAAAAGAATCCAAAAATCAGAATTATCTGATCTTAATGAAAATTTCAGTAATTATTAATTTAATGTTCAAGTATTTATTTTATTAAAAAAAAAAAAAAATACATTTTTTTAGGCCACTTAAATATCCTTTACCCCCCCCCCCCATCCTTCATTTCAAGGATGAAATACATCTTTATACCCATAGTCGAAACTCTGAACACATTTACAAAAATAACAGCCTGAATGGGGAAGAAATAAAAACTAAAAAACTTCAAGGCAGCTCTTGGTAGAAAATACCTAAAAATTGAAAATTTAAATGTTAAAATAAGAAAAATGTTTTGAATGCAAGCTCAAAACATTCAAATATATAGATTTACCGCAAAATGCAGTAAAGTGTTAAGATAAGCCCATTTAAATTACTTGTTATAAAGCTCTATCTGACAGCTGTGTATGTGCAAGATCTGCTATCTTGGATCAGATCTCCAAGAAGTTGATTTTTCATGTTGTTAATTTTTATATATAGGGTGGGCAAAAATAAGGGTCCTATTTTTAAAAATTCATAACTTTTTTATTTATTGATTTTTTTAATTTTTTTTTTTTAGAATAAGTAAAGGACCCCTTCCGAAGCAAGCATGAGCCGTATTAGCCCTAAGGAACGTACCCTCATTTAGAAAACATTATTTTTGCTTAAAAAACTCAAAACAGTGTAAAAAACAATACTTTAGTTTTTGTAAGTTTTAAGAAGGGTTTTTCGGCTAAAATTTGTTTTGTTTATTTCAAAAAATCTCGGAAGGGTCAGTCTACACACACATAAAGTTTGGTGAGTTTAACTTTTATTTTGTGGAAGTTATTCAAATTCAAGTTATTCAAATTTAAAGATAGGACCCTTATTTTGGCCCACCCTGTATATATATATATATATATATATATATAAATATTGTGTGTATTTAAGCAGCATTTTCTCATTTATGCAAACATTGTTAAAAATAACAGAATTCGTCTGTTTAATTATACCTTTTTTATTTTTTCAATTTTTCTGATGGTCTTTTTTGTATTAAAATCAAAAAAATTAATAAATGTTCCATAGGTTTCACAAACGTTTTCAATTCTCTGCCGAATCATCCTCAGGTGTCAAAAGCAAATGAACAAAAAAGCTGGAGAAAGAAATTTTTTTAAAGATGGCGGAGAAACGTGCATAGAACGTTTTCTTCCATTGTTCCAGGAAGTCATTGACAATTTAAATTCAGCAACGCTGGATAGCATCACAAAACAAAATCGCATTACATTAAGCATTTTAAAATGTTACCACTAGTTTCATATGTGATGTTGTTAATTTTAGATTTTTGTGTTTTCATGTAGATAGCTTCCAGTATTTTTTATTTTTTTAAATTGGTTTCGGAATGTATAATTTTAGTGTTATTAACTAGAATTTATCTTAAATCAGAGGGAGGGCAGTTATGTTTTTGTAGATGTTAGTAAATTGAGCTAGAGTTTACAAGATGCATGGTGAGGCAGCAGGATAGGGTAGTGCTTGTGAAACCAACGTAGCTATAATAATAATAATAAAGCTATTTTATTCATTTGCTTTTGACACCTGAGGATGATTTGACGAAGAATCGAAAACGTTCGTAAAACCTATGGAATATTTATTAAATTTTTTGATTTTAATACAAAAAAACAAAAAAACAAGGTATAATTGAACAAAAGATATTCAAGACACGCTGATAGTATTAAAACACTTGAATTTATTTGGCAAGTACAGGTAGCCATTGGTAGTAATCCTCACATATCTATGAGGTCGATTGCAAAAGAACACCATGTGTCAGAAGAAACGATCTTAAATGTTGTCAACAAAGGCATCAGATACAAGTCTTGTGATGAGTAAATGTTGTTTTACGTCAGAAAAGGTAAAGGAAAATCACTTAATGAGAGCTAATAGACTCCTAAGCAAATTATTTCATAATCACATGACCTCTAACAGCCTTTGTTACAACCCTCTCCTTGATCTTTTGGCTAAGAGCAAAGTATAATATCTGTTCTGATACTACACTTTCCTTATATTTGCCTGTCCTTGGTCAGTGAAGGAGAAAACCTTCTAGAGTTGGGCCATTTTAATTTTTGTCCCGATCCAGTGTCTCTTTTTTGAGAGTTGGATTTTCTCCACATTAAAAACCGACCCTGTGTCTAACTCTGCCCTCATGGGGAGGCAAGTAAATAGGGACCTCTAACATTTGGTCTCCTAGTTCCTCAGATCTCAATCTTTTGTCCTCCAATATATGGAATATAGTTGAGAAAAGGTTTAATGAGCACCCTCATAACAGTAAATAATCCCTAAAAGTTCCCATAGTTAGGGTAATGTCAAATATGAGGAGATTCATACCTCACACAAAACCCAGGAGTCAGACCCTTATTTTATATTTATTTTTTTCATTTTTTTTCTAAACTCTGGGTACAGATTATTCTCAGCTAACTCACCACTTCTCCACAAAAGAAATAATCCATCAGAATTTTTTCTTTTTTCATTGAAACATTCTTAAATTCATTACCATTTACAAATACAATATAAATAAATAAAACTATAAAAATAATCCTAACGTACATATTGTACAAATAAAGTAAAAGAAAAAAAAATCTATGATCATCAGACAGATTCTTACGCAATTTGGAACAGGAATTCTATTGTATCGATGCAAGTAACATATATATACAAAGATGCTGTTAAGAGCGCACACTACGTCAGTGATGATAAACATCTCAATGGATGTAGTAAATTTCTTATCTGTGTATCCAAGGAATGTGCCATCATTTTTCCAATGGGTTAATTGTGGACAATTTTGTCTTATAAAAAAAAAAAAGTCACTTTTTAAATTAAATCAATTTTCTTCATCTCTATCCTATTTCCTTTAGTTTTTTTTATACACATTTATAGAGATAGAGGTAATCTGTCTACGTTAAATACTTTCGTTTTACAAACAGAACAAAAAAATTAAGCATTTTAAATTTAGCACCAATAAAATTTCTTTGAATTACAGTCAAGATTACAGATTGGGTTTGAATCTACATAAAACAAATTTCTGCATAAAACCCCCAAAATTTCATTGTCATTTATCTCCCAAAATTGTTTTATTTTTTTTAATTAAACTGATTAATAACCGTTCTTGCTTTGAATTTATTAATTTAAAAAAGAAATTATTATTCTGTTAAGTAATTCAGTCTGATTAAAATTGCTTTTTGGAAGGGTGATATAGAAAGAAAGAAAAAGAAAAATACCTTCAGTGTGACACCATGAGGTGTCTTACTAATACTAAAAACTTATTAACAGACTGGTAAATTCTTTGATCAGGAAAAATATAGTTTGCAATATAAAAGTGCTGGTTTGAATTATAATTCAAAAGGTCATGATTGATTTATGCATGTTGGATTTTCAAAATGTTTTTAACTTGTGCAGGTGATCAACAAATGGAGATATATATTTAGATGCAACCGATGAAAATCAGATATTATAATTTAAATGATCACTGAACCAGATAATATTGAAATTGAGAAAACAAGATATGTTTTGAAATTTAATTTTACTTCTTAATGAACAGATGACTGGTGAGTATTGTGACCAGGACACTGAGTGCAGTCCCATATCAGATAATCAGCCATCTGTCAAAATTAAAGAATTGTTACTACTTTTAATAGACCAAGTCCCTATAATGTGACTTGACTGGATGCTCCAACACACATGGAAGGTTTGCTGAAATATAGAAAATACGAAACGATCTGTTGGTTATATAAAAGAAAACTCTTTAGAGATTAAAGAGAAAAATCGGTGACTGATCGAGGATGGAAAAGTAAGTCCAAGATGAAAGTCTCTCTTTGAATCAACTTTCTCTAAGGAAGAAAAACATGAAGGCAATTCCAAAGTTTCTCAAACTAAGATTAGCACCAGTAACATTCCTCAACTTATCTTTTCACCGAAAACAAGAGCAAAATAATCTTTTCTTTTAGATATATTATTGTAAAACAACTGTTTCAATAAATACTTTTTAACAGCAAGTTTTCTTTGCTTTTGGGTTGCTGACTAAACCAATCAATTATACAAGTCACAAACCAAGTTGTGTCAACTACAAAGTTCTGTGGATCTTTTTAACATAGCGTGGTCGCAGAACTATTGACAGAACAAGTTGGAACACATGTAACCATCATAGTATAGAACCACACCTGCAGTATAATGATACAAATTATTAAGAAACTTTTGGTTGGAACCCATAGAATTTCCAACTGTGTATCTTGAAGGACTCACTACATTAAAAACGATTATCATTGTATATGCATTTTTTCTTATAAGAGGAACAAAAGCCCCTTAGTAAAATTTTAATAGTTAAATTAAAGGTTCCAAAATTTACAAATTTTCATCCTTTTAAAACCATAAGTCTACAGTATGGTCATCACGATACACATTTTTTAACTGTGATACTAGTATAAACAAACGATACTCAGTAGTGCCACTTCCGGTATGATGGACACAAAAGGTCTTAACTTCTAATTAGCTTTGCATCTTTAAAAGTTATGACCCCATTTGTATTTGCCCATATTATAAGGATGAGTTAATGCCTGGGAGGATGTTATGGCACAGAACAGATACTACACTATCCCCCACACAAATAAGGTAATCCTAGAAGGATGTTATCATGAGGAACGAACATATACTATACTCCCCCCCCCCTCCAGAGGAAGTAATGCCTGGGAAGAATATATCATGATGAATGTAAATATGCTACATTACCCCACCTCCCAAAGGAGGCGGTGATGGCTGGGAATCATAATAAACCAACATATACTATACTATCCCCTCAAGGAGGTGGTAATGCCTGGTAGAATGGTATCATGACAAAAGAACAGATACTACACTACCCCCTCAAAGAAAGAGTATGTAAAACCTGGGAGGATCCTTCCATAAAAAGAGAATGTAATGCCTAAAGTATAGCCATGTCAACAGAACAGATACTACACTACTCTCCCCTGACAAAAAAAAGAAAAAGGAGAATGTAATCCCTGGGAATATGGTCTCATGACAAAAGAACAGTTACTACAACTCCTTCTCAAAAGGAGGATATAATACTTAGGTGGATTCCACCACCCCGTAAAAAAATTCTCGGGAGGACGTATTTATGACAATAGAAGTTCCGATACTACACTACTCATCCCTATTAAAAGATAATATGATAGATTTCTGATTATACAGGCTCTTTTTTATTCATTTAAAAATGCCTAGTCATAAAACTTTTTAGCGTTCCTTGGCCTTTTGGCCAAGATTCAACAACATCGGACCATCATGGGATAGGGAGAAATGAATGGCGCTTCTCACGATTTTGGCCGTAGTGCGAATGATGGTTTGGACGTCGCGTCTGAGAACAACCCGAGGGGTTGAATCTTTTGCTGATCAGGATCTAATCACATTCTTTTAACACCAACTCAGATGTGATAGAAAAAAATTAATTTCTTCACTATTTGAAAAAAGGTGGATACAAGTAGCAAGCTTGTGTGTACAGAAAAGGAATCAAGTATGAGTATGTGTTCTCTGCCTGAGCATGGCGCACACGGTTCCTGGTCCTGTCGGACTTCAATCCTTCAGGTAAGTTGAGCCTCTTAGCTAGTCGAGTGAATAAGAGATCCTCCAAGATGCCCACTCCCCACTTTCATTTTTTGCCCTCAGCCTCCTCCAACTTATATTTATCTTGGAAAGACACCACCCATTCTCCAACACTAAATCCCCCGTTTTCTTTGTTCTCCCACTCAGATTCCACTCTCATTTAGAGATTGACTTGCGTGTTTTCAGTTCTAAACAAACTGGAAAACAGTGGGCGCACAGTGTGTCCAGGGGTGGAAAAAACTGTTTTTTAGACCTAAAAGAGGAGTTATAATGGTAGTGATATTTCAAAGATTTGGAATAAAAGTAGCTCAAAAGCTTCATTCAAAAAGAAATGGTGGCTTCCCAAAGTTGGCTACCTCACAAAAGTTTGCGCGTAATTTGCACGGTCAACTGAGAAGTATGAAATTTCCTTCAAAAATAGCCCAAGTTACTGTATAAGTGGAAATTATCTGTTATGACCCTGGGGGTTGAGTTTGGGATTTTATCATATGGTACCCTGTACAAAACCACTTAAGATAGGTTTAAAGCTCCAACCTTGCACCCAGAGTGGTGAGAAGTGGTAAGAAAGAGAAGACATATCGATGTTGGAATATGTCATTAAATGAGTGTTATCAATATCGTATTCTGATTTTCAATATTAAAAATCAAAAAAGCCCATAAAAACGGTTTGGAAGATGATCATGTATAACATGTGACCCATTACAATCATTAAACAGATGTGAGAAATTGTGGGATTTTTTAAAATAATTTGGCTGGAAATTATTGATTTTTTCCATTTTTTTTTCAAATATACATTTTTTATTGCGATTTTTCCGTGCGTTGAACCCAACTTTGAGTTATAAAATTTGAATCGCATTGAGTTATAACATGGTTGAGCCCATTTTAGAATCATAAGCAGCAGTTGAAAGAATTTAGGATATAAGTACCTCTATCTCAATTCTTTTAAGTCAATGGGGCGAGATATTATTTACGTAAAAGTCCCTAAATTTTCCTAAAAGAGGGGCAAAAATTCGAAACATCATTATCTCAAGCAATATTTTCCTTCTAAATAAAAAATTTGAACAAAAACTGTTAACAATCTTGGGTAGTGTGATTAGTCATTAAAAGAACATAGTATACTGATGAATTTAGTGGAACTGAAAATGACAAATTCGATACTCAATGGAAGTTATCAAGATCACCGACATGACAATTCAAGTTTTACGAAACCTTTATTATTAAATTGACAAACAAGAGCTGGAATATGTGCTAATAACAACAAGAAGATAATTTAACAGAACTCAGCAGAGCAAAAGTTATTCAAAACAATTCTGAACCCTGGTTGCTTCCTCATCAAGTACAAATACAACCTTTTGAGGGCAAGATCGGATGGTATGGCCGAGTCGTTTGCAACGTTTACACTCAAGTTGCCGTTTTCGGGATGCAATCTTCGGATGTGTCTTGATCATCATTGTGTTGAAGATGTCGAGGATGTTTTCTTGTACTGATGTTTGACGAGCTCTTGCTGCTAGTCCTGATTTGTATACCCGATGTGTTTATTCCAGGCTTTGCTCCCTTGCTCAGAATAGATCGCAATCGGCAAACCTTTTGTGATTCTGAACAACAGGATTGTGGGGAAACATCGAGTGAACGAACGGTTATAACATTCCCCAAGGAAAGTTGTTTTTTTCAAAGATCATCAACTCATTACACACCGCACTCACCTCATCTGGTATTACTACCTTGAAAGCATCAACATTTTGACACACAGAGAAAACAATGTTGTACAACTCTAACAAATTGGAAAAAGCCACACGATCAGATTCCTTACGGATCAGATGACAGATGTCCTCTCAACTCTCATGACTGAAGAACTGTTCGGCAATTCCACCAGTATCACGTCAGCACTGCTTTTGACAGCCTCAGAAAGGATGGATGAGGGGAGAAGAGTTTTCTTGATTTTATCAACCTCATTTCTCACTGGAATGTTAAAACCGTGCTGTAATAACTCCAATCGCAATTCCTGATATTGGTTGACAGAGATTTATGTTGTATAGGAGGGAACACGCCGACATTGCATCCATATCGGGTTTTTCATCTCTGGCTTCTCTATGCTGCTGTGCCCAGCGTGTAGTTAGTGCACGCAACAAAGAAGCGGTGCTGATGTTTTGTTCCTCGGCTACACAGGTAAGATTGTTCAGGATACCATCCAGGATCTTGTGACATGTTCGCTCACCTGGGTTTTCGCTGAGCTTTTCTTCGATCGACCACCAGCATCAGCACCACGTCCAACAGTTACATCTTCCTCTAGTTCTGATGACGACTGCTGTTGTGCCTCGACTGGTTTCACATGAACAAAGACATCATTCTCCCACTCTTTTATCTGATCCAGCGATTTCTTGTGCATGTTAATTTGATTCATTGCAAGGGTCTGTATCTTCCTCTCCCGATGGTAGAGCTTCTCGCTGAGAAGCCTGCATACATTATGCTCAGCACACAATTCGTTCAGGACTGTAAGTGGATGACACTTTTCGGTCCACACTTCCTGCCTGATTTTCATAGATATCATACACTTGTTTATTGGTAATGGATTCCATTTTTTGAAAAAAAACGAGTAAAACAATCATTAGATTTCGCTTTTAACAAGCCCTCAATCAGCTTCAAACACCAATTTTAAGCTGAGATATGGTCAAAAATGTGATTTTGGGTCAAAATGCCCAAATATGGAAATTCGGCCCCAGAAAAAAAGCTATTTTGGATTTTTTTTGGATTTTCCCAAAAAGGCCTTCACATTTCGCTTCTAACGAGCCCTGAACCAGCTTCAATGACCAATTTTTTGCAAAGATCTGTACTTTTTTCCAAATTTTCTCAATCTGGGCACACTGGGGCGATCTATCATTAAGAAAAGGTTAGGAGGGTCTTACTAACAGGTTTTTGTTTTTCTTTCTCCAACTCCCAATTTTATTCCAATGAATTCCTGTATATAAATATATTTATAAAAAATAAAATTTCCCAAAAAATGGCTTCTAGAATAAATGTGGTATTGTAGTTCTGAGATGATTCTAGTTAAAATTAGGATAGACATTTTTATCATTATTGACCAAGGATGACCAACGACCCCCAATTTCCCATATTTGATGGCCTTGTGCCTAATTTGTTCCAAATGTAAATTTTTATATTTTGTGCAAATAAATAATTCAAAGTGTAGTATCTGTTCTCGGTATCCCAGCGACAGACGTTTTACTATCGAAGAAAATATCTCATATTTATAAGAAGATATGACAATGCAAATTACAAATGTATATTACAGAATATTAATTTATTAAAAACTGTTAAAAAAATAAACATGCAAATCAGGAATACCTAAAACTGTTTGTGGGTGCTTGCAGATTACTATATATACAGTATTTCAAAATGTTATTTTTTATCATGGAATCAAATAAGCATAAGCTGTGTTGATGTTAATATAGGTGGAAAAAACTTTCACATTTAGATATATACTAGCAGGGTTACCAGCATTATCCGGGTTAGATTGTGGGATAACATCATATGCAACATAATATGAAGGAGAGTTTACTTTAACAGCAACCTTGATTTTGTCAGCTAGATATCTTATCCACTGAGCTATTCAGATATATGTTAATACTCAACGCTTATAAATCTATTAATTTAATTGTGTTATATGTTAGAAAAGTGTCATTAGATCCTTTAAGAGGCAGCTAAGATGCAGAACTACTTCCATTATGTTCACATGCACATACACTTATGATAGATTTAGGTATCTAGAGAACTATAAAGAGAGAGGCAGACAGACGGAGATGCGCTACGTACTAAACATACCAAAATTCTTCACTTACATTTTATTATATAAAAAAGGAAATATATATTCTTTGATTTCATATAATTTTATTTTAAAATAAAAATCAGGGGGGGGGGGTAGAATCGAAACTGCACACTCGACGTTTTCAGTCTGATACTTTGCTAACTAAATTCAGACATTTAAGTTTTAAGGGGCAGACACACAGAGGGTAATGTAGATTCGGGATCACTTAAATTGTCTTCCCCGAAGAATTTTATACATATGATATAAATTTCATAAAAATGGAATATATTTCCAGTTGTAAGGAGGCTATACTCTCATAGCCCCTTTTATGAGTGCACTTAGAGATTTGGGAACACTTCCATTGTCGGTAAATTTGACATAAGAATACACTTATAATTTTATGTAGATTCTCTAACCTTTCTTTTTATAGGGAACACACACCCATTGAGTTATATATATATAACATACACACATTAACAATGTCATTTTTTAAAATGGCATACAAATGTATAAATAACATTGTATCATTTTAAAAGACTGACGATTTACTCCCCACCTCAGAGGTGGAGAGTCGGAAGCAAAAATATCTGACTCCAGAGTCCGTTTCAAACACAACTTAATAATGTTAAGACACATCCATTCAATCTGCGTTTTTAGTGATTTAAAAGATATGGTATTGATACTTTTGACAACCCTCGTCTATGAAGACATATTAGAAATTTATTTTTAAAATAAGGTTCAACTCCAGTGAAATAATATTACTAACCATCAATACAATCATTTTATTTTCTCTTGATACAGACAAAATATGATTCAGTTTAACATCTATTTTACATGCTCGCATGTGTTGGAGAGCTTTTAGAAATTGACTTTCAAAATAACCTATCTCTGACAGGTCTTTATCTCTTTCAAATCCAGTCTTATGTTTTCCTTGGCCTTTTTCCTGCCAACTGACCCCGCTACCTCAAGAACTCTCATCCATTCTTTCACTGTGATCATACCAATAAAATCTCCTGTTCTGCATACGCCTCCTTATACTGAGGTTATCAGATTTAATCTCGTCTTTAAGACTCACATGTATCATCAAAATCATTTCTTAATTTACTTTGTTCATTTGTGTTGCTTAGTCTACATTAAATTTTAATATTCCTAAACAGATCACATGATAGGAATTTTTAAATAGTTAATGAGACACAGCACTAGCCTATAGGTGGTCATGTGGGGACAGCTAGACTTTGTTATTTCCATAATTGGGTTTCTCAAATATTCTATTTCATTTGACTTTAGATTCAAAAGTGTTTGATCTGCATAGGCTCGAAGTCTTCGTCAACTACTGCCTTCACTGTATTCTACGCTGCCACCGTGTGGATCAAGTACCAACTCGAGACGTCCGCCAACAATTGAATCTCTGAACCTTGTTGTCTGTCCTTCCCCAATACCATCAGCTTAGCACCCAGAGGGAGAACTCAACCACGAGGTCCTTCTCCCTCATTTTCTACCTGGTTGACGCAAACATACTGGTGAGCAGTTAAAGACCTGGGCGGTGACAATCAGAGATGAGTTAGCAGCATTATCAGGCCCACAAGCAGTGTAACAAGGATAGTGACCCTTTTGAGGGAGCTGGAGTTCCCCACATAAGCCGTGTGCCAGATTTCTATTGCCCTAGTAGGGAGACATGTAAAACCGACAATACTGCACTTCAAATAACGCCAGAAGGCCAAGTTGTTTAGGAAATCATTAGCCGCTGTCAAAACAATCCAGTTGACAGGTATATCGGATGGGTTTGAAAGGTCAAATCAACTGTCGCATGGGACTTGTGAACTGAGAAACACTGGTGATTGTATTTTCTATCTCTTCCCTTCTTTATACATATTGTGTCTCTTTCCTTCTGTTCCAGACTTTTCTTTCTCGATTTTATCACAGCGAGGGAGAGTTTTCAGTTTAAATTATGACTTTGTGACAGCCAGGTAACGTGTAGCCCAGCTCAGTCGACTTTAAGTTTTTAATTGTTCTTTTTGAAACCTGAAATGAATAAAGAAATTATATCTTTCTATATATAAAGTATGGTTGTCGCTCTTTTATATAGCGTTCAATTGCAGCACAGCGGTTCCCTCAGCCAAGTTAATTTTCAGAAGAGAATTAATGATGCCTAATAACGCCTAAAACCTGACCTAAGAGATGTCAAGACTACACATGTGATTAACCCAACCAAATTAACCCTTTCATTCAAGAGGATGCGCCTATCATTTCTCAGGGAGCTGGGGTACCGTGCCAGGACGTTAGCAGCCCTTCCAAAGACATCCCCACAGCGCGGATCACCAAGTTATAGTCTCCCGGTAAGCAATAGTATCACAGTAGTTGGTCTTCGACTATGGAATTGAGATTGACTAGTCATATTGTGTGACTTAGCTCAGGAGAAAGCCGGCTCAACCTGACCAGGGTGATACCCGTCACAACTACAAAAAAATGTGGGATGCATATCTAAGAAGTAGGTTTGTTAAAAGAATCTTTTCTGAAATGTCAAAAAATTTATTTTCTAGTTCTGTCAGCAGCTGTGCAAATATGTGTATACAAAATGTGCATATATTTTTCTTCTGTGTTTATCCTGCTAAAGCGGAGGTTGCAACTGGATTTTTACATCTAGATTTGTTTGATTGTGACAGTTATACTCTGACCAATAAGTCTCACCATCTGTTACCAGATATATATATATATCAGATTCCAGAGATGTACCATGGTTTCATTGACACGGGTAGGCTTTTATTGTTTAGAAAAGGCTTTTACAACCCATTTCAAATCATCAGTGTCTCAAAGATCTACCGATGTCAATGAAACCATGGCACATCTCTGGAATCTAATGTATAGTTTTGCAATAAATAATTTGCATTCTTACGATTGAGCACTTTATTGATTTCTTTTCAACATACCCTCGGCATTCTCTATATATATCAGTGTGTATGTATTCGTATATGTGTCAGTGTTTGTGTACATGTGTGCCTTTTTGTTTGCATAATGTGAACATAATGTCTGTCATTCAAGGATAGATATTTGTAGGGACATATTTCCGGTTGATATATAATGTCGCAAGAATCACCCCCACCACCCTAGTTGAAAATGGCTCATTTGAGAATATTTTCATTTTATTTTGCAAGATTTTTAAATTGTAAATTCTGCAGAATTTATTAAATGTATTATCTGAGCAAATGAGATTTCAGCATACCAACTGAAAAATATTAAAAAAGTTTTTATGGGCGAATATTTTATATAGACTTATTTTATTGTTAAATTATTTGGTCCCAAAGAGACCATTAAGTAGAAATCTTGGCAAATAATTTATTTGCGCTAATAACAATTTTAGTATTCAAAGCACTATAGGATTGGATATATACTAAATTTATTATTGAGTAATAATCCTAAATTTATTATTTCCTAGCAAGACCCTGTATAATTAACTGTTATTCCTTTTGAAATAATAAATGTTTGTCAGGGCCAATACTTATTAAGAAAAACTTCACTCTTCCGTAAAAATAATTGTCATTCTTCTTTTTTAAGAAGACACTGAAGCAAAGTATATTTTTTTATTTCGAAGAACATGGTGCAACAATAAATAAAAATTGGCTAATCCGGATCAAATATCGATTTGTCAGATACAATGCTATTTAGGTCTTTTCTTTATATATTAGGTAGCAGATATAAGAAAAGGATTAGTTCCTGTCTGTTCACAATATCCTCCCAGAGTTTTGAAGATTGACCCCCCCCCCTATATATCCTGAAAGTAATTCTAAATTTATTATATACTAGCAAGACCCCAGAGTACTTATATGAGCATTTTTTTTTTTTATCAAAAAGATTACATTATCATAGGGACTGCATTCACGCTTGACATCCATAAAAAGGAAACATGGTATTTCACATTATTTATAACTTGAAAATTATAGAAATTAAAAATAGAAATGTTAATAAAGAGTACAGGCTTAGAGCAGGGGTGCACAGGGGTCCTCAGTGATTCAAGAAATGCTGGGTGTGTCTGAAGACTATAAATTTACCAAACCTTATTTCAATTAATGTCATTTTACTTACACCTCCTCCCACTCAATTAATGCTGAATACTTCTGAAAAATTGAATATTATAAAACGTAAGAACCAAAATTGTAATTGCGACCAGCTTATAAGCTGGTCGCAAAAGAAAATAGGATTTCTCATTCAATCCAGAGTAACACCAGCTAATATATATATATATATACATATATATATATATATATATATATACACACACACACACACACACTATGGAGATTATGAGGTGATATCTGTCTTTCTCCGAGAAATTTAAATGATTCCCTGCTGTGTAGTTCTAATAACTCCATGCCTTGCTAAATGGGACTATCATCAAACATAGATCTTGCCAGACTAATACCTTTGATATTAAAATTTGGCATTTACTTATATACTAGATTTTCCCACTATTGAGAGCTTTAATTCACTTTTATCGAACTATATATAACATCTGTACCTGTCCATATAAATTTGTTTTACGTTTTTTTTGTTTGTATATATATATGTATATGTGAATATATGTCTACTTATATGTGGATGCCTTTGAGTATCTAAATCTATATCTAAATATATGTTTGTCTATCTTTAAGCGTCCAAACGTAAAACTGTGTATCACACTGTATTGTTAAATATGAATCTGATCTTCTGTTTGTATTAACAGTATATACATATGTATTATTTTATTTTATGGCTTGCCTATATGTCAAAGACTTGATTAATATTTTTAAATTTTTGGTATAATATTTTTATTTTTCCTATACTGGGTTCTAACTGCACATGTTACGGATTTGGTTGGATAGTATTTACTTAATGAGATATATGAATATTTTAAAGGCGACAGAGTTAGAGGAAGGATTACATAGGGACGATGCTCTTTTTACAATTAGATCAACGAAAAGAAAATATGAAAAAGCTAGAAAGGGACTACGTGGATTATTTAAGAACTTTGGTCTAAAAATACTATAGACATTAATAAAAAAGGTAGTTAACTGTCTGAACTTAACACTTCACTTACCAGCTAACACTTATGAGTAATACCACAAACCTAACCAAACCTTATATTATGTTCATAAAGATTCTAACCATCGTAGGTCGATTATTAACTCCATACATTTGATGAAAACTCCCATTATTATTAGCAATACACATCGACCAGAAAACTGTTTAGATAATCACAAATTTCAGGGTAGTTCTATTAAAATAGTCATATCTTAAAAACTAGAGCACTTTAAGTGCTCAAAATACCATCATTTTGTTAGGAAATGAATATCTTTTCAGGTGCATTCATGAATAATAATATACATTATATATTTTTAAGAGTTTTGAGCAAATAAAGGCAAAAAAAATGTTAACGCTATTTTCAGCAATTTACGTCACTTTTTTTTTTACCCTCCCCCTTCGTTTAAAAGTCTCGTACCATTGCTCTGTGTGGAAATTCGTCCTGAAATTTGGAAACTAATCAGGGAAAGCATCACTTTTAATGTTTGTCGGTGTACGAAGTAATTCGGCTCATTCATTTTTTTTAAATTTTAAAAATAAACCTTCAACACGGCGACGGTTGAACATTTTTGAAAAATACACTTCCGCCGCCCAATTAGTAAGTAAATCAATCTTTTTACTTTTTTATGCATTAAAATTATAATTGTATATATGTGTTCTCTTTTGGTAGTCATGATATTTCATGACCCTATCCGAAAAAAAAAAGGCGTTTTCTATTTATAGTTTGAAAAACATTGTAGCAGCAGCAGTAATAGCAGTTATAAACACGAGGCGATTTTTGTTTATTTTCATTCTAGAACGAATTTTCAAACTTTTAAAACATAAATATAGAAAATGTTACATTTTTCGTACCCAACTAGTAAATAAATTAATCTTTTATCTTTTTTTATGCATTAAAATTATAATTGTATGTTGTTTTGTCTTTCCGTAGTAGTAATTTTAAATTACCTTATCCGAAAAAATATTGTCCTTTTTTTGAGCGAAAGTCAACAATGGCTGCTAGTATTGCTAATATAACAATCAATCAGCAGCAGCTAACTAGTCTTGTAAAGCTTTGTAAAAATAAGACAAAAATTCTTGTGATTAAAAAAGTTAATCCTATTTGGTTCTTTTATAAAAAATACTTTAAAAAATACTGGTTTTCACTCAACTTTCGAACTTCTAGTAGTAATGACTTTCTAGTCGCCAATTTAAAAAAAAAATTAAGATTCTACTTTTTTAGGCGATTACGTGTGAACACCCTTAAAGTCTTGGCAAAAAAAACAAAACAAAAAATAATTTAGAATTTAGAGTGGGGGATCAGTTTCGCATATAAATTTAATGTAAAATGATCTCCGATTCTGCGGCCATTCCTGCTTTTTAGTGAAATTTATAAAATAAATAATTACTCTACCATTAACTCTAGGTACAACTAACAAGCCCACCTCCTAAAAATGCCTTCTTGAACGTATCGTACCATTAACCTTAAATATGAGTGGCAAGCCACCCCCTAAAAAACTCCCTTAACTCTAACACTAAGTCCGAATGGCAACCTCCATCCAAAACAAAACCCTTTCCTTAACCTTATCACTAACCCTAAGTCCGAGTAGGAAGCCCTAATCCTACAAAAAAAGCCCATTAAAACATAATCGTCTAAAAAAAATAAAAAAAAAAGCAGACGCCCATAAAAAAAACAAACGCACAGGATTTATTTCTCATAGAAAAAAATTAGTTAATGCCCTAAAATTCTAGAATGGCCTGGAAATGGTGAATTATTCTACATTAAATATATGTGAAACTAATCCCCCACTCGAAATTCTAAATTGGGTTTTTTTTCTTTCTGCTAAGTTTTCAGGGTGTTCACACTTAATTGCCCCTAGCCCTACCACTAACCTCAAGTTCAAGTGGTAAGCCCGCCCCCCTCCTCCCACAAAGACCCTCATAATCGTCTAAAAAAAAACAGAAAAAAAAAAAAACAAGAAAAACACACAGGATTTATCTCCCATAGAAAAAATAATTAACTGTCCTAAAACGCTAGAATGGCCTTGAAATGGGGGATTATTTTATATTTAATTTATGTGAAACTGATCCCCACTCTAAATT
The DNA here is from genome assembly GCA_963556195.1 of Sepiola atlantica. NCBI lineage: Eukaryota > Metazoa > Mollusca > Cephalopoda > Sepiida > Sepiolidae > Sepiola > Sepiola atlantica. The sequence continues at coordinate 137,758,798 of OY744522.1, forward strand.
CTAAAATAATTGTTTTTGTTTCTTTCTTTCTGCCAAGTTTTTCAGGGTGTTAACATGTAATTGCCTAAATAAAAAAAGTAGAATCTCATATTTTGGGGAGGTAAAGGGGTGAGTTAGCGGAAGATGTTAATCTACAATAATGTCAAAGAAATCTTGCAATATATTCATTTTTAAAAAGTCTTAGTATTAGATTTTAGTTTCTTGTACATAAAATGTATTACAATTCAACTTTGAGTTTTCTAACTTCTTTCTTTTAATGGATACATGGTATTTTTAAGGTATTGCAGCATATTTATGTGCACTTAGTGCAGATTCCTTGGAAACCATTAATTTCTGGAGATTTTCAGTGGCACATTCTGATTCCTTGTACAAAAATATATGGTAAATTTCATTGCTTAATCTTGTGTTTTAACAAAGATATAACATTTTTACTGAAAAATTAGTGTAAAAAATGTGACGAAACGCATATGGTCTTAAAGAGGGGAAAATATCCAATTGTGTGAGGCACAAAAATAGTCATAACTTCTTTATTTTTAGTCAGATTTAAAAAAATTTAAAAGATTCTTTCTTAGATCATCAAGCTCTTTCTATATATGCCATTATTGAAATATTTTAAGCAATTTAAATTTTCTCATGTGTATTGCTATTAATATTATGTTGCTTTGAAAAAGTCAGGATATGACCAAAGTATCAACCATATGAATACATCTGAACAACTTAAAAGGTGCAAATAAGTAGAATGAATCTGGTAGATTTAAGTCCAATGTCATCTCCCACAATATGGACATGGCACACAGACCTAGAGACAATCTAGGAACTAACCATATAAATAGCAATCAAACTGCAAAATCGCAAGACCAGAACATAATGATAAATAACCAGGATCATACAAATTCTAACTGTAACTATTGGAAGAATAGAAGGCGGACTTGAGTTTGGTTTAATCCGCCTTATAGTAAAAATATCCAAACGAATATCCCTAAAGCTTTCTTTTAAATTTTAGAAGACAACTTCAGGCCCTGCATAGATATAGTAAACTATTCAATTATTATTTTAAACATTTTTGGTATAATATTCTTTGTATAATATTTTTATTTTATCTACACTGGGTTCTAACCGGTTTACGGATAATTATCTCTTAAAAAGGGCATTTTCTTTAAAAAATATTTTTTTAAATTTAATTAACTTTGAATTTATGAATGTATTTTTCTTTTGAAATCTCTTACAATAATTTTTCTATTTTATTTTATTATTCTTTTGTTTCATTTTACTATTATTTACATTATGATTATTATTATTTTTATTTAGGTTTATTACTTTATTAAATTTACTTCTACTTAGGGTAATTGTTAAACTGCAAATTATATTGTTTTTTTAAATTTTTCAATTTCTATTAAGATATGTTTTTTAGGTTTCTTGAAGTTGCTCTCTCCAGAATATCTCTCCAATTTAAATATTGGCAAATTTATCCATGAATTATTTTTTTACTGTAAATACTTATATATTTGTCTTTTTGAAAAAAAACCAAACGTTTGTGCTATTGATGTATGTTTTTTTATATACCTGTACTTTTGAGTCTTTCTTTCCCTTAAAAAAAAAAAATTAATTGTAAAAAAACAAATGAATATGTAGTAAATTTGTTTACCAAGGACCTATAATACACATACACACGCATAAACTTGATATAAACATTAAAAAAGTTTACGCAAATTAATTTTCTTGTGTTTCTGTGTTAAGCGTATGTCATCGGGGCTGTAATGGCAATAGTTAAAATTGTCCCAAAAAAGCTCAAATATATAGTTGTTGGGGCCCAGCAAATCTTTGGCTACATTCTTCAAGGTTATAACTACGTGGGTATGGAAGGGGTGAAGATTTTAAGCATGTCTGATTTTATCATCGATGAACATAATTCACCCCCTCCCCTATGAAATTACACATTGGAGCAGCCACATACATGCATAAACAGAATATGTACATGCAAACAAGAAATAACACGCATGCAAATCCATACACACCTCTCTTCTAGAGCGTACCTGGAAAAAGAACAATCAGGGTTCAGAAGGAAGTGTTTAGGCACCAAGGACTAGTTGTTGATCAATAAGACCATCCTTGAGGACTGTAAGAAGAGGCAGAGAAGTCTAAGCATGGCGTGGATCGATTACCAAAAGGCATACGATAGTGTGTCCCACACATGGCTTCTGCGCTGCTTTGAACTATATAAGATCCATCCGGTCATCAAGAAAACCATGGCTATACATATAAAGATGTGGCAAACAACCATGACATTAAGACACTAATAGAACAATAAAAATCGTAGAGATCCAAAGAGGAATCTTCCAAGGAGATAGCTTATCTCCTCTACTCTTTTGCCTGGTGATTGATTCGCTAAGTAAATTACTAAACAAAAGCTGGAGTGCCTTCTCCAAAGATATTGGAATGAAGTTCGACCTGAATAAATGTGCCAAGTGCTCCCTAAGAGCTGGGAAGAAGATCCAAACAGAAAACATACAGCTTGATGAAGATACTGAAATCAAAGACCTTGAAGAACAGGACCAATATAAATACCTTGGCATAGAAGAAAACGATTCAATTCAACATGCCAAGATGAGAGAAAAATTGGCAGAGAATATGTATGCCGTGTTAGAAAAATTTCCAAAACGCAATTTACAAACAAAAACTAAGTAACTGCCATTAACCAATTAGCTATTCCAGTGATAACATACAGCTTTGGAATTATTGATTGGCCACAAAAGAACATTAATAGACTAGACACTAAAACGAGAAAAATGTTGACACTACAGAGTAATGTACTGAAACAAGTGTTTACCAAGGCTGTATCTGCCAAGAGGAGCAGGAGGTATGGGTCTCTCAGAAATTGACCATCAACATCAAGCCACTATTGTGAGCACCGGCCAATATCTGATGAGCTACCAGAACCCAAACATTATGATAGTACGCCAACACAAAGAACTTAAAGCAAGTAGAACCACCTCTATCACAAAATAGCCCGGAAGAGCCGCCAGAAATACACCAAGACCTTACATTGCAGAAAACCGGAAGAATGGGCCAACCAACAACGTGCTAAAGATTTCCTAGATGAACTATCCCAGGAATATATAGATAAAGAAGGCACTGTAGACTGGCTGAAAAGAGGATATCTCCACTATGATCAGGAGAGAATGATAATGATTGCCCAATATCAAGGTAATGCCTTTAAAAAATGAGTGGTCTCAGCAACAATAACAAGTGCAGGTTCTGCCACACAGAAGTGGAGAGTGTGAGCCACCTGACATCCAGTTGTAAGGTTCGGTTGGGGGGGAGGGATGGCTACTATACAATGCAACATAATGGAGTGTGTAAATATCTTCACTGGACTATATGTAAAAGGTTGAATATCCAGTGTAGCAGCAAGTCCTAGGAGCATATACCAGAAAGAACAGTTGGAAATAAGTTATACACCATCCACTATACAGCTACATATTTAGAAAACAGAGCTTTTAAACCTGGCATAGAGATATGGGATAAAAGGGAGAAAGTAGCAACCCTTGTTGAAGTCAGTGCCACCTAATGATGCTGGATTAAACAGAGCTGAAAGAGAAAAGATTATGAAATACCAAGGTCTTATTATGTACGACATGAAAAGAAACTGGAATCTTTGGAAGATCTCCATCATTCCAGTAATTATAGGAGCAACCGGACTAATGAAAAAGAATTTCAAAAACTACCTGGCGAATATATCCGGTGAGCCAAGTGCAAGAGAAATACAAACAATTGCACTTAAAGGGACGGTTAGAATCTTAAAAAGATCTCTTGGCTGGAGTGTCTGAAATAGCGGGTGAATGTCTGGCAAAAACAAAAAGATAAGAAAACATTTCTTACCATTTAGAAATATCTCATACATGAATATACAGACAGAACATATATCCATACACATGAATCTTGACAAATGAGCGCAGCTTAGACTAACATACACACTTCTGTTGACTAAACATAATTAAAACCAAGGATTTTTAGGATTGCTTGTAATTATATTATCCAGGCTTATGAATATAGAATTAAATATATTTATTCATTAGTATAAGTGAGAGTGAAGTGAGTACGTATGTGTGTACTACTGTGAATTGTTTTTTTTATGTAATCTGTGTGTGTAAGTAATAGGAATTTACAATTATATGTGTATGTATGCGAGTCGTGATTTTCTACTTTGTATTGAGCACTTTTGAAAAAAAATTAGTTTTAAGTTCATTTTATCAATATTTGATCTTGCTACACATACACATACTATCTTGTGATCTGCCATGTCTGACAATGACAATTCTGTTTGCTAATGAGTACTCATATGGGTGTACAGTTCAATTTATGATCCACATCCTCTGCCATAAGTGTAAAAGATTTTGTTCGGTTAAGATTCCGGCCCTCCTCGAGGTTATGCATGGCTTGCAAACAGATAGAGTATAAAGAGGGCAGCGTTTCATGTGCATCTTCAGTTGATGTTTGCATTCATACCTACTTCCGTCGTTAGATAACCCCATCACCACCAGAGTTTTGATCTTAATTCCGGTTCTCAGTCTCACAGAGGAAAATAAACAATTTAGAGTGCCATATTGAGAGTGTGCATATCCCAACAGCATTTCTTCACTGTATGTAGTCAGGGATCATATATCCTTCAGCACACTTCCGAAAATTTGATATGTTCCAAAAACCTAATTATTCTAAGAAACAACGAACCCCCTCCCAACCCACTAAAATGACATGAATTACTTTTAGCATGTTCAATCCAGAGCTGTTGAATCGGAACACAAAATATTTGACCGTGATTTGTCTATTTTTAGCACCTCCAACTCCTCTTTATCTAATTCAGTTATTATAGCCTACAAATCTCAAATCTTATGCATACACTTCTAACTTATGTGGGCCTATAGTATAACCATTATATATCAAAGAATAAACAAACTCTGGCCATATGAAATATAAATTCAACTGGTGTTAGAGTCTGTATAGTTTTACTGATTTAAACTATAGTGAGTACTTAATTGCTTCAGATGGACTCTGCAGCTCTAGTTCAATCTTTCTTCAAAATCCATGCCTGCAAAGAATTTTCAGCTTTTCATATTGTTTCTGTTTTTCCCGACATTCAAATACAAAGATGAGAAACAATCTTAGCAAAGGCCGCCATCCATTTCAACAGGTCACATGTGTGGTATTGATATTTTTTTATTCTGCGATTGTTTAATTGTTGCACATTGCCATAATATAGTTTCAAAGTTAAGTATAGATACGAGTCCCATTTGTAGTGGGTTTTATATGATTAATGAGGGATACGTTTTGAATCAGCTTCAGCCCTGTATGATAGAAAGGTATCCAATTGATTAGTATAATCATGTAACATCAGAAAGATTTGAAGTTGGATTTCATTTGCTGCATTGTAAGCTTCTTGATAATTAGAGTCCCTGTTGAGATCGTCTTGCCAGAAGCAAGAAAATTAAGCTGGATATATCAATTTCAAAGTAGACAAATACGTCCTCAAACCGTTATTTGAACTGCAAAAATCAACCACCATTGCTGCACGAGAGTTGGTGTGGCAGAGATGCAGCAATACTGAGTACACTGAATCAGACCAACAAATGAAATGTAGCAGCTATAGTGAAAATAACACTACATATTTGACTCAATGCCAAACATGGATAAAAGAAGAAGAAAAATTAAATACAGAAGGAATATAACCTTCCTAACAACCAGGGGAGCTGTGGAATCACACCTCTGGAAAACTATCAATAAGCACCTATGCTAACACAACTAAAACCTGACAATATAAATATGAAAACCCAAAACCTGAGTAACATCTAATCTTTATTGAAGAACTTGAGTTTAATTAAAATCTTTAAAAAAAAAAAAAAAAAAAAAAAAAAAAAAAATCAATATTCAATACAATTTATCACCCCAAAATGAAGACACAAGAACCCCCCTAAATTACCATGAACCACCAAACCAACCACAACTGCTAACATCATCTCCAATGGAAGGAACTCCATAAATAAAGAGCCCATTCATAGAAAAAAAAGTAGATCAAACCAACATTGTATTTCCAAATCAAAAACACAAACCAGAGTAGATAAAAACGACATCCCAGATCCCACCTACTGATCCCCAAATCTAAATGAAATGCAAATTGAAGAAAATCATTCAACCAACCAAAAAACAATACTCCAATGAAGCAAATCATAATAAACAATTAGATCTAACCGAAATCACAGCCCACCGAATCATACAGTGAAACATAGGCATAAAACCTTTGTGAACTCAAACTCTTATTGCAGAGCTTAACCCCATTCTTAATGTTTGCAAGAAACATAACCTAACCAAAAGCAAAGACTACAGCTTGTTCAACCACACAAACGAACAAGCAGAAATAACCTCACGTGGTTCATCAATTATCATTAAGAACCTCTCTACATAGCAAAACCAATTTAAAAACGGATATGAAAGCAGTTGCAATATAAGCACCTCTACACAAAACAATTACCATCTGTTCACTGTACCTCCCACCCAACAAAACCAAAGAATCAGAACTAAAACAATTTAATAGAACACCTACCACAACCTTTTCTCTTGATAGAATTTAATAGCCTCATTGTAATATGGGACAGCCAAGATACTACTCAGCAATGGTCTCATGTTCTGCAATAGATCATACCATATGTGGTCCAATCACCTTCCTAGACTACAGCTGGAGTGTCTACGAAGACCCATCTGGAAGTGACCACTTTAATATATTAGAAAATAGCAAAAAAAAAACTGAAAATAAAACATCTTAATGGAATCCCTGGAAAGCACATTGAGGGAAATTCATGTTAATCCAAACCAAAACCAGAAAACAATTTATTCTTCACTACATACTCGTTAATATCATGCTGTTAACAATAGACATTATATAGAGGATAACCTCTATTTGCGCTCGTCAGTTCACAATCCATTTTGACAGCCATTGTCACCATCCTCCACATAAATCGCCTGGTATTCCCAAATGGTCACCCCTTTAATACTTATCTAGCTCAACATCGCTTAATTTTGGTGATCCAACGAGAATTTGAAGTATAAAAAATGGCATTTTTTACCAATATAATAATCAATTTCACTGAAAAATGCGTAAATCGAATAAAAATAATAGAAGAAAGTCCAGCATAGCTTTTTTTATTGTTTGGGAAGGGGTAGAAATGTTGATAACAGGATTTATTAAGAAGTGAAAGAACTTTGAATAATAAACTTACAATTTAAACAGAAAATCCAATATTATTGGTTTGCATTTTAAGTGAAAAACGTTTTCATTTCAAACAATGTATATTTGTATTTTTTCAGGAAAAAAATGTTGAGTTCTTACAGACAAGGTAATTCTTGAAGGATGGTCTTATGACAACAAAACTGATACTACACTACCCACCCCATTAGAAGATATTCCGATTAAATCGAGTTTTTATTTTCGTACATTTAAAAATCCTTGTCACAAGACATTACTTTTTTAGTGTTCCTTGACCTAAAATCAAGGTGTAGTATTTGTTCTCCACATCTCAGTGACATTTGACGTTTTACTAATGCCGGAAGTAAATTATCTCCCTTGAAAATGAAACGGCAAAAAGTTTTTAAATTGCTATTTTTATAAAATCTTTATATAATTTTATTAATAGTACTATCGATAAAACGATTGCGTATGTAGAAGAAAATTTAGCAATACTAATGAAAAATGTATTACAGAGTATTAATATTTTATTAGAAACTTAAAAAGAAATAAATATGCAAATGAGCAATATCAAAATTTGTTTGAGGGAGGTTGAAGATGAGTAGATATAGGGTATTTCAAAATATTCTTGTGTCTTTAGAATTAAATACATATAACCGGTTTTGATATTAATATAGTTAGGATAGATGGAAAAAACTTTTGCATTTATTTATTTAGATAATATATATATAGGATATAATCTATATGTATAAAAAATGAATATGAAAAATATATAAATTTTTATATCTTTTTCCCATTTGTTGATGTATAGCAATACAAAATTTCTCAAATATATATATATATATATATATATAAATATGACAACTCACCAATATATACAGACTGGTTCAAGGATAGTGACAAAGTGGGATGTGCAGCCATACACAGAAAAACAAAACAGAAGAAAAACGCTCAGATGGAGCTTCCGTATAAAGTGCATAACTATCTTTTGATTTACCCCTCAACATACCAACATTAAACGCCCATAAAAAGTATATCTATTTTGATACTTGTCGGCACTTACGTCACTGGAAAACCAGAGAAAAACTAACCCACTAACCACAGAACTGCAAGATAATAATTGCACTATTAAAGTATTTTTTTGGAATAGTGTTGTTTTTATGGAAAATGTTTAAGATACTACTCTGTTTCTGCAATGCAGATGATCTTAAAAGGTTCCCTAAACAATAGAAACTTTAAAGTCCAACTTTGCTGAGACACATTTTGGGGATTTTCTTACTGTTGGTTTTAGGGTTCTGAATGCTTTGCCTTTTTCATCAAAATGCTTTTTTGCTGGCTACCAGGCCACATCAGTATACGTAGCAACAACAGAGCAGCAAAAGAACGAATACAACTAAAAAAAAAAATGCATACAAAAACACCTTAACAATGTGGCAAAATGATAGGGAATCTCTGCCAAAAGAACTAACTACATTCAATAAAACCCTAACAAAATGGGAGCTAGAACGAAGAAAATAGGGAGCTGGTGAGTATCCCTGATTTCATACTAGTCACACCAGACTGGCCAACTCCATCTAAAAACGAGAACAATCATCAAAATGCTCAAGTTGCCAGACAAACATGTCTTGATAGAATATGGTGACTTTGCCCTATTGTTAGTGCAACAACATTAAAAGCAAAATGTTTGGAAAGTGAAAATAAACAGCATGATCTTTCAAAGAAATACATTTATACCAGAAAGTATAGTGAACTAAACATACCAACCACACACCAAAAAGAACTCCCCAAATAAACAAGAAAAAGTCCAAAAACTACACAGGTAATTGTATGTATGAACGAGGTACCCTGAAATTTAGGAAAACAGTGAATCAGCTCTCATGTATAGAAATGCTCCACAACAAATCAAGTAATGGGAGAAAATGAATTGACATGACAACAAGATGGAGCAAAGGTTCATACATTCAAAGACATTGTTGTTTGGCTCAGAGCCAAATACTTTATTGAATCAAATGGATGATCCTAAAAAAAATCCACATCTCAACCTAATGGATTTTACTATCTGAAGTTTACTGTTACATCAACTACAGTTACAGAGGAGAGGGAAGTCACAGGCATAACACCTTTAAACCTGTTGATGAAAGCTTGGAACCATATTCCATGTGAAGTCACCCTTTAGAGTGACTGAAAGTTGAAGACACCTTCTCGTCGTGGTTATGCTGCTCACGGAAGGGGCACATTAAGCGTTCTATCTAATGTGTTTTTCTTCTGTTTTAACAATATTTCTTGTAACAACTGTTTTCTATTTCTAACGATTGCATATCTAAGTAAATTAATTGCGCTGAATTTTCCACTTTTTTGTGGGGCACCCGTATAACAAAAGAACTGAGTAACATTTTATTATGAAACAAATGGTGGTATAAATTTTCTATTAAGGGGTTTTAGAATATCTTGGTGTCTGTATCGGCCATAAACAGCAATATTTTATTTAGAAATTGAAAATTGATGAGGGTCATAGCTAAAAGTAAGAATATACAGAGCACAGAGGAGGGAGGGGTATACTCATTCATTCTCCGGCAATGTTGAGTGTGCCTAAACAAATAAATCTTTGTTAGTAACGTACTAATCTACAGAGAAATTTAGAGAAACATAAAATATATTTATGAGTTTGACATTTACAAAAAAAAAAAAAAATAAAATTGAATGCTTAAAAAATAAAATTAAAAAGAATCTATTTCTTTCATACTTTCATAAATCTATAACTTTATTTTTACTGTAAAATGTCAGAAATTCATGCCAACTTGAAGCAATGCTTGTATAAAAGAGATAGCATTTCTAACATAATGATAATTTAATTTGCAAAGCAATAACTCTTATATACTCTCAATTCATTGATTATTTTATTTAGATTTGTTGTAAGCATTACATTTATTTGATCAAATGGTTTAATTTTAAATATAAACTATTTTGTATTTTTCAGTGCAGCATATTTTATTCTTTTAATTACTTTGAACCAATTCTTTGAACTTTTGTAGTAGTAATAATGATTTGCATATGCATATGCATATATATATATATATATATATATATATATATATATATATGAATTAAACATTTTTTTTTTGTCACTGTACAATACAGTGAAATTAAACAGCAATGCTCAGATGCACTCATACGATTAAAACTAGGACGGTGGAACCAGACTTCTGATATTTTAAACACTCAATTTTAACCCAAGAAATTTTCTTTCACTAATAAATGATTATAACATTTTGATTTTAAAGTGAATAGCAGGCATGTTTTTTAAGGCTCTGAATTCAACTTTTTGTTGATTTGTTTTTAAACAAAATTTCTATATTAAAAAAAGAAAAAAATACATGATAAAAAACAGGATTGTGGAGTCAGTAGCCCAAACACTCAACTTAGATTCTGACTCTTGAAATTTTAGAACATCCAACTCAAACTTATAAAGGAATGAATTCATTCAGACCCCACAGTCTTAATTAAAGTACACATACAAACAATAGTAGTAATATCAAAGAAGGGAGGTGTGATTATGTAGGAAGAGGAGATTTCCACTAGAAATTAGATGACATAGAATGGAAAATTTCCACTAGGAAATTAGGCTAATTTCCACTAGGAAATTATATGTGCAGGAAGTCCCGAATGACATGTAGCAAAGTAGCTAGTGAAATCTTTCTCTTGGGTGTTGAATCGAACCAACATTTTTTGCAAGGTTCATCCCCCCCCCCACTACAGAGAATAGCCAATGAATTAAGAGATTAATACTATGCAATCATCGATACTGTATGTAATAATGTATTTGTAAAAGGAAAATAAATTTACACAAATAGAAAAGTCCAGAGCAAAATAATGGTGTTATTTTAATTACTTAAACTATTAGTCATTATTACACAACCAATAGAAAGGGAGAGAGAACAACACTACTTGTGATAATCTATGTCACCATCATCATTGAGTTTATTACCGAGTTTCAACAAAACAAAACAGCTGTTTACTGATACATGCACAACAAAACACAGCTGTTATCTACGACGTACATCATCCAGATACTTTTTACAGTTACCTGACGAATATTTCCTGATGGTGATGTTACATAATCATACAAAGTTATTTTCCTGATCGGATTAATGTATAATGGTAAATCTGTTACTGTTTTATTGAAATGCTATTTCTTATTTGAGATTGTAACACAAACTGTGGTGCATCTCCCTCCAATAACCTTGCCATGACTGCGACAGCTCTAGGTACTTTTGCAAAGACGGCAGAAGAAATGAAGCTAAGTACCACAAACCGATAGAGTGATACAATTTTTTGCCCATTGCCGCCAAGATTTCTGGTATCTTAGGGAAAGGTGCCACATTACTCTCGTGCTTCATTGAATGCAGGCTGAGTAAGACAACGATCTTCTTGAAACATCATGGCTATTTGAACGTGTATCAAGAGTGATATGACAACGCATATCGATCGACTCACGAAACCCAAGTGATTAGCGGTAGTTAAGGATGTGTGCATATGAACACTAAAATAAAAACTGAATTTACTTTTTTTCTAATTTGTTTGTCATTTTTATATTGTATTTCATTAATCAGATAATGCATGTGTGACTGATTGTACTTAGTTAGAATCTTAGTGTTGAATATCCGGGCATGGTGTACCAAAAATGTCACCTAGCAGGAATAAATGTACTTGACACAGACTTAGCTGAAAGAAACAAACACAGTGGATTCTCAGAAATAAAATAATTGCTGATCGAGTCAAAACAACTTGCAATGGTTACCCTTATCCATAGGTTAGCTGCAGACGGGAATACACAATCCCTAAATAAACGCCCTAAGGACATGGCTACATTGACAGCGAAAACAAAATCCCAGAATGGGTGTTTACAGGTGAATACATGGGTGATCAGGTTCGAGAAAACCATCCAGTCAAATTCCTGTGCATGGATCCTCCTTCCTCACTAACCTGCACTCGTTCACCGCCAATCAAGATATATCATTATCTTTTTGTACATTGGTGTTTGTCATCGTTCTTTTAAGCATAACAGAACTACATTAACTGTAGCTTTGGCAATTTTGTGGGCACACTTCCTACCCCAGATAGGGTTGCTATGAGTGGTATGTTGGTTTTATGCAATTGAGATTTGGGTAAATTTTCCATAATCTCATTTTTATCTTTTGTGAGATTGTGTTTTTTCCATTTTTATAGTATTTCACAAGAAAATTGTAATATACAGAGAGACAGAAGCGAGACTGAAATAGATAGCGTACAAAATAAGAGTGAGGATAATTGTATTTTGGAGGAAGGTGGCTTAAATAAGAGACTACACAGAAATTGTGTTTCTTTTTGTCATGTAAATCTTTTAGAGTTTACAATAATAGCATACAGCATTTTTTAAAAATTTATTTAAGGACAAAACAGAAAAACAAAAATGTAAGTAAAAGAACACTGGGTAGATACAAATAGTAAAATATAAAATATTGATCAGGACTAAAGATCGAAATTGATTGAAAATAAAAAATTATTTTAACAACATGGACCGATATTTGCACTAACAAAAACAGATTTATTTTATCTACCTTTTGTTAATAAATTTGATCACAAATATGGGGGAGGAATCATCTTTACAAAGCAAATAAGCACAATAAAACAAAAAAGGGTACTTATCCAGAATACAACCCAATTTCCGCCAAATTCGCGTCAACAGCTTTTGAGCAGGTTACGTAAGCAGCTATAAGATTCCATAGTGATTAGCCAATCAGCTGTCAGAAGCCGACAAGTTTCCAAAAAATTGTGAAATTGATTAAGAAATTTTTTTAAAAATCGAAAATGAATTTCAAAACGCTATGTCAACAGATTCAATCTCCCGAAGGAGTCATTGTTTCTGTCAAAAAAAGATATCTTTTAGAAAAAGACAAAAATGCAAAAGTGCAGGCTGACAGAAAGGAAGACGATTACAGACAAGTTTGCATGGAGATGCACTAATACAAAATGCAGAGGATGTACATCGAAGACATCGAAGAATTTTCTGTGGGAGGTCTGCGACCAACACTTTTAAAGAAATCCTCGTCAAATCAGAAGCCCAGGGCATACGGTTAAGATAAATAAATCTATGTTCAACTGTAGGAAACACATCATTAGCAGAGTTCTCAAGCTGCTCTGGGTCTTCGGACGATAAGACCTCGCAGAGAAGGAGGGTTTCCTGGTGACAGTGCTCAACAGGAACGCCGAAACTCTCCTTCCCATAGTCAAAAAATATGTCTTGTCTGGGACCACAAAGTGTTTCATATAATTAAACATATGGTGACGACAACGCCGCAGTTTGAATTTATCGTCTTCGCATCGGCTTTTTCTGGCTGCTTACGTAACCTGCCGACGCAAAGTTGCCAGAGATTGGGTCATATTCTGGATAAGTACACAAAAAAGAAATGAGTTTGTCATTGATATCATTCAGTTTATCGATCTATTTATTCAGCAATAGTGAACTCCAAGTTTGAGAGGTCCTAGTCTATAGGATAAAGCTTGGGATAGTTTATAATAATAACATCTTTTATATAATTAGGCACCATTTTGTTACATGAGGTTATAGACATTTTGTGTTCAATTTATTTATTGATACTTCCTATACCAAACTTTGTACATCAGGTTTAAACCTGAAAAGTCATGTCATTCACTTTCTCTTTTTTTTTTTTTTTTGACTATCAACAACCATCAGAAAATAGGGAGGTGAGGCGTTGAATTTAGCAATTTTTGCAAGAGTCTTTTTTTTTTTACATTTCAGAATTTTTAAGATGATTGATAATTTGTATTATTTGGAGTATTCAGACTACTATTTTCATTATTTTTCTTTCTTTTTTAAACAACTTCAGAGTCAGGAGTAACATTCAATGCGAGGACTCCAAACTGCAAAGTGAGCAACTGATAAAAAAAATACCACCCAGGATATAAAGGCAATAGGCATTGAAGATTTCTGCCAAGGATGGCAGCGAACTGGTTATTTTTTCTTATTATAGTGATGACCAAAGACAATAAAAAAGATCTATTATGTAAATATATATGAACACACAAGGACTGTCAAAATATTGATACATCTTTTAAAACGATATATATGCTACTCACGTTTATAAAGTTACAATACTATGAGCCTATAAAAAATATGACGATTTTGCAGAGCTTAATACTTTATTGTTCAAATTTTCTTTTTCTCTTCTTTTGTTTGCGTTTTGTACTTGCGTCTTCAGGTTACTCAAATTTTGACCTTGCTGTTAGTGTTTATTTTATTTCTCACATTCCCTCTCTATTATTGTTCTTTCTCTTTTGCTGTCTGACTAGTTTAAAGGTCTATCATAAGCAACTTATGGGGCCTATTTACAAGTGGTGTTATTACAGAACGGTTTTCGTAGTCAATTTGTAGGAAAATGCCCTTTCATTGCTGGAGAAACTTTAAAACTAATTCTTCGATTTGAATAATGATTCAGAGGACTAAAATTTAATAAGATCTAATTTCTTATCGAAAGATCCTATTAGTCATTCTTATTATAGAAAAAAAGATTGCTCAGAGACAGACAAATGCCACGTAAAACATAACACCCCACATGATACCAAAACATAGAACATTTGTGGTGACTAGATGTATTTGACTATTACCGTTTTTTGTCGCATCCTGAAAGTACACTACTGCTACTGTACACACACACTGCCAAAAACGCAGATTGCTGCCAATATCTGCTGCCCACATGTTTGTGTTAGCTTGATCATATTCTACGTCATCTCTCAGACAAGTTTTAAATTCAATCAGTCTAACCGGATACACTTTAACACTGGCTGGCGAAAAAAGTGAGGACCGAGACAGACAGATCAAACGTGGCTGATCTGGAAGCGATCACTTGCTCTCAGATCTATGATCGTTGATGGTGGAATCATGAGTGGCTGAAGATCGCCAGGTCAAACATCATAAACCATACAAAATGGGTGACACTCATTAAAGATGCTGCTCAAATCAGAGAAAGAGCTGGCTAAACCTGTCTTGGGTGATAGCCGACACAAGTAAATATCAACCTACTCTGCATAATATACAGGAAGGGATTTACATTCGGTTTTTAGCAACAATGTCAGAGAAAAGTTGCCAAATGTTTTGCTACAGATCTTTCAATTTAACCGATTCTAATGCAAAGATAATTGAATGGAACTAATGTTAAATATTGTAGTGTAGATATTAAAAAGAAAATACTTTTAAAGCAAAAATACATCCACAATGAAGCAAGTGAAAATTCAGGAAAAATCTATTCTTACGGATTAAGGACAATAACTTGGTTCGGTAAGGTGCATCATTGCTTTCGGTGACAATATGAAAATCAATTAAATAAAATAAAAATAAAGGAAACTGTGCATCATGCACCTTACCAAATTGAGTTATCATCCTTGGTCTGTTAGAATAGATTTTTACAAAAACTTCCTGCAAGTCAGGACTAGCTAAATTAGATCATTTTTGTCTGATTTTAGGGATGAAGAGTTATTGGTTTTATTCAAACTATGTTGATATTGATACTATGTTTTGGCCCGCCATGTGCCAAAACATATCTGGCCCTTTTCAGGTGGATTGTTCATTTATGTATAGTGAGTATTTTTCTAAATTAAACTATCACTTTTGTGCATTAGTGTTTCTCATGTACTTAAATCTGATGAACTGATGACTGACGTTGCTTCTTATTTTAGGGGGTGGGGAATGTAGGAAGGTTAAATTTAAGCTCAGTTTCTTTTCATCACTTCAAAAACCATCAGTTCAGCGAATTTAAGTATGTAAGAATTATTAACGTACACAGATAATCAACAAGAATCGTATTTATATATGGGGGGAAAAGACACACTGTAAATGAAATATTCACCTCCTGAAGAAGGCTGGAAGGAACATCAGCTGAAACATCGAAATAACTTTCAAAGAAAAAACAATGTGAATAAGGAAATTAGATTCAAAGAGGAATGATAAATGAGAAATAGTTTCCTGCAAGAAATTAAGAGACTGGTTTAAATAAAATAAAAAAATCCTCTCAGATGCGTGAATGCCTCTAAATATGCTATTTGAAATGTAGACCAACCAACCAACCAACGAATTGACAAAAGGCTGTCATAGAGTTGTGAGACATATTTAAAAAGAAAACGGTGATGGTGGGTATCAACACAGCATATCACAGGATTGAGGAAGTAGAAAGACAAGAGGCACCCTTAAAAAGGAGGGGGGGAGTCTTTAGTGAAAGATCAAAGAATACAAAACTTGCATTTTAGATGGAGTCAGAAGACACTAACAATAACATAGCAAAAGAAATAAAAAGAATGGTTTTTATTTTTTTTTAAATTTTGTCATATCAACCCTTTTTGAATTAATGCCAAAACAATACCTATTGGAAATGATTCATTGAAAACAAAGTGCTATTTTAGCCATTTCTTGAGAGGGAATAAAGGTTACCCCCCCCCCCCCCAATGGATAAGAATGTAATACATCTGAGAGATGTGAACTCAGCTTGTGTTGGTCACCATTCTTTACGGATCATCCTTTATTTTGTTTGGCCAACTGACTGACTTGATTTACCATGTTAACTAACGATAATTATTTTTAAAATATTTTATCGTCTGTTTATCAGGTGATGTGTCAAAGATTTTTAGAGTTAGGGCAACAATCAAATATGATTTTTAGAGGCACACAAGCATCTCTAGATGAAGCTCTATCTGTTGACCGATCTGTCACACTCAAGTTTGAAAGAGCATTCTAAAATGCACGCATGAACCTCTCTCCCTCTTCCTATTTTTTTTAAAAATATTTTTTTACAGATGGTTCAGTAGAGATATTTACATATTCCATTGTGTAGCATTGTATAGTAGCCGTCCCCCTAGCAGAACCTTACAACTGGATGTCATGTGACTCAAACTTTTTACTTCTGTGTAACAGACTTGTCATTGCCGAGACCACTCATCTTCTTAAAGGCATTGGTCATCAAGTGTTGATCTTGGGCAGCCATTATCATCCTCTCCTGATCATAATGAAGCGACCCTCTTTTCAGCCAGTCTACAGAGCCTTCCTTATCTATATATTCCTGGGATAGTTCTTCCAGAAAATATTTGGTACATATATTTGGTTAGTTGGCCTATTTTCCCATTTTCCTACTATGGAAGGTCTTTGTGTATGGCTCTTTGGGACTATTTCCGTGGAATGCTTGTTTAGCAGCAAGTCCTGGGAACATATACTAGAAAAAACTGTTGGAAATAAGTCATACACAATCCACAATGACTATGCAATCCCGACAGCTACTTACCTAGAAACCAGAGCTGTTAAACCTGACAAGAGAGAGAAAGTAGCAACCCTTGTTGAAGTTAATGTCCCTAATAATGCTGGCTTAAACAGAGCTGAGAGGCAGAAGATAACTAAATACCAATATCTTATATACGCTATGAAAAGAAACTGGAATCTTAGGAAGATCTCCATCATTCCAGTAATTAGAGGAATGAAGAAGAATTTTTAAAACTACCTGGCAAATTATATCCGGTGAACCAAGTGCAAGAGAGACCCAAGCAATTGTGCTTAAAAGGGACGGTTAGAATCCTAAAAAGATCTCTCGGCTGGAGTCTCTGAAATAATGGGTAAATGTCTGGCATCCAATAGGATGCCTCATCCCTAGCAAAAACAAGAAAATTGGAAAAAAATAAATAAATAAAAGAACCTCTATAAGAGGCTGTCTGTCAGTCAAGCTTGAAATACTATTTTCATTGCTAAACATGCAAATTGAATGGTCGGATCTTAAGAATATTTGTTCTTGTTTAAAAATGACTGGCAGGCAGCGGATTTTCTTTATCAGCAGACTCCCTAAGCCGAGGTGATCATTTAAAATAATACGATATTACTAGGTATCACAAACCAGCCAGTTTAGTGTGCAAAAATGGGTAAATATAGTGAAATTCCCTTTAATTTCAACTCATTTTTTTTCTTCAGTTATTTTAATAAAATTTGGATGTAAACAAAATGTAATCTTTTCTTTTTATAAATGTTATGATCATTTCTCATAATTCGGTAACTAATTGTGCTATCAAAATAAATTTGGTATCATTGTTTATGTTTTGCAAAGATCTATGTGCCCACATTAAAGGATTCTAGATATAATAAAATATAATTTTTGTTTGGGATACCTAATATTAGGTTATGTACACATTCGATAACAAAGCGAGATACAATTATGATTCTATCAAAAATATGACACTGTTTTTTCCCCATAGTTTTAATATTTTACTGGTCAAATGTTTTTATTTTGGACTTGTGTCTTTGATCAATCTCACCTGACCAGATTTCGATCTCGCTGTTGCACCACATTTATTTCACTTTTGATCCCCCCCATCCACTCTTTGTTATTCTTCTTTCGTTTTCTGTCTGGTTTTAAAAGGTCACATGCAACTGGGGAGGGAGGGGAGATATTTATCCATGGTATTATTACAGGATCTCTGCCCCCTCGTGTTTTAACGTATGATTAAGTATCGTTTTTTATACTTGTATCAAAGTTAAAATTTTGTTATCGTGACAACTGTAATACTGACCCAGAACAACACGCTCGATAAGAAAAAGCACGAGCACAATTTGAGACAAAAGGCAAAGGATAAAAGATATCAGAAGAGTAACAAATGCAATAGAGGAAAAGTTCAAACATCCGTACAAATCGATGAGTTAGAGGGAATTCAATCATACAAATCAATGATACATTCACAAACCAAATTCAGCATTTGAAAATGAAAATATAAAATTCTCTGGAACTGAGATTCATATGGATATCTAAATACATGCGAGATCAGATATAAGTGTCAACAAGCGAAATATGCGAGTGTCAAATAATAACATTTTCTGTTTCAGAATTTTTGAGATAACGATTGATAATTTGTATTATTTGGACTACTGTTCTCATCTTGGATGTTATTCTCACAACATTTTCGCCGATCTAACTTTTTAGGTGCGTCTTGTCGAACTCGAAAATTTGGACAGAATTTTGAATGGAACTCTTTATTTAATCCATGGGGGTAGCTTGCTCTCGATCCACGAGTAAAACAAAAATTTTATGTCCTATTTTTATTATAAAATCATATTCAAGGCACTAATTAATCATTTTTGTTATAAACATTTAACACGATGATACTCACCAGCAAATGAATAAACGCATAACAGAATGATTAAAATCAGTGATTTAAGCAGTGTGTAAAATTACACTGTTTTACCAGCAACGTGCTTGATTAACTAACGTTACTGACCGAATGGCTTCACATAGCGAGGCAATTTCATGCTATAAGCGTTTTACAAGAGTTTCAGTTCAATTTCTTTTACGTTCTTTGAGTGCAACATTTACTAATGCAGATATTGTTGAGAGATGTGCATCCTATGTCGAAGGGATCCATAAAAATATAAAGGGACATAGCAAAATCCTTATCACTACAACCCCCTCACCTCTATGGGTGAGGTGTGTAAAATTTTGTTATATATATATATAACAGCGTTACTTTTCAAAATAAGCAAATTTCCTTCCAGGTTATTCCCATTTATTCCTATCTACTCTTTTTCTTTTTTATTCATAGCAACCTGTCAATTTCGTTTGATGTGCTCAGTTTTAAAAAATGTTCTTAATTTTTACACTCCCTTAGTTAAAACCCTTTTCTTTTACAGAATATAGGGAAAATAAATAAATTACATGTTTAAATCAGATTTATTTGAAGATTTTGGGATACTATGATTGGTTTGAACCTCAGAGTAAGATTAAATCTAGACAGTATAGAGAGATGTGTGCAGAACAAGAGACTTTGTTGCTATGGTCATGTTGAAAGAATGGATAAGAGTTCTAGGGTTAGCAGATGCTACTACAGGTTGACACAAGTTGGGTACAAGCATATGGTGATGAGTGGGAAACTTGCACTATCCCTAACTATTGACTACATCCTTGATCACGCTCTCCAGGGGACAGCAGTTGAGTGTATTGGACCTGGCTTATGCTGATGAAATATTGCTGGAGTCAATCGGGGACGAGGTGCAGGTTGCATGGGTATGCACATCAACACATCAAAGACTAAGGTTCTCCTTTTGATATCTTTGAAGGTTTAGAGACCGCTGTCTTGAATGGTACTATTTTGGAGGACATGCATCATTGTTACGTCCGGGCAGGGTACGGCGGAGTTTGATCATTGAGTTGGGGCTACTAGATTTGTACACCTCCAGCAGTCCTTATGGGAGTGTAGGGAAATTTCAGTATCAACCAATGTTCGGTCGATTCTCTTCTATAGCTGTGAGACATGGCCAATGAAAGTAGTTGATAGACAGAAGTTCAAAGTTTTTGACAATGTTGCATTGCCGATAGGTCAACCACTACTGTTCTCCACCAAATCCTAAATCTAAAGTCTCTGCCATCTGTCCTGATGCAGTGAGGTCTTCGATGGTTTGGACATGCAGCTCGTTGCCGGAGGGAGAGCTGATCTATGATGTAATCCTTCCTACCTCTTTGCTTGGGTGGCGTATCAGTGGACAGCTGAGCTCTCAGGTCCATAGGGGGTTGGACTTCGACAGTGGAATCGCGATTGGTTAGCCATCTAATGCGACCATGTTCAGGATCGCCGTGAATGGGTTATCATGACTAGTGATATAGTGCAGGCCAAGGAAGACGGGTCAACCTGACTAGGGTGAACACCATTGCAATAACAGGGTCAGACCAAGGAAAAAAAGAGCAATAAAGACCTGGCCAGATGTAGATTAGTTTGGAAGTTAATTTCTAAAAGCAGTCCAACATATGCCAGGATGTTAAACTGAATATAATGATGAGTTGAAGAGACTGACTTTTATTTTTCAGGCCTCAGATGTCTGTGCAATGGACCTAAGATCTGTAACTAAAGAGCCAGAATTGTCATGTGCAAAGATGTCACTACAAGCACCATCCCAAAATGAGGGATTTGTCTTATTTTGAAAGAAAAAGGGTAATGTTGTTTGAACACTTTCCATCCCCTCGATCGAAACCCTCTGGTTCCAGTTGGTTCCAATATATGGCTAAAGAAAGCTTGCAGTGAACAGTGTAATTTAAAGCTGGAGGTCTTGGTGTAAACATGAACAATGCTACATGTTCAGTGGAGGTGCATAGATGCATGTTACGAACAGCACGACTGCAACAGGAAAAATATTTAGCTCAGAGAAGAGACCACCCAAGAAATTGGTTAGCTTCTTTGAAAACATGACTTCTTTAAAACGAGGGTTAATGCTGAGAAAGCAGTCCACTTGAGTTTTGTCCACTTCAGATAATGAGTACCCTGGTCAATTAGTTTTTATGTCCATAGATTAACAGTTGATGATTCTTGAGTTCTCGCTGAAGAAGGACAGTGATGTCTATATGTTCTGAGTGAAATAAAAGAAGGAGGGATTTCTGGTTTCTGTCAATCTAAAAGACAGATGGCCTTTGGGTCCTAAGTTTACAGACCATGTTCGGAAGACTTTAACTAGCAGCACCTCACTGGTGTTGACCGAGAATGTGTACGTCTGCTCCTAGACTGAACCACATATAACTATTTTCTTTTTTTTAATTCCTAAATTTGGATTTCTGTAATTTTCAACTTAAAAAATAACATTTTATTTTGCTGTTTATGGATGTCCGATGCAAACCTGAATTGCAGAGTCGGAAGGTAAGGTCTGATTCCTAGTATTCCAAAAACTCAAACTCCTTATTTTAAAGTCTTCCAATATCCAGACTGTCTGTTGATTCTTCAGAAATTAAAAAATCTGACTCCAACTCCAAACATTCCTACAAGTCCAACTCAGACTCCTTCCAAAACCACATACTCTGCAACCCTGATGCAAACCCTTGATACAAAATTAAAACAACTATTTGAGTAATCAAACTTATTATAAGAAAGTTGTATTTAATCTTAATATAGGGTTGCTTTTTCAATTGTATCTATGGACAGAGCTGCCGTACACAATGTCAAATCATATATTATACGGGCGCTTCGTTGTTAAACATTTATCAGTCACTATCAAATCCCATTCGACTTAAAAGTTGATATTTTAAAATCAGTTTCTTCTGATATTGTTCCATGAAATTTGTGGGTGTGATTGATGAGAAAATGAAAATGTAATACTATGTACAGGAATTGAAGACAGTCTTCAGATTATGAAACTTTTGTGTTTAATACATAACACCATGCCTATTCAAATCATTCCACTCCTCCTCGTCCAATTCGCTAATCATTGTCACCTGTTACATCATGTTAATTGTAATTGGACAGAAACACTGTTCGATTAAAAATATGAGGATTCCTAAAACATGACCGAGGGGTTACTGAAAGGTTTTGTACCTAACCGAGAAAATGGATAATTAGGCTTCAAAATTACTTCTGAAAAAGAAAGCGTAACCATATGACAATTTTATATATATATATATATATATATATATATATATACTAATGGATCATCACTTATCAAGGCCAAAAGCCACTTGAAGATAAGGGTTAATGAGATTATCAGTTGGATGCTGAACTATACTATTAGAGGGTTGAAAAACAATGGACAGAATAGGTAAAATTTGATTACGAAAGAGGACGGCATGTTAAGAATTAGTTGACATTGGACTTAAAAAGTGACCATGCTGTAATCCTGCAGCAATTTATTCTATAGATGGGAGGTTCTTGGAAATAAACTTTGTTCATGGAAACTGTTTTGTTTTATCTACACAGAGGAAGAAAAAAAGGTTTTGCAGTGGCAGGTCATGTCAGCCATTTGTATCCATTAATCTATATACCTGTTATCGTGTACCTTGTCACATGTGGATGACATCATAAAGCTACCATTCATCCTTTATGAAGTCATCCATTTTAATATAAATGAAGCCGTGCATTTTTATACAAATTAACCCAGAAAATCACTAAGTAAAAAATATTTGGAAATTCCAAAAGGTTTTCATAAATATAGATGACGTCACAAAATGAGCTTTATTTTTTTAAATAATAAAGCTAACAAATACTGCCTCAATGGGTTACGGGTAGTCTAGTAATATATCAAAAATGGCTGATATGTCTTTACTTATGCCTATGGTGACACTTATTTTGAAGCCTTTGTTGAAACTGTCGATTAAGAAGTTATTTCTGGCGACGAGTTGCATGTCCAAACTATCAAAAACGTCACTGCATCACGACAGATGGCAGAGACTTTAGATTTAGGTGTTGGCAGAGAATCGCAGTGAGGACATGGTTGACCTATCAGCAATGCAACATTGTCAAAAATGCTTAAAGGCCACAAGTCTAATATTACAGTTCATTTTTGCTCTTAAACCAGAAAAACTATTTTTTTATGCGCCCCAATAAAGTTTTAGTTCTGTTTTTAAATAAAACATCATTCAGTTCCAAATGAATGAAAGATATAGTGAAAGAAATAATAATAAGTTGTTTTTAGCAAAGAATATCTAGAACACCAAAATCATTTTGTAAAAAGAAATGATAGAATACATTTAGAATTGTTTAAAATAAAAATTTTTAAAAATGTTTCAGGAAGTAACAGTATGGCTGAACGTTCAATTTTCTTGATAATGAAAAGATGCATTTTAGGAATGCATATTTAACTTTGAGTAAAAAGTAAGATTTTAAAATATGATAAAAAAATCTAAGATTTTGATTGTTTTAACACAGATCAGCAAAGTTTTAAATAAAAAAAATATTTTGATTATTTAAGAAAATGTCTTTCCAACTTACGAGTAGGTCTCATTTGTTGTGTAAAATGGACCATGTTAATTGTAACTAATTTTGGGGCAGTGAATATTGAAAAATCTTGTATCATAATTTGCAGCAAAGGAAGAAAACTAACAATTCACCACTCCAAATTTATTCCGATAAACACTGTTCAGGGTCTATTTTACAAGACATTTGCAAAGCGAACAGGGCCCTACTCGTACGTACAAAGAAAATTTCTTTAAGGTAATTTTATAGTATCACTCCTGTCTCCAATCAGGTGGTGTTTTGGTGAAAAAGAAAACTCTTAACTCTAAGCCAGGGTGGCCAAAGATTCAGCCCCCCCCCCCTCCCCAAATCCTCTTTTAACATTAAATTTTAATTCTTGTTTTCGCAACATATCAAAATCAATTTTATAATACTATTTTTTTAATTTTTTTATTTCGTTTTAACCAGTCTCTGTTACAAGTTTTTAGATCAACTGGCTTAGAACCGTGTGTCGGCTAATTTACTAAGTGTTCTTTTTTCTTACCTCAAAAATAATTTAAAAACATAAAATTGATTCACCTAAGGACTTGAAGAAAATTATTAGATCCATTCTTAAAACGGAGGGGATGGGGAGTTTATTGACACTAACCTTAAGTCAAGGAAAAAATGAAAAAGTTGTTTCATTTAATGTCGGTGCGAACTGACTGTTTGGCGACAGCTCAGCTATTTCCGGTCTGTTCCGTAAATCGCAAATGGAAACATTCGGGCCGATATGAACTCCTAGCTATAGAAGTATGGTTTTTGTTTTTTTACCATAATCAGCTCGGTGTCATACCAAAATCTGAATATATAAGTTTTGTAAGTATCTTTGGTAGTTTCCGAGTTTTAGGACGCGTGGAAATACAACTTTCCTTTTTTTTAATAAAATATATGAGTGTACTACTTAAGTGATCGGGTGTTTTGCCTTTAAGATTTTCTCATAAAATGAATGACCCAAAACAGGTAAAAAAATAAATTAAAAAATGTTTTTATAACACATGTAATCATTGTTGTGTGTATAATGACCACGAAGGAGAGACAGATTTGATAATTTTCGAGTCAAGCGAAAGTGCAGCTCAACATTTCCATAAATACCTACATTCTTTAGAATAAATAAATAATGATATAAAGCAAATAAATATACCCGTAAAAAATCTAGTTTTATTATTTAAAAAATAGCAGTAATCCAGTTTTTAACTGAATGGTGTGGATGTCACAATAAGTCATTTGTTTTTGTATATTTAGTCATTTTAAGGCTTTAGGTAATAGCCGACTTTACATTAAAATAATTTAGCTAAAAATTTAAAAAATATTCATTTAAACTTGTATTTGTAGCAAGGTAGAGATGCGATACGAACGAAAGTTCAAGGTTATTAGCTTATGTAAGCTACCCTTTCTTTCTCTCTCCGGTTCGTTTAGCTTACTCTTTCCTTTTCATTTCTTCCTTTCTGTATTGAGTGGAAATGGGAGACAGTCAAATCAATAGATGCTACATCCTCTCCCAATATAAAAGAAAAACACCATTTCACATAAAGGTGTTAACTCGACATTTTCCATCCAATGAAAATGATTCCTGTTCGTTCGAAACGATAAACTTAGCGAACCTGTATGAAATACTCAATTTTTAATAAAAAAAAAAAAACAGCAACTAGAGAAGGGAGATCCAACAGAGCCAGAAACAAGACACAACACGCAAGATTACACTCAGCCCCCCCCCCACCCTGCCTTTCGATGGCGCGGGGGGGGAGGGGGATGGCAAATGAATACTTAACTCACGCACACAGTTCATTCACACACTGAAAAAGGCTGCATTCATACGCACAATGTTTCCTGAACTCACGCATTACGCATATTCACATTGACAAACTGGGAGAGAATTTGAATGCCTATGAGACACTATCCTCCAGTGTGTCTGTACATGGGTTTGTCAGGACAACCTGGCATGAGGATACTTCCCTCTACAAGTAAACCCTGACCAAATATTCAAAATAACATAGTATTCAAAGCAAAAATAACTGGAAGATTTCCATTATTCCAGTAATCAGAGGAGCAACCGGGCTCATGAAAAAGAATTTCAAAAACTACCTGGCAAACCAAGTGCAAGAGAGATCCAAACAATTGCACTTAAAGAGATGGTTAAAATTTTAAAAAGATCTCTCGGTTGGAGTCTTTGAAATAGCAGGTAAATGTCTGGCACATGACAGGATGCCCCCAACCTCAGAAAAAACAAAAAGATAAGAAATTTGAAAAAAACAACAAACATAGATACACTCTTTAACACCAACTTTTCTAAGAAACAATTTACTAACTCAATATCTTTCACATAAATATGTGTTGTTCGTTAACCATGTCTTTCACTCATTCACAATACCCTTTTGGTGAATTTAGTACTTGCTAAATAGTGACCATGTGCACAGGATAGACCTTCTCTATGACGAGCTTGCCTCAGGCTCAAGAAAAGGAGTTGTCCCATCTCAGCTTCAAGGATGTCTGCAAGCGAGATATGAAGGCTTACTCAATGGACATCAATACATGGGAAGCCTCTGCAGATGACAGACCTGCCTGGAGGAAACAGATACGCCAGGGAATGATCATCAGTGACTAGAAGAGCAAGCCAACAGGCAGACCAACCAGCCGAAGTGAAACATTATGCAACAGGGTTCGTATGTCAAGGCTGTAGTAGACCATGCAAATCAAGAATTGGCCTCTACAGTAACACAAGAAGTGACCCATTCTTAATCATTTTTGTCCATTTTCCTTATTCGCCATGAATAACATTTTGGGCAGTTATAACGAAAGCTCACAGAACAAAAAAGGGGTCAAAAAACAAATAGGCAACAAATAAATGTTACGCAAGATAAGGTACTCTTCTACTAACCTGGGTAAGTTTACATAATTTTGGTTATTCGGACTACATTTCTCATCTTGATTGTCATCATCACAACATTTCGGCCGCTGTAACCTCCGGTCTTCTTCAAGTGTATCTCTTCGAACTCGGGAATATTTCTGTCGAACTCGACGGAATTTCGAACGGAACCCTTTATTCAATCCACGGAGGTAGCATGCTCTTGTTACGTCAGCCATGTCTTCAGTAATTCGCAGTTCTTCGTATCGTCCGCACTGAGGATTGAACTTTTAACCTTCAGATGGCTATCACTTGGAACTGAATTTAACTTAGTACTATATCCATGGGTCCTTGGATAAGTTTATTTGTGTTTTAACTTATTTTAAAGCGTTTTTTTTTGTTCAAAACAAACGTGGTGTCCACTTGTTCAGTTTGAACGAAAGAAAAAAATGGCTGTTCATGAGCCCAGCACGGGGATCCTTGAAAATTGGTGAAAAATTGAAAAAATAAACAAAATAGTGTTAGAAACACATCCAATAAATGTCACCAATCGTGGGAAAATGTAATGTTCTACCAGTATTTTACTTTATTTTCGTTATCGAAACTAATTCCAACCATTTTTGTTTCATTCTAACTGAACAGGTGGACACCAGGTTTGTTTTCAACAACAAAAAAAAAACGCCTTAAAATAAGTTAAAACACAAACTTATCCAGGTTAGTAGAAGAGTAACTTATCTGGCCTTGCGTAACATTTACTTGTTACCTATTTGTTTTTTGTTAACCCTTTTTTCGTTCTGTTAGCTGTCGTTATAAATGCCCAACATTTTTAATTGTCAGCATAGGTCTGGGTATACCCCCACCCCAAAAAACCGCGAGACCGTTGTCTATATCCTATCCAAGATTAGACCCACGTTACACCCCCCCCCCCCCATTAATTATTACTAAAAGAAACTAAGTTGCATTTATTAATTGATCGACTTGTAAAATGCGAGGTAAGAAAATACAGTTTAAGGATTAAAATACTTGATACAAAATCTTAAATTAAAAAATAGCTAATAAAGGTTCCATTTTAATAAAAATAAAAACATTTTTTCGGGTTTAGTTAACAATTTCCAGAGAAAAAAAAGGGGTGAAAAAAAAACAAAAAAAACAAATAGTCAAAATTAAACAAAAATACAGCAAATAAAAATATACAGATCAGTTGAAAAGGACATTTTTGACCGATTGAGGAGAATTATTAGCTGTATTTTTGTTTAATTTTCAATTTTTTAGTTGTTCTACGACCTCGAGGTTTCACTTCGAGTAACCTCCGACGCCATTTTTTAATCCGGCGGGTTAATAAAAGCGCGTCAAAATACTTTAAAGCACAAAAGATTAGGCAGGTAGGTAGAAAAGTAACTTTTCTTGCTTGTGGTAACAGTTATCTATTGACTATTTGTTTTCTGCTTTTTTTTTCATCACTCTTTTTCTATGTTGGAAATTGTTAACCCGTAAATTTTACTACGTTTGAAACAGTTGCTGTATATATATATATATTTTTTTTTGCCAAAAAAACGAAAAACCCATCAATCAAACTTTGGTGATGTCCGCCATGTGCCGGTGCCGCCATAATGAAAATGTATAATGAAAAACTATATCGTATTTGAATGAAATCTTAAATCGAAATAAAAACGCGTTCAAAAACTTTAAAAACACAAAAACGTTGTGCAGGTATATAGAAAATAAACTTTTATTGCCTTTGGTAACACCTTTTTTCTTGTTAACTATAATGCATTTTGCCAAATTGTCAAAGTGGAATAATGTGCCATTCAGAAATGCGGTAACAATATTGTCCGAGGATCACCTGGTGATGTACCTAATGAGTTTCGCAAGAAGATTTGCAATGCCATTTAAGCGACATGTCACTGTGGATAGTAGCAATGCCATGGGGTAAATTAGATAATAATACCCTTCATTAATCCTAAGTTCGGGTGGCAATACGGAGAAATAAAAAAAAAGAACGGAAATTACCGAGCCAATAGAGTCTGATATGTAAAAGCATCAGATTGAGCAGGAAACTAAAAGATCACACACACATACGAATATCTAAATGAATAAATGAGAAAGTGTTTTCATCTATCTTAACTATATTAATATCAAAACAGGTTGTGCTTTTTGAATTCTAAGAAATATTTTGTAATACCGTATATAGTAGCCAGCAATATTTTCGTTGATAGAAAAACGTCTGATGTCGGAAACCTGAAAACAGATACTACACTCTGATCTTAGCCAACAAGCCAAGGAACTATAAAAATGTTTTTATGACGATGCATTTTAAATGAATGAAAATAATGATTCAATTTATCATTGTATTATCTTTTAATAGGGGTTAGTAGTGTAGTATCTGTTCTGATGCCATAAGACTGGGGTTGGCGTAATCCTCCCAGGTATTACATCCTCCTTTGGGAGAGGGGGTAATGTAGTATATATTAGTGTTCTGTTATCATGGGACTATCTTCCCAGGGGCAACCTTCTCCTTTTTTATGGGAGGGGTATAGTCTGGTATCTGTTCTGTTGCCATATACTCACAGGCATTACCTTCTTTTTTTATGGGGTGATTCATGATACCAACCTCAGTCATATAGTATGTTCGTTTAGTTCACCATATCATCCTACCAAATTTTTACAAGTATATATATTTACGAGGGTTTTGTTTACCATGTAAAAATGTTTTGTCAAAAAGGACCCCGACTATCAGTAGGATAAAATTTGGGGAACGAACCCTCTTGTAAATACAAGGAAACTTTGGAATACTTTTTTTTTTTTTAGTTTACCGCTTAATCTTTAGTAATCAAATTAATTTAAGTTATTTATCTACCTCCCACAAGGTAAGATGTGACACAAGGTCGGGAAAGTGGGATTAGATAAGCTAGCGCTCGAGAGTTGAGCACTCTGGCCATTTAAAAATTGCCTGGGCAGCCCCGTCAGCATTCCCCGGTAGGGGCGCCTCAGACAGTAAGCAATAAATTTACTCCTCCCCAAAGAGGGAAGGCGAAGCCTGGGAGGGTGGACCTCCTAGAACTGCACAGGACAGCGTGTAGTATCCATCGGAACAGATACTACACTTTGATCTGGGCCAAAAGGCCACAGAAATTTAGAATAATGTAGATGTTATGTAGAGAGGGAGTACCTTTGTATATTTGATGGAAATGAAATCATTAAAAAAAAGATTACATAAAAGGATTATATAATAGGATTATATAAAAGATTCACCCAGACCGAATACACTAACAATTATGTTTACAACGAACGAAAGTGAAACGCCAATGTAAATCTGCAAATCTTAAAATGATTTTAAGGTACTGGTACTTCTACAGAATTTGAACCGATCTGTTTTTTTGTTTTGTTTTTTAACCCTAACCTATGTTTTAGGTTTAGTTCGGCAAAAGTCGGTTTGGTTGGGTTCAAATTCTGTAGAAGAACCGATTTTAAATACAGATTGAGGTTAAATAATAATTAAAAAATAAATAAATAAAAAGGTGTTTAGGACCCGATCTAACTTTGAGCCCGTCGTTAGGGTTAGAATCATGGTTGGGGGTCAAAGTTAGCTCATGTCCTAATCTGAAGAAGTACAAACAAAAATAATCAAATTAATCGAATTTATATTTTTTTAAAGATTTAAATTTAACTTAAAAAAACAAAACAAAAACACCACTTGTAAATAGAAAACTAAAAACACGTGGGTATGACACAAGGTCGAATTTAGTAAGTGTATGGGGGGGGGGCTACTGAGGGATAGGGAAGATGACAAATAAAACGGTCTCCCAGAGTAATCCACATGAGAAGAGGGGAAAAGGCTCTTCAGGTACATACCCTGACCCTTTGATGTAGTAGTGGAGGGGGATCGCCAAAGAAGGAAAACCGTCTTCTTGAGGTCGTGACCCCTATTTAAAAAAAAAATCATATGCCCCTAGCATGATGAATGGAATGAGATCCTTTTTTGAACGAAGCAGAATTAAAAGAACATTGTATGCCTCCCCAGGAGGGCACGTCACAAGGGATAGAGAACTTATTCCATTGCATTTGAAAGTGAACAAAAATAGCCCAAACTAAAGACTTCCCCTTTACGACAACTTACGGATTGAGTAACCTTGAGATTATGGGGTGGGGTGCTATTAATGGAAAGGAACTCCTGAAGTTGGGATGTCTTATTAGAAAGACCGAAAACAAATAATGAAACTAAAATAACGAAATGTTTATTATTTATTACATCATCGTCATGAATGAATTAAAGTAATTTTAGAGAATCTCTCTCCGCTTGGAGACTGGAGCGATTCTATAAAATTTGGCGAAAAAAAAAAAACGACAAAAAAAAGTTCATTAACCCTAAGATCGGGTGCCCTTCCCCCTTAAAAAAAAAAAAGTGTTTGAAGACTGATCCCATAAAAATACCCGAATTATTTCATAAGAGATATTTTTTCATTTACAACTTTTTAAAATTGTATAAAGTTTTATAATTTTATTTTATAAACAGTTTAAAATTTAATTTTTTTACGGTTTTAAATTAACATGTCAATTCATTAATTTATTATTTTCCTTATATATTTAAAAAAAAAAAAAAAATAATAATTAAATTTATTAAACTATAGTTAGGTTATAACTTGCATAAAAGTTAAGTAAAATTAAAGTTAAAAGTACAATTGACATTTCTGAATAAAAAATAACTTTCTTTTAGAGAGTAATGCAAGAAAAACATTTTTTAATAAATAAAAATATATAAACTTACCTTTTTAAAAAAAGGATTTTTTCCAATTGAAGAATTTAAAAAATATTTGTTTTTATTTTGCTCATCAAAACAAAGTTGTCGTTGCCCTTCTTTTTTTTCGTCTGTTGTCGCGACAAAAGTGCAATATTTTGCCGAAAGTGGATCGCCCGTCGAACAAGGGTACAAAAATGACACCTTTTGGCATACCCTCGACAAACGGTGAGATACACAACAAGAACGTCCATTATTATCAACATTATCGATATTGTTGTTATTATTATTTAGCCATTTTGTTTTTTGGTAATGGCGTCCATCTTGGCTGCTGCTGCTGCTGAGCCTAACGTGGGGCTTTTCCTCATGACGATAATGATGATGGCTTAATGACTTCAAACGACGGGCATGTTTCCATAGTAAAATCCTCGGTGAAACCAAACCCTGCAAACTCCGGATCCTTTCCATAGGATAGTAGGTAAACTGAACTTCTGATCAGTGTTGTTAAATAACCATAAAATCTTTCTTCGACGAATAAAATCCCAAAAAATCCGACTCGCTTAAGCCTTGCCTATGTTGGTGGAGTCAAACTATGGAGGATGCCATGTTCCTACTAAAAGTACATCCGAGATTCGTTCATCTTTATTATTTTAAGCCGATTTAAATTTTTGATATTTGTTGTTAATTTGGGAGGTGTTCTGGTGACGTTGTTAAAAAATAAAGCCGAAATTTAAAATGACGTAAAAATCTCCCGAAGACGTGATTTGAGTGATCGCAGTAAACTGTCCAATCGTGGACGTTGTTACGGATTGGGCAAGGACGATAAGGTCACGTGGCCGATTTCAACCAATAGCAAATGCGCTTTTCCCCGCGTAAAGTCAAAGCACTCTCGTCCTCTGAAGGTGAGTGCTAGAGAAAATAAATTTTCGTATTTTTCACAAACATTCCAACAAACGGTCCATTAATTTCAATAATATACCCTGGAATTGTTACTGGAAATTTTAGGGGTAAAATCCCGGCCCGTCTGGCCTGAGTAAAAAAAATCCCTTCGTCTCTCTCTCTCTCGGCTTTTTTTTCTTTTTTTTGTTTCGGGGTCTCGGCTTCCAACACAAAAAAAACGCCGTCGTCGTCATCGTGATTACTTCTTCTTCATCCTCTTTTTTATTATTTTAAGGAAAACAAAAGAAAGAAATGAAAATATATTACAAAGTTTTCATGTATTTATATATCTTATATATATAATATATATAATATATATATAAATATAACAAAAAAACGAAAGAAAACTGGCAAATCTGTCATATTTGTTTCTGTATAATTTTTTTTAAATTTCTTACTCCACCGGCAACAATGTAGAATATAAACCGAATTCTGATTGCCAAAAAAAACTATAGCCCATAAAGGACCCCGAAATTATCCGTCTGATCTGAACGAATGGAGTTATTATGCCCGTAAGTCCTTATATTAATCTCTTTATTTATCTGTATTTACATTCATGGTCATGTTTTTGTTTTTAATATAAAAGAAAAATCGAAACTAACAACAACAAAAAGAACCACATCTCTGTAACCTTTTCTTTCTTTACCCTCAATTTTTCATGACCCCCTCCCCCACTGTTTTATTTTTTTAAGCCGCCAAACATTTAATCAAACATCTAACCTGTCAAAAACCTCAATCATTGTCTTATTAACGTTCGAAACAGTAAAAAATATCAGGTTCATTTTGATCATCAAAATATTTTCATATTTTTGAACACATTGTCATGTGGGTGGTCAAAAAAGGCTCTTTTTTGTTGCACATGTTTCGTTATTTTTGTTGTTTTTATTTTATTTTTTTCTTTCCTGGGAGAAAATGTTTAATGTTTATTATTAAAAGCTATAGACCCCCTAAAATTACCCTTTCTGACGGAAATAAAACCTTTTATTAACGTCTATGGAGTGTTTAGAACCGAATCTACCTAAATATATTTATGTATTCTCAGCTATTTTTAATGACATATGTTCTTTTTTGATCGACCCCTTTTTTTCCCCCCTAAACTAAAGCATTTTACTGTCTCCTCTTCTATGTGAAAAATAATCCAAATAATTTATAAATGTGCATATGTCGAAGATTTGTTCAGAAAGATTATGGTTTAACATTTTTATCTTCTAATAAATATTACCCTTATTTTAAAATGCGCTTACTACTAATCAGAAAGGAGTTTACTAACTTTTACAAATGAAACCCCTTTTGTCAGGAAACTAATACAAAGCCTATTTTTTTTTTTGCCTCTGCAATGTCTTTTGCTTATATGCATTTCTATTGTGTATGTTTGTCATTTTAATGTGTTGTTTTTTGTTTTTAATCCATTTTCTTTTTTGTTTACTTAAAATGAGTTTTAAAATATTATTGAAGTTTAACCTGTTTAAGTTATTTTATACACGCGAAATGTTTGAAAATAATATTTTAGATGATTGCCGTAAAAAAATTAATCTAAAATCTTAATGTTTTAGAGTTAAATAGTAATATTTCTTTTAAAGAAAAAAAAATCCATAACAAATTTTGTTTATCTTTTTTTGTACACAAAGCTTTTCTATTTTGCAATTGTTTTACCCTCTTATTTTTAAATTATCAAGTTTTTTTAATCTAAATTTTATTTTTTTTAAATTTAGAGATTAAAGTAATTAATGCCTTTTTTTTAAATTAATTTTTGCCGGATTTTAAACAATTGTAGATAGAAAATGTTTTTGTGAACGTAAAGACTTTTTATTTTGATCCGAATTTTCAGTTATTTCTTGGTCATTATGACCCCCCCCCCCCTCATTTTTAATTTTAATTTATTTTATATAAATTTCCCCCCCCCCCCATCTAAACTTTTTGCGGTATGATCAAGACAAGACTGATTATTACATTTTTTTCATCTCCCTTAGACAAAGGGTCACTATTTTTTTTCTCTTTTATTTTGTTAAACCTAGAAAAAGTGTACACAACTACTTGGTTACCAGATGACCCATATATATTTTGACTTTCTTTAGATTAAGAAACTACAATCAATTACTTACTTTACACAATCTGTTGACGAGACTATTTATTTACAATTTTAATTCGTTTTCTAGATTGGTTGGTAGGTTTGAAATAACTAATGTTTTTAATTAAAAAGATAATGTCCACTCCAGACATCGGCTTGGAGGGTAGAGAAATAATTCCCTTTGTGTTTGGTGGTGGGGGGCTTCATGGCTTGACTAGGGGTCAATCTTTTTGTGTTTCGTTTCATTTTTCAAAGTTAATTTAATAACTTTAAACCGCATAATTTTATCCTTTTCTCGAATCTAATTTTTCCAATTTGGGAAGTTTGAATAGACTATTATTGGCCTTCTTCACATAAAAATAAAATAAAATGCGTACTTCTGTCATTTTGTTCACCAGTCTTCTGTTTGATACAACTGAGGGTGGAAAAAACATACCCGTAACCCCTTTTTAAGAGAATATATATGTAGGCATTGCTTTATGTAGGCTTCTTCAAATAAATATTGAATTTAAACATGTGCTAATAATGTGTGTATTTGCATTTCCACAACAAATAACACATTTCTAAATTTAGTATCTGAAGTTTACATGCTTTTATTCTTTCCATATCAAATATTTATGTAATCGAATTAGACAAATGTTCATTGCAATATTGTTTCCATATAATTAATTTATCAGATCAACAATAATGGCAATATAGAACGTTCTAAAAATACATACACACACATGGTGAATAATGGCTACACAAATGCAATCGTAATTCGATCATAGATTTCCTCATGAGATGATAAAAAATGACTGCATTTGTGTAGCTATTATTTATCATATTAAATATATATAATACAGCATTTCACAAATATGAAGTGAGACAGTTGAAATGATGTATTTACTCTAGTATATTGAGTACTTCAAAATATAAGGAACTCTATTCTCTCTCCCCCTCTCTCTCTCTCCCCCTCCCTCTCTCTCTCTCTCTCTCTCTCTCTCTCTATATATATATATATATATATATATATATATATATATATATATATATATATATATATACACACACACGAACGCATACTCAAATAAAACAATGTTATATTTTAACAGTCAAATAGTAACGTAATTTAATGTAAAGTTATAATATTAGATTTACTTTGACAATTGATATATACACACAAACATTAAATACAAATAATGAAGTAGGTGATTTAGTTTTGTCCATTGTGTTTCTGGTCACATGGGTCCCTATTTACTTGCCTCCTAACGAGGGCAGTTAGACACAAGATCGGTTTTTAATGTGGGAAACTCCAGTCAACGCTCAAGGGGAAGAGCACTCTGGCCTACCAAAAAATGTCTGAGCAGCCCCATCGGCTTCAAAACGGATGAATCATATTTGCCAAAAAAGAAGCCATAAAGAATGAATGCTAGTTGTCATAAAGGTGTGGATGTGCATATTAGTTTGAAAGCAGCAGCAGCCGCAATTGTTCGCTGCTGCTTCTATTTATCTTCCTTCCACAAGGTAAGATGTGACACAAGGTCGGGAAAGTGGGGAAAAAAACCAGCGCTCGAGAATTTGAGCACTCTGGCCATTTAAAAATTGCCTGGGCAGCCCCGTCGGCATTCTCCGGTAGGGGCGCTTCGGGCGATTAGCAATAAACTAACCCCCTCTCAAAGGGTAAGAAGGCAAAGCCTGAG
This sequence comes from Sepiola atlantica, assembly GCA_963556195.1. Lineage (NCBI taxonomy): Eukaryota > Metazoa > Mollusca > Cephalopoda > Sepiida > Sepiolidae > Sepiola > Sepiola atlantica. Next base: position 137,795,062 of record OY744522.1, read on the forward strand.
AGGGTGCACCTTCTAGAACTGCACAGGACGGACAACCGATAGACCGGCGTAAATCCAGACCCGAAGGCCCGGACAATACCGCTTTACTTTATCAACCAATAGCAAAGTTGAGAAATTATATACTTAATATATAACATAGACCCAACTTGTATTCTACTAAAAGTCTTTGGAACTTTCCTTGTTTGTATCCTGTTACTGGGTGCAGAGTTGGATGATGGCATACAGCTATCATTCATCTTTTATGATGTCATCCATTTTCAAATAAATATATATAAGTTCATTTATATACATTTGTAAATGATGTCATAAAGGATGAATAGTAGCTTTGACATTATCGATCTCTTTGTGATGTAATTCAATGTCAATATACAAACAAGTTAGGTTAGTAAGGCCCACCTAATTCTATCTAAGATTAGAGCGTGCACTGTGTTCCAACTAAGACCGAAAACAAGCAGGTTGATCTCTAATGAGAATGAGCTTCTTCAGTGGGATCTAAAAAAAATACTAGGGCTAGATTTTGGCTGTTCTTCTAAGATTAACAAATTATGGAATCGTTATGTAACAAAATGCATGGAGTGGGAATCTAGGAAAAAGTAAAATCGTGGAAACTGGACTCTTTCGTGTCACTAGTTAAGAGTATTTTACATTAACTGGGGTGGAGTTCCGGCAGACACAGAACGTATGTGTTGTGTTCAAACAGGGAACATGTACTCTCATTTGGCTCCTTTTTTTAGAATATTTGCCACTTTTATCCATCTTTTGTCAAACTCGATGAAATACAATCTTTTCTTATCACATCTGATCTTAAGTTGATGCTTGAAGAACAAAATCAGATCCTGATCAGAATAAGAGGCATCTCCGTAGAATTCGATCTGTCACACCATTTATACGGCCAGGATGCTAGAGACACCACCCTAGGCCATGATGGGTTGATATTGTCCATGATCCATGCTACATCCAGCAGCATCAAATGCTCAGGGTCCATAAGAGCCATCACTTCATTGACATAACTTTTTCACAGTGGCGTGGAAGAAGGCATGTTCAGGCGTTTCTTCCTTAGCATTCTTACAACATTGTCGGCCATTGCTGCCATGTTCACCTCTTTATCTTATGCTATTAAGTGGTAGCACATTCCGAATGAGTCGCCAGGTTCCAGGATAGAAAATGAGCTGTTGAGATAGGCCAAATCTGGCACTTTCGATCACTCAAGTTGCCCTTTAAGTGGATCTGAATCCACCACTAAATCTCTATATAGCACTTTTCTCGATGGAGGAAGGCTTCAGAGTACCATCTGACATTTGGTGAAGAACAACGCTTCTCCTTTTGGTTTACGCTGGCACTCAACCCCATGGCGGAAACTCAGTTTATGGAAGGTGACCCTAACCTTATTTTCCCACACAGACTTCTCTGTCGTGGTTTGGCTCAGAAATGCCAGTTTCTCGGTATGTCAATGACTTGCTAGATCAAGCGTTTCCAAGACACCCTCCTCCTGCATAAATGCTGGGTGCAGACTTATCTATGAACCATTGGCTTGCCCTTCTTCCACAGAAACAAGAGAAGGCTGTCAAAGGCAGTGGAAGTACAGACGGTCGGTAAAGGGCAGATATACGTCATACAAGCTTCGACTTCGTACTTTCTCTCTAACTGGAGATCCGTCTAAACCACACTCTAAGAATGCAGAAAGGCACTGGATGGGTTTGTATTGCCACTCTAGGTACATAACTTCTTTGTACTGTGCGAGCACCTGCCTCGATGTCTCTGGAGCACAACACTGACATCATAGGAAAACGCGGTAACCCTGGCTTGAGGGAGAGCAATTCCATCCCATCTCTTAGCTTATGAAGTAGTGAAATGTAAGGACATAAAGTAGAGGATACAATGGACAACCCTGCAGAACCGACCTGGACATCGCAAACAACTCTGAACGCTTTTCATTTACCTGCACCACTGCCGGTGGGATTTTGTACAGGATACATCCATTTACAGAAGTCCAATTCAAATCCTTCAGCATCATCTTTTATCCGATCTATGATCGTGTGGACAAGGTGCAGTTTATTGTGGATATATCTTCTCTTCACAGCAAAATTTTGCTCAGCTTCAATCAAATCCTTTATAACCGTCTGCAGCCGGTTTGACAGGATCTTGGGCAAAATCTTTAACTCTGTGTTTCGAGCCTGTAGACATTTAATTCTTGCCCTGCCATGTTTGCCTTCCCCATTTTTCAACATGATCACCCCTGTTCAAAGCAATGGTTGAATGCGTCTGTCAAAATGGCTATGAACATGTGCGACTACCGCAAGTACATTTTATAGAGCAGACCATTAAGTACCAATGCTTGTTGTGGCCGACCTGCTTCAGCACAACCTCACGCTTTATATACCCCTTGCAACCAACCGCTTCGGCCACCTTGAAGTCAAAGAAATTAGCCAAATAGATGCCAAAGTTCTTAACAGGGAGATCAGGCAGCTGAGTAAAGCTCTCCTGATCTGACCGAAGGGTATGTCTTTCTGACAACTTGACACATCGGATGTAGCAATCCAGATATCGTCGTAATTCCTCCTAACGTGCGGATGCCCAGAGTTTCACGGCTTAGTTCGACGCTTTTTCTAAACTAGTTCTAACTACTTGGTATTGCTTGTTATCTTCATGTGCCAAGTCCTCCTTAGTTAGTTTATAGTTAGTGGGTCTCCTCCCTGCCATTGCCCAGGAAAGTGTATCCTCTAATTTTTTCACTATCTTGTCTCGGAGGCAAGATATTGCCTGTACTTGACAGCAAAATTATGTATCGTAGATTTTAAGCTAACCCATGACTTATTCCCTATTACTGACCCTACTAATATCCGCTGAATAAGTGACTCTAGTTTTTCCAAAGAAGTCCCGTATGTTAAATAGGGATGTGTTGAACTTCCAGTACCTGGCTAGATTAGGTCTATCACTTAATATAATTGCAAACATCCCATAAGCAGTTTATGGTCAGAGTGCTTTAATCGGTGGAATGATAGACAGAATATGAAGTCTATGTTGTGTCTTCTCATTAATATTCTATCCAAGTAGGTTCTTGGTATAGGTAAATTATGGGCCCATATCCACATCTCCATTGATAGGTGATCCAGATTGAACCCGTCTATTAGGTTACACACTGCTTTCACTTGCGCCTCCTACGACCATGGGATCAAGAATCGCATTCTAATCGTTCATTAAAACTAGTTGTCGCCTCTCCAGAGTAGTGTTAGTCGCATAAACCGCAACCACTTTTCACAGCAATATCAGCTATGACCGGCCTGCCTTCTGTATTTGTATAAACAACTGTCACTATGGACAGTGAACACTTCACTAGGAGGGAGACACCTTTCCTGGAAAGATTGCTGAGAAGATGTGATAATCTTCAGCCAGCATCCATCCATCAAGAGTTGCAAGAGGTCTGTGAGTACTCTAGCTATACATCTCTCATCCCTCAAGCCCCTCACATTCAGACTAGCCAAATAAAGAGCCACCTTAGGCTGTGTCACACACGTTATCAAAGTCTGTTGAGGTATGGTTTACGAATGCACAGAAAATTATTGTAAGTAAAAATATATATATATATATATATTTGAAAATTGCAAAAGGTTTTCATGATGTCATAAAACAAGCATTATTTTTTTTAATATATATATATATAACAAATACTGACCCAGCAGGTCACGGGTGGTCTAGTTTTTTTGTTTTTTTTTAAATTTTGATAAATTATTTTACAATTTCTATTTTTCTAGTTGAACGCCATAAAAAATATTCCCGGGTATTTACCACCACCCATGTCTATAAATAATAATTTATGAAAATATTTTATTTTTAGTGTGTGGTGCTTCGTTAAAATTATTCTGCAATATTCATTGGTGTGGTTAAAAACTTATCTAAAGCTTAAGTGGCAGGATTGTGAAATTTGTAGCCAAAATGCTTGATGCTGATTCTGATTGGAGAAATTTTGAAGGTCCAGACTCCTGAAATTTTAAATGGTCCTACTCCAACCTGATTCCACAATCTTTGCATGACACATCTTTATTTTTTTTGTCAAGTCTTTAGAAATATGACCAAAAAATATTGAAAATTCACTACTATTCGATTAACAGATCATTTTGAAAAGGTTCTATACATAAGATTTAACAAACAATTTTCTTGCAGTTAAAATTTAGTTTTAAATCCATGTTACTTATATTATTTAGTTGCATAAATTGAATAAAGTATCATAAAAGGGTATTCATTAAGTGTGATTTTTACTTCATTAAATCAGCTTTTTAATTTATGTAGCTAAAAAAGCTAGGTGAATTAAAAATTGATTTTTAACCGCTGCAAGTGTTATGTCTTGTATTTAGAAGCTTTTTGAAAATGATCCTCCGTTAACTGAATTTAGTTTACCAGTACCTATACACAGTCTGCAAAGTTTTGAATTCAGACTTTGTACTAAAAAAGGTGTAAACAGTTTCTTTGGCAATATTTAGGTTATTTGAGTGCATCAATGCACCCAAACTTTCGTTTTGAAGAGATACAAAATGATTGTTTGCTTAAAAAATCACAAATCATACTTTCTCAGAATTCACTCATAGGGGGGGGGGGGGGGGGGCAGTCTTTTCTTTGTCTTAAAACTAGGACTGTGGTGTCTCTGGCCAAATGCTCAACTCTAATACATGAAATTTTAAAAATTTCGAGCCCCCTTTTCTTCAACATCTTAAAGATTAAACAGTTTGACTCTGGCAACAACCTCTTCTCTTAAAGCAAGTTATTTATTCCAACTTCTGAAATGTTAAAATGGTTTGGTTCTTATAACCTACAAAACTTTTCACTAGCAATAATTTATATATACTATTATAGGGTTTTGATTTTCAAGGCGCTATAAATTCAACCTCTGTATGTTTTTAAAGGATTCAAATTTTTTTTTAAGTGATACATGATGAAAATCTGGGTTGTGGAGTTGGTAGCCCAAATACTTGATTCCAACCCCGGAAATTTTAAAAGCTCTTACTTCACAGCTTAAAACCTTTGGAAATGTATTTTTCTGCTGAAATCTGATTATACAGGATGTTTGAATAAAATAATTTTAAAAATGCATAATTTACAATTCTTAATGGGATTAAAGTTTCAAGATGCTATTATTACTTTTTTTTTCTGAAAGCTGTACATTAATTGTCTTGGATAGTTAGTTAGACTATGGAATCTGCTATGCTGAGTTCAAATCCTATTGGATCTATTATGCTTAATTATGCACTAATATAATTGGGAAAGGTATGAGGTTTTGGGTACAATAGTGATTTGTGTTCAACTAATCATACATTTGGATTATTCCGACTACTGTTCTCATCTTGGATGTTATTCTCACAATGTTTCGGACGATGTAGCCTCCAACTTTCTTAATGTACGTCTTGTTGAGCTCTGGAATCTGTGGCACAATGAATAAAGTGCTAAGTATAATAAGTTCTAAGTGACAGTCTTCTTGAAGGTTCAATCCTCAGTACAGGCGGTACTAAGAATATAATTAAAAATTACTCAAAGCTTCTACCTTGTCATGGCTGATAGAATGAGAACAATCTACCCTGTAGATTAAATAAAAGGGTCAGTTTGAAATTCCATACTGATTCCTGATTTCAATAAAATGCACCTGAAGAAGGTCTGGGGTTACATCAGCCGAAGAATTGTGAGAATAACATTGAATATAAAAACTAGTCCGAATAATATAAATTATCAACCCTGATGTAAAAAATTTTGAAACCTAATCATATACAATTATTGTGTTCGAAAGGTGTTAAGATGCAGTCAAACGATCAAACCTTGAGTAGTAGCAATAAAAAAAACAAAAAAAAAACAATTAAGACAAAAAAGAAATATGTAAAAACAAAAATAAGAGTTGCTGATTCTTCACATGGTTACAATTCAAACTAATATTGCATTTTCATATTTTTGAGATGGAGTATTATTATTTACATGATTTGAACTGTTGCCTAATCATAGTTATGTTCACAACAATTCGGCTGTTGTACTCTCCGGCCTTCTTCGGGTGCCTTGTGCCTTAAAGTATGGGAAAGGGTTTGGTTCAAAATTCCCAGATGATTACTGAACGATTTGCTATTTTACTTTAGCTTTGGGAAAATTTTTAGGTTTTTGCCTTTCCCAACAGTATTAGTGCATATGATCTGACAGTTGATTCCATAGTTCACGACCGTATCCATTAGGCCTGGTATTAATGGAGTACATGCAGTTAACTAAGTGCATGTCCTTCCCATTCTAGAAATAATTTTCATTCAGCTTTTGGTAACCAGTAAGTTCTCAAATCATGTGATAAATTTCCTTTCAAGAGTATGTTACGTGACCACAACAATCAATCTGTTGTAAACACAGTACAACTTGATTTATTCCACTCTTGTGTGAGTTTTTAGGTCAGTCTGATTGGCACAAGTGACTGCAAGAGAGATGAACAGTTGAGATCACACTTTCCTTTCGTGCTCTCATCAGCTAAGAACTTTTCAGATTCAGTACACTATTCTGGTTTTAAAATGTTTAGACCAATGAATCTGGTCTGTCCAATGTTCGCTTTGGCGGGGCTACAAATTCACCAACTGCAACTCCATGCAGAGGGATACCCCCCCCCCCCCCACCAAACGGGGCCACCTGTAGGCCGTGGGTGGTGACCTGTGATGCCTTAGGACGGGATCCTGGTGGTTGCACCATTCTTCCATTTCGGCTAGACAGAAGATCGGAGAGGCCTGATCCAATCATTTGGCTTGTTTCTCCTCTTTATTTTCTTCCGAAATAGATACTAGAAGGCAGTGGCTGAGCATCAGTCGTGTTGAGAACAAAGAAGATTACCACTGATATTTTCTGAGAGCAATGTCTGAACTGTCTGTAAAGTTTTGTTCTAAGAGTAATGCATTCTATGAGCAATGTATTTTAGGAATATAAAATAATTATCCTACATATAGAATTACATTACACAACTTTATTTGGCATTAAATAACACATAGATGGTAGATATGCCGTAAACCAAACCTAATCAGTGTCATCGTTTTCAGTGTATTCTTTTAACGGGATAAAGTTCGTTTTTTTTTTAATGTCAGTTCAATGAGTTACCATTACTCCCAGTGTGTAGCGTGAGAGATAGAAGTTTTTAACTATCCTGTTTTTCTTAGCTCGAACCCGGGGCAATATCAGATACCCCTGCTTGTATTGTATCTAAAGTGTTTTAGCCCTGAGTATGCACAATCTTTGCGTCTTCAGCATACTGTATTCATGTCTCTTTTACCATAGCTTTTCATTGAATACGACTAAAGAATAGGCCACAAACGGATAAGTCCAAATATCTACCCATAGTTGTCAATTATTGATAAAACAATCTTTAAAGATTTAATCTGAATAATACTAATAGTGTTTTCTTTTTTTCTTTTTACTTTTGTTCACCCAAATAAGGCATATTGCCACTGAGATGTAAGGAGCTACTGTGAATTAGGGGCATCCTTAGTGGGGAGTTGTGCATCGAGATGTTTATTTACATTTCTGCATGTCGGTGCAGTCGAGTGGGCAGGCAGGGTATTCCAAAGGCAAGTGGTTTGAGGAAAGCTATTAGAGTAGTAAGCTTTCCAGCATCTGGGGATTTTATTGGTATGGGGTATTTATGTTGAGGGGGCAGAAGTGCAGTAAGTTCATCGGAGCACATTCTATGGAAGTACTTGTAAAACAAGCACGGGGATGCAACATTGCGTCGATGGAGCTTGGTAGACAGTGTGAGACCTATTAGGTTAGGGGCTCTTTTTTTGGACCCCATCTAAGAGTGAGAGACTAGTCGTTGGTGCACCAGCCCAGATGTGGCAACAATATTACATGCAAGGGTGAATGGTGTTTTTGTAGATATAGGTGCAAAAAGTTTTCCAGCCTAGTAGAGGGAGCCCACCACCGTTTCGATGGCAAAAACAATGTATTTTCTTAAAATTTAGAGAAATGCTGTTATTGATGGGACAAGTATACTAATTTGATAAAAGGCCTTGTTAATTATTATTGTCACATAAATTGGGATACAAAAACTACTAGTCAAAAAATGATTAACAATTATTTAAGCATCAATTTTTTATGAGGACTGTTTTCCATCTTATTTCTATCATTTCTTATTAGATTAGTCATATAAGATACACCAGTCGATAGAATCTAGTCAATTATTTAATTTGACAGGTTTTCATTGCACGTTATTTACTTTTAACTTTAAGCAGGGGTGGGGTGGGGGGAGTAACCTTCAACTCTGACCCCTGGAGTTGGGAGTCTGCTAGAGAAAAAAATCTAACTCCTGTAAAAACAATATTAAAGTAAATTTTTATGAATCAGCATGGTACGACTTTGACTGGCTAGATTCTATTTGGAGCATTGGTTTCCCCCGATTCCTTTCTAGAATCAGGTGCTTACAAGAGACCACATGAAGGTTGTTAACATCCATAGTGAAAGTGGTGCTATGTAACCAACTGGATTTGAACATAGCACACCCAGGTTGTCACTATCAACTTCCACACCGCCACCTCCTTGATATTATGTAACAAATTAAAGAAACACACTGTGCACAGAAGCAGAGGTCTCAAGCTTTGAGACATCAAAGAGCCATTATGTAATTAGGGAGAAGTACATTGGGCCACAAGCAAGCAATGTCATCTAAGTATTACCAATAGGGATGGCATTGAATCCAGTGGGAGTTGTAAAGTCCAGATGGGTAAAAACACATTTTCTCAAATGAAAATTACTTTGCATCACATTCTAATGGGAGGAAAGGGGGGGGGGGGTATTTTTTCCTCCCTTCTCTGCAGAGGAACTAGAAATTAAAATTGTTTGAGTGCCTGCATGCACTTAGTTACGTAAGCCAAATTCCATATTGTTGATACAAAAAGTGTGCTTACCGTGTGCTAAAAATCAGTCTCTACTCTTAATAATTAAATGCATTACACACTATTCCAGCTGCTTTTTTTGTTTTTTTTAACAAAACCTAAAATTAATCAACTATAAGAAATTACATTTTGCATTGTATTTATTTTAAGAAATAATATTATCGACATTGTTAAAGTTTGTTTTTTTTATGTACAGGGTGGGCCAAAATAAGGGTCCTATCTTTAAATTTGAATAACTTCCACAAAATAAAAGTTAAACTCACCAAACTTTATGTGTGTGTAGACTGACCCTTCCGAGAATTTTTGAAATAAACAAATCAAATTTTAGCCGAAAAACACTTCTTAAAACTTACAAAAACTAAAGTATTGTTTTTTACACTGTTTTGAGTTTTTTAAGCAAAAATAATGTTTTCTAAATGAGGGTACGTTCCTTAGGGCTAATACGGCTCATGCTTGCTTCGGAAGGGGTCCTTTACTTATTCTAAAAAAAATAAAAAAATAAAATCAATAAATAAAAAAGTTATGAATTTTTAAAAATAGGACCCTTATTTTTGCCCACCCTGTATATCATGGTCTGCTGTATGAGTAAGATTTTTAATTTTTGAGGTGACAAGCTTTCATCCATCTAACTGAACAGATGACCCAAACTATCGTCATGACAGTATGTTGCCGGTTATACATGCAGGAATTTTTATTTAAAAATTTTTTTTTTATCATAGTTCACCCCAAACAAGGCAGGCCACCACTGTAGACGTAAGGGGCTACTGAGAAAAAAGAAAATCTGGGATCTGCGCAGTGGATGGAGTGTTTTATTTACAACACTTGATATTCCCAAATGTAATTACTTATCAGATTTAACTTTGATCTGAACAGAACTGGTGTTAGTTGTAAGCGCTTGTATAATAAATCTTGTATGTGTAAAAAAAAACTACTGCTCAAATCTGTTTATATTGTCATCAAAAGAATGCCGAAAATGAAGAGACTTGGTCAGTATGTTTTGATCTATGAAGCATTTCATGCCGATCACAATTCACCAATTGCAAATAATTCGTTGTACATGATTGATGCAAGTTGCTATTTTACACTATTTAAAAAAAAAAAATAATAAAAAATGAATGAACTTCATTCATGTGTTGGCATTCATCTCGGATTCTATTTTAGAATTTGGTACTCACAGATGGGACCAAGTGAGGGTTGCCAACATTCCATAATGAAAGTATGGCAATATCTTTGAATTCTAACCTTACCAAGTCTGTGCCATTAACCACTTTACCATTACCACTTTGCTTTGGTGGGGTTGGTGCAGTTCATACATTTCGTAATGGTATTGTTCGATAACATTTTTGACAAAGTTGTTTGCTAGTAACTAGGTTCGTAGACGAGTGAGCTGTCATGATCTGTGAATTTTTATCTTTTTGACTTTTGACATTTGGACTTGCATCTCCGGATATTTGACTCTGAATTGGCAACATGTTTGTTTGTTTTTTGTCCACATACAACCCCAGATTTTTTATGGCCCTTTGATTAATATTTTCACAAAACTTTTTCATTAAATAATTCTGCCGCTTTCCTCAGACAAATACAATTAGATATCCACATTATAGACGTAGTAATATAGTAGTATCAAATGTACTCTCTACCTCTTTCTCACTATTCAAGTTATCTACCGATAAGGAATTCACTCCCCCATCTTTGGCATGATTTGTAGCACAGATTGAGTCCTTTCCGATGAAACCAGTTACTGCTTTCAGATGGTGTATCTTTCCAGCTAGAATTCACTCTGAATTTTTGGGAAGAGAGTTATACATTATTTACGTCATTTTTCTGATTCCCTTTGGCCTCATCAATGTTGATATTTCTACTGTTTCAACTGATGTGTCCTGGCCTTCTTCAAGTGTATTGTTCATGTCAGAGATCAACGTACACAAATAACAATCATATAAGTACAGAAAAACAATACATCTAAATTATAACACATCTTACACCTTTTTAGCATTAAATTATGAAATCCAAAGTCAGAATTTAAAATCTTTTCGGATTGGTTAATAATATAGAAATAAAAAAAATAGCACAATCTAAATCTGACAAAGATATATTATGGCAGTTAGATTTAAAACAAATCTGTGTTGCCCTTCAAACTTAATCTCTTTAGAGAAATAAGTGGATTTTCTCAAAAGATACTATGATAGTATCTCGAAATTCTCTGTTCGTTTCTTTAATACACCAATCCTGTAAATTTTACCAAAAACTAGTGTAGATGGGGACTTCAGCTAGTAATTTATCCCAATAAGCATCTATTTATAAACATGGATGACCCAAATAATCTGTAATTTTTCTGTCTCTCCTGAACACTGGCCCAGTCTAATAATACTAAACTGACATGATGGTATAAGTTTGTATATAAAATAGATTTAAATTAGTGACGCTAAGATTGGCATCTTTAAATGAGTTAGGAGCCTGCAGAAAAAGAAAGAAAAACAGTGCAAAAGCGAACAAGTGAAAAAAAAGCTAGGGTAAGACAGTAAACATATACTGCTTTGTCACTGCTGATTTAGTGTAAGACTGAGCTAGTGTTCAGGAGAGCTGAAGAAACAGATTATAATTTGTAGCAAAAAAGCAAGTTGATTTGATTGTTTTGTTTTACAGCATATCAACTCTTAGGGTTATTAAATGTTGAATCCAGTCATTTCAGTAAATAAAACTATGCTTCAAGTTCTCAATGTATTCAAAACATTTATTCATCCTATAAATGTATGCTTTGTATAGAAATAGTTTGTAAATTGATTTTTTTTTTTTTTTACAGGTGTATATTTGTTAAATTAATAGTCTGTAACTGATAGATTATATTTAATCCGTAGGTGGGACCTGAGAGATGTACTAACACTCTGGATCAGAATAGACCTCGGAATAATGGTAATTAAGGGATGACTCCATTCTCTCCCAAATTGGGGCCTCACTACTGGATGCAGCTGTCATAGCTCAGGGTTGGGGTAAATAGATGATCTGAAAAAGATGGACTGGAAGTGAACACTTTGCTCAAGGGTTTCTGGGGGACAGTTTTGTGTTTTTACCCGCGGCCAAACAAACACATGTAAGATTTTCATAAGTTTGTAGCAATAATAAATTAAAAGCAAAAACTGCAACAGTTAGTACAGTGTCATCTGAAATTTTCATGGAAATATGTATACAAAAGTATTTTAATTATTATTATTTATAATTAGTAAATAGATGAATAATGCTAAGCTTTACTTGTTGGTTTTCTAAAGTCGGCATAGTCCAAATACTGATAATTTGTTGCCTACGAAATGGAAAGTGCCAGCTTTTTGCTTAGATTATGTATGAATAGCTTTGCTTTTTTTTTTCTTTATGTCTGGGTGAATTTCGTCATCATGTTGGGTATGTTTGTTTATTGCTGTATTACTCGATGGTTTGCCTTTTTTTCTCTTCTTTCATGTGTTTTTTTCCCTTTTGTGTTGGTACTTCTGGTATCTTGAATGATGATTGACTGTAGTGTGACTCTAAGGTGAGAAAATGACTGAATTGTGTGAAACATTTAGTTATAGGTGAAGTACTATTTTGATGAGTCCTGCAGGAAAGCCATAATTTAATAACTTCAGTTTTGAAATCTCCTAAACAGTTACATGTTAAACAGCTGGTGATCCTCTTTTTCTATTTCACAATTTAGGGTTAGGTACCGCATTCATGTTTCATCACTGATATAGTTGGGCCCCCCTTTTGTATTTTATGAAGTTCCCAGTGGTAAAAGTCTGCTTGTACAAGTTTTTAAGTCTGAGATATTTAAATTTAGTTAGTATCCCTAGGAATGAAACCTTGGAGGCTGTATATTAGGGTTAGGATAGTACTGTTGTCCCTAAGAATATGGAAAAGGCAATGGTTCTGTACAAATTATCTTTTTTTTCTTTTTTTATTGTATTACTAATGTTGAATATGCATTATTTTATTTTTGGCAAGATCTTGTACTCATAAGTAAGCAATCATGAAGAGGAGGGGATATATGAGTATTAGGAGAAGAAGGATTGAACCCGAACAAGATAAAGAGAAATTAAACAAATATACCACCTCTCCCAGAACCAAATGTTATCACAATTCAGCTATTTCATTTTTTTTACAAGTCTATCCTTATCACTTCCTCCCATGTTTTCCTTGGCTAACTCACCTTGCTATCTCATCTGTTCTACATCTACTAATCCAAGAACTCATCCGTTCTTTCAATATGACCATATCAAAGTTTTGTGTTCTGCACACATCTCTCTATACTGTCCAGATTTAATCTTCCTCTGAAATCATAAGATATTAGCTTGCCTTTAAAATTCACGTTACACAACCATCATATCATTCTCATACATTTCTCCATGCAACGCATTTCCTCAAATCCTCACTGGCCAGATTTTGCTTCCATACATCATCACACCATGTACATATGCCTGATAGACTCTTCTTTTGGTCGACAGTGGTAATGCTCTGCTGATTAGTAATGACAGAAGTTCCATGAACTTACTCCATCCACTCCTAATTCTTGCAATCACACTAGCACATGCTCCACCCTGTGCTCCAATGGTACCACCACGGTAACAAAACTTCTCGACATTCTCAATAGCTTCGAAATCCAGATATATTTTCTCCACATCAGAGTTCTCTATTGTCTTACACTTCTTGCACACAAAAGGACAAAATCATCAGCATCTCTTTTGGATAATCTGTACAAAACTTCCTGAAAAATGCTGTCACTAAATATGCTGTTAATTCTAAAATAATTTTGAGCATTTTTGTACATTGCTTGGACAACCTTCACCAACCACTTGTTTGTCCCTAATTTATACAAAGCCCACTAGGTAACATTTATTAACACTCGGTCAAAAGCTTTCTCGAAATTCACAAAAGCAAAATACAGGTTCTTCTTCTTACCAAGATACTTTTTTGCATTTGTCTCAGGATGAATATATGATCAGTGGCACTTTGCCGAGGCATATTTCATCTAAGTTTATCTTATTTACAGCTCAATTATTCTCTCAATCACTTTCAGAACCTGATCCATCAACTTTAAATCTCTGTAATTACCTCTATCTAGTGTTTCTCCTTTACCCTTATAACAATTCACAATTGTACTAAGATCCAAATCTTTTTGGACAACCTCTTTTATGATCTGATTTGTTAAGTCTGATTCTCTCAATGTCTGTTTTTACAAATGTTTTTTTATATCATAGATAAAGTCTTTCCAGTCAATTTACTTCTGAGGGTTGCGATTCTTAGTTTTCTCAATGTTTCTGGGACATAGGTTCCACTAGTTGCCTATATAATAAAATTGTCTGACAATTCCCATTCAAATTTAGTATCTTTATTTTGTCGTTAAAGGAATTAAAAATAACAAGTTCAGTAATATTTATGGGATTTTAACATTTTGTATAACGTTTTATTGTTTTTTATCGCAAAACCGATTTTTTTATGACATTCTTACATTGAGTTTTTTCCAAAAAATGTAAATATTTTCTTAGAGATTAAGAGAAAAAAACGAATAGATGAGGAAGGGGAGGGGTCAAACCTAAAATGAAAATAAAGATTCTCGGGCAACAATGGTGGTACAACTAGTAGATTTATAAATTCCATTACACACAATAATTTAAAGTTTTGTTTTAGACTAGTTACCTTAGTATGCCTCACCCCTCATAGTTGGGGTGCATATTTTTCTCAATCCTATTAGGGAAAGCGACTTAACAGGCCTGACTGCATTTTAACATTGTATACTAAGTGTCCAGTCTGTTCCAGTAACCACAATTTTTCTGATATCACTGTCTAAGTAACATATTCACTATTCAAAAAAAAAAATTCTACTCTTTTTTTTTTTTACTTTGTCCATGTGAAAAGTGAACAAAATTCATATCAAATATCTTGGGAATTAATTATGTGCTGTAATTCTGTACATAATGGGACCAGTAAAAATCAAATTCTTTTTTCTTTAAAGTTTTATTCATATTTTTGTAACTTGAATTTTTCAAAATTAGTTTATCGACCAAATCTTGGAATCTTACATAAAGTGGTTCATTAAAAAAATGTAACTCTATAATCTAACATGCATTTCTGTTAACTTCTAAGTTTAAATTTCATCATTATTAGATTTAAAAATACTTGTCTACTACCAGTGGTTTAAAATATTTAGTTTCTACTTAATAAATTTTTCAAAAAGATTTTTTAAAATAAATAAAATAAAATTTGTGACCACCCTCAGTGATGTGAGTTACTTAACCAAATTATTAAGCTTTAAAATCTACAGATCTGCCCACAATATCATATATATATCTGATCTTGTTTAGTTTAACTTTTTTATGTAAATCGAAATCAACGCATGAATTGTGGATGTTACTAGGTATCATAAACCAGCCTAGTGAAAATAGATAAATATCGAAATTCCTTTCAATTTCGATGCAATATCCCATTTATTTTATGGGTTATGTTGATAAAATTTGGATATAAACAAAATTTAACTTTTTATTTATAAATGTACAATTTTTTCTCGAGTTATTAAGTTTTTTTTCCAGGCTACTTAAAGTTAGATTACTATTTTCGGTGACTGGTGAATATGGGGGGGGGGGGGGGGGAAGAGTGTTGGTATTTTTCAAATTTGGTGTGCACGATATTGTGTATATAAAGATCATCTCAATATGATTTTAAGTTGTTGCTCACAAAATGTTCCAAGTTGAAAACTTTAGTGAATGAAATTTCTGTTCTATTGGCCAATTGTTTCTGTCTGTTTCAAATCTGATTGATTTTTTTGATTTATTACTAAAAGAAAAACCTGGCTTGATCTCTAATATGCCATTTTTTTCGAATGATGATGGGATTTTGTCCAATGTTTAGACTGGTTTGATCTAATAATTATTGCTTCTATTATGATTAATTTATGACATTATATTTGTAAGGATATTTCACTTGTTTGAAGCTTGTATTTTTAGTTATACATTGAAAATTGGTTTCAGGACCAATAGCACACATTTTCTAATTCCCAAAGATTTTGAGCGGTCACAATTTGGTAGCCAATTAGCCACCAAATTGTGACCGCTAACAAAATAAATTGGGTATAATTGTTTCTTTTGCAAAGATTTGTATGCCCACATTGAAAGTTTGTAGATTTAATAAAAATAAGTTTTGTTTGGTATACCTATTTGTATCATTTCATAGAAACAACACTGTCAGTATTAGTTTTAAGACAAATTAATTTACCTATTGTGACACAATTAATTTTAATAGTTTACTTTTTATTAATTACCTATAGTTAGAATTAAATATTGATTTATAAAATGCAATGTTATAGCTGTCTAACTTAGTGAATTCAACTGACTTATTTATATATTATTTTTCTTTGTTTTTTTTCTTTCCATTTTACTTTGGTCGGAGTTCTCAGATATCAAGGGGCTCCTTCCTGGGGCTAACACTTGATATCTATATGAGATACATAAATATTTGAATATTCCATTACAGTTTTCCTTTACCTGTCAAACATTGAGTTAGTAAAGAAGTGAAGAACATGAATTTTTCTCCCCCAAATTGACCAGTTAACTATGTTATAGTATATCTTTCTTGTGGTCTTAGTCTTCCTGGATTCCAGGACAAGAATTCATCTAGTCTGGTAGAGTATCCAGCTGAGTGCTGTTACTTGAGGTAACATCACGAGAAGGCGCATCATTCCTCGTATGAGCAAATGTATAGCCGTGTCGAGGGATCTTATTTGGGCTGCGAATACTGTTATTTTAAATATTTGGTCATGGTTTACTTTTCGGGTGAAATATCCTCATGTCAGGTTGCCCTGACAAACCCTTGTACAGAGAGACCGAGACACTGAAGGATAGTGTAATTCATACTCCCCTATTAGATATGTGCGTATATGTATGAATGTTAAAATATTTCCCAATTTATATTGAATCATATCCTTACTCCATTGTACAAAAAAAAAATCATTGTGGAAAATAAAATTCACTTTAAATTATAATGAATTACATGCTATTGCGATTTCAAGAAGTAGTATTATTTTGGAAAATAAATAATAGACATGATTCAAAGTTTTGATACATGAAATGTTCAAGTGTGTCCTAAAATTAACTGTCATCTTTTCAACATGAAATATCCTACTCCCTCCCCATGTTATAATACATGTGTACAGAATTTCTCTTGCATTTTTCCACTGCTCAAGACATCACCTGGACATAAATATTGATATATATTCAAAACGCTTTCCTTTAATCTGTTGAAAATCCTTTGCCAAACTTAACCATAATGGAGGTTCACTGACATAAAAAAAAGACCCTAAATAAAGATTTGAGGACCTCGCTAAAAATCTTTGTGTCTGACAAATGTAAATAATACCTGAATACATGTGTTAGTGAGATATATCATGGTGAGTGGCTTAGTTTACACTTTGGTACAGTTTCATGGATCCTCCAATTATCAGAAGTCTGTTAATAAAATCCTAAGCAGCTCGACATGTCGGAAACACTAGTTCAAACTTGTTTTGGCTGATCCCTGAAACTGCAGTAAAGCACTAACATGAAATCCAGTGTAATGTTCAAATTCGTGAGCTGAGTTAAATTTAAAAAAAAAAAAAAAAAATTTGAAATTTATTATATTGGGCACTCTACAAAATAACGTTTAATTTATTAAAGTTAGACCTCTATAGCTTCGGATCTGACAAATGGATATTTGATTCTGCTGAGGCAATTTGTATATTTCTTACTTCCATCAAGTTCTTTATAACACATTAATGTATTTTGATTCATTTCCTTGAAGAAAAAAAAAGACTTATTCCGGCTTGGAAGATTGTTAAAATGGTGACTTTTTCACTGATGATTGAAACTACTGCTGCTTATCTCATTAATAAAATAAAAATAAATAAACAATCTAAATTGGTCTATGTTTCACATAAACAATTACATTTACTTGGATTGAATATTAAGCTAGTTATTTCTTGCATATCATAAGAAACAGTACAAAAAGTTGCCTTTAAAAACCGATTTCCAATGTTTTCTTTGTTTTACAAACAAAATATCCGACCGCAAACCACTCAATGCTTTGCAATGAACATCGCTACATTGCATCCCTGTTCTGTTATCGGCATATTCCTTTTTATTTTTTCCTGTTTCTTGTTTTTGTTTAAACATTACTTAATACACTTGCTCAATTCTTGTTCTTTTTCTCTTTCTTTTAGAAATCTATTCATTATTGGTCCCCCGATTTATAAAATCGGGGGACTTATGTTTTGAGGCATGTTCGTCCGTCCGTCTGTCTGGATTTTTCTCTGCAACCATCCATTGAATTTCTCTGAAATTTAGCATGAAGTTGTAACTTTTGTCAGGTTAGAAAGTGACATTCTCCGATTTTTGAAAAAAAATCTGGTTAGCCCCCCAGGGGGTCAAAAGGCCCCGAAATGGCAAAAATGACATTTTTTGGCCCATAACTTTTCATCCATCCATTCAATTTCTCTGAAACTTGGCCAAAATGTGGAGGCAATTGTTCCTAATAGAAAATGAGTATCGCTGACGTTGGAAAAAATCTGGTTCGCACCCCCAGGGGGTCAAAAGCTCCCGAAATGGCAAAAAAGGACCCTTTTCTCCCATAACGTTTGATCCGTCCATTCAATTTTTCTGAAACTTGACCAAAATGTAGAGGCAATTGTTCTGGATATAAAATGAGCATCCATGACCTCAGAAAAATTCTGATTCATGCCCCCAGAGGATCAAAGGGGGTTCAAAAATGCCCCAAATTGCCCAAATTTATTGCATTTTACACTCGCCACATCCAGAGGGAGACCACGCACGCGCGGCTTGTTAATGATTTGCTTATTTAAACCTACAAAATACAATAACTTAAAGTACTGAAACAAATACATTTTGATTTTTTTTTTTTTTTTTTTTTTTTTTTTTTTTCATCAAAACATATCAGTTGCTTATTAGTTGAAACTAAAATTTAAACGGAGCTCTCTACATTGGCATTAATAAATTGCTTCAATTGATTGAGGACAGAACAGATAATACACTTTTACCCTGGAATGTAGGTCTGCCATATTGTGGTTTGCAGAATGTTTCTAATTATTCTTAACAAAAATATTAAGCAGGTTATTCATTTCAGTCGAGCTGCGATTGCAACAACTTTACCATAATCAGAAATAATTAGTTTCATAATTTGGTTAAATTAATTATTAAATAACACGATACTGTAATAATTCAATTTAAGATTCAAATTTCTTTTAAAAAAAAAAATCAAAAAAATCAAGTACAATAATATTTGGGAAAATAAAAAAGCTCACATTAAATAACGCCAAACATAGGGACACAAAATGACGTAGGTTCTGTTGTGTCAATTTTCATGATAATCATATTAGTAATACTAATTTTGATAATTTATTTGGAAATTATTAACAGAACACCGGTTTATACCCTTTTATTATTTATAAAGTTATTGCTTGAACAAACAAACAAAAACAACTTCTAAAGTCTAAATGTGATTTTAAATTTATACTTTTCATAATGTCCAATCAATTTAAATATAATAATTATTCGGTAAAGATTTCCAGGCCACACTGGGTAGGGCAGCTAGTAATTAGTGTAAAGAGCCTAAAGCTGGCATTGGTTGCTACAGTTTCAAGAGATCCATAATAAACTGAACCAGTGATGTAGTCTAATTTGAGAATTCATAAACCTGTACCATTTCCTTCTCTCCATCCAATGTAAAAAAAAATCTCTTACGGTAAGCTGCATGATACACAGTACCTTCAACCAAAAACCATTGAAAATATGATTTACAATTTAAAGAATCCGTGAACTTTGGGAAAACTCCAAAAGAAATCGATAAGTTGTCAAAGTAACTATAATTTTAATAATGGTGTGCATGCACATGTTTATTAATCTTTTTATTTCTTTTTTTCTAGTGTGTGTGTGTGTGTGCCATCTACAGACACTGTTTTGGTGTATCGGTTTCAGGACTGGGGGTTAAGGATATCTTTTTTTTTTTTTACATAAAAGTGCAGTTGTTTATAGTTTTTATCTTTTCTCTGTATCTGAAACTTTTGAATTGTCATTGAAACTCAATTCTTTCTTCAAAATAGATTTTCTTTGAAACTCCTTTTATTTTTCCTAACAAGAGAAAGAATTTGTTTCTTATCTATTAAATTAAAAACACCAAAAATAATGACCAGGAAAATAAAAAGCTCAAATTCTTCTAAATATTTATAATTAGTAATTAAAACAAATTACTTCAGGAATTTTTTTTTTCACGATGTTAAAATTGGCCCAAATGACAGTCAACTTGTTTTTTTTTTTCTTTCTTCTGTCAAAGTTGTTTTAAAAAAGTATATATATATTATATATGCCTCTATATTTGATTTCAATTTACAAAGAAAACATTTTCTCTTAAAATATGTTTGTTTTAATTTCTTTAGTTTTAGAGGAGTGTATTTACAAGTTGCTAATAGGCACAACTATGGAGTGGATGTTTGTGGAGCATGACTTCAAGCAAATGTGTACATTACGAGCATTGCAGAAAAATGGTGTGTGCCCTCTCTCAAAAAGGTCTGGAGATTTTTGTGGATACTAAATTCTACAGAATGTTTAATTCTGTATTTGACCACTGGTTAACACTGACTACTTATTCTAGTTTACAAATGCGAAATGTTTTGTTTTTTTTGTTCGACTAACCATCTAAAAATCTCCAAAGCGGTGATTTAAGTGACACTTTCAAGTTAATTAATGACATTTTAATATTTATCCTCGATCTGCAAATTTACTGTCAAGACAGAATTTAAAAAAAAACAGTATCCATTAATCAATTTGATTTTTTTGTGAATAGAATCAAATATTTTTGAAACCAGTTCCTTAATTGGATTAAGAAAAGTGATATAGAACATTTTAAGGTGAAATTAGATGAATTCCAAAATAATTGTAAAAAAGGGTGAAATATAATAAGAAGATCCCAAAGGAGGCATAACAATCAAATAATAACAATGCTGCGTGTGTTTCTGTCTGTCTCTCTTGCTAACACTTAGATCCGTCTCTTCTAATGACAATAGAATATGCCTGATTTGTCAATGTTGTGTTTGCACTTGGGTGCTGTTGTGAACCCTCCTCCCCTTCTTTATCACCAGCCGCCGCATCATGTGTTCTCCAGAATTGGCTTTGTCTCAAATTAATCCGGATTAAAATGATTGTGTTTCTATGTTTGTTGACGTTTCCATGGATATGGATGGGATCTTACACTCTGGAAATCATCCACTAAAATAAAGACCCCCACCTCCACCTCACATCAAAAATGAGTAGACCCCTAAAGACAAAGAAATCTGTCCACAACTGATAGAAAGTTGCTTGAGAGGGAGGTGGGGTATAATGTTTCTATTTTGGTGTAATCTTATTCTGATCCCTATGAGAAAATCAATATCAGGAAATAGAAATAACCTTTATGAAGAAACTAGCAAAGCTACACCGCGTTGTCCAAAGATATTGATGGGAAAAAAAACAGTTAAAAAAGTTTCAAACTTTTCGCCTTTTTTCACATTCTCAGTCATGTTACTTTTTGAAGATGGCTTTTCCTACTTCCTCTCCCCTGTGTCTTCATTCTTTGTCCTTGATGACCACACCTCTTCCTGGCTGCTTAAATATCATAAAAAAAGCAAGAAAAAATATAATCAGCAGTTTAACCTACATTTTTATTTATAACAAACACCTATTTGATTACGGACTCGTTTTATTTCGTAATTTTACCATAACAATCTTTTAATTCAATAATATTTCATTTTACCGATACTTAAGACTGTTCAAATTGATAAAAAGTTTAATTTTCTCATCCACTTGAACAAATTAAATGAAATACTTATTAAAATCTATTGAATTAAAATGGACAATATTTCCGTTCTGGTCTGTAATTTTTGAAACACTGTAAAAATGGCCTCCTTATATTTTAACATTACTATGTAATTTTTAATTTGCAAAGTCCTTTGTTTATAAGTTGTACGCTGATAATTTTTTTAACCTAACCGAATTGTGGTTATGCTGAATCAGAATATGTAAGTATATCTTGTGTAGTTTCCGAGATTGACCTAGACACACACACACACGCAAAATCCGACTATCAACATGCAGAAGTTGAAATGTAATGTGAACAAACCTCTCATTGTACATCTCTCCACTTAGGGGCCATATTTGTAAGGGCATCCAAATTCACAGTAGTCCCTTACGTCTCAGTGGCAATTTGCCTTGCTTGTGGTGAAAAAAATTAAAAAATGAATATTTTTACTTGTGAGATGAATAAATTGTTGCTTATAAATTAAAATGTTATTTTAAAAATCAGCAGATCAAACTGACTTTGATATATGAATGCTGGCTTTAGCTATATAACATAGTGCTATATATATATATATATATATATATATATATATATATATATATATATATAAGACACTTCAAAATGAAAGACTAAAAAATGTACTTTCTCTCATTGTCATGCCAAATTGAAATATATATGGTTTGTAAGGTGTATCTTTGGTAGTTTGTCAGTTTTAGAGTAACAAAAATGACTTTTTCTATGTGATAAACTAGCAAGGACACCTGGTGTGGCTTGGAATTGAATAAGAAACCCTATATCCTTTTGAGCTCAACCCATATATTCCTTTTATTAATTTTTTACATTTAATAATATTCAATTTTGGGGGTGGAACCAAAGGATGTACTCTGTATTGATATGTAAGTAAAGTGATTTTAATTGAAATAAATTTTTAATTTTCGTGAGTTTCAAGGCACACATGACATTTCTTTATATATATATATATATATATATATAATTAAAAACATAAGATAGTAAGCATATTAACTTTTACCGAAATTACTGGATTCAGCATGAAATAACCTGAAAAGTGTTGATATGCTGTATATCAAGTAATGAAACTATTTACGTAACTAGAAGTTGCTTCTTGCTAGAACATCCTCCCTGGGAGACCCAATTACTCTGAACTGTACATTAAACTATTCTTGTAGATCTGTTCATCCCTTTTTAACAGGAATAATAAAAATATGAAAAAAAAATATTTTCAATCAACAAAGTTGAAACTTTTTTATCAAAGTTGATTTGTGAGGTTAAGAAAAACACCTTTCTCGTAGATCCGGTTCTTAACTATCCTAATATAATGTTAAGCGGAATGGATGACCTGAACCCCCACCACTAACCCCATCATGATAGGACGCTAGTCTGTCTTCGGTTTCATTCCCTGCAAGAGTAGATAAAACAAAATTTTTCAGGGTTGAAGTACAGTGATCCTTAAGTTACTTCTAAATCCCATGTATGTTTAACTCTTCCTCCTCCCAATGTTTTCTTAGCATAACCATGCAAAGGTAGACACAATTGGTCGGGAGGGGTGCTAGGCATATTTGCCAACGAATTTTCATTATTTTGTAATATTATATTTTTTATTCTCCCACTCCCTCTCCAATTTAATAAATGTGTGGCACCGTAAATGGTGAATTGGTATCATATTGCAACAAAGAATTGTCTTTTCTGGTTTCAGTTCACTCTGAAAATGGTAGTTCCTTGTTTTTTGTCTAAAGAATTTATTAATATCAGGTGATTCGACTTTAAACAGACGAGTTATTATTCTTGCTTTAAGGCCATCCTCCTCTCAACTCATTCCTATTTTTTGCTTTGGGGTGTGGTTAGAATTTGGCTATTTTAGAACCTTTACAGATTAAATCCGCCTTCTACTAACTCCTGCAAGAATTTGATGAGGTTGGGGGGTAATGAAATGATTTAAGCATGTAATTTCAGTAAGTAATTCTGAAGCCTTATTGATGATGCTCATTAATACATCTTAAAGTAACAACCTGGGAACATGAAATTTACTGGGAATGATCTTCCACCAAAAGATTGTTTGCTGCGTATTACTCAGTTGATTATGTATGCAGATGGTATGCCACTGAAACTTCTTAACCTACTGAAAGCCTACTATAGTTTGGTTTACACTAAAGTCCACATTTATGGTCAACCCTTTGAATCCACTCTGATGTCCTTTCTCCAACGTTGTTCCACTTTGCTATCAATTGAATCACGTTGCATGCTCTCAAAAACTTCCCAGGGGTCACTGTGGGCCAGGAGTTTGTATTTAAAAACTGGGACTACGCCGACAACCTAGCAATCGAAGCCAACAACTTTGCTGACATTCAGTTAGCAATTGAATAATTGCAGCGCTTTATCTCCCAACTCGACATGAGGTTAAAACGTGGCAAAGGCCAGGCTGTTGACAGCAGGATTTCTTCCTTCTGAAAGGCAGCTCATCAACCTTTGGTGGGGATATTATTGAGGCTGACTGCTTCAAATCTATCGGACCTATCATCACTGCAACAGGCAAGAGGGAGAAAGATATAAATGGCCACGTTGGAAATACCCGCCTTGCTTTCTGCCACCTACGATTTCGATTGTGATCCAGAGAGAAATTAAGCTAGCTACAAAGATCTGAGTTTATGAAGCTCTTGCTCATACCATCCTCCCTCTCTGAGTGCGAGTTCTAGCAGGTGATCACTGCAGACCGGAAGTCTTTTAGCATTACTGTCTGCATTGCACTCTCAGAGTTCGCTGGTGACAGGTAGTTTTGACTGTGACAGTCCGTGCGCGGTGCCAAATATCCTCCCTTCAGCAAGCTCTTCTTGCAAAGCATCTTCTCTGGTCCCACTTCAGAGCTAGAAGGAGCAGTGTGGTGACCAACTGTAATGTGGCGAACACTTCATCCATTAGACTCTATCCATATAAAACTTTCTTTTAACAAAATGTAGAATTAAGATGAAAATGAGTTGGCATAAAATAACCGAAGAGTTGACATGCCAAAATAAACAAACGAGGAGGGTGCAGACCTTTCTCAATGCCAAACTGGACTCATTTTGACAAGTTGTCATAATAAGATCGGATCAATTATGGGATTCAGATCAAAATGTGCTGTCTTGTAGGACTTACAGAATCCTAATTTTAGATAATTTCATAAGCATTTCCTTAATCATATCAGCCAAGCAGAGTTCAAGTCCTGACAGATGTATTCTGTTCACTTGAATACTAACAGTTTCAGAGTGAGTATCTGTAAAAAATACATTCTCTAATCTCCTTGGAGAAAGGTATAAATCAAACCCATCCCCATAGTTAAGGGGAAAGTATTAGGCTAGTTTGCGGCTTATGGATGCCCGCTTTGAAGGCAGACCTCACAATATTATTAGTCGCTTGGGATAGCATATCAGATCATCCCCATGACATGATACTAGATTATACTTCCAGTAATTTATTTATACATCTGGATTCTCATGTCTTCATAGGGTAACTAGTTTAGGGGAAGAAAATCTACAAAATCACAATCCTTCTCCGCTTTCCAACAGTGCTTCCAGTCGTCTTTGATTTCTCTTTGAATTGATGCAATACCGCATCAAAAGTGCAGTTGAGGATTGTGTAATCCTTGCCTCACTATAAACCAACTCCTTATTCTTGCTAGCACACTTTCAGAAAGTATCCATTGTATCTTAAGACAGATGTAGTTATATATATATGAACACATATTTTTATAATACTTATGAATTTGATAAATTTCCATTGCAAATTAAAATTATTTAATTCAAAAGTTTTACATTATGATAAATTAATTGTCAACATTAATTTAAAACTAAAAAGTCGTAAGAAAAAAAATATTAAACTTATCATCTATATATATATATATATTTCTAAAGCTGAGTTAATCAACGTTTGCTTCCTTAAGGCTTTTTTTTAATCTATATTTTAATTACACAAAATGCATGTTAAAATATTTCTAAGTTCCCAGATTAAGTTATGTTTGGGGGGGGGGGACAAAAAAACTTCCATTTTAATTGTTCTAAGTAGTTGTAATTTACAATTCACTAACCAAATGACCCATCTCTCACTAAATGTTGTTTACCCCACCCCCACTTTATACGCTTTTTATTTCATTCTCACTTGTCTCTTTAACTGTGTTTATTATAAGTCAAACTTAAAACTCTGTTATCTCCTTTTTTTTTCTATATGGCCGAATAACTAATCTATTACTTTAGTAGTAGTAGTAGTAGTGTTACAGTTTAATATCATGAGATAATTTTTAGACTCAATAGAAATAGTCGTAATTCAATTTTACGACTAACAAGAAAAGTAAAAAAATAATTAAAAATATGAATATTATTATTTATTAGATTTATTAACAAAGTAAAACAGTATTGAAAATTATTTTTTATACATTTATGTTCATTCGTATTTTGTTTCTTTAATTCTTTTCTTAATACTAGTGAATCGTACAACTGCATTTTGCTTGCTTCGTATATACCATGCGTATTAGTAAATTGTAGGTGTAATTTATTATATTTATGGAGTATTTTAAGTCCAGTAAGGATAGGTAAATATAAAATACAAATTGGCAAAATTACATGTACTTTGGTTTTCGTAAAATAACAGCGCAATCATAAAATAAATATTAAAACTTTTTCAATGTTTAAATTTTTTTCTTGACATTTATAGTTGATTTATTATTTTTATAATTCAATCAGTTTAAATATTTTAAAAACAATTACAGCTACTTTTATCATTGCTTCTGATATTTTATTTTTTCATTTAATCTTAGTCAAAAATTATACACCTGCATGATACTATATATTACTGACCAAAGAGTCGACTACTGTTATTAACTCTGTCAGTTTTTTCTCTCACTTTCCCCTCAGTTATTGTTTCATTCAAGCCTCCTTTCTATATTGACGAAGTGAGACTGAAAAAACGAGAGCAGCAACAGTAAAGGTGTTGACTATTACAACTGGAATAGTACTTAATTTTTTTCATATAGATTATATTGCATGAATTAATTTTTTCATTTGTTTACAAATTTATGATACTGGTAACATAGAGAACTATTCTTTTTACGGAAGAGGATTGCATTACGTTAATTGCAAGCCACCATTTTCTCTTCGAGAGTGCTCCACCCATTATTGTCTTTTCAGACTATAGTTCTTTTGTTTGTTTGTTTTTTAAGATTCTGATTATTTATCAACTGTAAGAACAAATACTTTTTTAAGTTTAAAGAAAAGGGTCAATTAAAAAAAAAAATCCCCCTCGGTTTGTTTTCTGTTATAAAATGGGTATTACGTCCCCCCCCAACACACCTGCTACCCAGCAGAAAGAATATCTCCAAGTCCCCCCTCCTCTCCTCCCGGACAATAGCCAGATATATCTGCAGCAGCCATTCTCACTCCCTATCTCCCCTCTTTAAAATGGCAGCCCCTTCTGACCAAGGTCACACAGAAATCCATTTGTTCTGGGACTGAGAACACTTGATACTGATTGGAAAATCTCTTTTCTTCGTCTGACTGACTTTCACTTCAGTTCTTTAGCTTTTTGCTTTTCTTTACTGTGTGTGTGTGTGTGTGTGTCCTCACTTGATTGGATGGTCCAGTTATATTGATGCCCTTTATATCCTTGACTCCCCCAACAAAAATGTTTTTTAAAAAACTATTTGTCCCCTTCGTTTTTTTTTGTTTTATTATTTTTCTGAGACTTTATCCTCAAAGGCCAAAACTTGATGACTCTGGATGAAGTTGATCCCCCCCCCCCCCCCGATTTCTGCCTCCTTTACGGGTGAAAGCTTACTCAGCAGATGCACTTGCAACAATGTTCCTTTCTCTGCAACAACTCTTCACTCACATTTGCTGCTGCTGCTGCTCTATATCCTACCCTCCTCCATTCATCTCCTTACACCTCATCATTCCTGCCACCACCACTGCCCTCCTAGGCTTTCACAGATCTACACTCGCACACACGGTTACCTCATACGTTGTCTTCGACATCTTTTGCCTCTCTGTATTTGTCTATACTCTCTGTCTGTGTTTGTATGCTAGTTCAAATGTATTTAGGAAAATCTCTGATTATGAATCTCTCTCTCTCTCTCTCTACAATATTATGTCAAAAGATATCAAAATTTGTTTCTCTCTTGAAACTGAATATTATTTTTTTTTTATATAAATAAGCTTACTAGGAATCTTTTGCATAAAGAGGACTCAATGTGATGTATAGACTGTAGGTTAATTTGTATGCTTATGTCTCTCGGCAATACATCTAGACTATCTTGATTTATTTTTTACTAGCATTAGCCCATATTATCATCTTTATTTTTTAATTTGCATAATTTTCAATTTATAAATGAAATAAAGTAAAATGTCGTCTTTGCTGTTTATGGATATCTGGCAGAATTCAGATGCCACAATATTGTAAAAAAAAACAAAACTATAACCATTGAATCCCTCATACAATTTTACTGGTAAAGTGATCTTGGTATAGGGCTTTGTTTTCATTTGCATTCTTGAACAGAGAGAATGATAGACATACTACAAATATAGTACAGATTTATTTCTTGTTTCATATAGACCTTTTTGTCTAATTTATTTTGGGTTATTCAGCCATGATGATGGAAGGGGTAAATACTTTTTTATTTTAATTTTGATTTAAAATGTTTGGGTTTTTTCCCCAACCCAACATTGACTAAACTTATTTTATATGATTAAAGCTGATGAATCTGTTTGGGCTGGGGTGGGGACGAC
Source organism: Sepiola atlantica (assembly GCA_963556195.1). Taxonomy (NCBI): domain Eukaryota; kingdom Metazoa; phylum Mollusca; class Cephalopoda; order Sepiida; family Sepiolidae; genus Sepiola; species Sepiola atlantica. The sequence goes on from OY744522.1 coordinate 137,823,557, forward strand.
TCTGGGTATTATTATTATTATTACCAGAGGTGGACAGTTGGCTGAAAGAAATTTGACTTTGGTGTCAGTTGAAAAAAAACAAAAAACTTGACTCTGGTTTCTGAAAACAAAAACAAAAAAACCTGACTCTGATTTCTGAAAAAAAAAAAAAACTTGACTTTGATTTCTGGAGAGAAAAAAAACCTGACTCTGACTTCTTCATTTTTTATTATTAGATTTGCCCATCGAAATCAAATGTTGGTTTCTTATTATTTATAGTTAGGTAGTCACCACTTACCTAGTAAAGCATTATGTAAACTTGTACTTATAGTAATATAGATATTTAACTAATTAAATGCTACCTTATTTTGATAATGATATTTGAAGATTCAACTCAAAATACAGTGAAACTTACTACGGCGATAATATTTTGATTAAAGATTGAAAAAAAATATATATGAATAACACGAATCAAAGTCGGATTGTTACATGCTAATATAACATTAATGCTGTTATCACTACCTATGTTGACTCCATTGTATTTCCATAGATAAAGCTTTTATAATAATGATAATAAACCCATTTTATATTATATGAATGCAAAATATTGACAAAATAGTTTTAAACAGGCTGATGATTACATTAGTTGAGATTATGGCTGTGGAATCTTTTACCCACACTCGGACTACAGAAATATTTTTCTTCCATCAGTAATAATTTATATATACTATATATTTTATCCTCTTTTCATTTTGAAGGGGATAGGTATGTTTTCAGTGCTCTGTAAATAAATTTTAAAAATTATAAACATTATTAAAAGTGATACAAGATGAAAAATGTTCAAAATAAAAATTTTAAATGTCCGTTTTAATATTTTGTAGCTTTGGGTACTTTTCTTATATATATATATATATATATATATATAAATCATAGCCGATTCTTTCGACTCCACAGCCCGAGGGGAAACAGTACTGATGTCTATGCGAGCAGCATCAATCACCTTGATCACAACTTTCTAACCTAACAAAGGTGGCAGATTCTTCAATTAAAATGAAATGAACTCCTATATATATAAAAAATTATTCAGTGATCTAATTGGATGACTAACAATTAAGTTGACATTCAATTTTGTGACCTCGTACATACACATAGATTTGTGTAGTTGGATGGTTTTCATTCTTTCAAGTATATTCTATGTCTGTTGATCATTCCAAAGTTCACTTTCACAAGTCAGAGTGTAAAGTAAATAAAACTTTTCCAAAAATCATGGTGTCTTGAAATTTATTTCTCTAGCTTTCAGCTAACTCTAAGTCATCTTCATGGGGAATTGTAAAATATGCAGCTAATTCGATTAAATACAGGAGAGGAGTGACCATTTTAAATGAAACGATCAACAGATCTGATAGCTACAGAATGTTTATCTTATTCAACTATATATATATATATATATATATATATATATATATAAATATGGATAAGTATCTGACAAAGGAAAGAAAAATTAACTCTTCAGTTGCATGGTTTTATTTATTTATTCCATGATAAATGGCAGTATACTGAAATCATATGCCCTTAATAGGGTTAAGATGAAAATTCATATACACTAAATGTACAAAAGCAAGGAAATTTCCAAATTTTTACACTTTTATTGTCATTAAGGGTATGACTACATATCAACGAAACTATTTAATTATCACATCACTACAATATAAATCTCTATGCATGAGTGGATGAAGTGTGTGAGGTGTGCTGAAGAAAAATTCCTACCAGTAAAATACATAGCCCTATTGTGCTCGCATACCCTTAATGACAATAAAAGTGTAAAAATTTGGGAATTTCCTTGCTTTTGTACATTTAGTGTATATGAATTTTCATCTTAACCCTATTAAGGGCATATGATTTCAGTATACTGCCATTTTTCATGGAATGTCACTACTTTAGTAAAGGCTATGCCTCAATACAATGGTCATTTTAAAGGTTTTTTGGAATTTTCTGGAAAACTAAGGTATATGGTAAACTGAAATTAAAATGCCATCAACTAGACTCTAGAACCTCTATCTCTGCCAAAAATCAGCTGAATCCATCAAATAATTGATGAGATACAGGGTAGCACATACGTACGTACACACGGATAACACAAAATCATGCCTGACCTTTCTGGATCTCTGGGTTGCCTTGACTAATGATGCTGAAATTCTACACACTTATAGAACCTATCAAAAAAAAATTTGTGCAAAGTTTTAACTAATTTGGTTTATTGGTTTTTGAGTTATGATTGATCAAAGAAATTAGATTTATAGCATAGGCTGTTTTTGAAGTCTATTAAGGAATAGAGCGCTCTCGCGCCTCCCTTGATTTGCTAGATATAACTTGCCAATATATTCCTATAACAATTCAAAGAGCGAGAGAGAAAAATGTTGAGAAAAAAACATGTTATTCTTGTGTGTGTTATTTAAACATCATCATTTGAGCATATTTGATTAAATATTATGGACAATTTAAAAAATGTTAATTAAATGTTAATCATGGAAAACACAAAGCTATCTTATTAATGTACAGATAATAAATATACTTGTGTTAGCTATTATATTTATAGGAGGGGCTCAATATGTGTAATAGAGCTTATGTAGATCTAAGTTTGCAGATATGGGGGGTAATAGTGCATGGTGACTAATTTCTTGCATTCTTTCAACCATGTGATTTACTTGCGAGTGTGTACATTATATACTTTGGGAGGGGTCGTTACAGGATGAGACATCAGGGTTTTTTACTGGTTAATTGATTTATTTACAAACGAGTAGATATGTCATAAAACAGAATTAAAAAAAAGTATATATTTAAAAAGACAGAAATCATCGACTACAATGTGAATTGAACCACCAACCTTTCTGTTAACAGCTGAAGCTGATTATCTTGAAACCACGAAGGCTAGTCAATTTAAAAGAGTGGAATCGAAGTAGGTGTATTAGAACTAACTATTGAAAGTTTTTTTTTTTTTTCTATATATAAATAATTTTTTCAGTTTTACAACATATCTAACCTTTTGGAGTCAAAAAACTTTTACATGACTTATATTTTTTTCTTAACTAAAACAAACTTTTCAAAAAATCCTACTTAGAAAAATTTCTTTGTTTACAAAAAAATCAGATAAAATAGTAACTTCCTTTCAGTGTTTGTGGATTGAAACTATTATCCCCCCCCTCTCCCCCCCAAAAAAAATCCTCGCTTCTATATATGGCAGAGGAAAAATCCTTTAGTGAGATAATTTTTATTTTTGTTTCAAATCCAGATTACTCCTTTTTGAGTAAATAAGTATTATGATTATTAAACACTTAATAAGCTCCAAAACTATTGTTAAAATTGCATCAAATCTTGATAGACCCCCCCCCCTTTGCATTTGTGTCGTCTTGTAGAATTTCTAATTACCATTTTAAAGCCATGTGGTTGTGTGTAGCTCTCATTACTTTTATCTCTTTCCATGGATTCTCATGAATAAATGAATTCTGAACTGCAGACATTCTAATTATGGAGGAACTCTACTAAGTAGCAAAAAGAATGGAAATGAAGCTATTAAAGGAGCAAGTCTATGTATTGACCAACTATTTATTTATAGGTTTACATCTTTTGGCATGAAAAGTATGATACCTTTCCTTTTTCACATTATCAGCCGGGGAGGGAAGATGGAAATGAAGAGATGGAAGGGAAACAAAATTGTATTAATATTATTGGCAGTAAGTAACTTACTTTTAAAGCTAACTAAAAGTCAGATACATTGAGTTAATTAATGGAAGATACCTTTGGGGGTCAACGGTGGATCTATATGATTGTAGATTGATCTAATTGGTTAGGTTAAATATGTGATAAAAGATTTGAAGTTAGATTTTAGTTCCTGCGGAAATCTTTGTGAAGAAACATGCTATGTAAGGTCCTGGGAGATAGGGGTGCTTAAACCATCCTCTTCATGTTCTATTCAAGCAACTCTTAGCTAAGGAAATGGATATTCATAGTTAAATTAACATATTTTAATCTTTGTTGTTATCCGTGAACGTATCAGCTAATCCGAGGATTTTCAAGAGAACAACTCTCTTGGTGGTTCCCCATGAAAGATGGACATTATTCGTATTCCCCATTGAGAAGAGGATAAAGAAGAAAACTACTTTTGTGGAGCAAATAAATAAATAAAAAAATAAGGGGTTTAGGGCTTGGAACATGAGTGCATAAAGGTCCTCATCGAAATTCTGGGTGTACTTCGAGAGGGTTAAACCATATCACTGAACTTATATATCCTCTTACCCAATCAATGCTGAGTACATCTTCGTGCCTTATCCTAAAAATTGAATATTATAAAATGTTAAAATCAGAATAAAAATGATAATGTGGTTTTATGGGCTGGGTACGAAAAAAAAACACTGTTTCTCATTCAATCCGGAGCAACACCAGGTTTTCCTTTTATAAAATTAGTGTATTTAAGCAGCGAGACTGTTGATACAGGTCTGGTTCAAAACCACTAAATATTATCTTTTCATTATTAAGTTTATTATATCTTGCTTTTTGAAAAAGCTTTTTGTATTCAAGTGTATATAGTGTTTGTCCTATATTCTTCTTGCTTTGTGTGTGTGCAAAATAGTAATCGAACAATATAAATATTTCAAATATCCACAGAAGATTTTTCTTTTCTTAAGAATCTGTATGTTATATTTGCTATCATGATTGCACTACGTTTATCAGCATCTATAATAATTGTTTTCATAACAGCAGGTGACAGATTACTTTCTTTGGCTTTTTTCTTTGTAAAAAAATAAGATTGTGTTTTTACGATTTTTTTTTCTCCAATTTTATTTTCTATAATATATATAGACACACACACCCACATCTTAAATTTTAGAAATCCTTAAATTTGAAAAGGAAATATTTTGAAACTTGACTCACTTGCTGCTTGCTTAAATTCTTATGTTTTCTTTGTCTCCCCCCCCCCCTTCCATTACTTTGCAATCAGCCGCTTTGATTGAAACCTTTTTTATTTATTTGTTTTGTTTAAGCTGAATAGAAAATGGATGGTGGGGGTTGCAGCTCACCTATCGATTTTGTCTTGCCTTCTCTTAAGCACACTTGCACCATTCTTGGTTTGTGTACAGCTTGCTCTTACGTAACCCCTCCCCAACAGCCATTTTTAGTGTGTGTGATTGTTGTTGCTGGACCCCCCCCCCCCCAATGCTAAACCTTTTTTATATAAAACATTTAAATACAATCTATGGTCACTCGCTTGGATAAGAAGATTTTGATTTTATTTTTTATTACATCATCACTTTTGTAAGACTTGTGTTGATATTTTTTCCATACTACTCCAATATTATCCTTGGGATAGACAATCAACTTCTGAAAATCGGTTATTCAGATATGAATTCTGAAACTGAGCCGAATAAATACAGCAAACTTTATACATATACAGGATTCGATATCAATTTAGATAAAAAATGAAATTTTATTTGAACGTTTGATGGTTTATCCAATTTCCAGCAGTGTTTTAAAATATTCCTTAACGATTTTAAGTTTGAATTTATATGAAAAAGTATAAACCTGTTTAGTAATATATTAACACTTCTGAAGATTTGATAAACCACGAAACTGCAGTAAACTGTTTAGATAAGACAAAATTAGTATAATATATATATACTAACTGACCCGTGCCCCGGCGTTGCTCGGGGAAAGTCGAATAACTCAAGAAATTCCTTGAAAATCTGTAACTATTGAATTATTTGGTGCTTATGATTGACCAGCGTGAACATAAACCCCACAATGTTAATGTAAAACAGCAACTGAAACAATTAATACAATACGTGGAGTAATAACACTCTTGCCATGGTCAGTTGTTGCAATCTTGCCATTGAGAGTGATCCTTCTAGACTGCGTCAATTTTTATATTAGTCCGAATCTGGAGTGCCCTTATTTGGCGAGACGGATTTTTCCCCACATTAAAAAAACGACCTTTTGTCTGTGTCCTCGTGTGGAGGCAAGTAAGCCCGGTCCTAAACTGCATGAGCACCGTAAATATGCAAATAATGTATTACAAAAAGAACCCAGTAAGTAATTTAGGTGATTTAAATAGGATTTATCAAACAAAATAGATTTTTCTATGTTTTGTGTGACTCCCCCCCCCCCACTACGATTGTAAGTAGTGGGTTATTTTTTAAAAAAAAAACCCATATCCTAAGAATTTGTTGTAACTTGCACCACAGATGGGCATCATAAAAACTAAGAAATCCTGAAAATTTGAGCATGCAACTCCAAGCGGTTTCCGATTGAGAGCAGTTTCCGTGTCGCGTAAATCGTGCAAGATGTCGCCCGGGCGACATTTTAATAATTACATTTTCTTGAATATTTTCAGTTTGGAACATGATGTGATGCTGAAAATTCACACATGTATGTTTTTCAACCCAAGGAACCCAAAAATGGCATTAGCTTTGCTCAGAAATGAAGCCTTCTATGAGATTTTATCAAATTTTGAAATTTTTTACATGTGCACCAATATGGGGCAAAAAAATGATGTAGCTGATATGGTAACGGGTTTTTTTCTTTTGGACATTCATTTAGACACTATGAATTATCTCTGGACTAAAAATGGTAAATAATACTTTTTTTGTTCACTCACAGTGTCTATTCAAAGTTAGGTCTTTTTCCGAGGGTTCAGAAATACCCTATTGGGGGAAGCAACTAGTTTGGATATGGGAGATCAAAATTTATATAAAATTCACATTGAAATAAGTTTTAGAAAGTAAAAGTTAAAAGAGTCTCAGTGATCGGGTATTTACAATAAAAGCTGACTTCACAACAAAAACCAGCACACGACAACACTATCTACATGGGTTATTCTCATCAATTTTAACTGAGAATAAATGTTGAATGGTTTTACTTATGACTTATAAAATAGATGAAGTTAGCACTGTTTGCGTTTATTTAATAACTGCATAGCAGTTTTTACCAAGGTAAAAAGTTTTGGGTTGTTAACACCATCCATTGTAAAATGACTGAGCGAAATATCATCAAAATGTCCCATGCACAACGGCGCTTTGGTCCAATGTCACCAGAATCCAATGATTATGCCAATTTTGGCTACTGAACCACAATAGCTGCTTAAATATTGATCATATTTCTTGTATAACACAGTTTTTCTTTGCCTATAATGCATGCATTAGTTGGTGGTTAATTTTTTCAGTAAAACGTGTCCCATATGCAACGGAGCTGGATTAGTTCACCATAATGTACTGCAACAATAATAAAATAATTTTAAATGAAAAACATTATCTGTACCTATTGGGGGAAGCAACTAGTTTGGATATGCGAGATGAAGTTGGAGGGACCGTTCATCTAAATTTATATAAAATTCACATTGAAATAAGTTTTAGAAAGTAAAAGTTAAATAGTAAAAGGTAATGCAGTCTCACAGTGATCAGATATTTACCATAAAAGCGGACTTCACAACAAAAACCAGCATACGACAACATTATCTACATACTGTTATTTTCTTTATGCCACTAAAATGCAGAAATTGTTTTTTCATACTCCTCATCAGTTATCTTGTATGTTCTTCCTGTATATGTTGTTGGGGAGACAACACAAAGAATTTTCTTGATTGGAACAAACCATGTATCATTAATTTGCGACCAATTGAATGTCTTGCGTGGTCCATGAGGGTGCATGAACTTGACGGTTACATCACCTTCATCTGCATTAATTTCATTCACGATGCCAATCCACCAGAAAGAATTATAAACACAGGTTATATATTGCATTGGTGAAATGTCAGAGATTTCAAGAATTGATGGCAAGTTAAAATCATGGTTGTCTGTATATGATTCATCCTTGCTGTTCAGCTTATGACCAATGTTCAATGTTGACAACAGGGCAAAATGGTGGCTGCATCTGCTTCCTGGTACTGTGTTTCCACTGGCAAATCTTGCCTCAAGAAACTTTCTCACCTCCTCCATAGTTTCCATACTAATATCAAAGAGCTTGATTGCAGACTTTTAGCATGGCTTTATAATCCAGGAATTGATTATTCAGAGGACATTGAAGCGACCGTTTAGCCACATGCCGTTTTACTGAACCACCGATTCCATCACAAGGGGATTTTCCATGGCTTGTAGCAAAGAAAACCCACTCTGCATCAATCTCAATATCCTGTTTATGCAGACATAAATTTATGAAATTTTTATAATTTTTATACTGACCCCCACAGCCATCATTGAAGTAAGTCATTTTGTTAACATGGGGCAATAATGCACGAATGTAGTGAACTGTCATTGTCTGGGTTTGATACACGAATGCAGTGTCGTGGGTGTTTTATTAGAAATAAAACACAATGAAAGATGCTTCAGTGCTCCATTGAAATCTTGGTAGTAAAGCAGTGCAGGGTGCAATATTCCTTGCTCCAATGAAAACTTTGGATTTCGTCTTGTATGAGAAATTGATAATTTTCTGAAAAGTCTACAAGGACAAAAACCTCATTCGAACAAAGATTCTCTTTCTTTTTAGTCAAGTATCTAGTTTGACATTTTGTTATATATGAGTGTCGTGTGAGATTGTCGATTTTGTCAATCAAGAAATCTTTGTATTCTTCATACGTTGTTGTACGAGTACTTTATGTGGCACGGTCATTTGTGTCCCATTGACTAAAATGAAATTCATCATCTGGATCCACGTCAAACAGCTTTTCATCCAAGAACTTCTGCAATGCTTCTCTGCCAGGACATGCCTCACAACGGTGCATCATGCATTCCTTGTTGGAAGAATCACAAACTAGTTTTGAGATCAAATCCTTGTAAGTGACGTCCCAACCAATGGCGTCTACAAGAAGTTTTGCATTCTGATGTATGCTACACACACAAACAGAATGGGTACCTTTAGATCCAGCTAATACACACCACTTTGGACGCAACTGAGAAAATTTGGAAACCCCCACCTTGACATTGGGATACTTCTGTTTAAAAGCAGCATACAATTCATCCAGGTTACATAGTATTAAATGCTTTTGTTTGTGAACACCCTTTGCAATACTAACATAGTCCTTTTTGCCTGACATTTGACGGCTGTATTTATCATTTTCATACATGTGTACTACCAGTTCTGCTGTCTCTGGGGAGAGTTTTTTCCCCTTTTTTAGGGGCAGGCTTTGAGAGAATACCACTCAAATTCTTTAGTTCCCTGGCAGTTTGAACAACGTACTCTGACACCTTGAAGAATTTGTAACAGTATTCACGAGACCACGAATCAGGAGCAAGTGTCATGATTTGGATTTGATCTGGAGTTAAGGCTTTCTTTAATTTCTCCTTCATCAGATCATGTAATCTATCCAATTCTAATGCTTTCTCTTTAATTTCTTTTTCAATATGTACTGATTCTGACACAGTTAATTCTTCAGCGTCGACTTTGTATACAGTCGACAGGTCGCTTTTGAGTGTTCCAATCACTTGTTCTAATTTCCTTTTGGCACTATGAACACGACTATGAGGAGCAACACCATGTAAAGCGACAGGAGAAATGTCCATGGATTTTAGACTAATATTCAAGGTTTTTTGTGGGGTTTGCAAAAGTTCACAGGTGTAGTCTGCATCTATCCTGTCTGTATCATCGATCAGTCTCATATTTCATCATACACTGAGAACAAAGAATGTGTCCTGGTGTCACATTGTACCCTCTCACCTCCAGCTCTTTTGCCATCACCAACGATATCAGCTGTACGCCTTTGACTTTACTTTTATGTTGTAACAATCCACCGCGGCACTTCTTTGAGGCCTTTGCTCTATGTTCAAACACATTTACAAAATATTTTTTGTGATGAAAGCAGATGGTTGATAACTCGCCTTTATGTTCCTTGAGCCCAGCTCTCCACAACAACGTCTTGGTTCAGGTCTGACAGATTCTCAATTCCTTTGGAACGATCATAGTCTAATTTGTGACATTCCAAATTGAGTTCGACACCAACGGAGCAAGCTTCAGTCATCTTTTCTTTTGTTTACTGTTGAATTGAAGACAAAACAATAAAATAGAATATATAGAGATAATCAGGTAACTTAAGTTTGATAGCAGGGGATGAGTAAGCAGTTAGTGAACAGATTTATATACATTTTTTCAGTGAATTGAAAGGAAAATCAACGTTTAAAATATTCATAAATTTGTTCTTACCTGAAATTCTATATTTTCTACAGCTAATTTCTTTGTATAAGAATCAAGTGCTGCCTAACTTTCTTGCCTGCATAATGGAATAAACAAATTGCACCAACCACTATTATATATTTTAATTAGGTATAATGTTTTTCATTTAAAATTATTTTATTATTGTTGCAGTACATTATGGTGAACTAATCCAGCTCTGTTGCATATGGGACACGTTTTACTGAAAAAATTAACCACCAACTAATGCAGGCATAATAGGCAAAGAAAAACTGTTATACAAGAAATATGATCAATATTTAAGCAGCTATTGTGGTTCAGTAGCCAAAATTGGCATAATCATTGGATTCTGGTGACATTGGATCAAAGCGCCGTTGTGCATGGGACATTTTGATATTTCGCTCAGTCATTTTACAATGGATGGTGTTAACAACCCAAAACTTTTTACCTTGGTAAAAACTGCTATGCAGTTATTAAATAAACGCAAACAGTGCTAACTTCATCTATTTTATAAGTCATAAGTAAAACCATTCAACATTTATTCTCAGTTAAAATTGATGAGAATAACCCATGTAGATAGTGTTGTCGTGTGCTGGTTTTTGTTGTGAAGTCAGCTTTTATTGTAAATATGCGATCACTGTGAGACTCTTTTAACTTTTACTTTCTAAAACTTATTTCGATGTGAATTTTATATAAATTTTGATCTCCCATATCCAAACTAGTTGCTTCCCCCAATAGGGTATTTCTGAACCCTCGGAAAAAGACCTAACTTTGAATAGACACTGTGAGTGAATAAAAAAAAGTATTATTTACCATTTTTAGTCCAGAGGTACTTCATAGTGTCTAAATGAATGTCCAAAAGAAAAAAACCCGTTACCATATCAGCTACATCATTTTTTTGCCCCATATTGGTGCACATGTAAAAAATTTCAAAATTTGATAAAATCTCATAGAAGGCTTCATTTCTGAGCAAAGCTAATGTCATTTTTGGGTTCCTTGGGTTGGAAAACATACATGTGTGAATTTTCAGCATCACATCATGTTCCAAACTGAAAATATTCAAGAAAATGTAATTATTAAAATGTCGCCCGGGCGACATCTTGCACGATTTACGCGACACGGAAACTGCTCTCAATCGGAAACCGCTTATAGTTGCATGCTCAAATTTTCAGGATTTCTTAGTTTTTATGATGCCCATCTGTGGTGCAAGTTACAACAAATTCTTAGGATATGGGTTTCAAAATCCAAAATTTCTGGATGATTTGACATGGAATTACCCATAAACGTTTTTGTTTATTGTAGTAAGTAAATAAAGAAATGAGGTTTTTTTGGGGAGTGTGAGGATCCCAAATCCATCTACTGGAGATAAAAGTAAAAGTTGTCGCAGTCTACAAGGATTTCTTCTACACTATGAGAAGTCTTTTTTGTTATTGTAATAAGTAAATAAATAAATTGAGAGAAAGTGAGACGTAGAGCGGATGGTTATAATAGGTAAAAGTTCAAATGAAAAAGAAAGGATTAAAAAATTACCTTAGATAAAAATCACCCAAAGTATCAAAGTTTTTGAGAAGTATAAAGGAAAAAATCATATGAAAAAATAATTAATAATATATTTTGCGATTGTTTGAATAATGTTCGATAAGTATTGGATGGTCAAAATTGAAACAATTTACCTGATTTGTGTGTTTTTTATTACTGGCTAGCATTGTGGAAAAAAGCTATTACGTGTGTCTATAAGATTTCTATTAGCAATTGGATGTTTTTTAATCATTGACTTGTGTTCATTTACGCTGTGAGTTGTTTAAAATTCAGTTATAAGCCTTAAAAGTGTTATGGATGAAATTGATGTAGTGTTTAAGGCATAAAAGTATAAATCATAAAAAGATTTGCAACTGAAATAAATTTACTCGAGGAGATTGATAAATATGTGACACCATTTTGAATCAATGTATGAAAATTTATTCAGTTCTTTAATGTAAACCGGAAATTCTGGAATGAGTTTAAGCGTGTTTAATAGTTATAAGTAACGGCGGACTATAAGTAAGTATATGTAATCTGATGTTCTGTAATTTTGACGGAATATCAGGGAGCGATTATTAATTGATTCAGGTATCTTGTATATTATGTATGAAATTATTAGAAAAATTAAGTGAAAAATTATTAGAAAAATTAAGTGAAATAATATTTATAAATAAATATTAATTATTTATTACCTACAGACATTGATGTTTAATGCTTATGCAATCTTCAGTGCAGGAAGCTAATTCCTGACGGTCGACGGAATAATTAAACAAGATTATGAAAATTGAGTGGCTACATACGTGCTATCATGTTTTGATCTCAGATCTTGTCTGGTCATTATGATAGGATAAAATAAATTATTGAATATAACTAAGAAATGAGGGCAGAGCTACAGAATGATCAAATAAAGTAGTTAATGATTGCATTTGTATAACAATTCAGTTTATAATTTTCTAATTTTATTTTAATATATAGCACTACAACAATTTTATTAGATCAAATGCTAATGAATACAATTCCATATTTATATTAATTTGGATTTATGAAAAATTCTCTCACTTTTATATATTTACTCTTTCTTTTCACAAACTTTTTCTTACTTTATACATATGGCAAAATGGTTCCTAAGTATAAAATCAATATATATATATATATATATATATATATATATATATCTCTGAAGAAAATAAAATGTTTATGGAAACTTGATATGAATTAAATAAGGTCCGTTTCATATAAAAAGAATTTTCTCATTATTTCTGTAATATATATAATGACATGCTACCTGATATTTCAGCTCTGTATTTGTCACACTGATAGACATACTCTCCTTTTCTCTTGTCAGTTGTCAATTAACTTGTGTCTCTGGGTGGGTGGAGAGGGTATGTATATGTCTGGATGTGTGGTGACCAGATGCAAATTCATCTGCTACTTGTAATCCTCCTCCCGTCCTGCGTTGGGGGGGGGGGGGGTTTGCTGCCCCACTTCTCATATAAGATCCCTAGCCTCCGTTTCTTTGCACACGACAAATTGTCTTTCTATATTCAAATAATCATTAACATAATCGTTAACATGGCGAAGGCTATGGCAGTGAAAAGAGGAAAACAGTTTTAATATCTCCTATATTTCGTCTTTCTTTCATTTATGTGTGTGAGTGAGTGAGAGAGAAAAACTTCTCACTACAACAGCATAAGTTATTCAATAGAAATTCCATCAAAACCAGCTACTCCTGTGGTTCGTCCATGAAATCTAACATTATCGCTAGACCTAAACCCCCAGTTACACCCACATGTTCTTGTAGAACCGGAGAAAACAGACCCATGCAGAGGTAGTGCTACATAAAATCTGTTTACGAAGCTGACTAGCAAAATATACATTTGATTACACAAGAGAGCTTTAAACAATTACTTCACATTCATAACACATATTTGCGACTTTGGAAAAAGGACATCTATGCTGCTCCTAGAAGCGCCTTGAATTTAAAAGACCAAAAGATTTCATACGGAGAGTACCAAAACTGATATGCTAGACATTCCCAGAAATGTGGCTTATGCACAGTTTAAAAACTCAAAATCGTATATGCTAGTTCTTCACCAGGCAGGTTTGAAATATTCAAGATTTATCTACACTGCAGAAAATATTTTCTTGTAACTTGACCCCAAAGAGATTGTCATCAACCACCTTAGATCCATGTACTTCATTGGACCTTCAAAGCATGGCAGTACCATCTGTAGAACCTGATAAAACTGAAAGTGTGCATGTATACACCTAAGTGTGTGTGTGTCTGACTTTACACATGCCCACAAACAGAACAAAATATAGCTGACTCCTACTTCTGTCAATTAGAAGACTATCACTACTGATCTCTTACCAACTTCCATTCACTTATTCTGTGACCCCACCACATATTGCCTATCATCATTATTTTACAGTCATTGCATTTAATTAATTTTATTTTACTTATATTCTAATTCTAAATTTTACTAATCGTAACTTTAATTTTACTTTTTCTCCTTAATTTTTATTTACATATATTTTATGCACAGCCTTTTATTTTAACTATGATCCTTTCTTTCATGCTTTCGTATCTGGTCCTTACCCCCGACCCCTTACTACCATTCTTGTGAGTCATCCATACTCATTGGCCATTGAATTTTATAAATTAGTTTGCTGACTGAGAATAAATCAGTTGCCTAAAACATCAGGTTGGAAATATTAAAAATGTGTCCACACTGCAGATTTTTTCTATTCTAACTGGCCGGATTTTCTGCACTTTTTCAAACTGCCAGTATTAAGAAAGAATCAAATTAGCATTGTATTGTATTATCCATATATATATATTATAAATGTGGCAAACAGACCTTCTCCCGTCTATGTTAATCAGGTTCCTAGGTATTAGAGTTAAAGTATTTCAAGGACTGGGTCACTATCCTTACACAATCTAATGTTGGGAACATTCGTGACTCCCCACTCTAAGTGGGGACAGGGTTCCTCATTCATTGCCAGGTATTCTTATATGTGTATATATTTTAAACCGGTTTGATATGTAGCACCAACCAAAGTGGTCGTATATAAATGCATAATAGCTTTCCCCATAAAAATAACTCTTTTTCGCTATAAATAACTGGCGGACATAGGAACACTCTTTGGCATTTTATTTCTTAGTGATATTCAGAGAGGATGGGTGTCTCTCAGAAAATACTGTTCCTTCCACCATTTATTAACAAATGAAATTTATTTAATAAGAGACATGTTTTTTGTATGCACCGGTTCTTGCTTGGGTTTTTCTCTCAGACACGTTTTAATTGGCTAATCAGCATAATTTCTGATAGTTTTGACCACTCGCTGCATTTGTTCCAAATTAGTGGAAGCTTAAAACATTAAAACTGAAAATGTTTTTAAATTCCTATTTTAGTAGATAATTCAACTTCATTCAACTTAAAATCAAACTTAAATCTATTTTTGTAGTTATTTTTTCTTTAATTCTACAAACATGCAGTGCTCAATTACAAGAATAGAAGTTTAACAGAATGGCAATTATGAAAACAGTTTTTGCTTATTTATACAAATGGTTCATTCCAAACGTAAACAAACTTCAATAATTTTTTGTTTCTTTTAAAACAGCTGTATGTATAAAAAAAATAAGTGAAATCCATGTCTTTAAAAACATTACAAGTTAATTCCTATTTCAGTGGCCTAAAAGGTTTTGGCTTTTTTTTCTGTTCATTTTTTTTTTAATGAACCATAATCATCATCATCTTATTAAACTTGCGTATTTACCAAATATTGATAAATGCATATTAATTTATTTTTTTCTAAAGAGATGGGATTTTAAGAGTTGAATTATATGAATTAAATTGAACCAAATTGTTATTAAGCTATAAGGTAATGGTAATATTTTTTAATCTATAATTCTTTTAATACATGAGTATTAAGAATTTTATCCACCAAAATGCATTTCCGTAAGAATTAAATTTAATTTTCAAAGTTCTATTTAAAAAAATATTTGATAAAATAGAAATGAAAATTGACGGGTATATATACAGCTAGTATGTGTATAATATATATATATATATATATGGTAAGGTTAGTGGAAAAGAACCCTAGTACAGTGTGCTTGATTAAGAAAATTCAAAAATATGAGTGTCATATTTATTTATATATGCATTACAGAAGATCAGAACAACATTGGTACCGTCGGTTTCAAATCCAAACAAAGGAGATCTATAATGGGTCTCCTTTACCGGACTCTCTTCAGCCTCTTTTTATGTCTGCCTCCCAGAGGCTGAAGAGAGTCCGGTAAAGGAGACCAATTATAGGTCACCTTTGTTCTGATCTGTATGTATGTATGTATATATATATATATACTAGCAAAAATATGCTCCCTGGTCGCATAATTTTGCTAGGCTGGGAGGATGTCATGAATAACGACCTGCTTACACTGACCTTCAAAGGAGAAGGTAATGCCTGGTAGGATGGTATCATTACAACAGAACACTGGGAGGAACAACAGAAAAGATACTACCTCCCCCCCCCCACACACACACAAAAAAGAAAGAAATTAGTACCTTGAAAAATGGACTTATGACAACAGAAAATATAGTACATTATTGCTCCCTCTAAGGAGGAGGTAATTCCTGGGAGGATAGGCTCATGACAACAAAACCGACTACAATGATAGATTAAATCAGTTTGTTTTTTTTATTCATTTAAAAATGCATCGTCATAAAACATTATTTTGATAGTTCTGTGGCTTTTTTGCCTGAGATCAAAGTGTAGTATCTATTCTCAGCATTACAGTGACATCGGATGTGAATTGAAAAATAATACAATGTCATTAACGGGGGAGAGGGAAGTGGGGGATGCAGATAGACGGCCAATCAGGAGCTAGCCATCCTCTTGTTTTTCCGGTTGGTAAGAACTCTCGCGAGCTATGTTAATAGTTTTTCTTAAGTTTATCCATTTTATTATTCAATCATTTTAATTAATTACTGTTAATATCGACGAAACTATTGAACATAGGTAGATAAAATAGTTCAATAAAATTGGAAATAAATTACATCCAATATTAATCATAAAGTATTTAAAAAAATAGATATGCAAATTAGCCTATCTAATATCTGTCCTTAGATCGTTCGTCTCTAGTATATATAGAGTATTTCAAATTTCTATGGTGTATTATTGATTTAAATAACAGTAACACGTTTTGATGTTAATGTAGGAGTGAGGAATGAAAAAAAATTTTGGCATTTATTTAGATATATTATACATAGGGTGTGGACAATATTTGTCTCCGAAGCAAGACTCTCCCCAACGTTATTTAAAATAAAAATAAACTATATAATTAAAAGCATTAACTCTTGAACTGACTGTTTATTCTACGTGGATAATTTCACAAATTATTACAACTCAAATCAAATCCATGCAGCGGAAAGACAACTGCAGCAATTTCTAAATAAAATTAGAAAATAGACAACTTGAAAGGGATTCAAAAACGAAATGTGTTCACTTCTGCCAAATTAAAAAAAATGCTCAACAAAAATACAAACACCCAAACTTACCACCATGGACAATCAAGAAGCCAAAGACAATGAGCTTAAACAATTTACCAAAATAAAAAACTTGTCCCATAATCTACATTGAAAAATTCTCAAAGAAGTATCAAAACTATGTAAGCATCTTTATCGATGTTTCAAAAGATGAAGGAAGAACAGGCAGCGCAGTAATATTTGGAAGAGAAAAAAAACACTTGCCAAACGAAGCATCGATTTAGTGCTGAAGCTTATGCAATAGACCTAAAGATCATATTGAGGAACAAAAACAAAACACTTTGTTATATTTTCAGATTCATTATCTCTTCTAACATCCCTAAAAGAGAAAAGTTTAGTAAAACTAAACAACCCACTGATAGAAAACCTAAGCAAGTTACACTCTGAGCAAAATCAAAAATATTACATTTTGCTTGATACCAAGCCACATCGGAATCAAAGGAGGAGATAAAGTGAATGCAACAGTTAAATCAACATTGACTATTAAACATTAAAATACTATAGGAGCAAAGTCTAGTATCTGTTCTGATACTACTCATCTTTTCTGTCCTCAGTCAGTGAAGAAGGAAAACGTCTGAACTAAGACAATTATTACTTTTGTCCGAATACAGAGTGCCCCTTTTTGGGAGCTGGATTTTTCCCACATTAAAAACAGATCTTGTGTGTAACTTTGCCCTTGTGGGCAGGCAAGTAACTAGGGACATTACCCCCAAAATAAATAAATATATAATAGAAACATGGCAGAAATCATGGGAAAACCATATTAATAAATTATTCCAAATTCGGGGGAGGGGGGGAAATACCCAAAACAAACAAGTCATCATAACCAGACTACACATTGGACACACCTATTTAGCACACTCTTTCTTAGAGAGAAAGGAGGATCCACTAAAATGCAAATGTGGAAATCAACTCACAATAAAACACAATTTGTTAGAATTCAAAACCTCATCTAAAATAAGACAAAAATATTTCAACAGAGAAAACCTAAGAGAAATCTTTGAAAGGAGAAATATCAATGAAACAGGAATTTCTTGCAGAAATCAAAGTATACAACAAAATATAACATTTGCTCACAAAATAAATAGGCACATAAATTACACGACTATAAACTGAATATGCAAATAAGAAACAACTAAATATCCAACCAATAAAACCAGATTCTTCTGCAAAGTATTTTTCATCAAATTATTTTCTCAAACAGTATAACAATATACAGATTCAACATAAAATGACCCATCAGAGGTTGATATACTATAAAACCTAACAATCAATCAATATTGGTTTCTTTATAGGAAAAAATAAGTTTCTTTCCCCTCTCTTTCGCTTTTTGTTCCCATCAAATTTGGGTCAGTGGTGAAACCGCCTTTGATTTTTATGACCGCCTCAGAACTGACTACAGGTCTAGTCACTATCTCCTGACTTAGTCCCCCAATTGTTCTGGTGATCCTGGCCTTTAGCTCGTCTTTTGTGTTGCATTTGGATCTTTTGATGGGTTCATTGTCGATCATCGGCTGAACTTCAGCAACAAACTCTGACGTTCTGATAACGTCATATCATCGCTTTCTCTGCGCTTCGTAGTCAGATGCTGAATCTTTGACCTTTTTTACCATCCTCCTGCTGACACTGCAGAAGTCTTAAATCTCTTTGTTTGTCCTGTCACGGATTCCAAGGAGAAGTGTGTCTCTTCCACAAATATGGAGATTCATAATTGTTCAATCAATTCTACAAAATTAGAATGGAAATATAATCATTGTTTTCATGAAGACAAGACGAATATAAAAATAACATAAAAGACGTTGAGAAAAAACTTACTAACTTGTCCAACATGTCATCTTGGCTCCTACTTATTGATAAGCATCCGGCACTCTTCCTATTTAGAAACTGCTTCTGTATCCCAAAATTTATATTCTCTTACTGTAAAGCGCCATGTTACCAGTTTCTTGTCAGCTTGAGCAAGCTGGATTGCGTGATTCGGGGCTCAGCAACGGGCATCTGTAACATCGATTTTGATGATGTAGGCTGGCGCCAGGCCACCCTTCCTATCTATTTTGGTGGACTTGGTCTTAGATCTGCGCAAGTCAGGATCTGGTTGAGAGTATTATCCGAATCTCCTCTCAATAAACTGATCCGTGACCTTTCCATCGAAGCAGACTTGGGGACAGAAGAGCTGAGACACGATCAGAATGAGGACTAGAGTCGAATCTCTAATAACGTCTTGTGACAATCTGACTTGTCTTCAAGCTGTAAGTTAGCCACACGACAGTGCGTGACTAACACTAACAGCCTTGCGATCATCGGCTGTCGGGGGAACTTAGTTGATGACGATTACCTGAGATTCTCTGTCGTCCTGCGCACATGTTTAAGAGTGTGCAGCATCCACAGGTGCCATTGTGGTCAGCCGGTCGACATATATGGACTCCACACACTTTCGTGTAGAAACGGTGCTGTCAGATTTCCTAGGCGCAGCACTCTAAATGATATTGTCTGACGGGCTCTAGACATTGCTGGGTTCCCGACGATCCTCGAACCAGTTGACCCCGACAGAGGGATGGCAAACGGCTTAATCACCTGACAGTGTTTCCCTTTGCAAGCGGCAAGTCACTTGTATATAAATAGTTTCCTAAACTTTCAATTTTTTAATACATGAGGTTTTGCTAATAATTATAAAGTCAGAAAGTCCTTTCTATTTGAGTTTAAACCTTCAAAATTAGAAGAGTAACAAGTGATTGTTTTCTTTTCGACTATTAGCGAAAGATTAAAATGGTTGACTTGTTTACAAAGAATTTTAAATGCATTCTAGTGTATTTAATTTTTTCCTCTCTTTATGGTATTGCCTTTTGATTTTTATAAATAAATGAATAATTTGTAGGTAATGTAGAGGGAAACAACATGCACACAAGAAGTGACCACACACACACTAAGGTTTAAATAATCAACCAAGAACAGTATTTGTATCATACGTGTTATACAGTTTGAGAAAAAAAAAGCAACCATTGTCACCATGAAATGCAAGAGAAGTTTAAGTATCAAAGTGATAATAAAAAATTTTAACATTTAAAAATCTTATTTATTTGAAAAATTTTCTGATGTTTATATACGAAATAATTATAAGAAAAAATAATTTTCGTCTTCCTTATCAGCAATCATTTTGGCTTGTATATTTTTTTGTACATAAAGTAAAATAAAATATACTGAACAATGAAATATTTATTGGTAATCGTGTAGGTGACTTGTTTTTTGTTAGTGGAAAAAAAACTTGAAAATCGACCTAACTAAAATAATTGTTAAATGTCATTATAAATCTCTATTAATAAAATTATGACTTCTCATGTGCCTGTATTTCTCGCAAAAAATATAATTTTTGTCTTATTTCTAAGCCAGACTGTTTTGGGTCTGGAAGATGATGCGAATTGCACTGAATTACTGCATCGTAAACCAACGTGGAAACGGTTCAGTGCTTGAAGACACTTTTTTTTCTGTAATATTCATTGACAGGATAATTGAAGATACGTTTGTTTTTTTTTCACGTATCAATTTGTAGAATTACGGTATATCTTGGCCATTAAAGTATGAAACAATAATTAAAAAAAAAAAAAAGCGCAATGAAATTAAATGATTGTTATGGTAATGTTGTTGCAATCAATGTATAATGGAAGTGTTGGATATGAAGTTTCAAACCGGTAGTTTAAAGGCATCACAACTCATTTTGATTTTAGCTTTGTCACAAAGGAAATACCATTATTGTATGGATATCAATCTAAATATTTTAAGTTTGTTACGCTGTTACATGATTATGTGATGGGAAGTAAATTCATAATCAAACAACAGTTGGAAGCTGTTGAAATTGCCTTCAAAATGCGAGCGTACCAAAAGAAAAACAAACTAAGTTACCAAAATGCGATTTGACAAAAGTGAAATGAAAAACAAATTTTTAAAAATGGAAAGAAATATTTCAATTATTAAACATAATTATTTGTTTGCCTATCTGTTTGAAGTATTAAGAAACACATGAAGGTGAATGTTTGTAATGTACATGCATTATTTATATCGATAGGTTTTTACTATTTACAGCAGCGAATAGTAAGGAAAATGTAATAAGCTTATATCTATACTAAGCCAACGGGAAAGCTTTAAAAGGTAATTTGCAGCTTCTGTGGCTCATTCACTAAACGCGTAAATATAAGGAAGCATGCGCACTGCGCAGCTGTCAAAACCATATCAATAAGGGATGAGGTAAAAAAAATTTTTTTTAGTTTATTAAAGTCTTATTACTCGGTTATTGTCAGTAAGCCGTACACACACGCACACATATTTATCCTGTATGTTTAAAAAGTTTTGACATTGTAATACAAAGTTGGAAAAATAAGAAAATTTTAAAAAGAAAGATATTTCCAAGATGGTGACGCGAGTCCATTCGTCCTGAAGAACGGCCCCTTGTATCCGTATATAAAACATCTATGTCTGCAGCATCTAATATCAACACACATGTAAGTTATTTTAATTGCACTAATAGGTAGGGAATGTCAAAACTTTTTTTTAAGTCTGTTAACTTACGTTTTCCTGTAATGTCACCACTATAAAAGTAGTCTTAGCTAGAATAAGTATTTTTAGAAGAAAACAAACTAAGCAAAATAAATTATATTTGTGCCAATAACAGAGATGAAGACAAAGGAAGAAAAAACTAGGCTAGTCTAAATCAAATATTGATATGTCAGACAGATTGCTGTTTGGTTCTGACTTTGTAAGTCCAACAAGATAAATTTGTTAGTATAAGACACTAATTCAAAGAGTTTTCCAACATTTCAGCTTCTTCCAAACTATATTAGAAGGTGAAACGGGAGGGGGTCAGTAAAAACAAAGAAAATAATATGGTGTTATGAGCAGAGTAAAAAAAGTACATAGTAGTGATCCTCATTCAATCCCGAGAAATGTCGGGTCTTCCTGCTAGTGGGGGTGCGCGCACATGCACACACACACACCTTATCTGTTATTTCCACTTTTTATGTCTCACCAACACACAAATAAAACCTGTCTTTTGTATGATAAGAAATTAGGACAATGTATACAAGTTTGGACTCTCCTCTTCCAAATCTTCCTTTCGTAATCGATTTTTTTTTTTTTTTTTTTTTTTTCAATATGCTAACGTGTATGACTTTATCACGATGAATATTGTGTTTCTAATCTGATTTTTTAAAAAAGGGTAAAGTATGATAATTAAAATTATCCTATAGAGATTTTGTCAGAGTGTCAGTCACAATTTTTATAAAAGTAATACATTGCGGAATTTGTCTCATTTCGAAATAGAGATCTTAACTACTTATAGAAATGGAAAGTATTGCATTAGTAAAGCAAAATTCCCAACAAATAAAGCGGATGCTATGACCGGAAATCGAAACCTTGAGATTCTACCAACTGAGCTATTTGAACTTTCTTATAAATAGAGCTTAAAACATTACCATAACAAAATAATTATAGCTTTGATGTGACGTCATAGATTTTGTATTTACATCATGTTTCAAAACATGAATTCAAACATAAGCAATAATAAAAAGAATAAGTGAGTAAACATTATCAATGGCATTAGAAATTATTTTAATAGTCCCAAACAATTTATTTTGCTTTAACTATGTATTAGTGTTAAAAAAACAATTTAATATATACTAAAATTTGGGGCTGTAGGGGCCCATAATTCTAGTATTTAAATTTTTTTTTCAATTTATTTTTCTTATTATAAATTGAAAAATAGTATGTACGTAAAGAATACACTTGTTCAAACCACATTAAACTTGTTAATTTCTATTTACTGTGCTCAATTAAACAGTTTTTATATTATTGTATGTTATTGTTTTATCATTAGAATATTTATTTAATTAAAAGTTTAACTTTATGGTCTTACTGTTGGACTTATTCTTAAATTTCACACAATTATTCTATTTTTAATTTCTACATGAAGATACAAGAAAAATGACATGTCATGCGTTTTTAGAATATTTTTTTTTTAAACAAATTTTAATTCAAAACTGTTTTCACTAACATCGTGGAATTTTATAATAGAGGATATTTATTTATTTTATTTTAAAGATTTTTTCGATCTATAATTTAAAACAAATGCCTTTGCTTGTAATTGAATCTTGTCTAAAACTCTTCATTTTATGGCCAACCCCAGCACTTTGTGTTCAAGTCATCGTATACAATGAATTGTTCCCAATGTGTACTGTTTCAGCATTAACTCAGTTGTGTCACAAACAGACCAAACCAAATTGTATGGCTGGAAACACCCAAATCCATCTGCAAGTTCAGAACTGCGATTTGGTTGCACTGTATTTCAATATGCTACATTAAAAGTAACACCCTCACATGATCAACTAGGGGCAGTGTCTACTGAATGAACTATTAAACATTCACTACAGCAACTTAACAATTGGAAAATAATTTCCGTGAATTAAATTTTTGGGGCTAATTTTTCTTGAAGAGTTGTTTATTCTTGCTATAAAATTTTTGTACTGTGATTGGAATTTTTGTCCTTGGATAATGGACAGCAAACATTGACCATGCGCCACTCCCTTTCTAGTAAAAATGACACCGCGGCCAGGTGAAAACCTGACTAACCACTGTGAGGTTCGACCATGAAAGGATCTCTGGACCAAAAATTTATGGAATCTGAGGCTGGAAGAAGAAATGGCTCAATGTTGCCACTGGTCAGTCTGGAAAAGAGGCAGTCTTTGGAAAGAGACGACACAGCCCACCTAAGATGGGTGTTCATATATGAAGAATAGGCCCTCAAGAGAGGCAGTATCTCTTCCTTCGCTCTAACATTCGCTTTATTATCACACAGATATAACGGGGGGGGGGGGAGATATAAATTTCTCACGTTGTTACAGCTGTCTGTCTGGACTGTGAGCATTTTTCTTTGTTTTTATCTTAAGAGTGTTAGTATAGAAGATACTCCAGCTTCTGATCTTGTTTAAGATATTGCGACGACAATATCATGACAAATACTTCAGATAAAACTGATCTATGGGTCACCTTGGGCAAAGTATGTAGTAACCGTCAATCTCTTCTAAATCCCAGAGTTAGAATTTATAGCTACATTGCATTCCAAAATGATATGCAAATCAAACTTTTTGTAATAATTTCAACTTTTATGTATTTCGCACTAAGTATGACAACACCACTACACATGAAAAATTTTAAACCAGTTTGCGAATTAGTTAACTAATAGCGTCCATAATTCACCGTAGCATTTAAAAACAGAAATAAAATGTTTATTTTACGTTCATTTAATCCCAAACAGACTAAGAATGGCTTGACGATATTTGGTATTGATCAATGACTGCATTTGTGTAAGAATTCACTATAGTTTTGTATCGTCAATAATTATAATGGTTAGATGTGTTTTTTTTTTTATGTGCCCTTCTGCCCATTTGTTTTTTGATCACTAGCGAACATGACATAACATGATACTGAAGGGCTAAGAGGACAAGAAGTTGGGGGGGGGGGTATTAAATACAAACGTCTGAAGGGTGTGAATTAAATCTTTGTACAGAGCAGTTAATTTTCTTTGCACCTAAAATTTCACTGAAAAGAATCTGTTGATATAAATAAATGTTATTAATATAAAAATGTAGGTTTTTTTTGTTTTTTTTAAATTTTCAATGATCGATTGATTTGTTCAGATAATGTTATATTTACATCTCTCTCATTTTTGATAGAATGGAAACTAGTTATAAAACTCTATCAAGTATTTAACAGTATTGAAATAATTACAGATGTGTGTGTGAGAGAGAGCAGTTAACATGCTTTTTTTTCTCTTTTTTTTAGGGGCCGTCATCCATTCTTGACCCTTTAGGGGAGGGGAAAAAGGATTTGTAACTAAGTAACCATTTTATAACCTGTTATTCCAAAGGGGTCGCATATTAAATACTGACCAGGCTTAACATTGCTCACCTTGAGTTATTTGAGAACTAATATCTAAACATCTTTCCATTCTGTTATTTGTAGATCTGCCTTTTCTGTTTTTCACTCTTGTAGATTCTAGGCTTTTATGGCTGCTGATTTGCAGGCTCTTTTGCATATCACACTGGTGTTCAATATAATTGAAATAGACTCAATTAATGTTTAATTGGGTCTGACTTTTGACTAGTAAATTCGGTTATAAATCTAGCACGTGTTACATATATATATATATATTAGAGTTGGGCGGTTTTGAAATTTTGGTTTCGGTATCGGTTTCGGTTTTTTTCCCTTAAAACCTCGGTTTACGGTTCGGTTTTTTTGAAAAAAATTTTTTTACTATGGAAGCTATTCATTCTCTTGTGTGATGATTAGTTATTATTCAACGTTTACTTGAATTATGCCACTGTTTCGATAATTTTGTGACTGAATCATTCTCCATATGAATCATATAAGTTTTAAGGTGTTGACTGTTGTAATCAAAGTTCTGATACCTTTTCAACAGTTAACACGTTAAAACATAGATCTATTTTAACTTTGGTAAATTTATTCAGTTTTTAACTTGCCAAAAAAGGGCCGACAACAACAAAAATTTAAAATTTGTTATATAAAAGGAATAACAAGTCATTTTTTTTTAGGCAAATACTTATTGTAAAGCTTAAAACTTAAAAAATTTGAAATAAGCTAAAATATTTTTATCTTAACTGACGGAACATCTTATAATTGTTCCCCTACAGTTCTTCTGCCGACTAGTCCCATCTGTATGGAGTGTGACACTTGGTGACTGCAGGATCATCTTTGCAGCATGAAGCTTAGTGATGAAATGAGATTCATCACTGATATTTGCTGATGTGGATATTGAGGGAAGATCATCCAGCTTTTCTTCAAAAAATGTCAATTACTTGTGAACATTTTGATGCAGAAATACCTGCTACCTGCAGGCCTATAATGGTCATCCTAACATTATCATTAAAGCGGTTGCACCAACTGTCCCTAGTTGCTCTAACCTCCTTTTTGTTTTTTTCTAATATCTGCTGAATAGCTTCTTCATCTCTGGAAGTCTTCTCGTTCCTCAACTTCTTACACTTCCTTTTCAAAAGACTTCTTGTTTTCTGAAGTGATACCTTTTCAGCTTTCAGCTTTACCTGAATCTCTTTCAAGGAGTTGACTTGTTTTTTAAGCTCATTATTTTCACTCAGTCTCTTCTTGTTCATTTGTTTCAACATATAAATTAGTTTATACAATTTACTCTTTGTCAACTTTTTCTGCCTGTCAATGGATTGTTTGGAGACTTCCATGCGCAATCTGGCAATCACGTTCTTAACATGAACATTCTGATTTAGCAGAGATGGTTTTTGTTTAGAAACAGTTTCATATTTTGCTGTTAATAATCGAAATGCAGTTCTCATATCGGACAGCTTATTCTGATATTTTTTGACCGATTCTTCCAGTGCCTTAATTTTTGAAGCAGGTGGGTGTTCAATAGTGGCTGAATCATTGGATTCGTCTGGAGATTTGACCTGGGAAGATAGGGTAACTCGCTCATGGAAAGGTGAAGTCAAAAACTGCTGCAGTTCCTGAGGTCTTTGTGTCTTGTTTTTTCGTTTTATCCGATTCTCTATTACCAGTTTTTTTTAATGTTGAGGACATATGCTTTTCATCGTAATTGGACGACAGAAGTTGATTTATCCACATGACCATCATACTGAACTTGAGATTCTTCTGCGTTAAGTAATTCTGGAGCTGAAGAAGTCAACTCATTTGATCCTTTGGCAGCTAAAGAATCTAAATTTAAAAAATAATAATTTACCAAAGTTAATAACAATACTGTTAATGATACGCGCTCAGTAAATTCTTTTTACGAACATGTGCTAATAAAATATCCGTTTCTCTAATTTTTTTTTTGGGGGGGGGGGAATCATTTACTACACTCAACAGAACGAAAAAAAGGATGAAAAAACAAAATGTGTAACAAATAAATGTTAGCAAAGGCAAGTTATTCATCTACCTACATGGATAACTTTATTTGTATTTTAACTGATTTTAAAGGGTTGTTTTTGGTTCAAACCAGCTGTGTCAATAGAATAAATGTCACAAAAACATAATTTATCGAATAATGATACTGTTAATGATACGCGTCGTATTATTTCTGCAATGTTATTATTTAATTCAAGAACGTAATTTATATTGATTTTATCAAAACGTGTTAAAATACGCTGAATAAATCCCGCCGTGCGCCGGTAAATAGGGATATATTACACGAAACCGCTTGATGGTGACAACTGTTAATGTTATGAAGTGATTATTCGGCACTTCTTCAGTTTAGGTGTGAATCAGAAATCAATTTTGAAGAGTTACATTCCAGATAGTGGTTTTTAAAACTCATTAAAATACGCTAAATAAATACTGGCGGTGTCTCTAAATTTGAATGAGTTTTATTTTGTGTATACGTCGGCCGTGTCTCAATGAATAACATTACAGACATGACCGCCGTGTCTGCAGCTTCTTCGTTTTAATAAACAGCTGTTATTATTATTATTATTAAAAAATATCTTTCATTTCCTGTTATTTAATTTAAAAGCGCTTAAAAATATTTAAATACCACCCGTTTTTAACTCGGAAGTTATTTTCGTTTTATTAATTATATTTACGCACATGTGATAAAAAAAATACCACCCGTTTTAAATTGACGCACAAAGTTCAACTAACAAATATATTCTTCAATTTATCATTTTAAACAAACAATAAAAGACTTCATGCAACTTTTAAATAAACAAAAAAACAAAAAAATTAAAGTCGCCTAAGATCTTTGAAATATCCATCAGCAGCAATTGTTTTGTTGACGTTTTCGAATTTTTAATGCGCGGCGGTTATAGATCATTGAAGATTTTGTCATTTGCGCGGACCTACCTCCAGTTTTATACGTTGCGCGTCCTGAGTTATGGGTGTATTAATATGACACCAACAGATTATTAAAGACGGTATATTTCTCTACAAAGGTGTACATTTTTGACATTTTTTTACATTGAATTTCTTTGTGATTTTATACACTAAAGTTTTTAACTTGGATTTCTTTTATAAAATTCGACATAAAACCCTATGTTACGCCCACCAAATTAAAGAGCGTCCTTTTTTCTTTTAGATGGGACTATTTTTATATGCATAGTAACATGCGCGAGCGCGCGCAACAAATTTGAAAAAGACATCGATTTTTTTCAAAAAAAAAAAAAAAAAAGCGTCCATCACTGAAAATAGTGACCTAATTTAAAATTGTCTGGAGAAAAAAAATATTAATGAGACAAGAAAAAGAATTATATCTTTATAAAGAGAAAAGATTAAATTTTGTTTACATCCAAATTTTATCAAAATAATCCAAAAAATTAACGAGATACCGCAAGTTGAAATTGTATGGAATTTCACTTTTTTTTACATATTTCGCTAGCAAATCAGCCCGGTTTGGGATACCTATTATCATATATTTGTTCAATCTGTCCTCTTACTAATATAACATTTTTTGGTAATATTCAATTTTATTCAAATCGGAAAATCTTTTCAACCGTGTTTCCTTGTATATGGTGGCTTACTGTAGTAAAAACACAATACCGAACGGTTACGGTTTAAAAAAAAAAAACCGATTCGGTATTCGGTATGGAGACGAAACCGAAAAACCGCGGTTTTTCGGTAAAACCGCCCATCTCTAATATATATATATATATATATATATATCCTGTGGACAATATTTGTTCACAAGATTAGTCTAGGAAAAAAAGTTTCATTTTTTTTAGATTTATTCATCAAACTTGGGTCAGTTTGTTTTCATGACTTATTCTGTCGATGACCCCGCTTTTGGCTTTGACAGCCTCGAGGCGGTCTTACAAACCAGCCTAGTTTAGAGTTAAAAAGCTGGTAAATGTAGAGAAATTCCTTTCAATTTCAACTTTCGATATCTCAATTTGAGGGTTATTTTGATAAAATTTGGATCTCAACAAAGTTAGGTTACTATTTTTAATGACTGGCGATTTATTTTTCATATGAAAAAATGTTGGTGCTTTTTAAATTTGGTGTGTGCAATATTGTATATCGCTATGCATAAAGATAGTCCAGTCTTAAAGAAAAAGGGCCGTTCGTCAATATTTTAAGTTACTTTTTACATAAAAAATTCAAGTTGAAAACTTTAATGAATGAAATACTAAAGAAATTTTTGCCCTATTACCAAATTGTGTTTCCATCTGTTTTTGCAGGGTGTAATCTGAGCTTTTTTTTTTGTTTTTCTTTTATTATTATTATTGATATACTATTAAAAGAAAAATCTAGCTAGATCTCTTATGTACTATGAATCTTATTAAAAAGATTGCATGTGTTAGCTGTTAAAATAAATTTTATATGAACAAAGTTGCGGTTCCATGTCCTTTTTGCACGTTTTTTCTAACGGTAATAGGATTTTGCCTAATGTTTAAACTTGTTTGATCTAATAATTATTGCTTCCATTATAATTAATTTTCATTTTAAGTCTACATTTTTAGTTATACACTAAAAATTGGCTTCTGCAAGAAAGCAATTTTGGCTGTAATTTCTTTTTTTAGCTGATAGCAAGGATCTTGAAGCATGTGCCACTAGCATTGTACTGTCATCTTCAAATTTGTGAAGAATTACTGCTCCAATACCATAATCACTTACATGGTGTTTGGGATAAATTTGGTGTATTGTGTTCTTTTATTTCAGAACCATTTGAAGTATTTAATGGTATTATAGCTGTTTATGTGTACTATTGGCAGGTTTACCTAGCTTTTGTTATTAAAGCTATTGAGCACTGGTGTAGAGGGGGGAAAACTGACTTCTAGTTTATTAGATGAAAATAAAAATGATAATGGGGGTCCAGGACTGGCAGCAGAAGTCAGCAGCAATTGAGTACTATTAATATAAATACTCCAATTTTATTCGAATTGGATTTAGCAGAGTTTGCATATAACCAGGAAGTTATGGTTTGCATTACTCCTATCAGCTCAGAAGAACCCTGAATTTGGACATTATAATATTCAACACTAAGTGAGTTTTCTGAACTTTTCATATGATTTGTTTTATCTAACGGTTTTTCTATCGTTTTATTAATTTGCATACACCTTGAATATACTTTTCACTGTTATCTACTGCATCGATAGCAAACAAATTTCCCGCCTGGATAATTTTTTTCGTTTTTGGACCACCATTCACCACTTGGATTATTTTTTAATGAACCTCTTTGATATCTTTCCTGGAGCTATTTTAAACTTTTTGACTTGGATGAACTGTATAGGTTTACAAAAAAATATGTTTTGCGCCGATATATTTGATGTTTTATATACCTTTTATGTATTTTTTTATATATTTTCAAAGTATAATTTTTATTACCTGCAGTAAGGTCATTGCCGTAATGGTTCTCTGAGGAGAAGATTTTTTTTTTTGAAAACTCATGAGTTAAGGACTTTAAAGTACTTTGATTCGCACCTTATTTTATTCTTTCACTTTATCTATTGCTATTAATGCTCTATCCAGTATATTGAGCTTCATTTTTATCCGGATGTTCACTAATTAAAGATATTAGTTGCCTCTTATATCTTTTGTTGTATTAACCTTATATATAATATAATATATATAATGTGTATGTATGTATATTGTTTTGTTTTTAATTATCTGTTGTCTGGTACCAGTATTTCCTCCACTGTCAATGAGACCGCATATGGATGTAGTCATGAAAATTCAGATACCTTCGATTTTGTGAAATTTTAAGAATAGGTATTAGACATCAATAAATATTCCCAAAATTTTAGTTTCTTTGGAGTATTTCAAAGGGTTTTTAGGAGACATAATGAGAACAGCCTCTCATTCGAAAATTCAAATAAATCAGATTTGCATTGAATTTTATCCATAGTCATTAAACACCAATTAAGAAAGATTCCCTGAATTTCTTAAGTTTTAAATCTTTGTAAGGAGATATAAAAGTCGTGCAAAATTGTTTTGTTCGGGGTATTAATTTTACCTGTCCTGGGACGGCTAGTCCTCGAGTTATTATGCACTATTTCTGACAAGGCCAACGTGTCTGTAACCCAAACATTAGACATTGCAGATTCCTGAAAGGTCCAATTCTGACTTCTGAAATATTCTTCCGCTATGAGTAATGTATGCATGCTATATATATTATTTATAGCATTTAGATTTTAAAAGAGGACAGGTGTGATTTGAAGACTGGATTCAATGTTTTATTTTTTTGCTTTTTCTAATAAACAAAATCTAAAGAATTCAATGTTGAAAACAAGATTGCGGAGCACTCCCGAAATTTTGAAAGCTCGGATTCCAATTCCACCTCACTCCTACAAGATGGACCATAATTTTCAGCACTGATTTTATATATCTATTCAAATCTTACATAAAATAATAGAAAAATAAAAATTGTCTTTTAAGATTAAAAACAATTTTCGTGATATAATATCAGCAAGAGAAAGGGAGGGAATGGGTTGCTGCTATTCTTGTTAATTCAATAATTTATTAAAACATTTTTTTACTTTGCTTTCATCATTTTCATGCTGACATCTGTTCATGCTTCAACCCCAACAGTGAAACTGCAGACCCCCCCCCCCCCAACTGCTAGAAGCTCACTTTCTACAAAATACTGCATGCTGCGTAAACATTAGCAGAAGTGCACACACACACACACACACACACACACACACACACACACACACACACACACACACACACACACACACACACACCTTTTTCCAGACTAACGACCAACAAGATGGGTTTTGAGATTAGTTCAAAAGGATTTTTAAGTGCTTTTTTTCCCCTACTTTCTGAAAACTTAAAATAATTTCACTTTTCTCTTCCAAAATATATATAAATAAATATATACATATATATATATATATATATATATATATATATATATATACATATATATTTTTGAAAAAGCTTTCAAAAAAAAAAGAAGTATTTTTCTTTTCCTTATTCTTCAGGATAAAATAATTCCAAAACTTAATACTTAATGCACCGTCTTCTATTATTACTATCACTAGAAGTTGGGAGTTGGCTAGAAAAAAATATCACATTGGAGTCAGTTTGAAAAAGCTAACTCGGACTCCAACTCACTACCTGACTATTACTAGTTTGCTACTTTGTGACTCCTGTAGATGTCATTCTGACACATGATTGATTGTAAAACAAAATCCTGGGTATGTCACAAAACTGCAACCAATTTGAGAGTATGGAGTCACCTGTTAGCTACAACAACTCCCAGGTTCACTCTCCTCTATAGTTAAAATAGAATCCGTTCCAAGATATGAGACTGCACTCAGGGGGTGGGGGTGCATACATCATAAATAAAGAGTTAAATCAACCACCAAGCTGTTAAGAACTTAAGTCATAAAATCTTTTATCAAAATGACTTGATTCGGTATTAAATAGCCTGAAAATGGTTGGTATGCCACAAAACGAAAAAAAAAAAAAAAAAAAATGTGCACTAATAAGACATAAATTATTTTCTCTTTAGTTTTACAAACCTTTGTATGCAGGCAGGTGCAGAATTGATGTAATGGATACAGTTTCAGGCGATAAGATAGGCTGTGCCAAATTCAAATTCTACATCAGATTTATTGTGATTGAATTACGCATAATACTCTGGGAGGAAAGGTATGAACCTAAAATTCATGCACAGCTATGGGTAAAATCGCATGTTGAGTTAGCAGTGTCTAATCAATCATTTACAATAGGTAGTGTGGCATTAAATAACCATAAAAGAGCTGTTATACTGGAAAACAAAAAGGCAAAACTTTCTCAGGATTTTCTTAATTCTCTTGGTTGATTTAGTTAAATTCTTTCTTGTACTGAAATTAATGCAAATTTCAATATCCTCGACTCCACCCAATACTATATATTGGATGAACTTTTTAAAAAGAAATGATTCAACTGTATATGTAAAGATTTCAGTATGAACATTTTGTTTGTCAAGGAAAAATTCTATTAATAGGGGAAAAGATCTGTATTCGTGAGTGCATGCAAAGCTACTGACAAAAAAGACTGAGGAATTCCTTATACAATAAAACATGTCTTCATTTGATTATTCTATACTTCATAAAAAAAGGAAATGTTATAAAATGAGAAGAAAAAACTATTACGAAACCTAATATTTCTAATAATATTAAATTTTTATCCACTAAATCTTGTACTGAATAACTGATAATTTTGTTTTAAATTGGAATTCACATAACTAGAATTATTATCCAAAACAATAGTTAATACCAAAAAAAAAAAAAAAAAAAAAATACCAACTTTCAGATTCTCACTTCTCCCCATCTAAAATGAATCTTTCTCTCCTCAAGCTTTAAGATTCTAGGCTGACTTTCACCCCAGACCTGAAATAGAAGACTTACGAGGGTGGATCAAAAAGTTCGAAATTTTCAAGAAAGTAATTTTTTTTACCAAAACATATATACATGAGCTTATTTCTCAACATACGTGCATTGACCTGAATGGCAACTAAGTCGATGTTTCCAGGTTCAAAGACCGTCTTTGAAGAATTCTGGGGGACGTTTTCGGAGCCAAGTAGTGACACAGTGTTTTGCTTCTTCTATGCCATTAAAATGGGTTCCTTTGGGGATTTCTTTTAGTTTTGAAACAAAGAAAAAAATCTGATGGAGCTAAATCAAGACTATATGGTGTGTGAGGAAGCACTTCCCATCAAAATTCTCAAAGGACATCTTGCGCAACCCTCAAAGAGAGAATGTGCTGGTGCATTACCATGATGAAACATCACTTCACCAGGAAGGTTCTCTGTCTGTTTTTTAATCAAAGCATCCTTTAGCTTCTTTAAAACTTCAGCATAGTAAACTCCTGTTACTGTTCTTTGATTTTCAAGGTAATCTATCAGTATCACACCCTCTGAATCCCAGAAAACCGTGGCCATCACTTTTTGAGCCGACTTTTGACATTTGAACTTGATGGGTCCTGAAGATCCACATGGGAGCCATTGCTTCGATTGTTTTTTGGACTCTGGATCATACTGGTAAATACAATACATCTCCGGCAATAATTTTCACCAGAAATTGCTTTTTGTCGGCTTCAATTTTGTTCAATAATATTATGGAGAGATCACTTTGAAGATTCTGTTGATCAGGCCGCAACACTTTTGGGACCCATCGTGCTGAAAGCTTGCTCAGTCCCAAATTATCATGAAGAATTGAATTTGTCGACCCATAGGAAATGTCTAGGGACGTAACTATGTGATTGGCAGTTATTCGTCGATCTTCTTCAATTAAATTTTGAGCAGCCTTAATGTTTTCTTCGTTTTTGAGCTTCTTAGTCTTTTAGAGGGTCTGAACAATACAGAGGCTTACATGAAACTTATCGCAGGTAACTAAAAGCAAGTTAAACACTCAGTAAAGTGTTCTGCCATGTTTGAACTTGTTTAAACTTGATAATTTTACTGCTATTAGAAAATTCAGCAAACTTTTTGATCCAACCTCGTACATCAAATCCGTTGCTACGGTTGCAGGAAAAATGGTTGGATCATTCTACCGCTCCAGAAAGTATCTTAGCCCTGACGCAATCCTCTACCTGTATAAGAGCCAGATACATCCTTAGATGGAGTACTGCTGTCATATCTGGGGAGATGCCGCTCGGAGCATTCTTTCCTGTTGAGACAGTGTACAAAATCGACTCCACAATCTAGTGGAGGATGATCTCTTCTCGCCCCTACAGCCTCTTTCACACAGAAGAGATGTTGTTAGCTTCTCTCTACTGTATCGTTCATGCTAGGTGCTTGGGTGAGCTCCAATCCTTTGTTTCCCCCTGTAAGATATTAACATCAAGAACACTCCTTGCCACAACCACACCAAAGAACTTTCCTTTCTCTCTCTACCAAAATTCAAATGAAACTTCCATGAACCAAGTTTTTTTTCCCAAGAATATCCCGTCTGTGGAACAAGATACTACGAGACTGCTTCTTAACCGACTACAGCATGGTCATCTTCAAGTTTAATGTAAGCAAATATTTGATGAGCTGCCTATTTGGATAATCAATTCCTCTTAAGTAATCTTCTGCCCATCCCACCCATTGTTTCCGGTCCTCTCGTGGTGGCGATCATTATTTTACTGACAATCTCTTTAACTCTTATCCTTGAGTGCCCCCCCCCCCCCGGGCCTTGATAAGCAGTAACCCATTAGTTAAATAAAATAATAAAAATAAAAACATGACATTAATAAAAGATGTTCAGTTTGAAAGTTGAATGAAAAAATCTGCTTTTAAACGTCCTAATCGAATTTTACTTGAGGCGTTTTTATTTCATAGACATTATGAAAAAAAACTATTTTCAAACTTATAATTAAAAGAATTAAAAAAATAGAATACAGGCACTTGAATTTTGTTTGGTGAGGTCATTGAAAGAAAAAATTACATCACAGGGTTAAGGTGCCCCTATTTACTTGCCACGAGGGCAGAGGTAGACACATGGTTGGGTTTTTAATAGAGGGAAAATCCAGCTCCCCAAAAAATGGCACTCTGGATTTGGACAAAAATTACAATTGCCTCAGTCTAGAATGATTTCTCCTTCAGTGACTGAGGACAGAAAAGATTGTATCAAAGCAGATACTACATTTTGTTCTTAGCCAGAAGACCAAGCGTAAGGGTTAAGGTGTCACTGACTGACCAACATAGTCAGTTATGGAGATACAATGTCCTCACCTAACAATAAAAAAAAATTATAAATCAAAAGCCGAAATTTATATTCCTAGCAATAAATTATAAGCTTTCCATTGGTGAAAGCCAGGTATTGTTTAGACAAATTCTGCATTCATACAAGTCTTTGAATAAAAACCCATTTGATTTTGATGAATCTAAAATAGTTACATTTATTTATAACACCTAAACAAATTATAGAATTTTCTATAATGTCTCAATTAAATAATATAATATTTAAAGATTCAAACAAAAGTACCAACATTTTTTTTTTTTTCTTAAATCACATTAACCATTTCTTACGGGTTTGCTTATGTTCTGTATTCATGCTCTCCTCTTTAAATGAAGATTAAATTCCAAATATTATCTGTTGATTAAAAGATAACATGTTAGAAGGATTGCTGTTTTTGTTTTTGTTTTGTTTTCCTCTCAAGAAAGTGAGTGGGCCTTAATTGTGAAATTTAAGGATTCATTTTTTATATAATAACCTTGATAATTTCATTTGTCATTTTTAAAAATTATTTTTAAGATGAATTATATCAACTTCATATTATTAATTAAGGAAAAATTCATTGCTTGAGCACGATAAATGCAGAAGAAAGAAATAACTTAGTATTTTAAATAGAGCGTTTGAGGAATAATTTAAAAACTATGTTTGGTAGTAGTATAAAGTACTCATACCTGTTTCATGTTTTTAATGACATCTTGCTTGGCCCAGTATTGAAAATTAAAATGAATGAAACTGCCATCATTTTTGGATGACACGGATTCACACAATTGTGGCTGCCTCTACACCAACTTTGCACCATTCTTAGTCACAGAACTGATAAATTCTATTGGCTATAAACAAACACACAAACACTAAACATATCCAAGAAGGGATATGAAAAACCTGAAAATACTTTTACTAATTTATCAAAGAAAAAAGGAGATGGTGTATGTATCGACCGTATGTATATTTGTTTCTGTTAATAGAACGTAGGCTAACACTTTGGATTAGTATGATAGCAAAGAAGCACATGTCTATTTTTAATCTATACTAGGTGAGTTGTGCCCAGGTGTCAAACATGTTGAGCATATGTTTCGGATGTTTTGAAATGAGGATTTGTATTATTACTGTTCTCATCTTGGATGTCATTCTTCGAATGTTTCGTCCGATGTTACCTTCTTTAGGTGCATCTTGTTAAACTCAGTAATTTTTATGGATCCATGGCACAAAGTGATAGCCTTCTGGAAGGTTCGATCCTCAGTACAGTTGGTACTAAGAATCGAATTAAGGATTACTTTAAGACGATCATGGCTGATGGAACAAGAGTAATCTACCTCCATGGATTAAATAAAGAGTTCAGTTCGAAATTCCTTACAGATTCCAGAGTCCAACCAGATGCATCTGAAGAAGGTCGGAGGTTACATCGACTAAAATGTTGTGAGAATAACATCCAAGATGAGAACCGTACTCCGTATAATCCAAATAATATAAATGCTGAGCATAAATTTGTGATTTACATGGATTTTCCCTGTTATCAAATAAGCACAAACATTTAATTAGAATAACACAGGCATCTCCACATTCACTATGAGTGTCGTAAGACTAAAATACAAAATGTTTATTCATAATGTTTTTGTGTGTTCCTACTATGCTATCGTAGTAGTTAAATGATCCCCTATACATCCTTATAGGGATCATCTAACTCTGCTAAATTAAGCTATTTCCTCTTATCGGTATTATAGTAAGAACCATGTTTCTTTGTCTGTCACACCTTTTGCATATGTATGAACATATGACAATTTGTGATTGAATTGTGTGTGTGTGTGTGTGTGTGTGTGTGTGCCATTTAATGTGCACGTGGAAGCCAAATGCATGGCGTACATGTACAGTTTGACTAGCATTGAAACTGACATGGAGTTGAGGGGGTAATCCATTATCTTGTCTTCTGATTCATTTAGGGCTGGAAGGGAAAGAGGTTTCCTCCTTAGATTATAAGAAATACCAAAATATGAATATGGTAAAATACCAAAGAAGCAAAAATAAACAAATGAATAGGAAAATAGATATTTTCTTGTCTCCTCTTTTTTTTCTTTTTTACCTACAAGCGTTGGATTACATTTAAACTTAAGACTTTTTTATAGGTCGAGTGGTGAATATCAAACTTGTGATTTAAAATAGAAAAATTAAAACATTCTCAATACAATAGTCTGTTTAATAAACAGAAAATATGAAACGGGAATGTTGCATTTGCGTGATAAAACGTTTGGAACACGAGATCTGATACAATTTAAAGTTTAGATTCAGACAGGGGGGGAGGGGGGCTCATACCCACTATTGCCTTGAATTTATCTTAAGTCATTCCCTGGCCTGTGGAAGGAGAAAACTTTCTTTTTCATTGTTTCAAAGGGTTTTCCATTACAATTGCTGAAGATGTCAGCTTCGATTTTTTTTTTTTTTTTTTTTTTTTTTTTTTTTTTTCCCCCTTAATGTTTATATGTGACTTGAAGCATTTGGGAGCAAGATCTTGACAAAATTTAGTGACATTATTCTGTGTTCGAGAATCCATTTGATTGTGACCTTGATGATATGCTAGTTGGAGCTTATTAACTTCTGCTTCTTACCTGATGTTGAGTTTGTGAAATTGAAGAAGTTTTCTGCTGGTATGACATCATTGTTTGGAACAACTTATATCTGTGAACAAACATTTTCAAAAATGAAGTATGTGAAGTCAGCACATCGAATGAGATCAACTGAACATTTAAAAGTAATTCCAAACCAAAACATTTATATCTTTAAAGTCAAACGTCAGTTTCAGAAATCTAACTAATTGTTTTTGCTGTTTAGTTTGTACGATTCAGATATGTACACTCTAGGTCTGCTGTAACTATATTCTTGATAACGTCGCATTCTTTGATAACTTTTTAGTAAATAAATGTTGGTTGTCTTTGTTTTTTATGCATTGCACCCAACTCGCCCATGATTAACATAGATGGCACACCAGTTTAGCATTCTTTTTTCTCAAAGTTTTAGTTCTGACTTGCAAGTATTATGTGATACTATGGACTGCCCCCTCCTCCAGCAGAAGTAAATGACAATACGAAAGTAGTGTGGGAGTGAATGACAATATTACAGTAATGTGCAAGTAGTTAACAATATGCGAACAACAGATCTTTTGTGTTTACAGGCAGTTACTTCATGAACAATTAGCCGGAGAAGGATCGGGGTAGAGAATTCAGGAGGAAATATTTATTTCTAGTTGAGGTAAGCTGAAAGTAACTAGTGGAACCAGATGTATCGGATTTCCAGTAGAAAGTAGATATATTTGGGGGACACTGTCAAGCAGACAAGTTAGATGAATTCAACGAGATGAAACAGTTCAAGCAGATGGGTTTGTGAGATCTCACTTAAGTCTTAGCTGATATCCTGAACTTGAAAGATGTGAATAGAGCTCAGTAGTGACACTAACAACGCGGTCCTAATGACACACACACACACACGTGTTCAACAAGTCACGGGTATACAATATCTCTCTGTGTTAGTTCTTTTTATTATGTGTGTAAATTACCAATATTAGAATCGACACTTAAAATAAGATGAAGAAAAACCACAACACACATGCAGTAAACAAATGTTTTCTTTTTTTTTTAAAGAAAACATCACTATGCTAAGTTTTTTTTAATTTTTATTATTACTTTAATTCATATTGCAAATGTTATTTAACTTCTTTTGAGGCTAAAATTGCAAACCTGAGTATTTGAAAATATTTCCCACCAGCAATATCTCTACACGGGCAATGCTGGGTGAATACCGTTAGTAATAAAATATAATTTTTATATATATTAAAACTTTAATCTTGATTGTATGGGTTGGATGTATTAGATAAGAGGAGCAAATGAGACGAGAAATGGTTGGAAAAATCTCATAATCTGAAGGTTGTGAATTCAATCACTGTAGATACAGTACTTTTTATATTATCTTAAATCTAATAGTAAAATTTATTTTGGGGTTTGTTGGAGTCAGTCAAAGGCAGCAAAATGTTTTTTGTTTTTTTTTTAAAGAAACTATAAGAATGTATTGTTTATAATTATGCAATTTCCTCAAATCTAATACATGTTTCATAAGCTACCAATAAATGAATGTACTTTTAAAATATGTTTATTTACTTTCACAATCGGTTATGTGCACTAACAGTACATTGCACATTAGTGTATACAAACTGGTCACGGGTCGTTTAGTAGTATATATATATATATATATATATTACTGGATTATTTGTGACTTGTTTGGTCAGAACCATTACCACTATTTGTTCCACTTTGATTTCATTAAAAATTCATGAACTGTGATATGTGTTAGAAATTCTTGCTGTATAATTAAAAATAAGTTTCTTTACTTATCCTTATGATTAATATAGAAGTAAATCAACCTATTTTTCTATCTAATTTACGTAAGTGTTTACAGTGTTTACAAACACTGTAAATGAGCTGGAAAGAGTCATTCCTTCTAATTTCTCACAGACATTATAGAGAGTGGTTGAATCAATGTAGTGAGACAAGTCAAGAAAAATATAGAAAGCTAAGAGAGAGATGGGTGACTTGTTCAGTTATGAATTATGGATAATTAAAAGATTTAAAGAAAATAATAAATAACTCAATTCCAGAACTACGGTATATATTTTATAATTTGTGTTATTAAAATTTACAGGAAAAAAGCCTTAGCAAAACAAACAATGAACTCAAATTTAGTATAATAATGGATTATTAATGGAAGAATATTTCTTGGGCAGGAGTCGAATCGTTCAAAAATTTTAGTCTGTTTCTAACATTTGAGGTTTTGATATCTCAAATCCCCCAAAATATAATTAATGAAATGAACTTTCTTACACTTGCAAAGTTTGTAGATTAGTTTTCTAATCCTTATTGAATTAATTTATTTTCCTTAGATAAGAATAACAGTCCAAACCGTGTGAATAATGTTACTAACAATATTGCCAAATGTGTAAAACCAGAGCCGGATTATGACCCTTTTGGACTCTTTAGGCTAATAAAATTATGCCCTCCCCCTCCATTCTCCCCCAAACTGAGTCTTTATTATAATTAGTGGCAGAAAAAAAAAATTGTTATGTAGAATTCTATTTAATTCTATTTTACATAAGTTAACTAACAAAACAAAAAAAATTTTTTTAGAAAGGGGGCAAAATTCTACCATGTGACATTCACAAACAAGATGATAAACATGGAATCTTTTCTTTTTCCTTTTTTAAACTTGTTTCCCCTCCCAACCCCCAACTTTCCTCTGCTTGAATGGCCTGAGGCTGCAGCGGATAGGAAATCTGGCCATGATTGAAGCCTAAGAATCATTTCAATGTTTCTGGAGTTAATGTGCATACAATCATACATAATAAATCTTTCTATTATCAGATGAGTTATTAAACAAACAACAGATCCATTAAGATATGTCCGTTCAATCTGTGCATTTAACCATGAAATCCCTATTTGAAACTTATGCTGATAGACAAACACACTGTCTCTCATCCTGATAGGTGGATGCATCAAAAAATAAAACCTGTTTTAGCAATGAAAATGAATTAATAAATTATTTTCACCTCCTACTCCTTCGCAATGATTTCATTCAATCTGTGTTTAGCAACAATAAAAATATTTTTAATTTATATGTGACTGAACAACCAACAGTCTTTTATGCTTGCCCCCCCCCCCCCCCATGTTTTGATCCATGTCGTAAGCATATTTTTCGTATGAAATGTAAATTGAATCCCTTAAATGCAAAACCAAAATATTTAATTTCATGAATGGCTTCTTTTTTTTAATTTTAGATTTTAACTGTAGTCTACTGAGGTGGGTTGGACATGGCCACCGAGAGTTACTACAGGCCTGTTTGCTAGAAAATGACGTCACTGCATTGCGTGTCAAAACAATGGCCGTCGTAATAACAATAAGAAGGCATTTCGAATCCATCAAAATTCAGGAAATCAACCAATTTTAATGTAATTTTCAATATTTATTAATTAATGATCACGAAATATAATAAATCCATTACTTTATTAGAAAGCTTGGTGCAAATGTATTATTTCCTGTAAACAAAAAACACCTTTACTAAAGTTATCCAAAATATCAAAACATGTTGACCATACGATATTGTAAATATTTAAAACAAAGCATTAGAAAACTTTAAAAATTGCATGTAAAAAAGAAAAGAAAGGAACACGATTCGATTTATCCTGAAACTGATCTTTATTCAATATAAATTCAAAGAAAATAATAATTCACGATCAAATACTGCAAAAAACTGAATTATGAATTACTATTATTTAAACTTCTAACCCAATCAACCGTAAGTAATTCAGACTTTGAAATTTGTTTAAAAATTATACAAAAAAAAGTTCAATGTTAACTGTTTATTTGATAATGGAATCACCAACTCATATCTTGCTATTATAAGAAAGGTACGTGCAAAATCAAAGGCCGATCCCAAAAAGTAAAAACATTTTGACCCTCCCTTCACTTAAAAATTCATCAAAATTCAGGAAATCAACCAATTTTAATGAAATTTTCAATATTTATTAATAAACAAGCACAGGAGATATAGTGAAACCATTTTTTTTTTTAATCTTAGTGAAAATGTATTTTTTTTTTTAAACAAAATACACCTTTACTAAACGTATATTTTTATATATATATAAAAAAAAAATCCATGATTTTTTTTTATGAAAATAAAGT
>OY744522.1:137871165-137961165 GCA_963556195.1 Sepiola atlantica
GTTTGACACATCCTTGTTCTTTGGTAATCAGCAACCCTCTTCCCACTCACATGTACCCGTTATCTGGTTAACCCCAGAGAATGCTGTGTTAGACTACTTGCGCCCGCCACCTTCCCTTTTGCCTCCTAAAGTTTTTTCTGAATTTTGACACTGAACTTTAATTTAATGAAACGGATTAGAAAGAAAAGAAGTATATATGAGGTTAACATTAATGTTGACGAGAGAAAAAAAAAAACTATTTCGTTATTAATTTCATTTGTCCAGGATTGTATTGAAGAATGAAAATTTGTTGAAACGTGTGATTGCAG
This sequence comes from Sepiola atlantica, assembly GCA_963556195.1. Taxonomy (NCBI): domain Eukaryota; kingdom Metazoa; phylum Mollusca; class Cephalopoda; order Sepiida; family Sepiolidae; genus Sepiola; species Sepiola atlantica. The sequence goes on from OY744522.1 coordinate 137,871,474, forward strand.
ATATATAATGTCAAGTAACGATTCCCTCTGGTTGATCTTTTATTTAAGTAGTTATAACTATTATTATTAATGTAATAAAGATAAAGCAATTGGAATGTTAAAATATGTAATTGATTTTATTTCCGTCCTTTCTTTCTCTCTCTTCAAGATGGTGTCAAGCTTTAAACTTGCGATGAACACTCTATCATCCAAAAAATGTTCTCAAACAAACATACACAAACTCTAAAATGTAAACAAACTAAACACTCTTATACTATAAAACAACTCTCAACATATCCTTGTGGACAATTCTCCCCCAATAACAACCAAAAGGAAAAAAAAATTTTTTTTTTTAAATGAACAAACATTTTCCGGCATTAAATAACCAAGAAGTTGATATGCCGTAAAACCCAATCAATCATGATTTTATTTCCAGCCAGGCAATGCTGATAAATACTGAGAGTTATTAATATTTTCACTTTCGGCATGGGGATTCCCATCGTTATGTTAAATTTTAATAAAATAAAATATATATCATCTGTTTAATCATTTTAAAATTAAAAAAAATAATAGTTCTAATTAAATGAAAGATAAAGCAGAATTGTTAATTGACCCCGGTAGCCGTTCTAGTTTACAGTAATGGTTAGAATGGAAATCTAGCCAGAAATAAAATGTAGAATAACAAAATCGCCTTTACTCATGCAATGATGAGATATTCGTGCAGATTTGCAATTTAGTTATTTGTAACAAATGCAGCAATGTGATTGGCTAATGAACATAGATGATTAACTAATCAAATTTAACGGTTATGTGTCGTGCTAAAGGAAATATGAGGTTGGATAAAGTATGAAATCTATCTGAATTTTAAGTTGTAATTGTGACGAACACAATCTGGAAATTGTATTTCACTGGCTAAGTAGAATCAAATATCAATTTGTCAAATTCAATGCTATTTAGGTCAAAAGTAGAGAATCTGACTGACTTTTTTTATTTTAGATATATATGTGTGACATCAGTCTTGAGAAAATAAAACCAAAACATTTAGAAAACTCCTTACTTTGTTTATTAATCTGTTTGGCATTTGGTAGGACAATTAGAAGCACATAATATATTTTTTTATTCTCTTCTTGAGGATTAATAATTTTTGGACGACCTTCGTCCTTCATCAGACAGTTACGAAAAAAAAGTAGAAATTTATCTGTTATTTTTAAATAGGTGCATTTATTAGAAACATGCATCCGTTTAAAAGAACTAAACAAATTTCAACATATTTATCTAACATACAGTCTACGTGGATATTCTACCATAGTATATGTGTTTTTCATAAGTTTCATATTCAATTTTTATCAAAAAATACATTTTTTTGATAAAGAACGGAGGATGGTTTGAAATAGTAAAAATTATGACACCTATAATTAATTGAACACTGTCAACTGTTGAACTGAGAATAACAATATCATTGGCGTAAGCCAGATCCATTGCCTGCATACCCCTTCCTACAGCAATTTACTGGTAGCCCTGTAGAGCCGTGTCCAGAACGTAGTCCATGACAGTTAAACAAGGTCGGAAAGAGTTTGCATCCCTGCCTAACTCCAGTTCACACATTGAAGGTGTCCGACTCCTCAAACTCAAATTGACTAGTTATAGCCTTTTAATGAGAGTAACCAAATTCATAGGAATGCCATCTGCCTGCATTATATGTCATAGGGCAGATCAAATAACAGTTGAAGTCAATGAAACGCATGACGGTTGATAGCTAGTGGGCCAATTGCTGCTCAATGATGTGCCAGAGGCTGAAGATTTGGTCAACACAGATGAAAGCTGCTGTGAGAAGAATGTGTGCGAACCTCAGACTGCTTGGAATCGCGTCAGTAAATGCTTTTTCTGCTACATTGGTTAGGCTGATGCCCCTGTAGTTTGAACACAGCTGTATGTGACCTTTCTTGAAGAATGGTAGCAAGATTGCTTCACCGCAGTCGTCTGGAAAGTTCTTGGTCACCCGAAAGGATCTATTTCACTGGGGGCACAATTGGCTTGTACTTAAACACAGCCAACTTCATAGTGATGTCATCACTTGTTCTACTAGCAGATAAACAATCAATCCCATTAGGACTGTTGATTTGGATGATGTGGAGACTTTTGTCTACGTCGGTTCAATAGTGCTGCCATCTGGTCAAGGCACAACTACGATCAAACACTGCATCAATGCCGCAAGATTAGCTTTTATGCAGTTGTGGTGATACTTGTGGGACGGGAGAAAAATCTTGTTGGCCATCAAAGGATGTATCTACCAGGCTATCCTCCTATGGCTCTGAAACCTAGATTAGGGTTGATGACCAACCGATTACACTTGTAGCATCTTGCACTGCCATCGCATCAATCAAGTGTCTATAACCTGCCTGTGTCAATGACTGAATCTGCGACCACTTTCTTCTTCGCTGTTGCAGTGATGCCATCTGTAGTTTGGTCATGCTGCTTGTTGTCAAGCAGGAGAATTCTCTTGACCACTACCCAATTGGCGCAAACATGTTAATGGGCAGCTAAAAACCTGGGCAACTACGATCAAGGAGGATCTCAGGTTCAGAAGTTGTTGATTTTCATATATATATAAAAGGTTCTGGTTTGCCATCTCAGCAAAGCTTGCGCGGGACTGCCATGCATGGACTACTATAGTCATAGATGCGTTGTGGATGAAGGAGGAAATTGGCTCAAATTGCCCAGGGTGAATACCATCCAAAGAACAAAAACATTTGTAATTTACATGTTTTTGTTTTCCATAAGACTATTTTTTATTTGTCAAATATGAAAAAAAATCCATTGTTTTTAGCTGAGAAACTCATGCACCCATTTTCATTTAAATGTGCAGTTTTACTGATTATGCACAGCTGCTGCTGTTGATGATTCTCTATTGCTGTCAACATTCAGGCAATCTCTGCCGTCATTTCAAGCAACCTCTGATCCTTATCAGTATTCAGGCACCCCCAACCCGTCAACCCAAAATATTTCTTGCAGTATTATTTGAAATAAATAAAATGGATTTAGTCGCAACTTTCAGTCGTAAAGATTTTATGAAATTCGATAGACTTGAAAGGTTATTTGCCAAAATAAATTTTTGATTTAAAAAAAAAAAAAAAAAATTTTTTTACTAACTACCCCCTTTAGTCTGAAAAAAAAAACCCCAGTTTAGATTGATTTTTATTTTAGATGTGTCAAATTTGAAGTGTTACGAAAATTAGAAAATCTTAAATTAAAAAAATTACTGTTTTTCAATAAAAAAAAAAAAAAATTAACAGAACATATAACATAAAATTAGAATTTTGTGTCATGTAGATTTGTAATTGTGTAAAAAAAATTTCAGAAACATTTTTGTAAAAAGTGAACTTTTTTTTCTTTTTTTTTACTTGGGGAATATTTAAAAAATACATATGGGTCAAATTTTACAAAAAAGAAAATGTCCCTTTAAGTTTGAAGAAAAATATGTTCGTTTACATTTTGCTATGCCAATTTTAATTTTTTAAATAATAAATGACAATATTAATAAATTTAATTCCTCAAGAATGGAGAATTTATTTTGGCAAATATCTTTTAGGTCCATATTCAGATTCCATATAATCTTTACAACTGAAAGTTTTGACTAAATCCGTTTTATTTTTTTATTTCAAATAATACCGCAAAACATATTTCAGATACTTCGAGCCAATTGGTCGAGATTGTCCAAATGATGATGGGAATCAGAAGTTGTTCAAAATGATGAGCAGATTGTCTGAATGGGGACGGCAATAGAGAATCAGCAGCAGCAGCAGCTGACGAACACAAACAGTAAAACTCTTAATGTGTAGCTTCAGAAGTGGCATCAAGTCTTACTTGGTACAGAACCCATGTATATGTCGGTGTACGAAGTGATAAATATTCTGCTCTTAATATTGTGTATCTATCTTAGTTTTTATTACCAAGAATTGTTTTCAATATCCATAGATATTCATTTCAAATGAGTGTATGGAATAGATTTCAACTCTACTCTTAGTATGATTCCAGTATGTTTATGTGTATGTACATATATTTTTCAACAATCAGACATAACACAGCAGCTCATACAGACTTGAAACCCTAGACCCGAGTTTCGCCCTCTTTTAGCCTCTTTAGTAAGACACATCTGAGCATAGGGTTTGAAACCCGATTCACTTATATGCAAGGCAGATATTACGCCACTTGAGCCACCACGTCGCACAAGAAAAATCATGCAAGCTACAATGAACAGGCGATTGTGGAATGTACCTACTCTTCTCAACTGGGGGTGTAGTCATCCAACTATTAAAAAAAACCTAGACCGATATCTCACAAGTAGGATTTTACACTTACTAGGTTGGTGACATCGGGCAAGAAATCCCAGTGAGTAAATTGAATATTAAATTGAATGTGAGATATTATGTTTTTTCACAATGGGACATAACACCGCAGCCCACACACCAGGAAAGCTGTTCACCGTAATTTGCATGATCTGTAATAATTGTAAGATTTTATTGTGTGTAACTCAAGTGACAGAGTATCCACCTTGCATAGGTGTCCTACTAAAAAGAGTGCACACCTTATGTCAAGGGCTTCTGGTCTGTTGCTTGCATCTGGTGTAACAGGGCTTGTTACCTTTTAACAACTCTAAAACCAAGCTTCTCTCCTTTCACCATCCTTGTTTTGCTCCAGTTGAAATGAATATCTCTTTCCTTGAGGAAGCCCCTTGTTTTGATAAGCTCTTTGGACTGACTTTCACTCGAGATCTAAAATGGAAGATTTATATCCAATCTATTGCTAAGGTTGGTAAAATGGTTGGATCATTCTACCGCACCAGAAATTACCTGACTCCTGATGCAATCCTCTATCTATATGAGTCTGATACGTTCTAAGATGAAGTACTGATGCCACATCTGGGGAGATGCCGCTCATAGCACTCTTTCTTGCCTTGACAGAGTGCAAAATCAACTTCGCAATCTAGTCGGGGTGATCTACTCTGTTCTCTACAGCCCCTTTCTCACAGAAGAGATATTGCTAGTCTTTCTCTACTCTATCGTTATTTTCATGACTGCACTTCAATCACGGGTTCCTCTTTGTAAGACATTCACAGCAAGAACTTGTCCTATAACTACCACTGCAAAAAACTTAACTTTCTTCCTCTGTGTGCCTAACATCAAATGGAATTTCCATGAACAGAATTTCTTTTCAAGAACTTTCCATCCGTGGAACATGTTACCACGGGGCTGCTTTCCTGCAGATTACAATATGGCTGTATTCAAATCCAATGTTAACAAATACTTGTCATAAACCGTCCTCATAAATAATCAAATTTTGTTCATTCCATTCACCATTTTCAATCCTTATTATATTTTTCATCATTCAACTGACAATCTATCCATCTCATTAACCATTATACTTGAGTAGTTTTTAGCCTTGATAAGTGTTAACTCATTAGTAATTTTTTTTTTAAATATTAAAATGCATATGATTACCTGTTATTCATTTTATCTCATTTTGGAATCTCTATCCATGTAACAAAAGGACTTTTTTTCTGAGAAGCCATTTAAAGAATCTTATGTTCCAACGCTATTTATATACCCCGCATGCCTCCACATTTTTTTTTTTTTTTATTCTATAACGTTTTTATCAACAGCATCTTTTTGGACGTAAACTTTACGCCCCCCCCCCCCAACCTCCCTTCATGCTAATATCAGCATTTGGGCTTCTACTACATCTTTTTCAAATTAAAACGGCTATTGAACTTATTCTTCACTGGTAAGAAATTGTATAATAATTTGACAAGTAAAATGTACAAATAATCCTATTTTCATCTTTAAGCATTTTCAGAAGAAAACTAGTCTCTACAATTATAACAAAATAATAAAAGAAAAGACTCAGTAATTATCAATTGATGGTGTGCACAGGGATTTTGTTTCTTTCTTCATCTATGTCTATTTTCACAGTTTTCTCACTCACACACACCTGAAAACCTTGTGGCTTGATATCGCACTCCCCTCTCCTTCTACCATTAATTTCCTTAGAAATCTCTCCTGATGAAGCTGGTGATCATTTTCTATTCTGTTCCATCTCCCCCTACACACATCTGCTGTCACCATGAGATATTGTGACAGCCCCCCTCCCTCTTTCTTTCTCTCTCTTTCTCTCTCTTACTATCCATCCACCTCTACATTCTTTCACATAGTTTTTGTCCATCTCTACATGGCTGAAAAGCACATGTGCCACCACCGGCAACCCTGTGTCTCCCAATCCTTCACCCACACTCCACAATGTTGTTAGTCCATCCGATGGGGGGGGGGGGGGGGGGGGGGGGGGATTTACTGTTGGAATGTTTCCCTTTGCCTTTGGACCCATTCGGGGGGGGGGGGGGAGGCTTACACTTGCACACATTTATTTTATGCTTTTTAATAAAATATCAAATGTGTCATCTTGCTATTAAAAGCATTTTGTGTGTGTCTTCTTTCCATCGGCCTCTTTCTTGGTGTATATACATGTTTACACCTGCTCATGGGTCTGTGTCTGCATTTAAAGCTACATTGTCCCTGTGCGTCTATCTATCCATCTCTCCTTGTGCAAGTATTTCTTTCATCTTGTTGGTCATGTATGTTTATTATACCACTGTGTGCATACATGCATTTCTCTGTCTCTTTCTGTATGTATGTGTATATATATATATATATATATATATATATTATAAATAATGTAAATCTTCCCCACCACCGGCCATTTGTGCCTCTACTCACATGCATCCCATATCTTTTCTCTCCGCACTGCACCCCCTCCCATAGTGCCCTGAATCTCCTCTACCACTCCACTTACATGACCCCCCCTTCCCCCCCCCCCCCCCCGTTCAGAAAACAAAACAAATTTTCTTTTATTTCACCAAAATAAAACTATTTAATTTCGTACTTCCAGAAAAGTTTATTCTTTTTTTTTAACTTCCTCTACATTACCCCCCCCCCCCAAAAAAAATTATAAATATAATTTGATATCCATTTTTAATTCCCTCCATCATAAAAAAGAATCATTTTTTAAAAGTTATTTTCGTTCCTTTGTCCCATTTGGCTTCTTGCTAGTTGACATGTTTTGAGTTATTAAGCACAATACTTATTCATAAACACAAGTTGCTATTTTTACCCATAGACAGCAGAAATTGTGGGTTCATACCTTTCCCAAAAGTGTTAGTACTTAAATGACCACAATAGATCAAATGGGATTTGAATCTGCAATTTATCCCAGAGTAAAATATATATATTTGTTTCATTTTACTTCAGTTGAAGTTCTCAGAAATCAACCTGGCCTAACACTTGATCCCTATATGAGATACATAGATATTCGAATATTCCATTAAAGTTCTCTTTTCCTGTCAAACATTGAGTTAGTAAAGAAGTTAACATTGATTTTCCTCTCCCCAATGGACCAGTTAACTATGTTATAGTATATCTTTCTTGTGGTCTCTTGGTCTTCCTGGATTCCAGGACAAGAATTCATCAAGTCTGGTAGAGTATCCAGCTGAGTGCTGTTACTTGAGGTAACATCACTAGGAGAAGGTGCACCATTCCTTGTATGAGCCAGTGTATAGCTGTGCCGAGGGGATCTTATTTGGGCTTCGAATACTATGTTATTTTGAATATTTGGTCAGGGTTTACTTGTAGGGTGAAGTATCCTCATGTCAGGTTGTCCTGACAAACCCTTTTACAGAGAGACCGGAGACACTTGAAGATGGTGTCTAGTAGGTAATTCAAATAGGGTGTGTGTGTGGGGGAGGGGGGATTAAAAACTGGTACAAAGTTGTTTGGGGGGTAAAAAGAATTTTTTGAAATGAAAAAAAAAAAATGCAAATAGTAAATATGAAATGTATTGAAATAAGTTTTTTATTTTTTATTATTAATTTAGTAAGCGGTACAGCTAGTATATAAAACTTGTTTTGAAAAGAGTCAGTAAAACCTTGGCAATAAATTAGTGATCATTCACAGAATGCATGGAAATGTTTGTGGGTGAACAAGAGTTAACCAAAATGAAATCCTCTTCAGCCAATTGGTGATTGATTCTGTCAAACTGTCAACATTCTTCACTCATTTAACAAAATCTCCTGGTGATTAAAACAACTGGTCAAACATTTTTATTCTTGACCTCTTGCCTTTCTGTCGGCCTAACTTTTGGCAGTTTTACAAGTGGGTCACTCATTACTCAACCTGGCTTGTTAGATAAATGAATGTTTCGTCACTTTCAGTAGTTGCAAAATAGCACATTCTCCTCTACTTTACTCACATTCTTTTCTTTTTTAACTTGGCATATTGATCTGGTCTTTTAGTTCAGAAATCAATTTCTAACGATTCAAACCAATTCTGATCAGAAAAATTGGTTCATATTTCGATCAAGTAGTCTAAAACCAGAAAGAAATGAAAATCGTGGTTTAACCATGGTTATCAGGTATTAAAACTAATCAGTTTTAATGCTGAAATTACAGGAAGTAAAGTTTAAATTAAAATTTAATCTTATCATTTTCATATATATATTACCAAAACTCTGGATCCTGTTATCTTGTTTGTCCTGTGCACAATGAATTATGTCGTCCACTATTTTAGTATTTATGCTTGAAAGCATAAGGAAGAGATCCTTTCTTCTATTTATCTTCCTCCCACAAGGTAAGATGTGACACAAGGTCGGGAAAGTGGGAAAGAATCAGCGCTCAAGAATTTGAGCACTCTGGCTGTTTAAAAATTGCCTGGGCAGCCCCGTCGGCATTCCCTGGTAGAGGCGCCTCAGACAGTAAGCAATAAACTTACTCCTCCCCAAAGAGGGGAGGCAAAGCCTGGGAGGGTGCACCTAGAACTGCACAGGACCGGCAACCCCCAATATACCGGCGTAAATCCAGACCCAAAGGCCCGGACAATACCGGTTTTATTAGGCGGGGTAAAAACCCCTATCCTTTCTGATGTCATAAATATGAAGTAGCAAACGGATGATGTCATCCATTAAAACAAAACATAGACAACCCGTCGTCTATGTAGATAGTGACTGTATATATACTAAATGAACAGTCTAGATCCAGAGCGTCGAGTATGCTACTAAAACTCTGTGGATCTTGTTTTCTTATTCGTCCTTGTACACAGTGGCTGATGTCTCAAATAATGATGTCACTAAAGGATGATGTTATCTATTAGAATAGGGGGAAGATATCCTTTATGACATTTTATCTAGACCGTCCATAATCCGGCTCATGAATCGTTTACTAGATAGTATAGACTCCTGGTGGGCTTGTGTGTGTAACATATATAAAATTATGAGTGGAACATTTCTTAAGTTGGAGTAGGATCTTTTAAAGATTCAGGAGTCTAGTTTTTGGCCACAGACTCCAAAGCCTTTCTTATAATCCGTTGCTTTTAGATTTGGTAGAGGATTTGGGTTTCTTTTTTTCTTTTCTTTTTTTTAGCAAAAAGATGAAACTAAAAATTATAAATACAATGATTTATAAGAATTTTCACATGTGACGCTTAAAATCCTCACTTCATTTCTTATAAGTATAACATAATGAAATAATCAACAATCATATTTAATTATAGGGGAGGGGGAAGAGGCATAAACAATACAACTGAAGAAGTCATTGAGATATAAATATCATAGTCTGAAGATAAACACTGTAAATAATAGTATATGAAAAGAAAACTATTTCTTAGACTGGAACCAGAGTCCCTATCTACTTGCCTCTTCATGGGGACAGAGATAGACACAAGGTCGATTTTTAATGTGGAAAAAAATTTGCTCCCTGAAAAGGAGTATTCTGGATTGAGATAAAAATTGCTTCAGTCCTTCACTGAAAAAATTTCCAGGGTCGGAATAGATGATTTGAGAACGGATCCCACAGCTATGCTGACTGTAAAAAAATATTGCAAACATTACTGAAACATGGCAATCTGGATACTTCTTTGAGTTGATTTCTAATATACTAGCAGACACACCCGGTGTTGCCTGGAAATGCTTTCAGACCTGGCACTCATATTACAAACTTTATTCTTTAATTTTTATTGATTTCAATTTTTAAGTAAATTTTATTGTAAATTCCCGAAAATCAAGCATTAAGATTGAATAATAATTACTCTGGAAAAGTTGTTTCATCTTGTTACAGGGCTTTGTTATAAATGAAATAACGTCAAATGTCATTTTTGCTGTTTATGGATAACTGGCAATAGCAGATTCCACAATATGATTGTAAAAACTAATACAAAATTGATGCCACCATTGGATTTCTCAAAAATTTTACTCCAGAAAAGTTGCTTGACCTTGTTATAGGGCTTCATTTTCAATTGCATCCCCGGCCTGGAGAGGGGTAAGCAGCGAAACAGACACTACAAATATAATATAGATATCATTGTTGCTAATCTCCATCCCTTTTGCTTCTTGTGTGGCATATTTAGATCAGTTTTTTATCTTTTACTTTTTCACCTACCAAAAACGCATAGGGAATCTTGTTTGGCTAAAAGTCTGAAACTACACTTAGAAACATCACATCATCAGATTCAAGTGTAACCCTGACCTTGGTATGATAAAGAAAAATGCTGTAAATTATAACCATAAAGTTTATATGATAAAATGACTTTGCAAATTAAAAATGACAGAATGACATGAAAATATAGAGGCCATTTTGTACAGCATTTCAAACTTTACGGTAGACCAAAACAGACATATTTAACGTCTTATCTTCATGAATTATTGCATTGTTGATGTCACTTTTAATGCTAAGTAGCTATGTATTTATATAATATTTATTTAAATAGTAATAAAGAAATAAAACTGCAAAGAATGTATCAATTATTCAAGAGGTGGGAATTGTTTAAAACAATTTTCTACTAAGCTATTTGATGTTAAGAATTAGATATTTTTAATTCAGTTAATTTATTATATTTATTGAATAAAAGTGCCGCTTTTGTACGCCTCCAGCGGTCCTTATGGAGGCATCGGTAAATAATATCAACAAAGGGGTGTATCTATCAATCTGTCGTCTTGTAGATCCTCCTCTCTGGCTGCAAAGCATGGCCAATGAGGGTGGTTGATCGGTTGAAGCTGAAAGTTTTTGAAAATGACTGCCTCTTCCGTATCTTGCATTGCCGACAGACTGACCATGTTCCATGTTCTCCGTCAACACCTCAAGTCTCTGCCATTTGTCCTGTCACAGCGACGTTTTCTGATGGTTTGGGCATGAAGCTCGTCACCCGAAGGGAGAGCTAATTTGCAATGTAATACCTCTTAGCTCTCCGCCTGGATGGTGCAGCATGTCGGTGGACAGTTGAGTACCTGAACAATAACCATCAAGGAGGACTTCGCTGAGCTTTCGCGTCCACAGGTGGTCGGCCTTCGCCGGTGGAACGTGATTGGTTAGTCATTTTGTATGACCTTGCTCAGGACCACTATGCATGGACCACCATGTTTCGGGATATAGTGTAAGTCAGGGAAGAAGCCGACTTAACCCAACCAGAGTTAACAATGTTACAACAATTTCTCTTTGGTCTGCCATACATTTAAACATGCTAGAAATACAATATGTTCTAAACAAAGCAAAGATGTTTTATTTCATTTTAATTCAATTTATATATATATATATGTATATATATATATATATATATATATATATATATATATTAGAGGTGGGCGGTTTTACCGAAAAACCATGGTTTTTCGGTTTCGTCTCCATACCAAATACTGAATCGTTTTTTTTTTTGTTTTTTTTAAACCGTTACCGTTCGGTATTGTGTTTTTACTACAGTAAGCCACCATATACAAGGAAACACGGTTGAAAAGATTTTCCGATTTGAATAAAATTGAATATTACCAAAAAATGTTATATTAGTAAGAGGACAGATTGAACAAATATGATAAAAACATTTATTTAATTGACTTGTAGGAAGAAATCTTTGTTTACAGTTTGTTTATCATCGACATTTTGAATTTTCAAATGAAAAAAAGAGAAATACGACAGACATGACATCGTATTTTTAGCATAAACTATTTTCAAATGAAAAAGAAAAAATCAAACGCGTTCCGTATGATGTCGAAAATCTATTTGATTCAACTCAGAATTGTAAAATAATTATTTATGTTTGTTTCAGAGTTATCTAAAAAAATAAGTTATTAAAATGAAATTTAAAAAAAATACTTGTTGTAAAAGTAAATAAACGAAAAGTAGCGAGCGAGTATAAACATTTAAAAAGAAAAAAAGTAGTTGCCAATGCTAGTATCACTTTATTCGGATTTTTTAAATTATTTTAAACATAAGGCATTTCATTGTTTACTTTTGAAAAGCCACCTCATACATAAATTGTCATTTCTAGAGAACTATCTCTCAACTATACCGTTTTCTCTCCCAAAAATGGGTTATTCAAAAAGTAGACTATGCAACGATTTATATTTTACTAAATTGTTAATATGGTATTTATTTAGAGTTGACAATTTATTCGAAAGTTTGATTATTAAACTTTAATCCAAGTCATGAATTCTATGACTAAAATTACCTTAAAGCTTAAAAAATGACTTTAGGTGAATTAATAATCTCTACTTTTTTTTAACCATCCTTCCTTTTCCCTTGGCGCGGTTTTCGGGTGTACTACTAGTCTTTTATGCATGTCTATAAAGTTTTATTACCTTGTCTTAAGAACAAATATTAGCTTCTGATGGGTTAAAGAATTAGATAGAATGTATATTCAAACTCAGTTTTATTCTTCAGAAATCTTTCATGAATCTTTGGTCACTGTTTTAACGAGTTAACTGTTGAAAAGGTATCAGAACTTTGATTACAACAGTCAACACCTTAAAACTTATATGATTCATATCATGGAGAATGATTCAGTCACAAAATTATCGAAACAGTGGCATAATTCAACTAAACGTTGAATAATAACTAATCATCACACAAGAGAATGAATAGCTTCCATAGTAAAAAAAATTTTTCTCAAAAAAAACGAAAAACCGAACCGTAAACCGAGGTTTTAAGTGAAAAAAACCGATACCGAAACCAAAATTTCAAAACCGCATAACTCTAATATATATATATATATATATATATATATATATAGCTCTAAATATAGTTTTGTACTTAGTACATAATTCCCGCCAAAACCTTCTATAATACTAACACATGGTCTGTACCTGATTAACCTCATTCCCCTCAAGATGGACCCGGATGGGTCTGAAAGTACTTGGGAGACAAATCCAAACTATGGCAAATTCATCAGCCAATTCCCTTCCGAAACTAAGATCCTGATTCGGACTATTGAAAGGATCTACCAAAGGATATCTAGACATGAGTTGTCTCTTATATTCAACAATACTTGCCTGCAAGAGAAGATACTGCCTAGATATACATACATATATATATATATAAATATATATATATATATATATATATATATAATATATATATATATATATATATATATATATATGTATATATGTATTAAATTCCCGAAACAGTTTTTCATGGTAAACAACTGATGATCCCTTAAAATAGTGTTAGAAACAAACTAATATAATAACTGTAAAAAATAAATTGACTTACATGAGTGATTTTCCACTGGAAGACTTGGGACTATAAGTTTGTTTTTTTTGTTTTTTTTTTAATATAGTTTTAATGGTTGAGAAACTTCCGAGACTATATATATATATATATATATATATATATATTATTCACCCGGTATTACCCATGTGTTGATATATTGCTGGTTGGAAATAATTTCAAATATAGTTATGTTTACAATTTTTGCTTTGAAAGAAGAGTTAAAAATAACATTTTATGAGGTCAAGAAAAAGAAAATTTGGAGACGTCAACAAATAGTTTTTGTGAGTTTTATTTTTTTTCTTATTTAAAGATTTTCAAATTATCGCCTCAGTCCATTCGGAATATAACTTTTAAATGTTGACAAAGTAGCAGACTTCACCTTTTGAATAGATTAAAAAAAAAAAAAACATTGAAAACTTTAAATTTGAAAAAAAAAAAAAAAAAGACCCAATCTACTTGTTATTTATAAAATAACTTTTTCTTCAAAACACCACCACGCTAACATTTTTTAAATTACTTGACATCATATTACAAATGTTATTTTTAACTTTTCTTTCAAGACAAAAATTGTAAGCATGACCATATTTGAAATTATTTTTTCCTAAGAAACCAGCAATTTATCTCCACGCGGGCAACGCCGAGTGAATACCACTAGTATGTATGTAAATAAATATATATATATATATATATATATAAATATATATATATTAAAGTATTTAATTTGTTCAAATGGATGAGAAAATTAAACTTTTAATCAGTTTTTTGAATAATATGTTAAGTGTATAATACTTTAAATAAAATGAAAAATTATTGAATTTAATCAAAATAAATGGTTTTGTACAATTACTACATAATTGTACATTATTGATTTAGCTTAGTTTTTCTCTTCTTTTTGTATGTTTTCACATACATGAGTTTAAAAAAAAGTATCCTTATTTTTTATTTATTTTTTTTTTTTTTAACATAGTTCACCCCAAACAAGGCAGGCCGCCACTGTAGATGTAAGGGGCTACTGAGAAAAAAGAAAAGGGGAGAAGATAGGGGGCGGTCAACCTAGACTGGGATCTGCGCAGCGAGATGTCTGTTTACATTAGTTTTAAACTTCTGCATGTCTGTACTGTCGGAGAAACAGGGGGCAGGAAGGGAGTTCCAGTGGCCAGCAGTACGAGGAAAGAAGCTATTTGAGTAGAAGGCTCTCTGACATCTGGGGACCTCCACAGTGAATGAGTGAGATTTAGTTGATTGTCGAGTTAGTCTAGTGAATTTTCGTCGAGGGGGCACCAGAATAGTGACTTTGATACAATCTGTTTGAAATGGGGAAAATTCATCTCCCCCAATGGATGGGAACAACAATACTTGCATAATCCTAACAAATTAGTGTTAAAAAATATGTTCTGACTGCTAAATATTAAAAAAGAACTGAAACTAGGTTTAACAGTCGACTGCTGATTACTTTTTTTTTCTATTAAATATTGGAGCAATTGTGAAAGTTTGCACATAAATTAAAGAGAGAATCAGTCGAAGGGAGAGGTGTGTTCAAAAAATAACATGGGAAAGAAAGAATTTTTTAAATTTCAAAAAAAATTTTTTTTTTTTTTTAGATGTTACACACTTTAACTGTTCTATTTTCTAGCCTTGCTAGTCTTGTATGAAATAGTGAATATCTTTCAGAGTTAGACTTAACTGCGTTTCAGCTAAGATTTCAGGTGGACTGTAAGTTATGTTTACTGATTGATATACTCAATGAATTGTCATGTTTCGAATGCTAGATGCTTTCTCATTGGCTCAAATTGCTAACTTCAAAGGGGTCTGCATCTGTGATCCATCTACCCGGCCCACTCCGTTCAAATGTTCTGAAACTTTAACTCTTCATCACTTCCTTCTGAGATTTGTTCAAGAATAAAGGAAGGAATGCCGGTATTAGTCGCTCTACACACACTCCTTCCAACCAAACCCATCCACCAATGTGTGTGTATGTGCATAGCGCACATGTTTCTCTTTCTCTCTGTGTGTGTTGCTTTCAAACCAGATGCTTAGTTGGCAAGACTTATTCTATTATCTTTTTTCTTTTTTACACTATGTATTTTGCTTCCTTGTATTTTTTACTTTGTTCCATAAAGAATTCTATAGCCTATGCTTTAATACAACTAAAAACTGAGAAATTTAATTTTCTTTACTTATAATTTCTATCAGTCTTCAGATTTCTTTGAATTGCATTAAATGAATAAAGAAATTTGATTTCCTTTTATACTTTCGGTTCTTTTTAAGAAGTTGCACGTTGAATTGAATTGACATTAGATGTGTGCATCTTATTATAATGGAGATGATGTGTCTGCCTAACTGAAATCGTGTCACCATATACTTCACAAATTCTTTACCTCATATTTCAAATGATTTTAGTTTAAAAAATTTATTATCAAGAAATAATGTCTTGTTATTTACACTGTTGTCCTTATCTATCTACTATATTATGATACCCACATCAGTTTATATATACAACAAAATCCTTGTTCGGAATGCATGGTATAGCTAATTTAATTTTATTAAAAAAAGATTGTATTTTGCTGATCGTTTATGTTTCTAAGATAAAGAAAAGTTATAAAATAAAAAAAAAGGACAGACAATAACTTTAAAAAGGAGGTTGAAAAGAAGAAAAATACTTTACATTCTTTTCATTCCCTTGTAAATAAATAGGTCTAGATTTTAAATATTTTATCAACTAAAATTTAGTGAAAATAATTATTCTACTTCTCTCATATTAATAAAAGCATAAAGTAGTGTAAATCTTTAAAAAAAAAAAAATGTTTTTATTAAAATTAAATATTCTACTCAGATTCACATATTTATCAAGTCAATGTTTATTTTTTAGTAAACATTTGATGAAATAGTCAAAGTAAAGGAGAAATTAGCACAGCAAAAAAGGATTTGTAGCATTAGAATTTAGTTGTTTATTCATTGATTATATATATTTAATTTTATTCATTATAGCAACTTTTAATTTTATTGTTTATCATTCTCTTTTAAAAAATTAACCAAATATTAGATTTAATAAATTAATAAAAAGTGGCACTAATTTCTGTTATTTTCAAAAACAAAGGTCGAAGTTAAATATCGCTTAATTCAAATCTTTAAAAAAAAATTTTTTTTTTAATTGAACAAACAGCGAAATTCAACAAACATTTTTGTTATGTCATCTTTTGAAACGAGGATGTCAAGAAAATAACTTCCAGTTAACAACTCTCTTCTGTTTATCGATTTTGTTTTCTAAACACTTTCTTTGCGGTTAAGAGTAAGTTTATATTACTAAACATCTATGCTAGTATCAATAATAATAATAATCCTCTCTTATGGTTGCTGTTAGTTACAAAAACCAGAACTTAATGATTCTCTATTAACTAAGATGAGGAAAGCAATTTGAATAAATCTTAGTGGATCATTCTAATATTAATATGCTAGTATGTACATTCACCCCTTCCTTTTGTGTTATAATTTCATTAGTATGAAGAAGTGGGAAGTGGTGGAACTGAACCTTTTGTTGGAATCAGTAAAACCTGTCATTCCATCAAAAAATTTCTATATTATATAAAGACATATTCCTTCTTTTTTTTTTTTTTTTTTTTGTAATAACTTTCATGTATTTTATGGAAGAGAAATTAATATTAAACTATATTACTGTGGATTTGGCAAATCCCAGGTATTTCAATTGTTAACTTGATTTGACTAAGAAACGTTTTCTTTTAAATCAAATACTAAACATATTTTAATGCACTAATTTGAAACAATAATTTCAAATACTGCACAATTTCCACATGTCTACCTTGTAATGATAATTTCTCATCTGAGAAATGGTCGCAGTATTGGGTCTATGAAAACGAAGACTGACAAAACAGGTACATACACGGTTTGTCTGAAAAGTAACAGGACTTCTATGCACTGTGAGAAGGATTTTTCTGTGATGGGCCTCAACTCCGTTATTACGACCCTTATAATATCATCTACACCTACAAAACAGATCCTCTAAATCTTTTTGAGCTTGCGGGAAAGAAAAAAGTGTAAATAGGTAGTACAGCAACGTCATTCTTAACAAGGCACTGTCAGAGGGTTGTGAGCAGGTGCATTGTTGTGATGAAAAAGTGTAAACAAAAACATGAGTAAAAATACAATGGTTGCAGAAAGCTAAGATTTCAGTTATATACTCCAAAGGTATCATGTTAGATAACACAATTTGTCAATTGCTCGCTCATATAGCACACAATCCTGTTACTTTTCAGACCCACCTAAGTTTGTATAACTCGGTGGATCATGAGTAACCATCTCAGAAATGTAGACAAAAATGGTTATTGTCATCAATATTGCTATAATTATCATCAGCATCATCATTATCAATATAAAACAAAAAAGACATAGAAAACTTGATCTTTCTTACAACCTGAGTATGTATAAGCGATGTAATTTTGTATTATCTCCTCACGTGACTTCTCAGTTTGTCATAAAAAATGACAAATTAATAATTGTGATTCAAAACGAATACACCCCTCTCTGTTTCTTTTTTGTGTGTTTAATGCGTGCGCATCTTATCCATCTGCGTAATCTCATATATTCTGGAAGAAGCAAGTTGTTTCTAAAGGTTTGTGGCATGGACTAAACAAGGGGGGGGGGGGGCTTTTATTATTTGTGCACAATTCTCCAATGATAATTACATGGTTAGGATCCATAAAGAGAAAACGACACCGACAGGTTCTGGTCCTGTTAGGAAGGAATTAGCTTCACCATCTTTCAAAATCCTCAGGCTATTCACTTAAATTTTAAAAAAAAATTAAAAAATTAAAAAACAGTTTGAATGAAATCCTGTTCAGACACAGACCAATATTCATTTAATATAACATTTTTTATTGAAATCTACAATATATATCAGTTATTTTTCTGTAGCATTCAAAAGTATTTTCATCAATGGGAGGATCACAAGAGTCGTGTCTGTTATATGAAAGTCTCAACGACAATCTAAAACACACAGAAGACTATTTAAAAAAAATTTTTTTAGTAGATGTTGAACTAACCCTTGCAAGGGATTCTAGATAACACTGCAACATACTGATCTGAACTATGTATAGCATCAAAGCAAATTGCCTCTGGGGACTAAGACTTACCTTTTATTTGTTTTGCATGCCCTCGTGCTCACCAGGAATATTGTATTTTGCACACTCAGCCAGTCTTAATCGGGCTCAGCCATGTCATTCTAGCGTTAATGTTTGTGGTTACTTTGCCCCTAAAGTTTGTTCATCACATTTTCTTAACATTTTCAGAAAACAAAACAATTGTTCTTCTCTTCTTGAATAATAGAATAAAACATCCAAAGTTAATAATTTTATTTCTGTTCAATAAATAAAATTATGTATGACAGCCAAATTGAACCAGTCTGATATTCACAGGATATTTATACCCTTTTGATGACTTAGAGAAATTGAAAGGTTGGACATGAATAAATAAACAATTATAAATTTTGGAGTGGAAAAAATAGGTCTCCCGAAAAAGTTGAGGAAACAACCAATGAGAGTTTTTGATTACCTTGTTTTTATTTATATTCTATGGGTTGTTTGGCTTACAGTGACAAGTTGACGTTTTGGTCTTTGCGACCTCATCAGGATCAATTATCCTTGTAGAGTTCAATAATAAATTCGCTCTAAGCAGGTGCAAACCTCGACTTGTCAGAGTAAGTCAAGCAACCCATATATATGTACAAACTCTACTAGTAACTACTTTAGTATCGAGCACTATTAGATCAGATATATGCCAAATTTATTACCTTGTAATCAGTCTAAACTTATTCTGTATATGTAATTAAGTAAACAAAAGAATGTATTTCCGACAGTATGGTATGAATAAATGCTGTCTTTTGGGTGGACACTCATTTTTGCATTATTAAATGAAATGGTTAATTTATCTACAGGACTGGGAACATAGAAAATTCACAAAGAGAAAAAAAGGTAATGTTATATATAACCGTGTTGGAAATATATTCATTTGTTTACAAGTTCACCACTAATGCACATCGAAGAGAAATGGTTTAATAATGTGAATAAACAAACATATTGTTCCACAAACCAAGAGATTTGAGTTATCTGTATAAGTTTGGTTTCACTCACCGTTGATAAAAATGATGCCAGCTAAAAGTGGTCCCGCTTGATAGGCACTGGCTTGAATCCTGTACGTATCTCCTTTTTCTGTTTTTCAATTTTCTATGTGCCCAGCCTATGCCAACACGAATGTGCACCAAAAAAAAATATTAGGTATTCCAAACCAAAATTTTATTTTCATATCATAAGACTTTTAATGTGGCCATATAGATCTTTGCAAAACATAAACAATGATACCAAATTTATTTTGGTAGCTCAATTAGCCATCACGTTATGACCGCTCAATGTGTGAAAATTAGAAAATTTGCCTTGTGTACTAGATGCCAATTTTTACAGTGTATAACTAAGAATGCAGACTTCAAACGAGTGAAAAAATCTTCATAAATGTTATATCATTTTGTGGTAAATGGAAATTAATCAAAATGAAAGCAATAATTATTAGATCGAACTGGGGAATAATCCTATTACCACTCAAAAAAAAAATGACACAGAATCACAACATTGACTGTTCATATAAGATTCATTTCAAGAGCTAACATATTGAATCCTAATGATTCAAAGCACATTAGAGATCAAGCGGAGTTTTTCTTTTAATGATAAATTTAAAAAAAAAAAAAACCCTTAAATTTGGACCATGTAAAATGGATGCAAAAAAAATGTTAGTATTTCATTCACTAAATGTTTCAATTTAGATTCTTTTTTTGTGAAAGACAATTTAAAAGCTTATGTTAATCTAACCATATTAACGAATTGCCATTTTTCACTTTAAGATGGGACAATATTTATATGTATAAAAATACACAATATCGCACACATCATATTTAAAAAAAAAAAAAAAAAAAAATTTTTTTAAATAAAAAAATTTTCACATAAAAAATGAATCATCTGTCACCGAAAATAGTAACCTAACTTGAAGTAGCCTGCTTAAAAAAAAGTTCAATTTTGTTAACATCCAAATTTTATCAAAATAACCATTAAAAATAAAAAAAAAAAATCTATTTTAAATTGAAGAGAATTTCATTATATTTACCAGTTTTCGCACTTTAAACTAGGCTGGTTTGTGATATCTACTAATATATAATATTAAGTCGGTGGAATTTTCAAAGTTAGACCTAAATAGCAATGCATCTGACAAATCGATATTTGATTCTGGCTACTCATTTTGGCTAAGATCAAAGTGTAGTATCTGTTCCGATGGATACTGCACCCCCTACTGGTGTTGTCTTGGCCTTCGGGTCTTGATTTACGCCCGTCAATGGGTCTTGCCTCCCCTCTTTGGGGAGGAGTAAGTTTATTGCTTACTGCCTGAGGCGTCCCTACCGGGGAATGCCGATTGGGCTGCCCAGGCAATTTTTAAACCCCACTTTCCCGACCCGACCTTGGGTCTCATCTTACTTGTGGGAGTAAGATAAAAACTGGCCTTGTGCCTAACTCCTGGAGAGGAGTAAATCAATACTCATTTATGTACATTTTCACACTGTTCTTTACATAAAAACAAAGATATTACAATTGATTTCATTGGGCCCGATCATTTTAGTATCATACGTTGCTCGAGATTCATCTTTTTTTTACAAATAGAAAATGCAAAATGATGTTTAGAACCACTTGGTATGGCATCCGATTTTTTTTGTAACATTTATTGATTGCAATAAATCATCACTAAAGAAGTCTCCATTTATCTATTAATAAAAATCTTCTCTTTTTTGTTTACGTTCAGACTACGTTTACAAATTTAAAATTCAAACACTTCTTATATATATGATTATTTATTCACAATTTCTTGATTAGTGTCGTCTACAACCAGTAAAAACGTACACATAAATAATGCCTGTTAGCATAAAAATTTTCTTAAACATTTTCATATTAATACACATTAAATAATGCTCATTTCTTTGTGCACAAGCAAAACTCTAAAATGATGTATACATCACAATGACATTTCATTAAAACATATTCAGGTTACGATCTGTTTATCTACCGCTAGATTTGGTTAGCGTCAGTGATCATTGGGTTTCTTTCGTTTTGCTATTTTTAACCACTGTGGAGGAAACCATTCGTTTTCATTTAATTTTTTGTTAAGTTTTCTGATTCCTTAATTCCCAGTAGCTCTCATTGAGTGACCGTACACATACTGTGCTTATAATTGATAAAAGAAATAAGTGTGTTCCTTAATATGCATAAATTGGGTTGAATTTTTATTAATAGATAAATGGAGACTTCTTTATTGATGATTTATGGCAATCAATACATGTTACAAATAAAATTGGATGACATCAGGAGGTTCTATTTTATGCATAAGCTGGTCATATTGGAAATATCCCAGATCATGTGTTCTATTATGCTAAAACTCATTGGTAACTAGCATAATTAATCAGTTTTACAATCTGTATTGTGTGGTCTCCTATGTTCAATTATCATGCAAAGTTTTATTGTGTTGTGTTGGAATGGCTTTGGATCTATATAATAAATTGACAAATTCAAGCAATTTGCATGTACTAAATTTTGTGCAAAACTCGCTAATCTGCTACCGGGACTCTTAAAATGTTCCATTAGGTTTTTAGTGTACATTCTATAGAGAAAACAAGTTTTTAGAATAACCAGCAAGTCTCAAGGCTGATTCAGTGTCCAATGAAGATGATCATTCAGAAATTACCATTTACCAATAAACACTTAGAAACTCCAAAGCTATTGGTTAGAATTGCACCAAATGTGGAAAAAAGAACCCTTGGGATCCTAAATCTAATCAAATTAAAAATATTAATTATATAAAGCCACAATAATCCCTTTGCAAGGAGCAGTTTTTATTCTAGTGATTGAGATCATGAAAGATTTTTGTCAAATTTACAATCCCTGTCAAAAATGAGAATACAATTTGAACTCGTATATATAAAAGATTATTGAATGATATCTATTATATGAAATTATTTTTGTCTGCCTGTGCACATGTATGAATCTGCCTCTGTGTGTATGAGTGAGTGTGTGTGTTTGTGTAATATATATATATATATATATATATATAATTACACCTTGTAATAGTTTGGGGTGGTGGTGGTGATCGTTGTGATGGAGAAGAACCTCTTGGAAACGACCGTACGCCATAATAAACTTGTTGTTCTAATTCTTTGAACAATTGGAATCTTATAATTAATTAAATTTCCTTTTATATATATATATATATATATATATATATATATATATATATATATATATATATATATGTGTGTGTGTATTCTAGCAGGATCCATGTCCTGGCGTTGCCTGGGGTAAAATATAAAATACGGAAATGGGTTATTTAAACATGTTTTCTCAGTGTAGAATGATTTCTTCTTCACTGACCGAGGACAGAAAAGATAAAGTATTGTATACTACACTTTAATAGTAATTCTATTTTGAAAAGGGGGAAAAAAATAAACTGAAACGGGGGAAAACTATTGTAAAATCGGCAAATATTTAAATCGAGGACAGAGTAAGAGATGTGAGCAGTGGCAGTCATGAAAAGTTCTGCCGGCTAAAATCAATGTAGTATTATGTATGAAATCTGAAGAAACACACTTTTTAAATGAGTAAATATTAGATACGTGCAAAATGAATGGCCGATCCCCAAAATGTAAAAGACATCTTGACTCCTCTTTTCAGTTAAAAATTCAGCAAAATTTAGGAAATCAACCAATTTTTATGAAATTGTCAGTATGTATTAATTAACGACCACGAAATCTAATGAACCCATTTTTTTTTTCTTAATTTTTACTGAAAATGTATTTTGTATAAATAAAAAACACCTTTTACTAAAGTTATATCTCAAAGTACTAAAAACAACGCCTAAATTTATTTTTATTTTTTATGAAAATAAAGCACCGTATATGTTAAGTAAAAAAAATATTTAAAAAAATATTTCTTATATATTATGAAAAACCATCTTAAAGTCTTTTAATAAAATCAATATTACTCGTAGAAAAATTAATTTCTCGAATTAATGATATTATCATTGAATTAAGCATTGTTTATTCAATATTTTCACCAAAAAAATATAATTGCAAAACATATTTTATGTGATTTTAATGATAACAGTTTATGGTAAATATTAAAAAGTGGTATTCTAATATTTCCCTTGTGTACATGAACGTATCATCATCAGCGTAAGAATTTTTTTTTATAATCTTGAAAATAACAAAAATTAATAAATAAATTGAGAATCTGGGCCATAATGAAAAAAAAAGAATTTAAAAAATGGGTTAATTTCTTACTAACGATTGACTAGGAGAGATATGGATGCCCAGTTCTGCAATAAACAGACAGGATTTGCACTCCACTCACCACCCGCCATCATCCAAATTTTATTTTCAGAGATTCATCAACTTAGTTTCACAATTCACTTTTTTCAACTACACATGCAAAATAAAAGCAATCTTTGTGATTATCATAAATAATGGATAAGTCACTTGGACGGTATAGAAGAAGTTAAGCGAATTGTAACTGATTTGAATTTTTTTCTTAATTTAACTATATTTCTTTAACATTTTATGTTTAATAAGTCTTGATTAGTATCATCTAGGGAAATTAAATCTCATTGAGCTAAATGAAATATCAGGGTGGAAAGAAAGTAATGTTGTTTTTGTCCAACACATTTATTTCATCTGAAACATTATTTGGGCATTTTTCATCTTTACAATAATTTCCCTCATTTTCTATGACTTCTGTCCAACGATCAACTAACTTCTTAATGCCTTCTTCAAAAATATTTCTCTGATTTTTGAGTGAAAAATAAATTCAGGTCATTTTTGAGTTGGTTGTCATTTTCATAAATTTTATTGTTTAAGTGATGCTGCAACGATCGGAAAAGATGGTAGTTGGATGGAGCAATGTAAGGTGAATAAGGTGAATGAGGCAAAACTTCCCTATTGAAACCTTTTCCTGAGTGAGTTTTGCTGTGTGAGGTCTCGCGTTATCATGCTGAAGCACTACACCCTTCCTATTGAGTAATGCTGGTCGTTTTTGATAGACTAATTCTTAGATCATCCAGCTGCGAACAATATTTTACTGCTTTGATTCTTTGATTAGGCTCTAGTAACTCATAATGAATCAGTCCTCTCATGTCCCACCATAAAGAGAGCATAACCTTCTTTGGGTGTAGTTCTTTGGTGTTGGGTATTCTTGTAAAGAACCCGTTTTTCATCTCCAGTCACAATTCTTTGCAAAAATGGTTCTCGATGATTCCTGGAAAGCAAAGATGTGCAAACAGTCAATCTTTGATTTTGTTGAGCGTCGGTCAAATTGTGGGGAACCCAGAATCCAAGTTTTTAAACCTTTCCAAACTTGTAAAGGCATGAAATAATTGTGGTATGGGTTGTATTGAATTGTTGAGTTAATTCTCTGCTGGTTAACTTTGGATTGGCCTCCACAGCGTCTTTAATGGCGTCTTTATCAATTGATTTTGGCCTTCCCAAACGTCGCCGATCTGACAGGTTAAAGTCTCCAGAAGAAAGTTTTGACATTTTCGATCATTCAGAACATTTATCCCATAGACAGATCAAATATTTCTTGTAGCTTCTGCAGCTGAGTTTCATTTTTTTGAATTCATAGAGCATGCAATGTCTCAGATGTTCCTCACTAATATCCATTTTTTGACGGCTGAGACCGTTAAACTTAATATTTTCCAACTAATTAGTATACTTGAAAGGCAAAGCAAGATATTAGACACCAATTCACCAAAAAATCTAGAACTGTGTACAACTTAGGAGGCTGCAAAGTTATGAAATAAAAAATACGACATTACTTTCTTTCCAACCTGATATTAAATGGTATTAATAGGTAAAACAATTAAAACTATAGAAGTACCTTTTTCAAAAAGTAATTAATTGTTTATATTTAGTCTTTTAAAACTAAAGTGCTAGTGCAGATTAGGACCCAAGTTAAAATCAACTTGGCGTCGTCAGGGTCAGCATATGTTTAACGTAAGATTTAGGGTTAGCTTGGGTTCTAATCTGCACCAGTACAAAACTAGAAATAAGGGAAAATTATTACAAAACCATCTGTTTAAGATAATAAAATGGGAAATTGTGGTTCAGGTCTTCCATACTTGTCAATTTAATGTAGACATTTTTTATAACCTTAAAAAATAAAAGAATTAAGGTATAATCATTTTTCAATTTCTATAAACTATTACAAAACCATATCTTCTATATAAAATAATAAAACCAAATATTACTGCAGTTCATGTCTTCCATACATTGAGATTTGGTAGCTATATTTTGTGTTTACAATTATATACAAACGTTTTAACATAACTTTTACTTTTTTGGGATAATTAAGCAATTTTTATTTTTTATTTTTTTTAATTCACTATTTTCAGACTTTAATTTCATAATTATCTTTGAAATAGTTCCAGAAAATTGATATTTATCTTTCCAGCAAATTTTAAAAAAATGTTTTATTGAATCTGCAATTTTAATTAATTTGTTTTGTTTTTTTGGGGGGTTTTTTTCACACGTAAATATACATTTTTTTTTCTTTTTGGATATTAATTTTAGGCTTTCATCTTTCAAACAATCAAAATTTAAACGAAAACTACTTTAAAAATGTATGATAAGTCATTTTTAATAACTATAGTCAATAGAAGTGATGGCCATTTTTGCACGTACCTAGTAAATATTCTAGTGTTATCGGCTTATTTCCTAAATGATATGTTTCATTGGATTAGATTCAATAAAAATAAGTAAAGTCTGTTAGTGACTTATATAAAAAGAATTTAAATAAGAATATGTATAAATAAAAGTATTGGTGTAAAAAAAAATAACACTTGTGTTTTCACAACGCAAGTTTATTTAAGAAAACACTTAAGTCTTGAATAAAGTTTTGTATTTTTTTTTACATTACAATATCCAAGAAATCTGAGTATCCACTTTAATGAAACAAATAATTATATAAGTATTTTAATTTTTTGAAGTAAAGTTATATATATATAAAACAAATCAAAGACAAATAAGATTTCAATTTGTTTTTTTGTTTTCATGAGTCGCTGATGATTTGAATTAAGCTCTAACAACCTTTTTTACCAAAAATAAAAGGTTAGCCTATCTCAATGAAACCATGGTACGTCTCTGAAGTATGTAACGTATAGTTTTTAAATAAATAATTTGTATATTAGCTCTCAGATTTTTTATGATCGAGCACTTTATGGATTTCTTTTCAATATACACCAAAGCAATATATATGTGTTTGTGTTTTATATATTTTATTTATTTTTATTTTTTTTAAATAAATAGAATTTCAAAATATTTGTCTCTGATGAATATGTATTTTACTGTTGAATTGATAACAGATTCCTGCCTGCAAATACATGCATTTTGTACATTCCTATCTGCAGTTTGTCACAGAAAGAAAAACATGTTCAAGCATTGCAGGAGATTTTTTCCCACGTGCAATCCTTCATTTCTCTTGGTGTGTCCATTTCAATTAGAAACCTCCCTGCCATCCCCTTCCAAACATCACCTCCTGTGAAACTTAATTCCATCACCTCCCACCTCAAAGAATTTCTGATTGTATCATAACAAAAAAAAAACAGCCCATTGGAAGTGGCATGTATTATTTGATCTCCACCTAATCAATACTTAATTGGTCACTGACATCGCTAATCAGGCGTCCCATAACACAATGGATGTATTTTAGTGGGCATATAAATAAAACATGATTTAATTGTCAAGAAAAATAACGGGCATAGTGGGGGGAGGGGGGCACTAAAAATGTTTCATCTGGGGATTCTTGGGGGGGGGGGGTCCTGCAATTAAATATTTTTTGTAGATGTGTTCAAACATCTCTCTGTCCATCAGTCAGTCACTGTTTAAAATGTAAAATAGTCGTTTTCTTACTTAATTTTTTTTGCTTGGAATATGTCCATTCCTGATTTCTTTTTTTTTTTCTTTCCTTTTTTCTCCTTTTTTTAATTATATAGCGATTTAATTTTTCAAAGGAAACAAATAACAAAGAAAAGAAAGCACTGTTAAATAATTATTTTTTTATTTCATAACATTTATTTTAAATTAAGTTACAATTTTCAATAAAGCAAGATTCGTGTTTGTTTACTGTTCATATTTCAGGCCTCCAATTTCAGCTTTATGACTCTTAAAAAGGTGTGTTCATAACAAATACTAAAAAATACTTAAAAAAACAAAAATCAATTAATAATAACAAAGAAAGCAAAATAAAATAAAATAAAACTTTTAAGTGTTTTTTTTTTTTGTCTGTTAAAGTATTAGCTTCTGACTAGAAGTGAACAGTTATATCTGAAAAATTGCAGTTTTTTTGTTTGTTTTACTTGTATACCGGAAATCAAACTGATTTTTTCGAAACCAAAATCGTTCGGTATAGTGATGTTATCAAACGACCTTATCCAAGGAAATGCGGTGAAAATAAATTAACTTGTACGAGGAAAGGTTGAACAAAAATTTTATATTCATTTTAATGAATATTAGAATAGGTAATAATAAATTTCTGAAATCTATTTGTTTACATTTTAGTCTAGAACATCAATTACATACATTTCATTTTAAATAGGGCTTTGGCCTTAGTCAAAGTGGAGTATGGTTTCATCCGGTCCTAGGTAATCCTCCCAGGCATTACCTTCTCTTTCAGAAGGGGGTTGGTTTATCACTGGATATCTGAGGCATCCAACCAGGGAATGCTGAAGGATCCAATCATGGCAAAATTTACACTCACCCAAAGTGCTTCCTTTTTGGGGAAGCTGGATTCCCCACTATAAACTGACCTTAACGTTACTACAGTGGGAGGCAGATAAATATACTTAAATCGACCGCTCTCCTTGAAAAGGAAAGAAGACTACTTATATGTCAAAAAGTCAGATCAGTCTGATGTATTTATGTTATAAACAGGATCCTCCATCCAATATAATAGAAAATTTATGTATAAAAAGTAGCGAGTAAAAATAAAATAAAAATATTTTCCAGTTTCGCATTAAATTTTCTTTTTGTTATTTTAACTGTAGAGAAATTGTTGATTTGTTAAGCACCCCACACACACCTCCTCCACTTATAAACTGTAATTTCTGGAGAGTTATTTAGTTTGATAACTTCCTTTAGTTTAGAGGTATTTAGTCCAGATATGGTATTGGCGTTAGGAAAATCATGATTTATATATTTATTATATGTATTGTTTTTATTTTATAATTATTTTTTTATTTAAATTTTTTTTTTTTTTTTTTTTTTTTTGAAAACACCTCCAATAATTTTTTTGTTAAAATAAATAATTAAAAAAATTTGAACAGAATGGACATTACAGTATTATTCTTATTGTAAATATTGCATTGAAAATATATATCAGTTAATGATTTTAAATTAATAATTTTTAAATAAAAATATGTAACATAACAATAAATACATTAATCATTTTTTTTTTTTTTAGTTTTGAAGTACTATCCTAAAACCTGTAAATTTGAAAATTACCTGATGTTTTCTCTATCAAATCTTTTATCCAACTGAACTTGACTTTCCTATCTTCTGACGGGATCAAAGTGTAGTATTTTGTAAATAAAATTGATTTCAAATCATTGAAGATATTTAAGTAGGGCAGTCCATAGAGTAAATGTTGTGACTGTTGAAGTGATGGTAAAAGAATGAAAGGTACAGTGCTTGGACGAATAATGAGGGTATGGATCGCCTTAGTCAAAATGCATCTAGTCAAAAGTCAGATAAACAGATGACCATCGACCCACCCACTCCTCACTTTTGATGGCCTTGTGCCAAATTTGTAAAATTTGTTGGGTTTTTTTCAAAAAATAATTCAAAGTGTTATGTTCTCATTCAAAGGAGAGATTCTTCCTGACTAGGCAATTTTTATTTTGTCCCTCTCCTGAGTGCGCCTCACATTAAAAAACGGATTTGTCTAATTTTTCCCTCGTAGGGAAGCAAACAAATGAGGACACAGAAAAATGGATATATATTAGTTTATGCAAGTGTTTATTACATATTTTATCAATGTTAATAAATGGTATTTATTTACAATTGACAATTTATTCAAAGTTTTATAATTAAACTTTAATCCAAGTCATGAAAAATTATGATGGAACTTTTGCACACCCAAATGGCAGTTATTTGAAAAGACATTAACACGAAAGTTACAAAAAAAAAGTATATAGATCGTTTATTTAACAGGACAGGAAAGACACTTTTTTATTTTCATTAAAAAATTTTAATTTTTTTTTCTTTTTGTTAATTTTAAAGAGTCCAGTGTATTAAAATAAAATAAAATAAAATTTCTTTAAAAGTTTGGTGTGATATTAATTCCAGGTTCCTTAAAATATAGAAACAAAATATTAAACATACCTACTTCTCTCTAACAGTGTGTATGCTCTTTTCATATGCTATTATCACGAAAATAATTTTATTAGATTTTTGAATTATAGTACAATCCCTGTAAATAAAATGCAAATAAAAAGTGCAACAACATAAATACATTTTTTAACTTGTGCACTTAGTATTTTATTTTAGCCTTTTTATTTAAATAAATTTTAAGATTTAATCTTAAAATTTATTTAAATAAAAAAAACGCTAAATTTAAAACGACATATTTTTCACTTATATTGTACCACCACTACTACTTAACACTTAAAAAGCTATTTCTTTTTTTTTATATACTTATTAATTTGTTTTTGCATTTTTGTGTTTGAATATTAAAAATAATTAATCAAATAAAACAGGGTGATTGGATCAAATTCTTGGTTACCCATTAACTTCTAAATGTACTCAAATGACAGTTATTTCTATTTATTTTTTATTTACTGTTTCCCTTTAAGATGTATTCATGCATTTATTTTGAATATATATATATATATATATATATATATATATATATACATATAATCCAAGGATTCAAAATCAATAATACTCTGGAATTAGTGAAATCAGTTTAAAAATCTGTTGATTGGCTGTACCATTCATTCTGTGAACCACTATTTTGTTACATATATAAATTGAATATGGTTTTAAAGTAAAGTAGATAGGTGAATGGTTCAAGTATTAGAACAAAACAAAACTTTATATTTCATAGACCTTAATTTTTGTAAATATTTACAAATAAAAATCAACTAACAAATTAGAGATGTGATGTAGTTCATGGCGATATTTTTGGTTTCAAACCTGCAATGTTCATCATCCTAAGAATATACTGAGTACATACCTTACTTTGATGGTTTGCAATTGTACTGAATCAGCCAAATGCTGCATAGTCTGGACAGTAGTCGCTGGTTCCTAGTCTCCAACAGGAACATAAAAAAATAGAATTTGTCTAATTCTTATTAAAATGAGTAAAATCTCCATAAAACATAATATCACTTAATTTGAATGAATGCTATCTCTGCACATTCTTTTATTTAAATAAATATAAGTGCATTTAACTTGGCCTATATGGAAATCTATAGACTAGAACAGATAGTTTCTGCCTTTCTTTTAATCAAGTAGCAAATGATTTATCTGGTAATTTTTTTATATTCTAATATATATATATATATTACTGGTTTCATTCGAATGAATGAACATCTTCAGAAAAACTGAAGATTTTAAATTTATTGAATAATGGCAAAATATAGTAAAAATAAGACAAACAAGGATGTTTTCGACACATGCGCAACTATTTGAAAAATTGTGCGGCAAAGACGTTAATTGGGAAAAGGGAGGAGAAAAAAGAATATAACAAATGGAAACCTGGATGAAATACAGTAAAAAAAAAAATAATTTTAAAAAGTGGTACTTTAAACAGGATCAGAGTTTGTTATGCAGTGGCTAGGTATATTGCATTGTTTCAGTGCGGTTTTTGCCAGATGTTTGCTTAAGGAATAAGACCCAAGCCTAAGGTTTACGTTAGATGGTGATGAGAGAAGAATTACAGCAGCACATCCGATGCACTTGCAGTGTGGGAGAGAGAAGATTCAATCTGGAGGAGGGTGCCTTTGTTCTTTTCCTTTTCTTTCTCATCTTTTCAAAATTAATGTCTTTGCCGCACGCGTCACATAATTTTTCAAATAATAGTTACACATATGCCAAAAAAATCCCATTTTGCATCTTTTTCATGTTTTGTCGTGATTCCATAAATTTCAAATCTTAGCCTTTTCTGAAGACGTTTGTTAATCCGAACGAAACCGGTAAATATCTCGTTTTGATGAGTTTTTCCTGTGTTTAAATTATTTTTCCTTTTGTCTTTTTCATATATATATATATATATATATATATATATATATATATATATATATATGAGAGAGAGGAAAAAAAAATTGAATATCACACTATTTACCTTTGTGCTTGACTGGTCAACTTCAAGCTACAAGTTGACCCATGGCTAGTTAAGACAATTTTCATTTCCAGTATCTAAATCTCTGAGTCAAAACTGAAAAGGAGTGAAGAAAGATTTCAATTTAGTTAAGTGATTTATGACTGAAATGAGTTGTAAATAGTTTTTTAAAATAAGATAGTTTTTATTATGGTATAAACAATAGATTGAATTACATTATTATTCGGTCTTTGACTAGGATCAAAGTATAGTATCAGTTCTTTTCTCAATCAGGCACATTCTCTGAGACTGTAGCATTTTTTTATGTTTTTGTCCTAATATCCAGTGCACATTTTTTAGCAGTTGTTATTCCCCACTTTAAAAACCTACCTTGTGTTTACCTTTTGCCCTTATGGGGAGACAAGTAAATGGGAACAATGGATTGAATGGACAATATTGAGAGCTTTCAAATGAGCTTTTAAAAGAAACTGAATTTACTGAATGTATTAAGACACATCTCTCCCCTGCCTGAGATGTCTCAAAATTAACTTATAACGTGATGTACAATATTTTCCTAACTTGCAGTATAATTCTGACAAATGCACAAGCTGCCTAAAGAATTGTATTGCTTTGTATAATGAAGAGCAATGTGCTTTTTTTTCTTTTGTCAGTTTCCACTCGAATCTTTCACTTCACTTGAATTTAAACAACAATATTTAATTTAAAATAAAACTTTTCCCTGAAATAATTCAAGTTGTGTTAAAGAAAGTGAAAAAAACAACATAATCGTGAAACGACCCTCACCCTCTTAGGTTTTTACTGAGATTCACATGAATAAAAACCAGTTTCCAGCCATGGCATGGGTGATGATGTGGATATTCATTCGTTGGCGAGCAATTTCTTTTTTTTTGTCATCTACACACAATAAATGGCACATGTCAGTAAAGTAACCAACTAAAAAGGGTTTATAGATACACAATTTTATTTTTCAAATACAATTGGTAAAAATAACTGCACAGACATTGCATTGCTTATCGTACCAGGTTGAGATTCTGTCAAGAGTAGTTTATTTGCACTAATACCGGTCGGTGTGTGTGTGTGTGTGTGTGTGTGTGTGTGGGGGGGGTTATGAATACTTTCCTCTTTCCTACCCCAACTACAAACAAGACAACAAGCATGAAACATGGGTCCTTGCCATGAGGCACCTAGGTATGAAATATGGAGTTATCTGAGAGAGGCTTTGTTTGGGAGGTACTGGCTTCTCTTTCTAAAAATATGATTGTATGCTTTCATTTATTTATCTTGTCTTATAAACTAAAGATAGAGAATTCCTCTTATCTTTGACCGGAATAGCTTTAATAACAAAAGGAAGATTAAAAAGAAAATCTGTTACGTCAGTGGTTAGACCAAGTTAAAAAATAATTATTTAAAACATTTTTTTTTTTTTTTCAGTTTTAATATTTAGTCTTGATCAATATTTTTTTTTTTTTTAGTCAAATAAAGACAGGAGGTTTTACCTACTCGTTTCCATCTCGTCGTCCTGCTAGTTTAATCATTACACAATCCAGTCATGGTCACATGTCCGTTTGTCCAAACCGCCATCTTTGTTTTTCCAACCAATAACTAACAAGCAGAAATAGAACTCTTATATCTCAATACAAGGGAGATAACTTAACATTGCTGGTGTCTTCTTGTGAAGACTCCAGTTCTATAAAATACAAAACAAAAGTAAAACAAGTCATCATTGCAACAAATCTTTCAGAAGAGGCTCCCATCTTCATCAGACAATCTACGACCTGTTCTCGGCCCTGATCTATTCAGTTTGGATCTGCTCCTTCACCATAATTTCCCTCACTCTGGCCACATCAACTCTGATGCCAGTCTCTACCAGAGACACATTGTCCGTTTTACAAAGAAGTTTAGGCAATCTAGGTAGTCCGAATATCTTTTGAAGCATCGCGGCTATCAATATGCCAGCATCAACTGCTTCACTAAGAGCAAGAGTTTTTGAGGTGAATGGATTTCTGTTACACAGTCAATTTTTTTTTTGATGACCAACATATGTCACAAACAAAATGATAAAGCCATCCTATGAAGATCCATCCTTCCAACTAACATAGGTGGCATCTGAATAACAAAAAATATTCAGATTCTAAAGTTTCCCCAACTAGGGAAAAGATACGGAACCTGTTCTTGATTTTAACTTTATTGGTGACTTGTTTGCTTCGAAGAGTAACTTCACTTTCAAAGATTTTCCAATATTGCTCATTCTACACACATCAAATGATACATCTGGTCGAGTCTGAGTGGATACCCACATCATTTGACCTGTCAATCCCTTTAGCTGTCTTCTCTTAACTCAATTCATCATTTTTCCTTAATGATTTTCCTTTCTTTATGTTTATTGGGGAGATGAACCATATAGATTTTGATCTATAATACTAATCCCATTTTTTTGTTTGCTTAACATTCAATCTAAAAAATCTGATTGTTCCACTTTCATGCTTTTTTCAATTCTGCGATTACATTTTTCTGAAATAAATAATTTCCAGAGAATATGAAATCATTTACATGTATCGCCAGAGTGTCTATCTAGTCACCAATGGCATTGTGCCAAAGAAACAGTGCATTGTCATATACACTCACCATTCCTTTCAAGCAAGTTAACTCATGATTAATTCGCTTGTGCCATGAACGAAATATATCGTTTAATTCATAAATTCATCTTTTCAGCTTCCACTCCTGTGATTCTGGACACACATCAGATGGTAGTCTAAGAAATACCTCTCTCTCTCTAGCATATTACCTGAGGTAAAATCAAGAATTTGCACCTGCCACACCATTATATATACAAGACATATAGCCTCACGGCTGCACGTGGAAGAATCTGTTTTTAGGTTATGGGAATCTTCATAACCACATGCAACAAGACGAGCCATCATTATCTTTTTGTCATTCACAATTTTTTCCTGTTATCACCCAACTTGTTGATATACATTTTTTCCCCATGTCAGACACATTTTTATATTTCATGAACTTTCATATTTTCTGATTCTCTTTTCTTTGAATAAATTACATCTCCTTGTTCTTGTTCTTGTTCAGAATAAGCAAAACTGTATGTTCCTGATAACTTACTCTCTCTTTTACTAGAGGAAATTCTCTCCATTGATCAACATCATCCCACTTGATACAAAGAGGATTTTCATTCTCTGCTTCTGGTTTTATATTTAGCCAATGGCTATATTTTCCTGTTGACTTCGGTTGTGTACTCATAAACATTCCTTTTTTTTTTTCCATTCATGACTCTTTCAATTTATATCGCACAACTTTGTTTTATACTTTTATCTTTCACTTCCTTTCTATTGTTATTGTCTTTCATCTTCCTCCTTCAAGATTTCATTCATCTCATTTGAAGAATTTCTATTTTCTTCATCCCTTGGACTTCGCAATTCCTTGTCTACCTTCATCAAGTGACATGGAAAATGTTCCTCCATTTCTGATCAATAAACATTGATGTTCTTTACCCAAAACTTTAGTAGGACCATGCTATCCTTTGTAGTTTTATCTTCTAAAGTAGACACAGTAACCTGTCAATAATTCTTCATACACATAAGTCCTTACATTGGATCTCAAAGCTCATCAAATTTTTTCGCTTGATTCGGCTTCCATGAAGCTTTTTTCTCGATGCATGTAGGGCATTTAAATTTATTCTAAAAATGTCACTGATTGTTGCCGTTTCCAATACAGGTAACCGATCATTCAAAATACAAGC
The DNA here is from genome assembly GCA_963556195.1 of Sepiola atlantica. Taxonomy (NCBI): domain Eukaryota; kingdom Metazoa; phylum Mollusca; class Cephalopoda; order Sepiida; family Sepiolidae; genus Sepiola; species Sepiola atlantica. The sequence goes on from OY744522.1 coordinate 137,907,208, forward strand.
TCATTTGGACTATATCCAGAATAATTCTGAGGTGCATTTTCACACTACCAGCACAAACCAAAGCTATTTCTGGATCACATTTTCCATCATTTAATGTTTGTCCATTACTTCAGCAATTATTAAATTGTGACATTCTACAGTACCATTGCTAAATGGACTTTCTAGAGCTGTGGTGCATGTTTCAATATTTCATCTGTCAGTAGCTCTCATTATTAAACTCTCTGCCATTGTCAAATTGTTAAAAGCCACTTGTAGCTCCAAAATAAGATATCCACATTAAAAATGTTGCAAATAATTTCTTTGCTCTTTTTGGTCTTAATCAATCTGTCAGCAGAGTACCTAGTGAATGTATCAATTAAGTGCATAATCCAGCATTGGCTATGTCGATGTTTCTTTAAACCCAAACATACAGTGTCATTAAACCTGTTACCAAAAGCCAATCCTACAACTGGTCGAGGAATGGGTCTTCTAAACCTCTGACAAACTGAACAAGAATCACAAACATCTTTGATCTGATTCAGAAATTTCTTATAAAATGTTTTACTGTCTCTAGCCAAAGCTATTAATTTCTCTTTAGATGCATGAGCAAACTGCCTATGTAATTTCTCAACTTTTCTCCTGTTTTCCACTCTAGAGCATCCTTTTAAATTCTCACAATTTAACACTATGCTTGGTGCATTTTTAACCTCCAAAAGCATATTAGTTAGTGGAAGACTATAATGTCCAGGAGTCGTGATTTGTAATTTAATATATCTGCCAAAAATTCGACAGCTGTTGTTTTTTAAATTTAGTAGTATTCCTACAGTTTTCATTGATTTATGACTTAATAACAGGGGTAAATCATTTTTCACAATGTCAGCCTCAATATAACCTCTGACACCTTTTATACCCCCTACTGCTACAGGAAATTAAACTGTTTTAATAGCTTTTACCTCCACTCCATCTCCAAAACAAAATATTCTGTGAGACTTAACAGTTTCCACTAACTCCTCATTTAATGTATGAAAGAATACATTAAACCAAAGTTCTCCCACAACAGTTCGTAAACAAACAATCCAACACTGCCATACCCAATGTCTCTTTTACAAGATTGGACATTTTTACATGAAAATAAGAATCATTTATCAATGTTCACTAACATTAATCAACATTAAACAAAGTAATGTTCACTTGGTCTGAATCCACGACCGTCTTGATATTGTTTCTAGAATTGAAACTCCTACAATCTCGGTCAAAATGCCTAGTCGAATTATATTTAAAACACTGCATTATCTTACCTTGTCTGTCCGTAGGATTTATTTTATATCCCCTGTAAGGACTTTGTTCCTTGATACTTCTGTATCTATTGTAATTTACTGTTTCAACTTCTTTGATAGTAGGGACGGTTTTACATTCTGTTGATGAAATATCAGAAAACACTTTCTTCAATTTTATCTTTCATTGTTGCATATGTCAAGCTTGAACACATGGTTCTTGCTCATTTTTTGTTTTCCCCCGATACATTTGCTGCATTCAGAACAAAAAAGGTCTGGACCCCTTCTGGCAGAGTAATTCCAAATTTTCGTAGTTTTTGATACAGAAATTCATATTGTACCAAAAGTTAATTTATATTAACTCTGGCTGCTGTTTTGTAAGAATAAAACTCCTTAAATGACATATATGCCATTGTGTTTTCATTCTGTAAGTAAATTTCGTCTAATTTGTCTATAATCATATTCAACCGATTTACTCGACCGATATCCATTATTGCCAAATGTCGAACACATTCTCTTATATTTTGTGGTAGTGACAGAAATACTGTTGGGTCCTGTTTCTCTTTAGATGCATCTGTAAATATAGACCATATGCCTATATCTTGCTTCCAATGTTAGTTAACTTGTTACATAAATCCAGTCATGGACACGCATCCATTTGTCCAAACCTCCATCTGTGTTTTCCCAGCCAATAACCAACAACAACAAGCAAGGGAGACCACTCTAAAACTTATCACAAATGATAACTTAACATGTAACTGGGATCAAATGTTTAGTAAAATACACTTTTTTCGTTTCACCGCTTAAAAAAATACTCAAGACATTAATAAAGCAAAAAATCTACTTTTTTATACCAGCTTTTGGATAAATACTTGTATGTTTAAAAGAAATATTGAATTATTTATTTCTTGTAGATATAATAATTTGCTTTCTAGCAACCAATTGTCTTAATAATTGATAAGCAGTTTGCTTTTGTGATGATTTGTGAATTTCAGGAAAAAAAATATTAAAAAATTCCATTTCTGACCCTAGGTCGGCCTAAAGTAACTTCTTTTTTTCTCAGAACAAATATAGCCCACAGTAAGTAAATGAAAACAATTAATGATTTTCAATACATTACCAGATCAGATTTTTTTTAATTCTAAGATTTTCTAGAATATTTTAGTTTTATGTAGGTCTATACAGTTTCAAAAACAAAATATTCAGATTTAATCTTTTTCTTTTTCTCTACCTTACGATTGAATACAATCAATGGATTTCAATTTTTTAGCAGATATTATTTGTAGGTATAGCGTGTGAAAACAATATTCAGAATAAATCTTACTTTTTTATTTTATTCTTTTTTTTTAGTTACAAATATTGTCCTTAATATGGGCTCGGTTTGATTGAAATGTTTAGCTATTTGAGAGTAGGGTGATTTTTATCTGATAGTAAGTTTGTGGTTATTGAATTTAAAATCTAATTTTGTTATCTATCTATCTATCTCTCTCTCTCTCTCTATATATATATATATATATATAAAGTCAGTTTATATTATATTCCAATAACCATGGTTTTATTTTTTTATTTTTTCACATTTCCAAAAAATATAAAATTTCTGTGCAATATATTTTTAATGGTCCGTTTCATTTGTCTTGTGCCAAACAACATTTTTATGTCAATATCGTCTCTGCAACACTACAAAATCATCAGAAAAAAATTCAAAAAGAGTAAAAAGTTCTTGGATTAAAGTGTCTTGAAAACACTTACACTATACAGTAGTTTCATTTTATGGTGAAAACAATATATCGCACAGAAATTTAATATTTTTTGGAAATGTGAAAAAATAAAAATAATAAAATAAAACCATGGTTATTGGAATATAATATAAACTGACTTATATTTTGCTCTGTTATCAATAATTGACAAGCATTGAGCTGAATCTTCGAAGGAGACTACAAAGTAAAAGGAACTGATGGTATATGGTAATACATATATTGTCATTAATAATTATATATACAGGGTGGGCAAAAATAAGGGTCCTATTTTAAAAAATTCATAACTTTTTTATTTATTGATTTTTAAAATTTTTTTTTTTTAGAATAAGTAAAGGACCCCTTCCGAAGCAAGCATGAGCCGTATTAGCCCTAAGGAACGTACCCTCATTTAGAAAACATTATTTTTGCTTAAAAAACTCAAAACCATGTAAAAAACAATACTTTAGTTTTTGTAAGTTTTAAGAAGTGTTTTTCGGCTAAAATTTGTTTTGTTTATTTCAAAAAATCTCGGAAGGGTCAGTCTACACACACATAAAGTTTGGTGAGTTTAACTTTTATTTTGTGGAAGTTATTCAAATTCAAGTTATTCAAATTTAAAGATAGGACCCTTATTTTGGCCCACCCTGTATATATATCTGCTATTTGTACATTTTGTTACACCTACAGATATGTGTAACAAAATTATATATATATATATATATATATATATAGTAATTCATTTACTTTTTCAAATTAATTATTTGTTATTATAAAACTTAATCTGAAAAGATATGTACAAAGGTTTGCTGTCTTGATTTGGATTCAGTTGATGTCTGAACAACTATTTTGAAAATTATGACGAGATCTGGGGTCGAAACACTTGCATTTGTAGCCATTCAATTTCCTTCTTTTTTTTTTTAACTTGTTACATAACTTTATTTACAAACATTGTATTGAACACTCCGGATTTAAATACTGATAAATAATAATTGAACGGATGTTCCAAACCATCTGTGTGATAGGACACCAGGTTGTCACTGGTTACTCTCAGCAATTCATTTATGCTCCTGGATGGAGTGTTCGTTTACAACACCCGGTATTCCCAAATGGTCACTCATCTAAATACTGACCAGTTTCAACATCACTTAACTGTGGTGATCTGACAAGAACTTGGTGTGTCAATGTGAATTAGCCGTGAGTTCCAACTTGGTATATTATATCACTTTGGTGTCGGATGCTAACAACAAAATATGCTTCCTCTGTGGTTGCATATTTTTGTAAAAATGATGCATACTTCAAATCTCTTAATGACATGATTTTAATGAAAAATAGATTTACATTGATAAAATCACACTAAAAGCAATTCTCAAGGATTAAATATTTGGTAGATGCTCACTGAATATTTTGGAATATTACTTATTAAACACCATTTTCAAATTATAACACTTTTTTTTAATTACTAAATTATTTTTAGAAGAGGCAGGGAGGGGTCAGTTTGCTATGTAAGTTTAACATGAATTGATCCTTTTGGTTTTGATATTTCTCTGGATTTTACCGCCCTCTAAATTTTTATTGAACATTTTTAGAGGGACCCCGATATGTGTGGTACACATCCGTTTTTAGACAAACTCGACGTTTCATGTAAATTAAATCAAAAAGAAAAAAGATTATATAATCACTTTTTTTTAAAATTACTTCTACAAAAATAAACTTGTATTTTTGACTCCTTTTTATAAATGCATTTCGGATATTTTTTATTTTAATCTTGAAGATTTGATCTTTATTAGATATAGTCATTTGAGGGTGATCAAAAAATGCTCAAAATATTGACTGGCTGGGAGTGGGTCCATTTATGTTAAACTTACATTGAAAACTGAACTGCAGACTAAAAATTAAACAATATTTTGTTTCAAAAAAATGTTTATGTGAGAATCTGGTGTTTAATAAATAGTATTATAAATAATAAATAAAAATAAAATTTAAAAAAAGAACTAATAAAACAGTCAGTGGAGGAGATGGGAGCTCCACATTTTTATCATATTCTTAAGAATTAAAATGATCAAATTTAGAATGAAGGAAAAGCATCATACATGTTTGATTTAGAAAAATAATGTTAATTTAATAGCTATCATTATTTTCTTTTACACTAAGATTTTTTTTCTGTAAAAACAAATTAAATGTAAATACTGAAAAATAATCTACAAGATATTAATTTTAAAATCAAACAATTTGTCTAAATACATCTCATGTTTGTAGTAGTAGTGTTTGAAACAGTAAAACTATGTATTTTTATTTTCTTAATGTATATATCACTCTGGCAACTCCAATTTACAATATTTTATTATTAATTCTCAATAATTTTCCTTAAATTCAAAGCTAACACTTTGTTCAACTTATGCAAATAATAGGGATGCTGATTCACTCCTATTTCAGAATGTTAACTATTTGAGTGGATAATATAATTAGTTTTGTTTTATTGCTTTCCTTTAAAATTCATCCACAAAATTATTTATATGTATGAAAATAAAAGCAAACAATGAAAAGTCAGTCATGAATTATTTACGTATTAAGATCAGTTAAAAGAAAACAAACAATTAGCCATACCATTAAATGCATGAACCACAATTTTGATATATATATATATATGCACACATACATACATATATATATGCACGCGCACACCCACCCACATATATATATATGCGCACACACACATATATATATATGCACACATACATATATATATATGCGTGCACACACACACACATATATAAATATATATATATATATATGCACACACACACACACACACACATATATATATATGCACACACATATATATATGCACACAAACACACATATATATTATATATGCACACACACATATATGTGTGCATATATATATATACACGCACACATATATATATATATATATATATATATATATATATATATACACACACACAGACATATCTTGAATTTTGTATTAAGATAGATTATATCAACGTTGTAAATAATGAGATATTTCTCCATGATTAAATCTTTTTAATAAAAACATCTGAAATACGAGGTAAAACTTTGGCTGATTGTGATGTAGGTAGTGACATCGTTTATAGACACGTAACATCCATTATAATTAGATATATTAAATGTGCAGTTTCCTATTTTTACCTGTTGATTATTCAGACTCCCTGCTCCAATAAATAGTAACCATGGCTGTTGCTGCTGCTGCCACCCAAACAGGCTTTTCCTACACAATAAATAATCGCTGATACTAATTACACTTCTTTTTACCAACTCTACTCTCAATGCTAATCGGGTCGAGGGACCGCTCATTGCATAAACATATAACATTGAAATGATGTGCGTAAACTTGTGACTTAATATTTAGACATTATGCATACTTTGAATCTGTCTATGACATTTCCTTATGCTGATTACCCCCCCCCCCCCCCCCGGCTGTAAATTTGGCACACAGATATTTCTTTTCTATATATTGATACAAAAAAGAAATTCTAAATATAATAATTATACAGGGTGGACAAAAAGTCACTGAGGGATTTTTAACTAGATTCTTTATTTTTTATGGTACTTTAATGGAATTTTAACATGACGAAGACAATGGAGATTTGTTTGCAAAAAACAACAAAAAATGAAAAAGTTGGGAATGTCAACTGACCTTCACGTTTCCCAGACTTGACAAGCCCTGACTTTTTCTTGCGGGGATATCTCGAAGGAAAAGTTTACATCAACAAACCTGAAACTCTACAGGGATTTAAGGAGAACATCAGGAATGAAGTAAGAGGATTAAATCCTAATCGAGTGATCCTGCAATCTGTCATGGATAATGTTTTGGAAAGGGCACGAATTTGTGAAGCTGAAAATGGAAACCATTTAAAAGATGTTATTTTTCATAAATAGATTCTTTCATTTTTGTTCTTTTTTTGCAAACAAATCTCCATTGTCTTTGTCATATTATGTTAAAATTCCATTAAGGTACCATAAAAAATAAAGAATCTATTCAAGTTAAAAATCCCTCAGTGATTCCTCAGCGACTTCTTGGACACCCTGTATTTCCTATATTGAAATGTAATACATTGTATTATTTTACTAGGAATAATAGTAGGATAGACTCTACTCAAGCCTTGATAGGACAACTAGTCTAAGAGAAGGAAAAACTCGGTCCTTCTCTGTTTATCACATTTTCAGAGTCCCAACTCCTTAACTAAAACGTATAAATCATTTTATTACACAGGGTCTCTCATCAGGTCAGCAAAGTTAAGTGACATTTAGTTTGACTAGTACTTAGATAGGTGACTATTTTGGAATACCAAGTGTCACCATTGTAGTAGAATAATATGGCTGCGATAAGAAAGAGGAGATGCAATTGACAAAATATATTTATATAAAGTACAAACGATTTGCTACTCGCTAGGTGAGTCATGCATGCTTTTGTAGACACTGGATGAGTTCAAATAAAACTATGTTAAGAGCCAGTTTATGCTGCTCCACCATACAACAGTAAGCAGGCTGTTAATTTCACTTAACACTATAAAACCGGGGTTGAGCACCTGCCCCATGAGCCCTTGGAAAAGAGGTCTACAACTACAGATAGCCATTGTTTTTACTTTACAAATAAGATGGTTATTTTACTAAACCAGCTGGACACAGCTGCCGAGGTCAGGAATCGTCATAAGAGAAAGATAATCTGACTATACCAGGAGATCCCTCTTGCCATGATCTGGGGAAACCACTTCTCCATAATTTCTACTGTTGCATGATAGCGTTGTTGTTTCTCGGGATTATTTGTCTTTGTTCATTCTACTTCCGGGCTTGTCTGAAGATTCGTTGTTAATGGGGGATAATCTCTGTGACCAGATGTCATCGTTAATAAAACTCTTGAAGACCACGGTACCAAAATATAGTTTGTTTTTTTTTTTCTTTTGTTTTTATCTTTTTAATATATGGTTCTCATTTAGGTGGGCAGAGAAAGAAAGATGGAGTTTAAGCTGCTGGAAGGCTTTTTCTTGGCACCACATTTCCACCATCTAGAACGTACATTATTGCTTATCTAGATATCTGCCCCTCTTTTTGGCTCATGAAAACTGCTCCTTTATAGAGACAATTCCAACTCACAAATATTTAATCTATGAAAATCTATTATCTAATTTCTCACATCTCACTGACATTTGACCCCAGTAACAGCCATATACGACCATGGTTGTTATCTAAGCTTAAAGTCTGGCACAAGGTTCAGCTGTAACATAACACGACATAATAAAGCATGAATTTTTTTGTCTTTGTGTTTTTAAATATTTCTAATTAGATCTTTTTCAACTTACTCAAAACGTTTTATTACTTAAAAATACTATTAAATTTTAAAGTTGTTTGTATTACAACTATTGATTACTTTTTCTCCCAGACCTTGACTAGTTACACTATTAATTGACCTATCGTTATGACAATGGCTAACTCCTTACATTTCCATTGGAAATGATTGATCAACTTTTCAGCTGATTTTATAACCATCGATACCATGGAATACTTTGAAAAATATTCGAATGATAACATTAACACTAGCTGAAGTACCCATTAATGCCAGGTTTCTTAAATTTTCCTGAACTTTAAAAAAAAAGAAAAAGAAAAAAAAGAAGCCGTTTAAGTACCCCGGTCATTAGGGGCAGGTTTTGAAAATCTCCAAGATAAATAACTTTTTGTGTATCAGTAATAGGAAAAGTGACCAGATGGATTATTTGTTCAATTTTCTTTTGTTGTTTTTCCACTATCAAGTGTTCTAAAATGAGGGAGCATATTAGTCAAAATTGTGTTTTTGCTATAAACAATCCTCAGAGCAGAGATTTCTAATTGGTATTGGCTTTTAAGTCTGGATCTCTCTCTCTCTCTCTCTCTCTCTCTCTCTCTCGCTCTCTCTCTCTCTCTCTCTCTCGCTCTCTCTCTCTCTCTCTCTCGCTCTCTCTCTCTCGCTCTCTCTCTCTCGCTCTCTCTCTCGCTCTCTCGCTCTCTCTCTCTCGCTCTCTCTCTCGCTCTCTCTCTCTCTCTCTCTCTCCACACCCCACCTTTTAACATCAATAGTAATACTCCTTAAATGTCTTATTTTTGCCACAGCAGAGAGTAGCAAATACCCCCCCACACACACACACAGTGAGTTTCTTAACCCCCACCCACCCCTTCTGTTTCACCTGGTCAGTCACTGGATTGGGGGTTGGAGAGAACTGTTTTCTGTTGTTTATTACTCTGCATTTCATCTTTGTTTTAAAAAAGACCTTTGCAAATAAATTATAATAGTTCTAAACCTACAATTCAATTTGTCTCCCCCCTCCCCTTAGCTTTTTGTCATCTCTTTGTAGTTTTTATTTTATCTTTTGTCACAAAAGTCCTTTTTCCTCTTTTTTTATTTTTTTTATAGAAGGCCAAAATAAACATGCAGCTGCTGCTTTTAGCTTTATTTAACCCCCCCCCCTCTCTCTTCCCCTCTCTCTCTCTTTCCCTCTCTCTCTCTTCCCCTCTCTCTCTCTTCCTCTCGCTCTCTTCCTCTCTCTCTCGCTCTCTTCCTCTCTCTCTTCCTCTCGCTCTCTTTCTCTCTCTCTCTCGCTCTCTTCCTCTCTCTCGCTCTCTTCCTCTCTCTCGCTCTCTTCCTCTCTCTCGCTCTCTTCCTCCCTCTCTCTCTCTCTTTCCCCCCTCTCTCTCTCTCTCTTTCCCCCCTCTCTCTCTTCCCCTCCCCCTCTCTCTCTCTCTCTCTTCCCCCTCTCTCTCTCTCTCTCTCTTCCCCCCTCTCTCTCTCTCTTCCCCCCTCTCTCTTCCCCCCTCTCTCTCTCTTCCCCCCTCTCTCTCTCTTCCCCCCTCTCTCTCTCTTCCCCCCTCTCTCTCTCTTCCCCCCCTCTCTCTCTCTTCCCCCCCCTCTCTCTCTTCCCCCCCTCTCTCTCTCTTCCCCCCTCTCTCTCTCTTCCCCCCTCTCTCTCTCTTCCCCCCTCTCTCTCTCTTCCCCCCTCTCTCTCCCCCTTCTCTCTCTTCCCCCTCTCTCTCCTTTCCCCCTCTCTCTCCTTTCCCCCTCTCTCTCTTCCCCCCTCTCTCTTCCCCCATCTCTCTCTCGCCTTTCTCCCCCCTCTCTCGCCTTTCTCTCCCCCCCCCCTCTCACTCTCTTCATCACACATTGTGAAGAAATCAATGTTTTTTCCCAATTTTTCGATATGCGCTTGGAAGCTGGCTTATTCAGAAAATGTCAAGTTTACGGGGTCTATCAAGTATCTCAGGAGCCTTTTGCAGACAAAAACAAAAATACACACACACACACACAGACCACTCCTTTATATAATAGATTCCAGGTATAGTTTTGTTCATAGAGCTTTTATATAATAGTGCTTGATAACAATAGATCTGCTGTTTTGAATTGGTTATGTGGAGATTTTCAATCATTTCATTTTCATCATTAAACTGTTAATCTCTCCATTCTCTTAACCTTTATCGCTAAGAGTTTATTATTATGCTTATTTGTTTATTCTGGGTAGATTTCTTTTAAATTGTGTGTATGTATAAAAATATATATATATATATACATATAAATACTTTTGAAAATAATTTGCAGAAAACTCTCGAGCTCTTTCGACTATCATTTCGTCAGGAGAAACCGATAGTATAAATGAATCCATAATATTACCGAAAATAAAAAGAACAGGGGGAAATATAAGTGCCAGGGAATACCAATAGGTGATTAAAATTAATAGATTTTAATTAAATAGTCATTTAAAAAGGCACAGCATGGGATAAAAAAAAAACTGGGGGAGGTCAAATTTCCCCAAAAAGATTTAACGCTTTTATAAACTCCTTCTGCCAGCACAAGGAAGGTTTACGTATAGCAATAGAGACAGATTCCAGATTTTCTTAATGGTTTTTTTGAATCTACTCTCTGCAACACATCAAAACGCTCTATTTTATAGTTACTGGCACAGCATGGATTTTCAACCAAATACTGGCCAATAGAAAAGTCCAAAGTCACAGACGAAGGGTGGCAAAGGAATCCTGCCCTTCACTGTTTGATCTTAGATGGAACGTATTGGTTTATGCGGGTCTGCAAATGCAAGGAAGTACACCCGATACAACCAGCATCACACTGGCATTTAAAATGGTAAACAACATTACTATGATCGGTAAAGGAAACACTATACTTAAGAAAAGAAGGAAAATCAGGTCTTGTAGTACCCACCAAGTGCAGGGAAAAACAGGAGTTTGTAAAAGTGTTAAATCACTTAGGGGAACTTTGACATACCCCCACCCCAACCTATATCTATTAATCGTTTCATTTGCGCATTTAATTAGAACCTATGCATATCTAATTTTTTTAAAGATTGCACTAAGTGTGGAGGTTTATTTTATCTAATGTGTACCTATGGGTCTTGATGTTAAAAATCTTCTGTAAATCTTCTATTATGTCTACAATTTATTCTAATCTCAGTTCTCTGATTTAATAATTTACCTTTATCGCTAAATCTTATCTCTAGTTTCTCATTTAGACATAAATAACAGTGCATTTAAGGATTTACACGTTTTTTACCTTTAAGATTCTCCATTCTATTGTTGATGTTTTTTTGTGTGTGGAAGCTCCAAAAGTATTATTTCTGTATCTTTCATTGTGAAAGGAATACTTGTTCTTATACAGGGTGGGCAAAAATAAGGGTCCTATTTTAAAAAATTCATAACTTTTTTTATTTATTGATTTTTTTTTTTTTTTTTTTTTTTTTTAGAATAAGTAAAGGCCACCTTCCGAAGCAAGCATGAGCCGTATTAGCCCTAAGGAACGTACCCTCATTTAGAAAACATTATTTTTGCTTAAAAAACTCAAAACAGTGTAAAAAACAATACTTTAGTTTTTGTAAGTTTTAAGAAGTGTTTTTCTGCTAAAATTTATTTTGTTTATTTCAAAAAATCTCGGAAGGGTCAGTCTACACACACATAAAGTTTGGTGAGTTTAACTTTTATTTTGTGGAAGTTATTCAAATTCAAGTTATTCAAATTTAAAGATAGGACCCTTATTTTGGCCCACCCTGTATAACTTGCTTTTAAATGAGTTTGCTGTACTTACCTATGTAAATCTTCTGCTCTGCAGGATTTTCTTTTGTAGATATTGTTATTAGGTATACTATAGAAATTGAGGGGCACTTATTTTGTAGTGAGCAGTTGTCTTTTTTTTCTTTTTTTCTTCTTTTTTTTTGCAATTTTAAAATCCTACTTATACTATAGTTATTTTGTTATGTTTTGGGGGGAGGGGGTTTCAATTATCGGTACAACTAACTTGGACAAGTAGTCACTTATCTAACTTTCAACTAATTTAGGTATATTAGCTTTATTAATATTCTAATTGTATTAGTAGGGAAATAGAAAAGCGGGAAAATAGACTCCATGTTTTTACTTAGATTGATTAAAGTATACATACAATTTTTTTTAATCTACCGAGAATAATCAGATAAGTAAAATAATGAATAAGCAAAAATATATTTAAAAAAGAAAAAATCCATTTTTATTTAACCTCAACGTTCAGATTATGAAATTAGGTTAGACATGGTTGTTAATGGAGTTGATCAGAGGTGCAAGCTAATAAATGTTCTGATCCCATTAAAAGAAGATTTTTAAAAAATAAGTTTCAGACTTATGTGGCTGGCAAGATTCTGGTCATATGATGCCCTCTGCTTAGAAATAAGATTTTCTTTAGGTTGGAAATAAGATTTTCAATTTAATATTTGGCCTGATGAGACTTCAGTCAAAACATGTATCTACATATGTAGCCAGAAGTGTTTGTATAAGTACAAAAAAAACTTTACTATACTAATTATCCCAACCCGGCGTTGCTTGGGAGTATTTATACTTTAATTTTGTTTTTTCATTTCTTTTTAAAGTTTGATGGGTTTCTTTTATTTTATTTTTTTTTTTTTTTTACAAAAGATATTAAATTTATAAGAGTTTAATTACGATCAGTCACAAACTAGGTAGACAGAAATTGCTTTCCAATCAATATTTTAAAAGCTTAAAAATTATTGCTGATTTTCAAAGTTATCAGAATAAAAAATAATAATAAATAGAATTTTTCTCATTAATTATTTTCGATTGTTTTCATAAGAAATCAAATAAAGTTTAATGTATAATAAAAATAATATTAACAAAGGAAAGAAATGGCTGAATATTTATGAAGATAATAATTTTAATCAAAGTTTAAAGCATGAAAATACCTTAAAATTCCGATCAGTCCCATTACCATAATTTTGATTTAACATTTGTTCTACATCCTGGCATGTGTTGGATGGCTTTTAGAAATAGACTTCCAAACTAACTTTATTTATCACTCTGTTTCTCAAATCCATCCTTATCATTTCCTCTCATGTTTTCTTTGGCCTGACCCTGCTACCTCAACTGTTCTACACCTACTTACCCTAGCATTCTTTTAATGAGACCAAACCAATGAAATCTCTTGTTCTGCATACATCTCCTTTATACTGTCCAGATTTAATCTTCTACCTACGTCATCAAATCTAAATCTGTCTTTAAGACTCGCATTACACATCCATTGTATCATTTCTCTCCATGCAACACATGTCCTCAACCCTTACTGTGCTGATTAGTAATGGCAGAAGTTCACTGAACTTACTCCATCCCCTCTTAAGTCTTGCAATCACACCAGCATTAGCTTCTCTACAATGCATTCTGATCGATTTAAAATCATCAATAAAAGCCAGAAATTTATTTGCAATCGGCAGTTTAAAGTGATCAAAATCACCTTAAAATTTTAAAAAATAAAGATATAAAGTGCTTTTTAATAGGCAGTTTAAAAGCATAAAAAACACATGCAATTTTCGAGAGTTAAAAATTGAACAAAACCAAAAGTATCGCCTATTGTCTGCTTGTAATAAGAATAAAAAGAATCATAATAATTAGGTTTCTATTAAGTGGGTAAGTTTAATAGCTGACTGTATACAAAGAAAGCAAAATGAACAAAATAAAATTCAATTTTTTTAAAGATTTGTTAATAATTAAGTGACAATTTGAAGTATTTAAAAACACTAGACTTTTGATCAATCACAAACTAAGTAAAGACGGAAAATGCTTTCTACTCTACAGTTTACAGTTCTTTAAAGCATCTTAAATTTTCGATCATGAACAAAGCAAAAGTCAAACTTTTATTATTCAGATTGTTTAAAATCTGAAGTTGTTGCCGAAGGCGTAAAAGTGGATTTGAAAGTGAAATAGGGGTTGAAATAAATATTAAAAAGTAAAGTATTATGATGCATTAGTGAACCTAAACAAAAGCAAATTTAAGTCATTGTGTTAGTTACAGTTATAAAATTTTAACATGTGTAAATCTAGCGAATAAAATGTGAGCGAAAACCAATGTGGGGGGGGGGTACATTACAACAGTATAAATTGATACTAATAATAGTATTTATTTACCTACTCTTCAGATGGTTAGACACATGGTCAGGCGAGGTTTTGAAAAGCCAGCACACTAGAAATGCACTTTAGCCTACAAAAGAAATGCTTGAGCAGTCCCATCGGCATTACAGGTAGGAGTGCCTCAGGTGATTAGCAATAAACTGAGCCCTTCTCAAAGAGAAAAGGTAAAGCCTGAAAGAGTGGACCTCCTAGAACTGAGCAGAACCATACCTCAGCCTGACAGAAGCTAGGCCACTGTTGGACTGATCGTTGAGGACACATCCCCGACTGGTATGAACAACCTAATAGTAAAAATAATAGAAATGTTTGAGCCGCAGAATGAAATTGAAATGTAAAAACTGGCCTTGTGCCTAACTCCTGGAGAGGAGTAAATCAATACTCCTGAACACAGCGAACAGATTATGGACGCTATTTTCATTTATAAATTTAAACAAACAGCAATTTCATTGGATAATAATCTCTGTTGATTATTCAATGAAAATGAATGGTGAATTTCTTTAAATATATATTTATTGAAAGAATTATCGAGTCGGACAGAATATGTAATCAATGAAATCGATTAATTGTTTTTTTTGTTATGTAAAAAAAAACAAATTGGTGCAAAAATCTCAACCCATAAACAATTTACTATATAATAATATACAATTTACAATAAATGTTTAAATTCTTCCAAATACTTTCTTACTCAGGAGACATTATCTTTAGACATTTTCGAGCATTATGCTTGTGTTTTATAATTTAATAGTTTTCATTTCTTGTGATGCTATCTTGTAGGGTTCGTAAAATTTTAGGTTCGCTAGTATAAACCACTGATTTAAGATGTCACTCATAAGAAAAAGTCCCTAAGAAATAAATTTGAGATTTGGATGGTTGTTCAACCGGCCTTTGGCATCTAATCCATTTCCTTGAAAATATGTAATCCAAATATTTCACACATCATTCACAAAATGTGATGGAGACCTAATCCTGTTGAAACCGCATATCGCAGAATTGCTAATGGTATGTTATCTAGGCGAGATAATAAATAAAAAAAAAAAATGATACATGATTAAAATTGTTACAAATAAAAAGATCTCCATAGTAGCTTGCTCATGGGTCCAGATTTTTGCATCATCCTGTGTGTGTGTATATATATATGTATATATATATATATATATATATATATATTCAAGGTTTTTTTTTGTTTTTTTTATTCACATAAGTTTTATTTAACAAAATCTAGAACTTAAACTATGGGTTCGGTATGCCGAGGTTACTGCATCACTTTTATTAATACCATTGGGAAAGGTATGAATCCATATATCTTCCCTCCACCTATGGATTCAATAGTAGGGTAGACTAGACTTTCAGGTCTTGGTTGTGCAACTAGTTGATGAGAATGAAAATTTCGAAATAACACATCTTTCTCTGTTTATTACGGAATTCTTTCCTGTCGTCCTGAAATTCTGTCACTGGATTTAAACAATGCTGGTTCAAGAGGTGTACGGTTGGAGATTGCATAACCGTTGCTTCATTATAGACTTCCCACACAGTCACACCCTTACAGGGAGTATCCATTGTTTCTCGAGACTAAGAGAGGACCAATACAATGTGTGTTTCATAGTTACTTATATAGTGAAATCCCAAATTTTATATGCAATAAGCCTCCCCAAGATCCCAGTTCACTCCACACTCTTCCAGTGGAAGTCTGGTTAGTGCTCTAACTCCTCAGTCTTTCCATCCTCTTTCACCCTTCACAACTATTTTGTGCAGTATCAGCCGAGGCTAGTACCATCACTTTTTTTTCTTTTTTTTTGTGTCTTGCAGTTTCAGTTCCTTGGATTCATGTGGTGGCGTTCTTTTTATGTTTTTGTTTTCTTTCTATTGCAACTTCCATGTGACTTGTTCGCAATTTATATGGCTTGGTTTTCTCATTCAAGGATTTTCCTTAACATTTCAGCTGTTTTCATCATTGTCGTCTGTTGTATGCTCTCAGTCTTCTCTTTAATTCCAATCTCTCCAAGTCTTTTTAATTATTATTATTAGTAGTAGTTAAACTGGACTGGGAAATTTTTGTTATCAGCTGTCCAGTGTCCATTTTGTGTTAATCTATTCAAACTTATTTTTGACTTATGTGAGATTGCCACTACCTAATTTGAGCAATAAAAATGTTTATATTTATTAAAGCTCCTAGTTTTTGACAGGTCTTATCAGTTATTTATCCTTAGTGGTAGAAAATTATATAACAATGAAACTGGATATGTAAGGTGCTTTATTGTAAAGAAAATTGTTTTTAGTTCTTTAGTCCAAATTAGCTTTCCTTTCTTTATTCCTTTCTGATTTAATTACAAAATAATCTCCATAAATTCATGAACAAGATAAATACGAACTTTTAAAGAATATTCAATTAACAAGAATTTAAATTAGAAATATTCTAATTTTCGTGTGTGTATTTCATTCTGGTTACCTTTTAATCCGTTGATAATGTAATATCTATATTAATAAAATTGATGCGACCACTTATTGTTTGTTTCTCGCCTCTGCGTAACATACAAATTATTTTTATTTACAATAAATCGATTATTTGTTGAAATAAAAAATGAAATAGAATAAAATAAACTTTTTAAACCTCTTAAAAAAAGTTTTTATGAAATTAAATTCACCAATATGCCGTTCTATTTTTTTTTTTGGTAAACAAGCCAGTTTTTACATCTTCTATTATTAGTTTTAAAAAAAGGATAAATTTGTGACCCTTCGAAATTGGAGATCATTTAAACTGTTGAATAGAAAGTCATTTCAACTGGCTTTAAAATTCTTAGCAAAACCTCATGTATTAAAAGGATTGAAAGTTTTGGAAGCTAATTACATTCAATAATTTTATAGAGATTAAAACATTACCTAAACAACATAGTTTTATAGCAATTTGGTTCAATGAATAATATAATGATCAAACGATACTGTAATAATTACCCCCCCCCCTCTCCAATTCCGTTAATTCGTCGTTGCACAGCCAAAATGATGGACAATGAATTGTCTGATTTTTTTTTTTTTCCCGACCTCACAAATGAGTAAGTAAACCCAAATAAATTGTTTTGGACTAATTTCCCAACTGTATTTGCTTTAAAATAATTTAACGTAAATTTTAAAACAATTTATTTGGGTCTACTTGCTCATTTGTGAGGTCGAAAAAAATGCAGACGATTCATTGTCTGCCATTTTGGCTGTGAAACGGCGAATTAACCAAAATTTCAAGTACAGATTTCTGGGTAATGTCGTGTAAGTACTGTTAGTTTATAATATTACTTACATTATTTCATCCTATTAAATAAAGTATTAAATTTATATGACATGTAAGAATTTTTATTGCATTTTTTAAGACTTATTTTGGTAAGTATCTTATGGCAAACATTTCCTACTAAGCTTTATTGAATAGTCGTGATTGTAGCTATTCTTATTACTACAAACAATTGTAAGTAAAAGTCAAGGTTAGAGAGAGGAAATGGAGTATAACAAATTTAAATGCCAATGTCCTGGTCAAGAAAACATCTATTTTCAAAAGAGTTAAGTTTGATTGTATTATAGAGACTTGCCCATTTCGTTTTTGTGTGATTAAATTGTGATTACATTTAAATCGATTGGACATCTAATTTCAATCACAATAAGTTTTATTTTTCTTCTTAAACTTAGACCAAGCATTTTTATTAACACTTCACTCAATGAGTCCCAGGCTTAAATAATAAAACAACAACAACTTTTAAGAAAAATTCCACTTTATTCAACAACATAGTCTCCTTCCTGGGTGATACACTGATTCCAACACTTCGATGCCTTTTTGTAGAACGATTTGTCTTTGTCATCAAAATACACCTCAGTTTCCGATATCACTTGATCATTGGGGACAAATCCCTTTTCCTTGAGCATTCTTTTGAAGTCTGCAAACGGCTAGTAGTCACTGGAGGCCAGATCTGGAGAATAGGGTGGGTGCGAAAGCAATTTGAAGTGCATTCATGTAGCCTTGCCATCGTTGCAATCGACTTGTGACACGGTGAAAGGGCACTTTTTTCTTAATTTGTTGCCGTTTTTTTGTTTTTGTTTTTATTTTGACGATTTCTTCCTTCAAACGCCTCAATAATGCGATATTATATTTTCTATTGATGGTTCTCCCTTTTTCATCGATAGTCCCCAAATACGGAGGCCAAAACCTTGCCTGTTGACGTTTCCGTTTTGGGTTGCTTTGGACAGCTTTTACCTGCTGCTCTCCACTCAGCTGACTGCCGATTTGACTCCGGGATGAAGTGGTGCATCCATGTTTCGTCCATTGTCACATATTGATATAAAAACTCTTTTTTGTTGTGTTGAAACCGTTGTGATTGAAATTCTTCACTTTTTAATACTGAAACAACATTTTAAAGGAAGACTAATAACAAAGTGCATGAAAATAAATGAGATTTTTTGAAAATTTGTTTTCGGTAATTGTGTTCTAAATGTGGTAATCAACAATAATATGCATTTTTTTTTAATCTCCCTAATACGCGACGATATCTATTCCGAAATGTTGTCCAATCAAAAACTGAAATTACTGTCGATCCGTTTTAAAGATTTTATTTTAATCGGTGACAAAAATAGAAATTGCTTCCTATGAATTCAACATCATTTTTCTTTTTCTTTTTTCTGTCGTCCACAGTCAAAACTTTGTTATACCACTTTTCAAAAGTAAAGAAAAGATGCATCCGAAGAAGGCCGGAGGTTACATCGGCCGAAACCTTGTGAAAATAACTAAGATGCGAATAATACTCCGTATGATACAAATTATCAATCCTCCTCATCTAAAAAAAAATTCCGAAACATTACTTTTTAAAGTGTTTAGAATTTTAATTCAGTGTTTTAATCGCTAACGGCCATGTTATTTTTATTGCTTGCCTCTGTTTTTACGCAAAAAAAAAGTATTTTTACTTTTTCAAAAGTATACACAAAATAAACTGAATATTCTTTAAAAATAAAAAAAATTCTAACGCAATTTGACAGTAAATATATTGGTCGATAATTTAAAAAAATTAAATGGCCGTAATCTAGACATTTGGTATGTTAAATAAAATACGCTAAAAGGGGGCCAATGATGATTTTTATTTCAGGAGAAATGCAATTTAAGATCAATTTTATCAAAATGTGTGCGAGGACCAAACGAAACGGGCCGTGCTTTACGAAGGTCACGAACGGACCCTATACTACAATTGGGCCAATCTATTGATTTTAAAACCTAGGCACATTATGGGTCACCCTCTCAGTCGAAATACATGTAGTTGTAACATTTCACTTGATAAAATAAAATGTCGTTGATTGAAAGTTAAAATATTTTCTGGAAGTTGTACTCAGTCGAGGTCATTGTACTGAAATGAAAAGGGACTAAAAACAGTGTTTATTATTATTTAATAATTTTTTATGACTTTTTCAGCCATTGTTATTTTCCAATCACACCACATCACACCCCACCCTACCGTCTTATCAAAATAAAAATAGCAGAACCTTTACCCAGGCATTTTTGTGTGTCATTTGGCAACGAATCCCCCCCCCCCTCATTTCCCTTAAAAAATATTTTGCTGGTCTAAAAGTGGGTGGTCATTACCGCCTGATGGCACGGAAGTTGGTTACCGTGTTGTTAAATTTATATGCGAACAATGCTCAGACTGTTTACATGTAATCGGATAAAATAAGTAAAGAATCTCAGTTTTCTTTTTGGGTGAATTAACATAAAGTGTAGAGATTTAAAGTGTTATTATATACAACTTTCTGCTACAAAAATACACCTTGAATATTCTTTTTACATAAAAAGGCGAACAAGTTTTAACAAATTTAGTCGATAATTTAATAATTGTCAAAGAAAATAGACGTCATCAAGAAATGAAAGTTCAAATTTATAAACTTTAAAAAAAAATGTAAAATTGTATTTTAGGACAAAAACTGCAATTTAAGACCAACAATCAATATTATCCTAACTTTTGGCAAAATAGGCGAGATATTCCAACGGTCCCTATAGGACAATTGAACCCAACTTTAGATTCTCTCTGTCTGTCTGTCTGTCTGTCTGTGTACTGACCCTTAAATCTTTTTTTAAACGGAGTTTGTTGTCCATTATATAAAACTCGATTATCCCCAAGGGCAATTCATTTTTATAGTTTAACATATATTAGTAACTTCATTTTTATTTAGAAAAAAGGTTTAAAAAATTATGACCCTACACACACGACGTATGTCGTGCCCCCCCCCCCCCCTTATGCATTTTTTGTTGTTGTGTGTGAAGACTAGTGTTTTCCTTTGAGTTAGGAGCACGTGAACCATAATACTTAACTTTTGTCTTTTAAACTTGAATTCAAACAAGAAATTATTTTCTACTCGATTAAAATCAATTTCTTTATTAGGGCCACGATATACAAGTTAGACAAATTCATTACTAATATATTTTTAAAAGTTCAGCAACTTTTTAGTTTGTGGCTCTTCAAAATTGATTTTAAAGTCTTTTTAGATTTAAAAAAAAAAAAAAAAAAAAAGGAAGTAATTTCCGACTGGAATTAAAGCCTGAAAGAAACGTATCTTCTTCCATATATCCAGTTCTAGTGGTCGTGTTTGTAAATTTATCTCACTTAAAACTTATTTCGTGAAGGCAAAATAGCTACAAATTGACATTCTATGACCAATGCAAGAATAAACGAAGAAAACTTAAACCGTACGTTTTTCACTTGTATTGAGGCGTGATTTTCAATTTAGTTTTTTAGTTCCCTTTTCTTTTAGCTCAAATAATTGTTACTGTTCACACGCAGAGCCACAACTTGCCTTTGTTGGAAAAAAAAATCACTCGGACTTTTAAAGTAAAGAGAAATGGCCTCCATTGTTCAGTGGTTTTCTCTACTTTAATCTTAGACGGCAATGACATTTTTTCTAAGTACTTAAAATTTAATTAAATTCGGTATGAAATTACAATGTTGCCAATATTTTTGTTTTCCTTGAACATCTTCTTTTTTTTTTTACTATCAATATATATATATATATATACTTTTTGTTAGTGGTTTTACTTCGGCATGTAAACTTTAAATTTAGCTAGAAATTACTTTGGAATTGGCATTATAACGACTTTAAAGCACCTAATTTTTACATAAAAATGCTCGACGCTTTACCGGAGCGGTTGGGAATTCGAATGTAATTTTAAAGTCTTTAAAATGTCAATTAAAAAGTAATTTCTGGCTAGGATTAAAGTAAAGTATTATGGTTCATTTCTGCTCCTTAACTGAAGATAAACAGTATTTCTCGAGGGACATGTCTAGGAAACTCATTTTTGCAAATCTCCACACGGAACAAAGAGGCGACTTTCTCTAAATATGAAAGCCGTTAGGGGGGGGGGGGGGTTAACGATTAACTAGTTTGAAATAAATGTGAGGAGGGGGGTGCATAAATAAGGCCCGAGATTTTATTAGGGTTCAGTTGTCTGCACTATGGTACGCTTAGTTAAAGTTAGTAAAAAGAACAACAAAAAAACGGTTTCCTTGAATTTTATCTAGGTGAACGTAGATATAGTGAGTAGCCTGACAACCCCTCCCCCAACTCGGTGGCCTTGAGCTAAGAGGGAGGGCGAGAGTGGCGTTGACACACACACACACACACCGTTTTACTTGTAGATGTAACTCTTGTGCTACCCATGACCATTCTTTGTGTAAACAAGGCCTTCCCAGCATGCCTGTCTGTCTGAAATGATAATCGACCAATCAGAAAACAGCTTGCCATTCACTTCCTGTGGCTGATTTAGTGCAGCTGCTGCTGCTTTTGGCTTCTCCGTTTGTCTACTCTTTCCCTACACGCAAACCCTCCACGTGCACTCGCGCCTACATACGCCCGTGCGTGCACTCAAACGGTTGTGTGTGTGTGTGTGTGTGTGTGTGTGTGTGGGTATATATATATATATATATATATATATAATTACACACATACGTTTATTGTGACTGACTGCTGGAGGTGGTGGGTGGATGGGAAACTAAGGCGTGGGTAGGGTGATCGTGTGTGTTATATATATACATATATGCCGTCTTTCTTAGTTGCACTTTTAACAGCCCTACCCTCCAGGGTAAATTTTGTTGCAGTCTGTCTTTAAATCCAGAACAACATGTTCTAGTTTTTAGTGCATTGTACACACGTATCCATCTTCTGCTTAAGACGCCGGCGACGTGGCGATAGTGACTTATGATATAACAATATCTTGTGTCGATCACAAAAAATGTAATAAATATATTATTTTTTATATAAGTACTTTATTTTTTTATTTTGTTTTAGACATTTATGTTTAACATTAAATCCACTTTTGTTTTGTATTCATTAGTTTTCTTATTTCGAAGAATAATACGCAGTTTTAAGTTCTTGTCAATTATTTTAATCGTGTCGATAAATTTTTAACATGACGAATGACAAAAATGTGAGCCATTATTCATTACGAATGTTAAAAGAAAAATGAATTTAAGTTCTGTTCAGACTTTCAAATTTTAAATTTCATTTTGCTTTTTAGGGGATAAAAGATCAAGTTTACTTTAGATGTAAATTATTTTAAAGGAAATAACATTAAAGTTAGGGATTATTTAATAAATATATATATTATTCATTCAAATAAATTCATAATGTGATTATTTCTTTTGCTTTTTTATGCCCATCGCAACTTAGTTCAAAACTTATCTTTTTTTTTAATAATTCAAATTTTAAATAGCATTGCCATTTTAAAGCTAGGTGTTATTTTCTAATGGAAACCGGTTTATTTTCATAAAATGTGAATAAAAGAAGAAAATAATATCAAATCCTACTAAATATTATTTGCCTAGTGACTATTCTATATCAGTTTTAATTTGGTGAATGTTTATCGTATGAGTAAATTACTCGTGTCCTTAGTTAAGATTAAAGCAATTATTTTAATGTTTAGATGCCGCTTCTAACACAGTTAATAACCTGTTTGTTTCTTTATAATATGAATGTAGCTAAAAAATGTAGTTTTATTATGTTTTATATTAACAGAAAATTAATGATACACTGGTTGAACCGTTTTAGCAGAATGGTTTGGAGAAGACCTTACGTGTGTGTTGAATTTCCATTTTAAAATGGATAGGATTATTTCTTGAATTAAATAAAATTCCTCCTTGAAAAATGTACTAAGATTATCCATCAACATCTGATTACTTGAAAATAAAGAATATTCCATGTAATATGTGGGTGTGAAATGTACATACACAGGCTCTCTTTATTCTTATGATTTATTTTCTCAAGGATTTCCCCCCCTTTTCCTTTCTCCAACTAAAATTTCGTTTCTCGGAATGTTTACGAAATACAGAAATGTAACGAAAGCTTTTAAGATATAAACTGCCATTTTTGTATACATTAACATCAGTGAGCATTTTTTAAACAAACTAATTTCAACCTATATATATAATATATATATTTATATGTATATATATATATATTTATATATATATAATATATATATTTATATGTATATATATATATATTTATATGTATATATATATATATTTATATGTATATATATATTTATTTATATGTATATATATATTATATATATATATATATATATATATATTTATATATATATATATATATATATATTTATATATATATATATATATATTTATATGTATATATATATATTTATATGTATATATATATATTTATATATATATATATATATTTATATGTATATATATATATATATTTATATGTATATATATATATATATTTATATGTATATATATATATATATTTATATGTATATATATATATATATTTATATATATATATATATATATATTTATATATATATATAATATATATATTTATATGTATATATATATATATTTATATATATATATAATATATATATTTATATGTATATATATATATATTTATATATATATATATATTTATATGTATATATATATTTATATGTATATATATATTTATATGTATATATATATTTATATGTATATATATATATATATTTATATGTATATATATTTATATATATATTTATATGTATATATATATATTTATATGTATATATATATATATATTTATATGTATATATATATATATATTTATATGTATATATATATATATATTTATATGTATATATATATATATTTATATGTATATATATATATATATTTATATGTATATATATATATTTATATGTATATATATATATATTTATATGTATATATATATATATATATTTATATGTATATATATATATATATATTTATATGTATATATATTTATGTATATATATTTATATGTATATATATTTATGTATATATATTTATGTATATATATTTATATATATATATTTATATGTATATATATTTATATGTATATATATTTATATGTATATATATTTATATGTATATATATTTATATGTATATATATTTATATGTATATATATTTATATGTATATATATTTATATGTATATATATTTATATGTATATATATTTATATATATATATTTATATATATATATATTTATATGTATATATATTTATATATATATATTTATATGTATATATATTTATATATTTATATGTATATATATTTATATATATATATTTATATATATATATTTATATGTATATATATTTATATATATATATTTATATGTATTTATATTTATATATATATATTTATATATATATATATATTACATACGTGCAAAATCAATGACAGATTCCCAAAATGTAAAAACATTTTAACCCTCCCCTCCACCTTAAAATTCACCAAAATTCAGGAAATCAACCAATTGTAATGAAATGTTCACTATTTATTAATCAACGATCACGTAATATAATGAAACCATTATTATTTTTTAAATCTTAGCGAAAATGTATTTTTTATCAAACAAAATACACCTTTACTAAAGTTACATTTTTATGTATTAATAAAAAGAATGTATGAATTTAAAAAAAAATTATGAAAATAAAGCAATGTAGATGTTTAAAATAAAAATAATTTTTTTTTTAATTATTTCGTATATATTACGAAAAAGGCCCCTAAATTCCGTGTTAATAAAATCACTATAACTAGAAGAAAAAATTATTTTTTGAATTGGCAATATTTTCACCAAAAAAATAATATAATTGCAAAAAATATTTCATGTGATGTTAATGATTAGAGTTTCTGGTAAAATATAAAATGCGACATAATTATATTTCCCTTTCATGCATTAACGTGTCATCATCAGCGCAAGAATTTTTTTTTATAATCTTGAAAATAAACCAAAAATTGAAAAATTTGTGACTTAGGAACATAACAAAAAATGAATTTAAAAAATTGAATAATTTCTACTAACGATTAATTTGGGGACGTATGGTAGGCCAGTTCTGTAATAAACAGGCGGGATTAGCTCACCAACCACCACTCGCTCCCCCACACCGTCCTCAAAATTTTATTTTCAGAGATTCAACAGTTTCGTTAATTATTTTGAAAGATAAAACGTAAATTTATATTTTTGTCATTTTTTCATTAATAAATATTATGTAAAAAGTTTAAAACAATTATTTATTAATAAATAGAATACAAATATGACATTTTCTTTCAAAATTGAATTCTATTTATTTATTAATAAATAATTTTTAATGTTATAATTTTTTTTCAATGAATATTGTCAGTGTAGTCATTGACTTTAATTTACTTTTTCACACTTAAAATAAAAAATACTCTTAGCTTTATTTTTTAAAAAATTAATGTAATTTATCGTTACGACACATGTAAGAAATTCTTACATGTGTCATAACAATACATTAGTTATATTTATTCTTTAAGAATTTTAATTTAATTTAAATTACATTAATTCTTAAAGAATAAATCGAGTAATATAATTGTTCAAGATTTTAATCAATTATCATGTAAAATTAATAAAATTAACGCAGTTCGTAACGTAAATATTAAAAAAAAAAAAGATTAACTATCACGGTTGTTTGAACCTTCCATACTTTGAGATTTTGTAGCCGTTTACATTTTACAAGACGGGCTTCGGACATGTTTTAGCTAACTTTCACTTTTTTTTTTGGAGGGGGGGGGATAATTAAGTAATTTTTAGTTAAAAAAAAAAAAAAAGAGTTACATTCTTTTGTAATTCACTCTCTTAAGACTTTAATTTAATAATTATCTTTGAAACAGTTCCAGAAAACTGATATTTACTTTTCCAGCGATTTTTAAACATGTTTTATTGAATCTTCAGTTTTAACGCATTTTTCGCTGTTTTGATAACATATTCAATTCTATTTTTTTTTCACACGTAAACATACATTTGTTTCTTTTTAGATATTAACTTAATGCTTTTATCTTTCAAACACAATCAAAAGTTAAACGAAAACTACTTTTAAAAATTAAAAGACACTTTTAAGAACTATAGTCAGTACAAACGACGGCCATTTTTGCACGTACCTAATATATATATATATATATATATATATAAACGTAATTTAAACATATATATATATATAAACGTAATTTAAACATATATATATATATAAACGTAATTTAAACATATATATATATATAAAAACGTAATTTAAACATATATATATATATATATATACGTAATTTAAACATATATATATATATATATATACGTAATTTAAACATATATATATATATATATATATATATACGTAATTTAAACATATATATATATATATATATATACGTAATTTAAACATATATATATATATACGTAATTTAAACATATATATATATATATAAACGTAATTTAAACATATATATATATATAAAAACGTAATTTAAACATATATATATATATATATATATATATATATATATATATACAAACGTAATTTAAACATATATATATGTATATAACGTAATTTAAACATATATATATATATATATGTATATAACGTAATTTAAACATATGTATATAACGTAATTTAAACATATATATATATGTATATAACGTAATTTAAACATATATATATATGTATATAACGTAATTTAAACATATATATATAATGTAATTTAAACATTACATATATATATATATATATATATATATATATATATATATATATATATATATATATATATATATATATTGGATGCTCAAATGACTGAGATATGGATGGCCTCAGAGGTAGTTGAAAATGAAGCTTTATAGGCGAACTAGTCGACAATTGTAGAAGCAGCAGCATTGCGTGCTGGCTTAGTTTTAGTAGCAGCGTTTGTTTTGTTATTAAATTCATGGGAAAGACCATGTCTCTATGCTGACTGGAAATCATAGTTAATAAAAAAAAAAAAAAAAAATGAAAAATATATGCACACATAAACAAGAATATAAGTCAAGTCATAAGATTGCATACTGCACCTGACAACTTTTCCATATTGTATGAAGTATTTTCTGAAGTTATGTCACGTTCACAAAAAAAAAACGTCTGATCAAGCTGAAATTTTGTATGCTGGTTACTGTTATCAAAGAGCATCGGATCCATACATCAAATTTGGAAAAATCAGAAGTTGAAATTCCGCTAAAATTTGGACCATGACCCAACTTTTTAGGGTGAACATCATATAAGTTGCAGGACTTACTTGGCTACAATACAGGTCAATTAGAGAGTCTCTACGATGAACAGAACCAAAGTTATAGCCAAAAGTGTAACTCTCACCTTTTCTGTGACCTTGACCATTGACCTAGATATCAGAAAATTAAATCAGTTCTAAGACCATTACCGATATTTTGACAAAGTTTGGTGACAATTGATCAAACGATGTGGACGCTAGGCTGTAAAAAACCAAACTCGACCAAAAAATATAAACTCCCTGGCAGAGGTAATTATAACACAAATGCTATGCTGATTAATAGGGTATATTAAAATGAAAATTAAGTCCACTGTCTAGGAAGGAAATAAGAATAAGAATATGAATAAAATGTAACAAATGCATGAAAGTAAATATTAAATACCACCCTATTCTGGTGTTGCTTCTTGCCCATCTCCCCCGGATCAGTCGAAATATGCAGCTGATCTAGAAGTTGACCTAGGTTCAGTTGTGGATTGGGGTATGAAATGGCTTGTTTCATTTAATCAAGTTAAGACTCAGCTCCTGTCTTTTAATCGTAGGCGTGTCAATTTTCTTCCTGAGATTCTCATGGATGACTCTGCTCTTGAGGAGAAATCGACTCTGAAACTTCTTAGTCTTTCTTTCTCATCAAATCTTTCTCTAAGTTCATACATTAGATCCATTGCTTTTTTTGCTTCTCGTAAAGTCGGTTCTCTCTATCGCTACAAACACTTTCTCACACCTGAGGCTATTCTCTATCTCTACAAATCCACAATCAGACCATGTATGGAGTACTGTTGTCATATTTGGGCTGGGGAATCTGTCCCATTTGAGGGTTCTTGAGAAGGTGCAGAAACATATCTTCTCTACACACCCTCTCTCACAGACGTAATGTTGCTAGTCTCAGTCTTTTCTATAAATACTATTATGGCATGTGTTCTTCAGAATTATGTGATCTATTCACCGCTTCTTTTGTTCTAACTCGTTTGACCTGTTGGTCGAGTGGTCTCCATCAATTAGCTGTTTTGATACCTCATTGTAATACAGCTTCTTATTCTAGTAGCTTCTTTCCAAGAACTGCAGGCTTGTGGAACTCTCTTCCTGCTGACTGTCTTCCTCCTACTTATAATCTTGGTCTTTTCAAGACTAATGTCAATAGGCATCTCCTGTCTTTGCGATAATCATATTTGTTTTTGTTAGCTCTTTACATCAAGTGGCTTCATGCCTTGTGTGGGACGATTTCTATAAAAAAATAAAAAATAAGACAGTGACTAATGATGATTAGTAAGTGAATGATTGATTTCTAAGGCCACTCATGAAATTAAATAAAAAGGTATTGATGAAAAAAAAAAAGAAATAGTCTAAACTTTTGTTATGCTTTTTTTTTTTTTAATTCTAAACAAGAGACAGTCATCTAAAACGAAATAAAATAAATTTTAAAAAGCCTCTGGTGTATTTAAATGGTGAAGTTGTCAGCAGATATACCTTTGTTATTGGTTTTGCTTAACAGACTGATAGGGAATGAGTTAACACGCCTAGCATTAGACGTTGCTCAAAACAATTCCTTGAAGTAAATCAAGTATGATATAATTGTAAGGGAAACATTACATGAAAAATATAATTGTATGTGAAATGTAATATGGGGGAAAAAATATAAAAAATCCAGATTTAAAGAAAATAATTTGGTGTTAAATAAAGATGTTTTCATAGAAAGTAGGAAGGAAAAGTGTCTGTTCTCTTCTGTTGTCACACAGGGAAGCAAAACACTACGTTATTTTAAAAGCGAATACATAAAGAAATTTAAAAAAAAAAAAAAAAAAGAAGCTAATCTATTTAAATAGTACAGTCGGACAGTGAGCATTGTCAGTAAGTTTCTATTTCAGAAGAAAAATATTTAGTTTTTATTAATAATAATTAGAAGTACTTTCTTTATAGTTTTTGCTTAGCCGGTTATTGTCAGGTCGGCGTAGTGATATATCTGAAGTTAGTGAAAGATGACTTTAATAAGATTTCTTATGTATTTCCTTACAGTATAATGGGTTGCAGTAAGAGTAGTTGTGAATGAGAGAAAGAATTATCTATGTAGACTCTCTTTGACATCAGTAATCAAAGCAGAAACGGGTGAGCGGATTAAATATAAAAATCGATGAAATTCAAACGAAATTTAATTTCTTTCCTGACCAACTTAGGTCGAAAATGATTAACAAAATAGTTTTCTGTATGTAGCTTTTGTTTATGAAGCTATACCGTTTAAGCAAAGGGGAGGGATCTCACTTTACCTTATATATAAGATGACGACGTTTTATGTCATTTATTTATTTTTGTTCTTTTTATCATTATTTATGTAAACATTTTCTTATCAATTAGTATAATTTATTTATTATGCATCTTTAGGCATCTTATTAGTTTAGTCAATAATCTCACTTAAAATTTTAATGGAAAAAATTGATGTATAGCATAAAAATCGATTTCTGTTGTTTAGATAAGAATTCTGAAGCCGAGCCTAATATAAAAAAAACAGGCCTTTATAAACGTGAAGGGTTCAATACCTTTTTAGATAGAGCTGGATAACATTATATATCGAATTGTGACTGGTTTGAACAGTTATATCTACACTGATGATTCTGCAAGAATGAAACATACGTATGTAGATAATTAAATATTTATCATTTATTTATATATATATATATATATATATATATATATATATATATATATATATATATATAAATAATCCACTTAGTAAAAGGTTTTTGGTCAACATTATCAACAATAAATTTCTCTCGACACACACACACACTCACTCACTCACTCCGTGGCATACTTTTTGTTTCTTTGTTTTTTTATAACAATTTACTCCGTAGATATGTTTCATGATACCCGGGGCTGCTAGGTCCAATGTGTCAATGAGTTATAAGACACCACGAATGGGGCAACTCTATGGACGGCACCATCTGTTTATGGATCACCGAAGAAGCTTCAAACCCTCGATGTTGACCCATATTTCTTGAATTGTTTTTCACGTGTGTCTACTCTCTATATGTATATATCAACATAATATATTACAACATTGTATAGTTCCCAGTATTTATTTTTGAAGTGCTGAATATGTATGTATTTAATATATAAATATTAGTAAAATAAAAATTTTAAAAAAGATATCTTGGTCAGCCGAAAAATTTGATTCGTCGGTCTCCTTTTTTTTTTTTTTTTTTTTTTTTTACAATTTATTTTCATTCTGGTCAATCAAAAAATAAATAAATAAAAATTGTCATTCTATTGTTAAATTCGTCTCTCCCCCCCCCCCACTCCCACTAAAACCGAAAGACCATTAATAGGTGACAATTAAAATTAAAAAAGAATGTAGCGAATTGATACACCAGTAATGAAGCTCTTTGTTTAAATGAAGAAAACATTTTTTAAGTCTTCTGACCACTAGGAAATGTCCGCGTGCAATTCACATAGTTTTTGTTTTTTCTTCACTGACGATGAGTCACTCCCGACCCCATCCGCTCGCACCTAGAAACGCCAGTTCTAATAACATCTAGTATGTATGAGTATATAAATGCGTATATATCTACCTTTGTACGTGGTGGTGACTGACCGTATTTAGTTACGGGTGGTGGTGGGGGGTTTAGTTGTCATTATGTGAACATTAATTTTAGTTTTTGTTCTCTTTTTACCTAGCCTAACAATATGAATAAGGATATTTTTTTAATGTTAAATACTTCTATATGTCTGTTATTAAATAGGCTACTATTGGATTACTGAGAAACGTTTTCGTCTTATAATGGCGTTTTTTTTAAACGGATTTACATTAATTTCAGGTTATTTTTTATCAATTTAAAATTAGATTATATTTGCAAGATAATAACTTAAAGTTAATCTAGAACAGAAAAAAATTATTCATAACGTAGGCAAATAATTCACAATTTTTACATTTATTTTACGTTTTAAAGAAAGTCTCTTGAAATAACATCAGTTTTGTCAAATTATTTCAATGGATAGTATATTAAAGTGTTAATAACGTGGATTCGTGAAAAATTCGATAGTAAATACTGTGAGCCGTTTTGGTCTATTTATAGATTAAAATGGATGACTTTCACAATATGAGTATATTGTGAAACTTTGAAATTTGAAAATGAGTTTGAAAGTGTAAAAGCAAGGAATCAGGAACATTAATTTTCGAACGTGTCACTGGCATATCCAAGAACCGATTTTTTTTCTTCTTTCGTTTAGTGTTTACTCAAATAATCTTTCAGCTCAAAACAAAACAAACCAAATAACGAGATAACATAAAAATGCTTTAACAATTAAAGACAAAAAAAGGTTCATTCAATCTTCGCGTTTAGCGTTGGAAATACCATTTCCAGTGTAGCGTACCGACTGATTGACGGACGGCCACGGCCGAAAAATAAATTGATTTAAAAAATAAAAATCTTTTTATACTTATTTTTTTGTTTGTCAGTAATTTTTTTTTTTTCTTGACAAAAATATTTTTATTTCATTTTTAAAAAAATTTCCGTATTTTGTAAGTCCCGAATTCTTTTAAAGAGTACATCTTAAGTCTCTGTGTTAAAGTTTATTTAATAAATAACCAGACAGACTTGTATTATTCATCGAATCTAAGTATGTCGTATAACTATCGGTTTTGTTTTGTAAATAATAAAGTTAATTTAATGAATAACCGAATAAATTTAATGATTTCATAATTACGATCACTCAGCCAGTTTTATTTTTCACAGAATAGAAAGACATAAATAGATGAAATTATTGATACTTTTTTTCACCAATTCACAATTATGAATTTTTTGTGACAGAAAATACACGTTCCTTGTCACAATCTACACACCGATTTTCATAAATGTTGACCGCGAGTTTTATAAATATTAGAATTTATTGAAAACAACTTAAGCGTGACCGACCGACCGACAGAAAAAATGTCTCACATCGACATGCAAGGACGCATCGGAAGAAACTCATCTGGAAAAATCTCTTCGAACGTAAACGACAGAAAAACATGAAAAGTAACTAAAAAATAAATTCTATGAATTAAGAAATTCTCTCGTTTGTATAAAAGTATAAAATGACTAAAAATATAACCTTTTGAGTTCGTGTAACGTTTATCGGTGTGTATATTTGTCAGTTTGTAGAATTAGTATGTATATACTGAATTCAAAATTGCTCAATTAAATACCAGTAGAGCGGACATAATAATGTAATATTGTATATTGATATGCCAAGTTTTCTATACTAAACTAGAAAAAAATAGTTTAATAGGTTCTGAATATTTTTAGTTTTGTATACAAAGCAATTTGGTTTTGAAAAGTCTGTAAGATCGAAATTTTGACATGTCTATGTAGACGTGTGTGTGTGTGTGTGTGTGTGTGAAATTGAACTTCTGTGTAGAATGTTTTCTAGTCACGGAATGTGGGCGAAATAGCAAAAGCAATAGCACCTATAGTTAACTTGAACCGAAATTACTATAAATACTATCAAGGTCGTATTCACTGTAAAATTTATATTTTGATCATCAAAATCGTGTGTCGAAAGAAATTAGTGCAAAATAATCGTGTTCATATGACGTTTCGGTAATAAATGTTTACTTCAGATCTGTAAAAAGCCTAACAAATTTTTTTTTTTTTTTTTGTGGTATGTTTACCAGATAGGAACTGACATTAGAGGTTGGTTTAACCCATTTCGACAGTGCTCCCCCCCCCCGGGGGGGGTCGGCTGGATATACTTGACATTCAAGATTTACCTTGTGTTTAACTTTTCGGGGGGGGGGGGGGGGGCTCAGTCACGACATACTAGTCCATTTCGACTGTCAGAATCATTTCAAAATGTTCGTCTTTTTCCACCTTCCGCCCAATTTCAGGAGGCGCTAGACGAAGCTGGGCCAAAAATGAGCACACATACTACACTTCGAGCGGATGAAGTGTTTCTACTTTTCCTGCTGTTAATGTAGAGGAAACATTTTATTGTAGCTCCGTAGGAAGAATATTACAGATCCCCCCCCCCCCATAAGATTGGGGAGAAATAATGCAAATTTGGATAAAAACAATGATTTTTTTTTTTTGTTTTTCAATCAATTTTGTCAGATACGAGGGACGAGAAAGGGTTTTTAATTTTAAAAAAATAAATAAATAAAAAAGCTGGCGGTCGGGTAGCAAGCAAATTCTCTTGTCAGTCTATTAGATGTTGTGTGTGTGTGTAAGTGAGGTGGGGGGGCTCACAGACAGACGAACTGACAGGCAGGAATGTCGGTAGGCTTGGTTGGGGTTGGAAGTAGTTTAGCTTACTTAACTCGTTCTCATTTGTTCAACTTTTCTTTTAATCTCTTGGTGAGTGATGTTAATGAACACGTGTTTGGAAGGCGGACTTCCACTTTTCCTCTCTAACACACACACACACTAGACATACCCGTGACACATTGGCTCAACCATTACCATTATTTATTCTATTTTGATTTAATTCAACAATTCATAAAGTGTGACATCTTTTAAAAGTGTTCTTGCATAACTAAAAATAAGGGTTTTTTTTTTTACTTATTATTATTACTCACTAGGAATTCTCACAAGTTATCATCAGTGATTGCTCACTGACAACAACCGATGGTGTTCCCTAAAGTCGGAGTCACAAGTCTCTCCAGATATCCAGTAATCTTCACCTTTTTCGATCACCATTGCAAATGATTTTGCGTTATCGCAACATCTGCTTACCATTGATTACTCGCTGGAAACGACCATTGGTCTTCTCCTGGGTTTGGGTTCAATAAGCTTTCCCAAGGTCCCAGTACTCTTCGCGCCTTTCCAGTGGAGTTTTGGTCAGTGTTCTCCATCTTTCCATCCTCCTTGACCCTTCACGACTATTTTGTGTGGTATCAGTCGAGGCTGGTGCCATCACATTGTGTGTGTATTTGGGGGAATGTGAGATTTTTTGCAGTTTCAGTTCCTTCTAGTTTACGTGTGTCATTCCATATTTTTGTTTTATTCCATGTTGCCACTTCCATGTGGCTAGTTAGCGTTAATAGTTTGTTGGTCGGTTTCCACATTCAAGGATTTTCCTTAAGATTTCAGCTGTTTTCATCATTGCCGTCCATTGTATAGTCTATCTTCCCTTTGATTCCAATTTTTCCTCGTCCTTTTTCCAGGTTTTTAAGGGCTGTTCCTAGTGCTCCTACGATAATTGGTATTATATTGACTTCATATTCCTTTCAATTTTCTGGCAAGTTCTGTGTATTTGCTTGGTTTTTTCGTCTTCTTGATCTGCATTCTGTGGTCTGCTGGGACTACAAAATCTAAAAGTTGGCAGTTTTTTTTCTTAACATCCGGTCTCCTTGCTTGAATGAGTTTATCTGTTTGTACCTCCATGCCCGAAGGGATTTTGATTTTCGTTTTCCAGTACTGTCTCGGGTTTTGTCTATGTCTTCAAAATGCAGTTGTTTGCATAGTTTCCAGTGTACTACTTTCTCCAGTCATGTCTGTTTTTGTATTCTTTTTGGGCTACTTTACTGCATTCACTTATGTGATTTACTGTCTCGTCTCTTGTTTTCCTAAGTTTTATAAAAGTAGAGAGATTTATTATTTCGCCATCTAATTTACATATGTACAGACACACGTATGTAAATTAGATGGCCACACTGAAAAGAGTCTCACTTTTTCTCTAAATGATCAGACAGTAAGAAATATTAGAGTGGTTGCATGAACATAGTGAGAGGGCAAGAGAAAAACAGATAACTAAGAAAGGTGACTTGTTAAGTTAATTATAAATTACAACTAATTAGAACAATCCCTGGTGTTACCAGATCAGGCTGTCTGAAGATATTGGCTTCCTGACTCAAAATGCACCAAACATTGATAGTTTATTGGGTTTTTTTCTTTGCAAAACTCTATCATGTTATGCAAAATTCAAAACAAAAAATAATTCCCCCCCCCCCTCACTTAACCAAACACCATGAATAAATACTTGAACATATAAAGAATTTGAAGCATAAAAACTTTCACTAAAATGACCTGATTCGGCATTAAATAAGACGAGAAGGGTTAATATGCCATAAAACAAAACAACCAAACCAATTAGAACAATTAAAATAATTTCTTTTTTCTTCAAATAACCCAATCCCAGAAATTAGGTATCTTTTAGCATGTCCTTGCATCATCCAGGAAAATTGAGGAAACCAAGAATCGTAATTCCCAGAAGTAAATTGACCGGAGAGAATCATAAAAGACTCTTTTCATCCCAAATGCTAAGCCTTTATTCACAATATAAAAATATTTGTAAAAAGTTATAAGGCGTGGGGGATACTCACTGAACTGTTTGGTTGGCTGCAATATGTGGGGGGGGGGGGTTTAATTTACAATTTAACAAAATAATAAATTTATTTACACTGCTTGATTTCAAACCTATCCGATTGATTCTCGACAAGATGACACAGTCCAAGGAATTTGACATTGTAGTTGATTCCTCCTTTACTCCTACTATCCAATGCATTCAGGCGACAAATAAGGCACATGGTGTGCTCTTTCTCATCTACTGCTCTTTTGCCACTATGACAGCCAACATCTTCCTCCCGCTGTAAGTGTCTCTAGAGCAACCCATTCTGAAATATGGTATCCAAGCTTCATCCCTTATCTCGTTTGGGATATTCAGCACCTGGAGCTAGGTGATGCAGATGGTCCACAAGCTTCACACAAAGGCCTATGAGCAATAACTGGACCTTAATGGATGAGTAACCTGTACTTGCTGGAGCGTAGACAGCTGCATCCCTGCCTTTAACATCATGTGTGGCAACTAGAATGCACCACGTGACATCTTCACACTGGCAATGCAGAAACCCAGAAGCTGTACCTGAGACGATTTCAGCTGAATTGTAGGAAGTTTCCTTTTTCAGTTTGGGTCACCGGGTCGTGGAACCACCTGCCCAAAGCCGTGGTTAGCTTGCAGAAGTCCAAAGAGTTCAAAGTGTTGCTGGATGCATTGTAGCCGCTGATCTTTGAATGATTACCTCTGTACATAACCCCCCTCCCCTCTTTCATAACTTGCTTTTACATGGCTCTAGCCTTGTGCCAATATTTTGTCAATATATTGAATGAACCGAAATGCATTATGGTGAAATTTAATTTTGTAATGAAATCTTTGCTTGACCACTGTGTATGTTGGCCGTTTTTCTTTTTCTTTTTTGAATGTACAATGTAGAACTGGATTTTAACCTCCAGAAGTAAATTAACCGGAAAAGACTGGAAAGACCTTGGCCTTTTATCTAGGACTAGGGGCAAAGTGAATTATTTGTTCTGATACTACACTTGATCTTTTTTGTTCTCGGTCAGTGAACGAGAAAACCTTTTAGACTGAGGCAATTTTTATTTTTGTTTTAATTTAGAGTGACACATTTTGGAAGCTGGAGTTTCCCCATATAAAAAACCGATCGTGTGTCTAACTTTGCCCTCATTGGGAGGCAAGGAAATAAGAACTCCTTTTAACCAAAACGCTAAGTTTCTATCAACAATATAAAATATAGTCATTGAATTAGAAAACAATTAGAATGAATAATGAATATTTGCTAGTATGTATAATGAACATAAAACCTATATTTTTTAAAAAGTGCTCAGTACAAGCTAGAGCTTATAAATATACATTGGCCTACATAAATGCAATTACGTTTCAGTATTGCTTGTACCTCATCGGGGCTGAAGTTTTATACAAGATTACAAACTTTGGGCATGATGAGGTACAAGCGGTACTGAAACGTAATTGCAGTTATATATATAATTTTACTTAGTTCGCCCCAAACAAAGCAAGTTGTCACTGTAGACGTAAGGGGCTACTGAGAATTAGGGTGGAAGTTGGGGGGGGGGGGTCACCCTAGATTGGGAGCTGTGCAGTAAGATGCTTGTTTACATTAGTTTTAAGTTTCTGCATGTTGGTATGAGAGGGGAAGCAGGGAGGGGGCTTCAAAGGCCGGCAGCTCGAGGAAAGAAGCTATTGGAGTAGAAGGCTCTCCAGCATCTGGCGACCTCCACAGTGAATGGATGGGATTTAGCTGATTGTCGGGTTGGTTCAGTGTATTTATGTCGAGGGGGCACCAAAGCAGCAAGTTAATTGGAGCACATTCCGTTGAAGTACTTGTAAAACAAGCATAAGGATGCAAGATTGTGGCGATATGAGAGGAGCTGGAGCTTGATGGATAGTGAGTGACCTCTTTTTTTTGGACCTTGTCAAAGAGCGAGAGACTGATGGATGGTGCACCAGCCCAGATGTGACAACAATACTCCATGCATGGGTGGATGGTAGCTTTGTAGAGATATAGAATATTGTGAGATGTGAGAAGTTTTCTGGCATGGTAGAGAGAGCCCACTATCTTTGCAGCAACCTTGGCATGTCGTTTATGTATTTTCCAATTATATGCCATTTTCAATCTATTTGTGTGTGTGTGTGTGTGTGTGTGTGTATATATATAAATATATATATATATAATTATACTCAATGTCTCTGTGTTCTATACAAAAAAGACTAGAGAATCTAAATAAAATTTATGCGTGTTATGTAAAATAAACCACTATCTTTCACCCATATGCACTGACACATGCAAGTACTATCTCCCACCAATATGCACAGACAGGCTATCGTTTGCCCATGCGCACGCAAGTTTCAGAGAAATTGAATGGATGGATGAAAAGTTATGGGGCAAAAAATGTAAATTTTTGCCATTTTGGGGCCTTTTGACGGGGGGGGGGCTAACCAAGTTTTTTTTTCAAAAATCGGAGAATGTCACTTTCTAACTTGACCAAAGTTACAACTTCATGCAAAATTTCAGAGAAATTCAATAGATGGTTGCGGAGAAAAATCCGGACGGAAGGACGGACGGACGGAAATGCCTCAAAACATAGGTCCCTCGATTTTATAAATCGGGGGACCAATAATAAAACTATTTTATTACAATGTGTTGGCTAAAATGTCACTTCATTGAAAATAAAGTTTATTTTCAATAAAGTAACATTTTGGCCAACACATTTCAGAAACTATATTTTATTAAATGAATGGTGCTTCTTTATTTTCACAATGACATGCTAGACCTCTATTTAAAAAAAAAACAATAGCTAAAGAAACGTATAAACTTTATGTACTTACATGGTAGCTGAAAAGAAGACTGTACACAAAAAATTACGCAAATTCATCTAGTATTTATTAAATTTAAAAAAAATAAAATTAAAAAAAGATCTATCGGCTGTCATTTTGAGTTTTCCCGAAAACAAAATTTGACTTATCTCCCTTGTCTAATAAGTAAGTATAAATGTCTACAGATACGTAAGATCGCTTTTTTAATCTTTTTTTTTCTCATAATTTAATAAATAGTGGATAAATTTGTTTAATTTTTTCTGTACAATCTCATTTTCAACTAACATGTAAGTACATAAGTTTATACATTTCTTTAAATATTTTTATGTCGTCGTTAAAGTAAAGAAGCACCAAATAAATTTATTAAAATGTTTTAATCGATTAGTCGTTATTTCCTGTTGATTATCTGCCGCTATTTACTAAACTG
The DNA here is from genome assembly GCA_963556195.1 of Sepiola atlantica. Lineage (NCBI taxonomy): Eukaryota > Metazoa > Mollusca > Cephalopoda > Sepiida > Sepiolidae > Sepiola > Sepiola atlantica. The sequence goes on from OY744522.1 coordinate 137,946,785, forward strand.
CACAAGTGCTGAATAATTTTCCCTAGAGTAATGTGATGTCCTCAGATGTGGAGCGACGTATACATTTTTTAAATTTAATTATCAATGGACACTTGTTTCGACGTTTACGATTCATCAGCGTGGCTCAACCTAGCAAGATGTGGCGAACCATATTACGACGAATTAAAAATATATTAAAATTTATCCAAAATAGCGTATTTATTAGTTTCTGTCAAATGATTGTTTTACGAACTTTTCGTGTATTTCAACGGATTGAAAATAACGTTTCATACAAAATGTGCAACTCAATATGGAAAGTATTGTTGATATGAATGGATTGCATCAATTTCACAACTCTAAACAAATGCCTATGTCTCTCGGCTTGTTGTCTTTTATTTAATGTCATTGCCAATGTAAAATATATTAGGAGGCATTTTTATTTAAAATTTTGGCTAAGAATGTGTAATTATTTTAATTTTATGGTTGTCCGAATGTTAGATTAAAAAAATTAATAAAAACATGAAAAGATGTCATTTTTTTTTTTAATTGGTGGAACTGTTACAAGTGTGTGAGTGGTGTAAACGAGGAGTTGGGGAGGGGGCGCTCAAGTCTACGCACATACAAGTCTGCGCTCGAAAACCCACACACATATACTCATATCAAGAAAAGAGAACACACACAGGTCAACGGGCTGCTGCTGTGTCTATACACACATATGTATGGTCGCCTTGTTACTTGAAAATACCAGTCATTGCTGCTTCTTCCTCTTTTTCTATCATAACGTAATGAGGTTGAAAATCCCTTCCCAAAAGATGCACATTTTTTTCCTCCACTCCTTTTTTTCTTTCGAAATACGTTTTATATATATATATATATATATATATATATATATATATATATATATATATATATATATATATATATATATATATACATAAGGGGCAGGGGTAGTCTAGAGAGTGAAACCCACATGCACACTATTTGTTTCAACAATTATTTATTTGCCAATGCTAAAAAAAAAATGTTCGATTTTCAGTTTTTATTAGTTACAGAAAGAAAATTTCATAATTGTGATATCGTTAATTCCTAACCCAACACAAGTCCTCAATCTCTGGGGAGATGAATTCTATAACGATGCATTGATAGAATAGTGTCGCGATCAGAAAATAGTTTTTTCTTTGGTTTAGCACAAAGGAACCATCATAATTGACCTTAGCCTATAAACTTTAATTCCCGTCGGAAATTATTTTTATCCACCAATTTAAATGCGTCAAACTTACTTGAAGGATGTCTATAGCCATCTTGTTCCAGTTATAAATTTAAACAAAAAAATGGTCGTTACGATGGCCGTGCATAATTCAAAAGTGATTTTGAAGCCTTTAAGCTGTCATGTCGAAAGAAATTTCTTGTTAACGTGTGTAATGATCACAATCCACTATGATCATTATTTTTTATTTTTTTATTTTTGCTCTTAAATACTTTTTTCTTTATTTTCGACACGCCACTATTCTAGCAAAGAACCAAGTTTACCAATGATACTACTCTGTTGCTGTATTTCAATCTAATTTACAATTTAAACTGATGTTCACTGATATGTGGACCCTTTCTCATGATACCAATTACTACTTGCAAAATTATTTTCCGACAAAAATACATTTTAAGATGTTGGTTCAATTGTAGAATAGGGATTCGCTTGGATTTTACATATTCTGAGTGAAATTGTTAATTTTAAAATTGCATTTTTTGTCCTTAAATAAAATTGTACTTTGTTTTTGTGTTTCTTTTAGTCTAAATTTTAACTTTTATTTAAAGTTTTTTTCGCTGGCACCATTTTATTTATTGAAGAGATTATTAAACTATTAACTTCATCTGTTTGAATTGATTAAATTCAGTTAGAAATTGTTTTTTTATACAAAAAATACAAACATAAAAATGCGATTGAAACCTTGAATTAAAATTACATTTTTAAGACTATAAAAAGTAAATTCAATGCTAATACAATTTAAGATCAACAATTAATACAAATATTATTATACAATTGAACCAAAATGTCAATATTCTGTTTTCGTTTTTTTTTTTTAATGTCATTAAAAAAAGAAAATTGCAAAACCTCTAATTCGGAATTAACGGGTACTTTTTTCTTTTTAGCTGGCATCGTTTAATAAAAGTGAAGTAGGAAAATGTTGATTTGAGAATCAACGTTGGTTTGAGTCGAGACAGCGGACATTTCTCTCTTGGAACCTTCTTCTTCATGATAGAGAGTAAGAAGGAATTAGGTTATTTTCGAAAATAGTGGCTTCTTCGAGAAATTGCGTTTTTTTCTCTTTTGTTTAGATGAAAAAAAGAAAGAACAAACAGAACCATAATACTAGACTTTTTAGTTTGTAAACATTAATTATAACTAGAAATTACTTTCGAATTGACAGTTTAAAGGCTTCAAAATCACGAAAACGAAGAAATCACCGTGACGACATTATTTTCTTTTCTTTACGTATAATATTGAAGGAAACAAATATCCGACACTGTTTACGTCGTAAACTTAGACATTCAAAATTGAGGCCCTTAAATTGGCGGATAGATCATTTCTGGCTAGAATTAAAATTATGGCTAAAGTCGAGTTTTTTAATTCATATGTGCTACTACACCAAATAAAAACGGTATTTCTCGAAGGAAACACTATTTTAGAAAATAACCTGAAATTAGATATTTATTTAGTCGTGTCTTTCTTTCGCCCCAATAAAATGGCCTTTATTATTGTTTCTGTGCCACTGTTACGTAATGTTGCTTCGAGGGAGAGAAATGATGTCGTCATCATCAGTTTTATCTCTCCAGACTTATTTATAAGGTGGGGAGGGGAGGCACAGTTTTCGTTTTTTTTTCTCTTTTTCATTGCAACAGATTTTTTCAGCGTTTACTTTTACAAATACATTGTGATGTGATCTCGAGTCATACATTCGTTTCTGGTGTGTTTTAATCTGTTCGAACAAAATCGACTTTCAAACTTGATTCAACAAAACAAAAATGTCTGAGTGTCCGTCTGTCTGTGTGTCTGCTTCAGTGCTTTTGAACTGCTTAACTTTTTAGATTCAATAATTTCTTAAGACAAATGAACACATTTCTCACAATAGTGGCGCAGTCGAATAATGCTGTTTTTATTCGGTTTAGAAACACCCATGATACTCGACTTTGTCATAAACTTTAATTCTAGCCAAACATTATTTAAAATCTTCAAAAACCAACTTCGAATGTGGACGGTTACGATGTAAACACTATTTACGGTCACCTTGTTCTCATTATTATAGAATAATATACATTTTTAAAATGGTCGACATTATTTCTCCATGGCCGTGCGAAATTCGAAAGTGATTTTAATTTTAAACTGTCATGTCTACATAATTTCTGGCTACAATTTTAGTTTAAAATTATATATTATGCCCCTTTTTGTTCAACTAAATCAAATAATTCTTTCATCGTGCCACTATTGTACCAATGAATCTAAAATTAATACATTGAGCCAGGAAGATAGAAGAAACAGTTTTTTTGTGTTTTTTTTTTCTAAACAAAACTGCATAATTCTTTGGTAAAAATCGAAGAAATAATAATTAAAAAAATTAAAATTAAAAAAATCATAGAAAAATACTAATGAACATTTTTTTTCTTTTTTAAAGTATTTACTTAACCTTATTTATTAAATATATAACTATAAGATGTAAGTATTGCGGGGGGGGGGGGCAACAATACTCTTATTTTGCCTTTAAAAACTAACTTTCAACCCTGGTTTCTATGTGAACACTGTTGAGATTTACTCTGCCTACCTGTCGGTCACTTTTTAAATTCAAAACTTGGTGGCTTGCATTAAATAAACTTCGTTACTATCCCCACCCCTCCCCATAAAAAGAGTTTACGGTTTATGATATACCCCTTCCCCACTGCAGCAAAGTTAGACATGGCGTCCCTAAAAAAGGAGGCATTGTGGACGAGTTCAAAATTTGCCGTGATAGGATCCGTCGGCATTCCTTGATAGGGGCTCCTCAGACGTCCAGCAATAAACCAATCAACCCTCAATAAATGCCTGGGCGGATGGTCTCCTAGTATTGAACAGAACCATACTTTACTCCGATATAAGACCGAGAGTTTAGTAAGATAGAAAGATCAAATACTGTCAGAGTCAATTAAAGATATGGTTGTTGTTTCTGTCCAAGTTCAGTGGTACCAGATAAGATGCTGATGTTGATGCGTTTACAAGGAATTGATCATTGGGTGCGGAGGAGAACTGGTTATATCTAAGTGTCTGTGACATAATTTTTAACTTGATGTCTTTAGTGTTCAACACCATGTCTTCTCCCTTCATAAACCCTAAATAAAATCTCATTGTTACTTCTTCTGTTTCGTTTTTAATATCAGACTGGCTTATTATTTAAATCCGCTGGAATAATAATACTTGTCCAATGATTGCTGCCTTCACTTGTCTCTTCTGGCCAACACTATCTGGAAGAAATTTAAAAAAGTAAAAACAAAAAAAAAACATGTGACCTACTTCCAGAACCAATATCGACATAATAAATCTATGAATTAACCTGTAATCGATACATCTGTCTTTCGCGATTTCTGTTTTCTTTAGAGTTGATGAATTTTGGATATATTTCTAAGAGATTTTTTTAATAAATTTTTATTTTCTTTCACCCTCCCGTCTCTTTCTAGCGCGCACGCGTGTGTGCATTTTATTTGTTTTGTTATTCATACAACGCATTTTTCTGCTCTTGTTCCCAAACGAAATCTGTCCATGAATAACAAGACTTAAAAAAATGGGTTGGCTTTTTCTTCCCCACCCCCTTTTTAACATTTTTTTTTACATATTTCTTGGCATAAAGCAATTTTTCTAATGTTCTTTTTTGATCCCCTTGTTAAAGATGTCAAAATTAACTTCATTTAAAATTGATCGTTTCATTATTTCATTTTTTTTTTTTTTTTTTTTTTTTTAAATAAATACAGAAAATAATTCCTGAATAAAGGTTGATGAGTTGAAAAAGCTTAGAAAAAAATATTAATTTTAGTAAATTGTCCCTTTTATGTGTCTCCCTATCAGGGCAAAGTAAGAAACATGGTTGTTTTTTTCAATGTGAGGAAAATCCAGTTCCTAAAAAAAAATTTTTTAAAACCAAAAAAAACCACTCTGGATTGAATCGAAAATAAAAATGGCTTCAGTCTAGAAGGATTTATCCTCCTCTGGCCGAGGATAAAACAGATACTTCACCTTATTGTCTTAACATTTAATCTGACCTTAAACCACATTTGGTGATGATATCCCAATTTAGATTTGAGAAATGTGGTTGGCAATTAATCCCAGGTCCACACTGACCAGGATCAGTGCTAGTATCTGTCAGGGTCCCATTTAAGGGCTGAGTAGAATCTATCGTTTACGGACTATTTACAAAATAAATGCCTACAAAACCAATTAATAAACAAACCATTTCTATGCAACGCATAAATGTGGTTTCGACATAAAATCACCTAACAAGGGTTGACATGCCGTAAAACCAACCTAAAATATACAAATCACTTTTGTTTCAAGAACAAAGGTTGTCAACAGTAAAATATAAATCCCCCTTCAAAACTTTCAGTGGGAAAGTGGATGAGCATAAAATTAAGATTTTCAAGGAGTCGTCAGTATAGTAATGATTGATCTCTAGTCATTAACAAAAATTTAAGAAAATCTTTTGCATAAGACAATGACACATTGTCGATGCATCAGCCATTATCAACATACAGTTAGTGTGGCATGAGAGATATTGACAACGCAGACTATGGGATCAGCAAGCTAATTTAAAATAACTTTCTCAACGGTAGATAGTAATTCGTCTGTATTTAATAGTTTGCAAAAAGGATTAATATGCCATTAAATAAGGGCTGCAGAATCTGAGACAGAGCAAATTCATTGTTGTTGGAGTCGGACCATTTTAATTTCAGTTTTAATATTTGGGCTACCAAATCCACGGCCCTCTTTTTCCTCTTTCATCGCTTTTTAAAAGAATTGAATTCGCTTTAAAATCCAAACCCTATATAACTAATATAGAGTCAATTATTGCTAGTAAATTTCTTAGGCAGGAGTTTAAACCTTTTAAAATTTCCAGAGTGAAAGTTGAGTGGCATTTACCCGGTGCGGGTTGAGCTGGTTTCAAATGAATTTGCAGTGTGTGCGAGTGAAGGTGGCTCATCCACGTCTCTCCATAAGTGAGTCTTTAGCTTAGCGCAACTGACACATCAGTCCCATTATCGAACACTGAAGAAAACTTCCTGTTGCGAACTAAGTCTTCAGTTGACCTCCTCTCCTTTTGTGTCATCCCGGTAATGGGGTAATTGCTATTGCCTTGAAAATCTGGTTGGTTGAATAATGATAAAGGACATGGCAAAACCATCAGAATCTCTATTAAAGGGTCTCGTCAAGTCAGAGGATCCGGCATCTCTAGTGGATTGTGATGTTGGGTATGCAGACATCAGTAATCAAACACTTCAAGCTTCTGAATGTTGACAGTATGGAGTGGCCAAATTTTGGCCCCATGAAGTAGAATTGTAAACATAAGGGCCTGATATAGTCAACATTTAGTTGTGAGCTTGATTTCTTTCCTCAAGCATAGGCTATGTTGCAGAATGTAGAATGTGCTTTGGTGATGCTTATGCATATCTTGTTCTTCCCATGGCTGTAAAGATGGCAACAAGATATTTAAATTCTTCAACTCTTTCTCTGTTCAGATTATAAATAGCAATCAGTTCAGATGGAAGAGAGAATCGTTGGTTTTGAGGCGTTTATTCTCATGCTCACTAGTGATGTGCATGTGAATAAACGCCACAAATACCAAAGTTGAGAAAATATTGAGCATTTGTGTTACTGCGACTCTCCTACCGTATTGTCCATAGATACGCTAGTAATGCATCTTGAATTGTTTGCAGAGTATGGGAGTGGAATTGAACACAAAAAGGACTGATATACCATAAAACAAAACAAAAAACCGCATAAAGATTTTTTTTTATCCTTGTCAATTTAAGAATCATTTGTAATAATTGAAATTAAAATTGTCTTTTGTTTTTCTTTTTTTTTTCTGAAGTATCTCTCAATTTCATAGAAACAGAAGTACATTGTAGCCCTACAGCCAGTGGTCTCAAATAAGAATCCGGCTAAGCTAGGGGTTTTGTTTTAAAATTATTGAAATGATTTAACAAATCTATTTACAATTATGAAATACATGCATCTGGTATTTGTTAAATAGCATGGGGTAGTGTCTTTCTTTTTTTTTCAGGTAAATCTACTATGCAACCATTTGTGGTGTATAAAAGAAATGCTAGAACTTCCTGTCAAGAGATTTGATAAAAAAAGGTATTCCGGCATTGATGATAGTACTCCAAAGCATGGTAGATATATATTCCAATCTAGAACTGCTGGATTCTGTTGACTCCTAAGTATGGGAAAATAAAAATTCATTTTTGTTCAATTTTTCACTTGTGATGTTTTCAAGTGCTATCACCACTTGAGGGTCATGCAGATGTCCAGATCTTCAATCTGTAGAATATACATGAGGAATCGTAAAGAACAAAGTTGTAGAAAAGCAATATTAAAATGCTAAAGCTGTGAAAGACGCCATTAAAGAAGTGACAGAAATGTTTGCTGGTAGCCACAACAACTTGATTCCATGCAGATTATGCCATATTCGAGACGTCATTGAGAGCAGAAAACGATGTATCAAATATTCACATTTTTACTTAACTGATCAGCTTTTGTATTAGACTCAAATGATTTACAAAATTTGTTATGGGAGCAAATTTGTCAATGACTATGCGACATGAAGTTTCATCACTTTTCACCCGTTGTCCACCAACTTGTCTGTCTAGCGCTCTTTTTTTTCTCTCGCTCTCTTTTTCTCTCGCTCTGTCTCCGTCTCTCTCTCTCTCGATCTCGTTATTAATCTTTCTCTCTATCTCGCTTTCTCGCTTTCTCGCTTTCTCGCTTTCTCTCTATCTCGCTTTCTCTCTATCTATCTTTCTCTCTATCTATCTTTCTCTCTATCTCTATCTATCTTTCTCTCTATCTCTATCTATCTTTCTCTCTATCTCTATCTATCTTTCTCCCTATCTCTATCTATCTTTCTCCCTATCTCTATCTATCTTTCTCCCTATCTCTATCTATCTTTCTCCCTATCTCTATCTATCTTTCTCCCTATCTCTATCTATCTTTCTCCCTATCTCTATCAATCTTTCTCCCTATCTCTATATCTATCTTTCTCCCTATCTCTATCTATCTATCTTTCTCCCTATCTCTATCTATCTATCTTTCTCCCTATCTCTATCTATCTATCTTTCTCCCTATCTCTATCTATCTATCTTTCTCCCTATCTCTATCTATCTATCTTTCTCCCTATCCCTATCTATCTATCTTTCTCCCTATCCCTATCTATCTATCTTTCTCCCTATCCCTATCTATCTATCTTTCTCCCTATCCCTATCTATCTATCTTTCTCCCTATCCCTATCTATCTATCTTTCTCCCTATCTCTATCTATCTATCTTTCTCCCTATCCCTATCTATCTATCTTTCTCCCTATCCCTATCTATCTATCTTTCTCCCTATCCCTATCTATCTATCTTTCTCCCTATCCCTATCTATCTATCTTTCTCTCTATCTCTATCTTTATCTCTATCTATCTATCTTTCTCTCTATCTCTATCTATCTTTCTCTCTATCTCTATCTATCTTTCTCTCTATCTCTATCTATCTTTCTCTCTATCTCTATCTATCTTTCTCTCTATCTCTATCTATCTTTCTCTCTATCTCTATCTATCTTTCTCTCTATCTCTATCTATCTTTCTCTCTATCTCTATCTATCTTTCTCTCTATCTCTATCTATCTCTCTATCTCTATCTATCTCTCTATCTCTATCTTTCTCTCTATCTCTATCTTTCTCTCTATCTCTATCTTTCTCTCTATCTCTATCTTTCTCTCTATCTCTATCTTTCTCTCTATCTCTATCTTTCTCTCTATCTCTATCTTTCTCTCTATCTCTATCTTTCTCCTTATCTCTATCTTTCTCCTTATCTCTATCTTTCTCCTTATCTCTATCTTTCTCCTTATCTCTATCTTTCTCCTTATCTCTATCTATCTATCTATCTATCTTTCTCTCTCGTGATTAACTTTGCTTTTAACATGATAATTATTTATAGTAGAAGTAATACTAGCCCGACCCTAAATATTTCAACCTGCTTTTTTTTAATTGCATTGGGGTGGGTATATTTTTTGTTGTTTTCTTTTCAAAGTGTGTGTGTGTGTGTGTGTAGCAGAAAAGCTCTAGCCAAATGACCCCCTCCCCATCCGCTGCTCTCCAAAAACACACCATCATCATCAGTCTCATCACCCCTCTTCCCGGGCACAGTGGACTTTCTTTATTTTCTCCTGGTAGTGGTTAGGGTGTAGACCTCTATTGCTGACTGGCCTTCTGTTGGTCATTTTAGTTGATTCTAGTACAATTTAAGCTGCCTTCTGTCCCCATCGCCACCATCACCTACCTATTTACAACTGCGTACAGAGTGGAGGGTAAGCATCTCCCATCTACACAACAACAACAGTGAGAGTAGTGCTGATACATTATTTCAGAGAAGATTTTGGTGGGAGCCATATTTTTGGCTCACACACACTCTTGCTATCACTCACCAGCAGCCGGTCCTTTTTCTCTCTCTACCTCTTCCTTTTTCTCTCTCTCCCTTTTTCTCTCTCTCCCTCTTCCTTTCTCTCTCTCCCTCTTCCTTTTTCTCTCTCCCTCTTCCTTTTTCTCTCTTCCTCTTCCTTTTTCTCTCTCCCTCTCCCTTTTTCTCTCTCTCCCTCTTCCTTTTTCTCTCACTCTCCCTCTTCCTTTTTCTCTCTCCCTCTTCCTTTTTCTCTCTCTCCCTCTTCCTTTTTCTCTCTCTCCCTCTTCCTTTTTCTCTCTCTCCCTCTTCCTTTTTCTCTCTCTCCCTCTTCCTTTTTCTCTCTCTCCCTCTTCCTTTTTCTCTCTCTCCCTCTCTTCCTTTTCCTCTCTCTCCCTCTCTTCCTTTTCCTCTCTCTCCCTCTCTTCCTTTTTCTCTCTCTCCCTCTCTTCCTTTTCCTCTCTCTCCCTCTCTTCCTTTTTCTCTCTCTCCCTCTCTTCCTTTTTCTCTCTCACTCTCTTCCTTTTTCTCTCTCACTCTCTTCCTTTTTCTCTCTCACTCTCTTCCTTTTTCTCTCTCACTCTCTTCCTTTTTCTCTCTCACTCTCTTCCTTTTTCTCTCTCTCACTCTCTTTTTTCTCTCTCTCACTCTCTCTCTCTCTTCCTTTTTCTCTCTCTTCCTTTTTCTCTCTCTCCCTTTTTCTCTCTCTCCCTCTTCCTTTCTCTCTCTCCCTCTTCCTTTTTCTCTCTCCCTCTTCCTTTTTCTCTCTTCCTCTTCCTTTTTCTCTCTCCCTCTCCCTTTTTCTCTCTCTCCCTCTTCCTTTTTCTCTCACTCTCCCTCTTCCTTTTTCTCTCTCCCTCTTCCTTTTTCTCTCTCTCCCTCTTCCTTTTTCTCTCTCTCCCTCTTCCTTTTTCTCTCTCTCCCTCTTCCTTTTTCTCTCTCTCCCTCTTCCTTTTTCTCTCTCTCCCTCTTCCTTTTTCTCTCTCCCCCTCTTCCTTTTTCTCTCTCTCCCTCTCTTCCTTTTTCTCTCTCTCCCTCTCTTCCTTTTCCTCTCTCTCCCTCTCTTCCTTTTTCTCTCTCTCCCTCTCTTCCTTTTTCTCTCTCACTCTCTTCCTTTTTCTCTCTCACTCTCTTCCTTTTTCTCTCTCACTCTCTTCCTTTTTCTCTCTCACTCTCTTCCTTTTTCTCTCTCACTCTCTTCCTTTTTCTCTCTCACTCTCTTCCTTTTTCTCTCTCACTCTCTTCCTTTTTCTCTCTCACTCTCTTCCTTTTTCTCTCTCACTCTCTTCCTTTTTCTCTCTCTCCCTCTCTTCCTTTTTCTCTCTCTCCCTCTCTTCCTTTTTCTCTCTCTCCCTCTCTTCCTTTTTCTCTCTCTTCCTTTTTCTCTCTCTCCCTCTCTCTCTCTCTTCCTTTTTCTCTCTCTTCCTTTTTCTCTCTCTTCCTTTTTCTCTCTCTTCCTTTTTCTCTCTCTCCCTTTTTCTCTCTCTCCCTTTTTCTCTCTCTCCCTTTTTCTCTCTCTCCCTTTTTCTCTCTCTCCCTTTTTCTCTCTCTCCCTTTTTCTCTCTCTCCCTCTCTTCCTTTTTCTCTCTCTCCCTCTCTTCCTTTTTCTCTCTCTCCCTCTCTTCCTTTTTCTCTCTCTCCCTCTCTTCCTTTTACTCTCTCTCCCTCTCTTCCTTTTACTCTCTCTCCCTCTCTCCCTTTTACTCTCTCTCCCTCTCTTCCTTTTTCTCTCTCTCCCTCTCTTCCTTTTTCTCTCTCTCCCTCTCTTCCTTTTTCTCTCTCTCCCTCTCTTCCTTTTTCTCTCTCTCCCTCTCTTCCCTTTTCTCTCTCTCCCTCTCTTCCCTTTTCTCTCTCTCTCTCTCTTCCCTTTTCCTCTCTCTCTCTTCCCTTTTCCTCTCTCTATGTTCCCTTTTCCTCTCTCTCTCTTCCCTTTTCCTCTCTCTCTCTTCCCTTTTCCTCTCTCTCTCTTCCCTTTTCCTCTCTCTCTCTTCCCTTTTCCTCTCTCTCTCTTCCCTTTTCCTCTCTCTATGTTCCCTTTTCCTCTCTCTCTCTTCCCTTTTCCTCTCTCTCTCTCTTCCCTTTTCCTCTCTCTCTCTTCCCTTTTCCTCTCTCTCTCTTCCCTTTTCCTCTCTCTCTCTTCCCTTTTCCTCTCTCTCTCTTCCCTTTTCCTCTCTCTCTTCCCTTTTCCTCTCTCTCTTCCCTTTTCCTCTCTCTCTTCCCTTTTCCTCTCTCTCTTCCCTTTTCCTCTCTCTCTTCCCTTTTCCTCTCTCTCTCTTCCCTTTTCCTCTCTCTCTCTTCCCTTTTCCTCTCTCTCTCTTCCCTTTTCCTCTCTCTCTCTTCCCTTTTCCTCTCTCTCTTCCCTTTTCCTCTCTCTCTTCCCTTTTCCTCTCTCTCTCTTCCCTTTTCCTCTCTCTCTCTTCCCTTTTCCTCTCTCTCTCTTCCCTTTTCCTCTCTCTCTCTTCCCTTTTCCTCTCTCTCTCTTCCCTTTTCCTCTCTCTCTCTTCCCTTTTCCTCTCTCTATCTTCCCTTTTCCTCTCTCTATCTTCCCTTTTCCTCTCTCTCTCTTCCCTTTTCCTCTCTCTCTCTCTTCCCTTTTCCTCTCTCCTCCTTTCCTTCCCCTCTCTCTCTCTCTCCCCCTTCCTTCCCCTCTCTCTCTCTCCTCCCTTCTCCTCTCTCTCCTCCCTTCCTTCCCCTCTCTCTCTCCTCCCTTCCTTCCCCTCTCTCTCTCCTCCCTCCCTTCCTTCCCCTCTCTCTCTCTTCCTCCTCCCTTTCTTCCCCTTTCTCTCTCCCTCTTCCCTTTTCCTCTCTCTCTCTTCCCTTTTCCTCTCTCTCTCTCTCTTCCCTTTTCCTCTCTCTCTCTCTCTTCCCTTTTCCTCTCTCTCTCTTCCCTTTTCCTCTCTCTATCTTCCCTTTTCCTCTCTCTCTCTTCCCTTTTCCTCTCTCTCTCTTCCCTTTTCCTCTCTCTCTTCCCTTTTCCTCTCTCTCTCTCTTCCCTTTTCCTCTCTCTCTTCCCTTTTCCTCTCTCTCTCTTCCCTTTTCCTCTCTCTCTCTTCCCTTTTCCTCTCTCTATCTTCCCTTTTCCTCTCTCTATCTTCCCTTTTCCTCTCTCTCTCTTCCCTTTTCCTCTCTCTCTCTTCCCTTTTCCTCTCTCCTCCTTTCCTTCCCCTCTCTCTCTCTCTCCCCCTTCCTTCCCTTCTCTCTCTCTCCTCCCTTCTCCTCTCTCTCCTCCCTTCCTTCCCCTCTCTCTCCTCCCTTCCTTCCCCTCTCTCTCTCCTCCCTCCCTTCCTTCCCCTCTCTCTCTCTTCCTCCTCCCTTTCTTCCCCTTTCTCTCTCTCCTCCCTCCCTTCCTTTCCCTACTCTCTCTCCTCCCTTCCTTCCCCTCTCTCTCTCCTCCCTTCCTTCCCCTCTCTCTCTCTTCCTTCTTCCTTTCTTCCCCTTTCTCTCTCTCCTCTCTCGCTTCCTTCCCCTCTCTCTCTCACTTCATCTCACTCTTTCTCTCCTTCCTCGCTTCATCTCACTTTCTCTCCTTCCTTCCTTCCCCCCTCTCTCTCCTCCCTTCCTTCCCCTCTCTCTCTCTTCCTCCCTTTCTTCCCCTTTCTCTCTCTCCTCTCTCGCTTCCTCCTCCCTTTCTTCCCCTTTCTCTCTCTCCTCTCTCGCTTCCTTCCCCTCTCTCTCTCCTCCCTTGCTTCATCTCACTCTCTCTCTCTCCTCCCTTGCTTCATCTCACTCTCTCTCTCTCCTCCCTTGCTTCATCTCACTCTCTCTCTCCCTCTCCTCCCTTGCTTCATCTCACTCTCCCTCTCCTCCCTTGCTTCATCTCACTCTCCCTCTCCTCCCTTGCTTCATCTCACTCTCCCTCTCCTCCCTTGCTTCATCTCACTCTCCCTCTCCTCCCTTGCTTCATCTCACTCTCCCTCTCCTCCCTTGCTTCATCTCACTCTCCCTCTCCTCCCTTGCTTCATCTCACTCTCTCTCTCCTCCCTTGCTTCATCTCACTCTCTCTCTCCTCCCTTGCTTCATCTCACTCTCTCTCTCCTTCCTCTCACTCTTTCTCTCCTTCCTCTCACTCTTTCTCTCCTTCCTCTCACTCTTTCTCTCCTTCCTCTCACTCTTTCTCTCCTTTCTCTCACTCTTTCTCTCCTTTCTCTCACTCTTTCTCTCCTTTCTCTCACTCTTTCTCTCCTTTCTCTCACTCTTTCTCTCCTTTCTCTCACTCTTTCTCTCCTTCCTCTCACTCTTTCTCTCCTTCCTCTCACTCTTTCTCTCCTTCCTCTCACACTTTCCTCTTTTTCTCTATTTCCATTCCTTCCTCCCTGTTCTTTTCTATTTCCATTCCTTCCTCCCTGTTCTTCTCAGCCCTATTAGTGGGGCCATGAATTCGTTGACAGCAACCCATGCAGAAGCCCCCCCCCCCCAAGAAAAAAAAAACTAGGTCACCTGTGAGCCAAATATAGAACAAGAACCTCATTTAATGAAATATTTTTCAAAATAAAAGTCAGACAAAATTATTTTAAACGTGGAAAGTTAGCACGAAATTGTAAATATTTATTCAGAAAGAAAGTGAAAGGACAGAGAGAAAAAGAAAGAAAGAGAGAGAGAAGACAAACATTCTGCTTTTGCTACTATTATAATGCATGTCATGGAAGGGGGAAATGGGGCCTATTTTTACATGCACATGGGGGGGGGCGGCATGTTTACACATGCGTTATTTTTCAAGTTAACAAAAAAGTTAACT
>OY744522.1:137966165-137998665 GCA_963556195.1 Sepiola atlantica
TATAAATTCTTGGATTATTTGATCCAAGAATTTATGGATCCATAATTGGTCAATGGTATGTGTCAATTGAGTTCAGAAATGTACAGAACAAACAGCAAAAAAGGACACAGACTAATGTGCATGATAGATAATAAATTATCACAAAAAATTAAAGGTTATCACAAATTGTTATCACAGTATTGTTTAACTGTTATGCACGCTTCATGCCTTGAGCAATATTTTAAAGGGAATTTTTATTGAAATAATTTTTCATTATTGATGTGATTCAGTTAATGACCATATATGGAATCCTTATAACTTATCAATGCTGAGAGATATATATATATATATATATATATATATATATATATATATATATATAATTATGGTGGCTATACACTAGTATTTATGTGCAACAACCTCATACAAGGCTACAGCCAGCTCTGTGAAAACTGTTTGTGAATGCTGCACTTCATCAAACCAATTCTTTTAGGAAGCAAATCAACATTGACTCTAAAAGAATAGATCAACCTTGTTGGATGCTAAAATACCTGCAAGATTTTGCATTAAGAGTTTTCATCTCTTAAACAGGTTGCCTTCATTATGAGTACTCTCAAGTCAGGTTTGGATTCATGTAATCCTCTGATGACTCTCTTCTCCCTAACATCTATGTGTTTACACAGTCAACTTGATGCAAAACACTGCTGCTGTATTATCGCTATCACCTGTGTGTGTGTATATATATATATATATATATATATATATATATATATATATAAAATGCACTTAGCTTTAACACTTTACTTCAGTTTCAGTATTCCATCATCAGAAATGAAGCATGGTGCATGCTATTTTCATAACAAAGACATGAATGATACCCATGTTTAGTTTTTTATATTCTTATTTGTATATTTTTGTCATTTTTTTAAGCTGGGCGTTTTTTTTTTCTTGTTTTTTTTATTACTAACAGATGCAAGTACTCTACTTTTTAGTGAAATTCACTTTTTTTTTTAAAAATCCAGATAAAGCAGATTTCCACTTAAATCGTTAGAACCTCCCATGACGTTAGTTCACTGCTTTTGTCGAAATCTGCGTGTTTTGAATAAGAAACCACTGATTTCTGCCAAGTCGCTAGAATCTTACCTTATTTTTTCATCACTATTTGTCTGGATTTTATTTCTCTTTCTTCCTCTCTATCTTTTCTCTTTTCCTTTCTTCTGCTCTCCATGAGGCCTTGCCTTTTTCCCCTCTTTTGGTAGTTCTCTCTGAAAACTGTTTATTTTGCCGAAGGCTAATACTTCAAACAATTCATGATAGGGAAGTTAGAAGACTTTTGTTTCATCAAAGAATGACTTCCTGTCTGCTTCCCCCCACATGCACACTGTTCTCTTCCTCTTAATTTTGACTTTCTTAGTTAAAACTTATTGTTGTTTAGGAAAATCAAGTCAAAAATCTGAAAAATTGATCTGTCAGCTCAACTTATTTATAAATTTGCCTTTTTTTTTATTTACCAAGATGGATATTTTACTAATTAAGCATTTTTCAAATTATTCTTAATGGCGTTTTACTACTTATCATTAGCACATCATCATCCAAGTTTTTTTTGTTTTTTTTTTGGTTTTTTTGGTTTTTTTTTTGGTTTTTTTGCTGTGCTCTCTCTCCACACTAAAAGTGGGGTGGGGTGGGGTTGGGTTGGGTTAATCTCAATTTCAGCTTTTTATTGTTGTTCTTGGCCTTTTGGCTAAGATCAAAGTGTAGTATCTGTTCCGATGGATACTGCACCCCATAGACCGGTATTGTCTTGGCCTTCGGGGCTTGATTTACGCCTGTCTATGGGTCTGTCCTGTGCAGTTCTAGGAGGTCCACCCTCCCAGGCTTCGCCTTCCCTCTTTGGGGAGGAGTAAGTTTATTGCTTACTGCCTGGGGCGCCCCTACCGGGCTGCCCAGGCAATTTTTAAACCCCACTTTCCCGACCCGACCTTGGGTCACATCTTACTTGTGGGAGTAAGATAAAAACTGGCCTTGTGCCTAACTCCTGGAGAGGAGTAAATCAATACTCTTGGCCTTTTGGCTAAGATCAAAGTGTAGTATGTTCCGATGGCTACTGCACCCCATAGACTGGTATTGTCTTGGCCTTCAGGGCTTGATTTACGCCGGTCTATGGGTCTGTCCTGTGCAGTTCTAGGATGTCCACCTTCCCAGGCTTCGCCCCCCCCTCTTTGGGGAGGAGTAAGTTTATTGCTTACTGCTTGAGGCGCCCCTACCGGGGAATGGCGACAGGGCTGCCCAGGCAATTTTTAAACCCTACTTTCCCGACTCGACCTTGGGTCACATCTTACTTGTGGGAGTAAGATAAAACTGGCCTTGTGCCTAACTCCTGGAGAGGAGTAAATCAATACTCACATCCTTGCACTAAGAAACTGATTTATTATTATTCCACCAATTTTATTTTTATACTTTTGTTTTATTTATTAATTGTTAATTATTTGTACACAAAAGGACATTAGTAAAAATTTAATCCGGGCTTAAATAGCAAAGCAATTATTTGTTTATTTATCTGTTAGTGATGGGACGATTTCGATACAATTACTGATTCTGTTCTAAATTCCCGATTCCGATACAACTACTAATTCAGATTCCTTTAAAATCTCTAAATATTTAGCTATAGAGTTTTTTTTGTTGTTTTTTTTTATTTTTGTTATCGGATTACCGTAAAAAAAAACATGTAATATGTGCATATATTTTCGCAAACGTAAAAATACACTTGTGGGAATGATCTATAGATTTTAGTTTTACTGGTAGTTTATAATCAATAAATATATATCATTTTATCATTAGTACCTACAATGAATGTAATCATGTGGTGATTATTCCTTCACCACATGATTACATTCATTCCTTCACTTTAAATAATTTTCTGCAGCCCCTATGTATACATTTTGTTCATTGTTGATGCTATTATTTACTGTTCTTTGTTACTGTTCTTTGTATTAGCTGTTGAACATTAATTCATTAGTGGGCAATTCACCACTATTACTGTTATTGTTAACTAGCGGGGTCCATGGAAATTCTCCAGTTGTATCATTCCTATATTATATATTAAAAACATTCCCATTATATAGATGTCCAGTGTGAATGCAGACCCAACCATATTATTGTACCACCTTTGTTCAAACTGAAAGATACTTATCTAAGTATTCTGGTTAATGTAGTTAAAGAATATATTCGGTTATGGGGGGGGTCTATCTCCAAGACCCTTCTTGGAGTTTGTGACATAATCCATTTTATTGACGTCCAGCACAAACGCAGACCCCCCACAATATTATTTACCATCTCTGGACAAAGCAGAAATTATCCTTTGATCCTAGTCCAAAAGTCAAGAAAGTATATTTTAGTTGGAGTTTCATGTTCAACACAATAGTGACATAAGATCAAATTTTTTAATGTACTTTTTTTCATTGTATTTTCATCAATCAGGTAATCACATCTTTTAAAAAGGGGGGTAATAACATAAATATGAACATGAAATTGCCTTATTAGTATTATATAGATTATTTATTGTGTTTGTTTATTATTGATTGCATGTTATTCACGCAGGAATAACAAAGTTTAATGCTATTCTTATTGATAGTTTTTGATAGCTTATTATTTTTAGAGAAATGTTTATCTATTAGACTATAAGATAGTTTGCCAGTTTGTGTATTTATCTCTATTATAAGGTGGAGTAAACCAGATTATATTTCGTTTTCCATTATTATTTATTTATCATTATCTCCATTATTTTTTAAAGCAGTTTCATATTCTATTTTGTGTTGGTTGAATATAGTTATATTGCTGAAATTAGTGACTTGTTTATGGTCGTTAAATTGTTTTTTAATATTTTAAGGATGTGAGACCTCTGCTTTTTCTTTATTACAAAAAAGCAGAATTCTTCTTAAATCTGCCCCTTTTTTTTCTTTTTTAAATAAGAAGTTTGATTTCTGTCTTGACTCGATTTTATTTCTTTTTCTCTTTCCTGCTTTAACTTTCTTTCTCTTTTCCAGTTTTTTCTCTCCACCTTGTCTTATTTTGTCTGGCTTTCCTTTTCCTCTCTCTGGAAATGTTTTTGTTTCAGCAAAGAATTATTTCCTGCGTACTTCTCTACCCTCCCCCCCCCCTCGCCACATACACACTTGGGGGTCTTTCTCTTGCTAACGGACTTTTTTTTTTCTTGTTTATTTATTGGACCAAATATATTGTTTTAAACTTTTATTAGGCAAAGAAAAAACTTTGAACATTCTTTTTACACAAAAATCTAATTTGAACGGGATTTAATGAAGTTAAACCATATGAATCAATATTTTTAATATGAAATAAAAGGTATTGTTGATTAGCATCCTTCGCTAAATCACCCCCCCCCCCCTCTAAAATAAAAAAAATGATTCTACTTTTTTTAGGCGATTATGTGTGAACACCCTGAAAAACACAATTTTAGAATTTAAAGTGGGTGATCAGGTTCGCATATGAATTTAACGTAAAATGATCCCCTATTTTGGGGAGATCTTAGCGTTTTAGAGCAGTTACCATTTTTTTTTTTTCTACGAGATAAACTCTATGCACTGTTAAGTGGGGGTGGGTCTACTTTTTTAGATGATTACAAGTGAATTTACGAGTTTTTTAGGTTTGGGGAGTGGCTTGACACTCGGACTCAAGGTTAGTAATTGGGTTAAGAAAAAAGGTTTTTAGGGGGCTTAACACACTCGTCGGACCTAGGATTAGTGGAAGGTATTATTTTTTTTTTTTACTAACCTTTTAACAAGCCCCCCCCCCCCCTTCTCCATTAAAAAATAAAATGCACAGAATTTATCTCCCAGAGCAAAAAAGATTTATGGTTAGTTAACTGCCCTAAAAAGTTAGAATGTCCGGGAAATAGGATCATTCCATGTTAAATTTAACATGAGGGGTGGGGAGTTTGAGAAATTGTAAGGGGGTGGGGCCTTACATCCTTATAATATATAATGGGATATTGTTTTCTATGAGGCTTATATTTTCATTGTTTAAATTAAAGGTTATGCCTAAAAAATTGAATTCTAAATTTATTATTTTTATTTCTTTTAAACCCTAACCATCTAAAAACTAATATTATTTCTTTAATATTTTTATCTGAATTTCTGCCTAATGTGCTATGGAATATGAGCCCATCGATGTAAATATCAATATTTTCCTTGTAAATTATAGACGAAAGCTTATATGTATTCATGTTTAGTTGCATATTCAGCTTCATTGTTGCACCCCATCATGACATCAAAGGTTTGCAGGTTGGTCTTTTTTTATCCATGAAGCGATAGAATTACCAACCAAGAAGTCAGAGACCGCACTAACCAATAGGTGGCATTGTCAATAATCTGCAAACGGCGTCTAGGCTGGCTCAGACATGCCCTAAGATTGGTTCCAGAGAGATTTGCGAACCAAATGCTTCAGTGAAACCCTGATGGAAAAAGAAGAGGAAAACCAAAAATGAACTGGAAGCAAACAATCGAGAGATTTTGATCGCTGGAAGGATGCTGTGGATCTGGTTTCAGACCGAAAATGATGGTTTACTTTGACTACCTCATGTGTCGCAGGACGTGGGAGTTCCCGAGTATTACTCTGGAATCGTATAGATTTTCTGCAATGTGCAATTACTTTTGTTAATGTCATTAAACAATTTTATTGTAGCACTTGTGTTTTTCCATTTATTCAAATTCAATCTATTCCTTAGTTTTGTTTATTTTTTTCTGATATTGGTTGGCTTATTTTTCCTGTATTGGTTTTGTAGGATTTAATAATCTGCAAGATAGTTGATTTGTAAAATTATTTTTGTGGTTTTCCAGCATAATAAATGGCCAAGGCTTAGCGAAACACTTTATTCTGTTATCGAAGTTTACTTTAGTTGCTATTATTTTCGCTTCCTTATTATTGTTTTGTCACTTGTTTTTTATAGAATTTTGTAATCTCACACACACACACACACACACGTTGACTTTGACCTGAAAGAAAAACAAAGTGTGTGAGTGCAGATGGCCTATGGAATAAGGAAACCAAGTTCAAATCCAATTGGATTTATTATGCTCGTTTAAACACTAAAACCATTTTAAAAAGGTATGAACCCCTAACTTCACTCCAGCAATAGATAAAAAAAAGTTTTTTTAATCTTAGTAAGAACTATGAATATGAGTGAATGCTAATAATTGTATGTTTTTTATGTGTTTTCCAGGAGAAGACAGTACTGAAAACTGGTCAGTCTGATGGTAAGGGTATGAAAAGAAAAATAATAATGCCTAGCTCTCCACAGGAGGAGGAAGGTAAGTCAAACATTTCTAAATCGGTGTCCTCTTGTTGCTCTACAAAAAGATATTATAGAGATAGAAGTCAAATTTTTTTTTTTTTTTTGACACTTAAATTTTGAAAGCGATTGGCTTATGCTCAGTTCAAATCTTACGTTGGATTGTGATCAATCACGTCAATATTAAATAACCTCTAAAAGTGTTGATTTACTGTAAATCAAACAAACCACACACAAACTATTACACATTTTCCCCATTGATAGGAGTAAAACAGACTTTGTAAAAAGAAACTTTGTGTGTACATGGTTTGTTATTTGTTCATAGGTCATCTACTAGATGGTCTAGTATTACTATTGGTGGTGTAGTATATATGTAGATAATTTATAGGAGGTGATTCCAATGCAGAGATCGGATATAAATGGATTAAAAGCAAAATAAAACATACAAAAGTGAAATGAGTTTTTTGGTTCCTTTTTATTATTTTTTATATGATTACAAATCTTACTTGCTCTCAATGTCGATCGATGTAGAGTCCGTATAAAATAATAATGAATGCGCCTTATCTTACATTTAATGTTATAAACCTCTATCTTAAAGGATATTGAGACTTTGTGTCTGCTGTCTTCGCTCGGTTCCAATCTCGAGAAGTTAATTTTCATGTTAGAGAGGGAGAAAGAAATATGTCTGAAAAGCATAAACATTGAATCAATTGCACATAAGTACACTCCTCAAACTTTGATTCATATATACACTCTATCACATATATTGAGCACTCACCTCATATAAATATGTGTGTATAGTGTGAAATTGATTTAGATCCTAAGCTTGCGGGTGATTGGCTTGAGTCGCTATGTTCAAATCCCGGTTGAGCTTTTGTCAGTTTAACTCTTATGAATCCAGCCCTTCTCCCCCTTACTATAGATGAAATAATAGGGTAAACTCGACTAGAGCCCCGGGAGGGGCAACTAGTTTCAGATGAAAACACAGAACAAAAAACCTTGGAGCTTGTTGTTCTGTGATATGTTGCATGGCAACACTCTTTTGTTATCAGCATGTCCTAAACGTCTGCTTGATGCTGTGCATGTCACATGAAACGTTAAACTCATGCTAACTAGAGAGGAACAATTGCGTATACTGCTCACTAGCTCGGCTGTATTCAAAACAAGAGTTGGCAGCCATTATTGAAGAAAAACTTTTACTTTATGTTAAGAGCACAAATTAATCATAATGCTTGAGTTTGACCTATAAACTTAAATCCAGAAATTACTTAATATCTACCAATTTAAAAGTCTCAAAATCAATTAAAAATTTTATTTTCTACAGCCACAAAGAAATTTACAGCACAGGGATTTGATGGTGATTTTATAGAATAATTCCCATTTCTAATCAAGTGGGGTTTTGTTGATTTTATGGATTTTACGAGTTCCCTGCGAACGATTTTTATGCCTTTCATTAACCCCAATACTAATCCTAAGTTCAGAGTGATGGATTTAAATAACATATTCTTTTTTTAACGGCCCAAAATATGTATGAAAAAAAAAAAAAAGGACTGGAGTGATTCTATAAAAAATACCCATTTATCATCTCCTATATAAAGGGGAGTTGTGTGTATGCATGTTTGTATGTCCTGCTAAAACTTGAAAAATATGCAACAGATACCCACGAGGAGAGGGGGGCAGCTTTTGCCCCGAGGAAGAGAGATTGTTACATTTTTACCTTAGGAAATGCCGGGTAACCTCTACTAGTCTATTATATAAAGGGCAGTTGTATGCGTGTTTGTATGTCCAGCTAAAACTAAAAATACTCGACAGATACTCACAAAGTTTACATTTTCAAAATCGTCCATCTTTCGGGCGTATAATGTGCAAAATTTGGGAAAAAACGTCCGTTCCATCAGGTAGAACCCACACAAAATCTGCCGCGGGTGGTATTGCTTTGTTTGTCCGTCGCCTGTACGTTTTGCGCATGCACGATGTGCCAAAAAAAAAAAAAAAACACGGATTCTAAAAATGTTTATGTCACCTATTTTTCGTTGGATCTTATACTCTGTCCCTTCGGCGGTTAGCGATAGAGAACGAAGACTGAGAGGTCGATGGTTCAATCCCCACCGACTCCTCAGAATATTTTTTTTAAACGATTACTTAGACATACATCGACAGCTGAGGGGGGGGGGGGGCAGAGATAGTACTTTTATTAGAAATATGATGCTTACTGTGCCCATAGGAAATTCGCAAGTGATTCTGAAGCCTTTAAAGTATCATTTTGAAAGTAATTTATGGGTAGAATTGATATTTATAGGTCAACGTTAAATATGATTCATTTGTTCTTCTAAAGCAGCATTTTTTTTTTTTTTTTGAAAGAGACACTTCTCTTCTTTTGACTAATTCTTTAACAGAAAATAGAAAAGACATTCGAAAGATTTGCTCAACTAATTATTCATAATCTTATAATAAATAGTTAAAAAAGGTGAAATCTCCTGCAAGTATTTATAACTAGCAGAGCTACTCAGCGTTGCCTGAGAGCATGGATAGTAAAATAGAAAGGTAAAAAAATAAAATGTGTGTAAAATCTTTCTTTAAAAACTTCTATCTCTGTCTACCTCTCCTTCGTGCAACTGATTCAATATAATAGAAAAGAAAAATAGGAAAAAGAAAGCTGACTGATTGTTTGACCTAGTTTCAGTGTTACTTTTGAAGCAACAACCAATAAGGAAAAGTAATTTTAAAAAATATTTTTAATTCTCTCCACCCACCCCCTGCACTAATTTGGTTATGGTTACGAATTGCTCAAATAACCTATAATTTTTCTACATCTCTCCCGAACACTAGTCCAATCTAATACTAAACCAGCAATGTTATAACAAAGCCCTGAAACAAGATTAAATACAAATTTCTCTGGTAAGATTTTATAAGGAATTAAATGATTGTAATTATTATTCAATCACTTGATTTTCGAGTGTTAAGAATAATGAAGTAAAAATGTTTTGAACTCTTTAAAATAGCAAAACATGCGTATAGATTTGTTTTCTTCTAATATATAATCACTAGTGTCTTTGACAGGCAACGCCGAGTGTCTCTGCAAGTTACCAATAAGTGACTAGCAAATATCTTTATAGTATTTAACTCCATTTGGCACTTAGTTTGTTAGTATTTTATTTACCTCCTCTTCAGGAGGTTAGACACAAGGTCAGATGAGGGTTTTGATGAAAGTGTTTCTGTGGAACAAACTGAATTCGAACCCGGCACACCCAGGTCCTCAGTCCGCCTCGTTAACCACTGAGCCACTGTGCCATAGTTTGTTAGTATAAAGTTGACAAAATGGCACAGTCCTTAGTCAATTTAACCAACATCATGTTTCCTGACATTGTTCTACAAGATTAAGCAATCTTTATAATTACAAGCAAACACTCTAGCTAGAGTGGGGGTGCTTTGATTTTTATCCAAAGTCAGATGAAAAAGTTGCAATTTTTGCAGGAGTCGGTTATTTTTAAAACCAACTTTGTCGAGACATTAGTACAATATTTCTCAAACTATTTTAAATAGGTGTCAGGGACTTTCTTAAGAGATTTTACTTAATAATATTATTACAGTGCTTAGTCAACTTTATTATCACAACACTGATAAAGGGAGATAAGCTGCCTGATTATTCTCTTATTGTTAACCTCAAGTGAAGTTGATTCTTGCTATTTATTACACAAGGTTTTGCTGTATTATTATTATTAGTTTTATTATTTCCATCAAATACAAGAACAAAATTAAAAACAAAGTTTCACAGCTTTTAAACGGTTTTCTATTTTTAAATTTGAATGTCAATGATTTTTAAAAAATTATTTTCTAATTTTATTTTGTGTGTAAATAAATACTGGATATATTATTTCCTCCTCGTAGGCACCAGTGTTAATCAGGAATGAAGATCTTCCATATGTGTACTTCTGCTCTTATCCCTCAACCTCATATTACCATTTTTATTCATATTGTTTAAATTCTATAATTTTAAAATTTCAAGTTATAAATAAAATAAAATAAAACATATTTACTTCTTTATGGATGTTTAGTGTAATGCAGACACAATATTATTGTAAAAGAAACTAATACAAAATTAATACCACGATTGCATTCGTGAGATTTTATAGATTAGATTTGATTTTCAAATTTAAATATTTCCTTAAATAATAGAAAATTTAAAAAAAACAAAAACAGTTTTAGTAAACAAACAAACCTGTATCCTCAATTCCCAAACTCTCTCTCTCCCCATTTTTTTTTTTTTACATTAAGTGATGAAAATTAATTTTTTCTTTTGATGTGCACAATTTGCTGTCTTTTTTATTTTCATCAAAAGCAAAGTGTTCAAGATTTTAATTACGTTTTTTTATGTTTTAAGAATGTTGATATTTATTTATTAATCTAATCCGAAATCTTATGTACAAAGTATGCAATTTAGGGGTAGCTAGTTTGTGAATTTATCTTTCTAACTTATAAAAACAGTAAAAAAAAAAATAAAAAAAACTACAGTAAATGAGGGCGGTATAATTTATAAAAACAAAATGAATTTTATTATTAACAGTAAATTATACAGATTGATGTCGAACGCACTATGAAATTTCCATGGGGTCCAACTAGTAAATGAATATTATATAAAGTAATCATAAAAATTCATTACATAGTTTTAAAATAAATACAATATAATGTCTATATTTGATATATATAGCAAGAAAATCCAACTTAATCACTGCTTGCATAAGTACACAAGGATATAAAAAGCAGGGTTGCTGAGTCGGAAGGTCCGACTATTACTAAAATATCCGACTCTGACACCTTATTTTAAAGTCTTTCAATAATCGGAGTTGGATTTAAAAATTTGACTCGGACTCCTAGCATTCTTATGAGTCCGATCCCTTCCAAAACCGATTCTGACTTCACAACTCTGATAAAGTGTGATGTGCAATGCCGCATGTATAAATACTGTTAATTCTCTAGTTTCCATTTTCGATTGATACCAGTCATCTACAATGCTGTGGTGATGCCGTGAAACTGCAGTAACGTGTTATGCTAAGGACATTTGGTGCTTTTTTACATTGGGACCCGCGTTAAAAGTCCCTCAACATCGGTGCTTTCCGGATGTTTACGTTAAACGCCGGACAGTGCCGAATGAAAAATCCGTTGACTTACCTGCGTTACAAAAAAAAACACAAACTAGGCTGGCTTTACAAGTGTGACAAAACAAGCAAAAAATGTTCGAAATTATTATTTATTTTTTTTAACTTTTTTTTTCTTATTAAACATTTATACGAAAGAAATATTTTTTTTAACAAAGAAATAATAGTAATAATAACTCAAAAGTTAATCAAGTGTTTTGTTTTTTTTGTAAAAAAAATTGGTTATAACCACTCGTCCACAGGCCCTCCCTATTTCGTCTTTGGGCTGGACGACCCGGGTTCGATCCCACTCACGGCATGCAAATTTTCGGGTCTGAAAACTCCCTCTGTCCACCCAGCAGTAAATGGGTACCTGACTAAAACTCAGGGAAGGTTCAAGGCAGCGGAAGGAGAGGGATGGGCTCCGTCTTCCATATAATGTGCCCTAGACACGGTGATTCTTAACAAATCACCGCCGCTACGGCCATGGGCAGGGTGCGATGTCGGCAACGACACTCGTGCGCGTCCAGGCTATGCGACCTTTACCTTTTTACATCGAAATAGTATTCTAACGTGATGGAAAAGGAAAAACCAAAATGATTTATATATACATCAATGTTTCGTCTTTATTTCAAGACTTTCTCAAGATAATTGATTTGAAGAAATAACATACAAATAAAATATTTTAAAATATTTGGTGTGTTTGTGACGTAAAAAGAAAAAAAATGTGGGATATGTTTAAGAAATGGAATGAGTTTTTTTTTGTTTTTTTTAACATCGATATTATGTACAAAGAACAGAACTTGAGTTTAGATCCAGGCTAGCTATTTTACCTCACATTCCGAAAGAAAACTTTGTACATAACATCGATATTAAAAAAAAAAAAATTTCATTTCATAAACATACCACACATTTTGAATTCTAACGACTATGATTCTTCAAAAAAAGAACAAAGACTTTATTTTCACGTCATAATCGCACCATATTTTTTAAATGCTGTACTTGTATGTTATTTCTTCAAATCAAACATCTTGAGAAAGTCTTGAAATAAAGATGAAACATTGATATAGATATATATATATATATATATAAATAAATAAATTTGGTTTTTCAATTTCCATATATATATATATATATATATTATACCACACACCCTTAATAGTTTACATTATGACAAAATAATCACATTAAATATTTTAGTATATGAAAGATTAAATATTTATAATTTTAAAATATTTAGATTAATAAGAGAATATAGTTAGTCATGCATACAAGAACTGTTTATCAGCAGGGGAAAAACAGTCTACTGACAAACAACGTTAAGTCATTTATATTTGAAAATATTTTTTTAATCAAGCTTTTGTCAATTTGAATTTTCGTTTAGATGTATAACATCGTTGAGAGATATCCAAAACACTGATGATTAATGTATAGTCGTGAAATTGTAGTAAAGTTTTCAGATAAGTAAAATTAATGATATATAAAACCTTTCTCAAGAGTGTTAGTAAAAATGACGCAATGGGTGCCAACAGAACTGGGACACTTGCTGAACCTATACAGTCTGTTTCGATAACTACTGCACTACTGCTATATGTCAACCCCCACACACACACATAGCTATAATAGTAGTGGGCTAGACTGTCAAACCTTGGTAGAGCAACTAATCTAGAAGGAAGACTGATATAACATCTACAGCCAGGTAGGTCTCACTTGGCACATGTTGAACGTTCTGAACAGCTATAACTTACCTGCTGGAGAGAGTGGGTTATGTTCATCACCAATACACAATATAGTTCATGTGTGGGGTTTCTCTGATAATTTCGGACTGTTATCCTCGTGATTGAGATTTACCTTCTTGCCAGGAGATTAGACACAAGGTCAGATGTGGTTTGGAGAAACCAGCACACTAGAATAAGCGCACTCTGGCCTACAAAAAATGCCTGAGCAGCCCTTCGGCATTTTCCAGTAGGGGTGCCTCAGGCGATTAGCAATAAACTAACCCCTTTTCAGAGAGAAGGTAAAAGAGCTTTGGACGGTGGACCTCCTAGGATTATACAGAACAGCAGTTCGACAGCAACAGTCATTGTCGCATTGATTTATATCATAATTCTGTGATACAATATATATATAGAGATATTAGGAAATCTTTTGCGTCATTACCCAAAATATTTCTCAATCTCTCGAGGAAAAAGCTATTTTTATATATGTAGTTTTTCTAACTATGAAAGTTGTGTCAATACTGCAAGCAATTTAAGCTCAATAATGCATCAGTTATATGTATTGGAGCTTTTATATCTTAAAAGGTGAATATTTAATATATTCAAAACGTCTCCCATAGATTTTAGAATATTTAAACAGTGTTTTTGAAAATATATAATACACACATGTCCTTTATGCTGGATATGTGTGTATTATTTATTTTCATCATCTGTGTTTAAATATTCTATTGAAGATGTTTTGAATATATTAAATATTCACATTTTAAGATATATATATGATTTGTCTGTTTTTGAGGTGTGGTTTTTCATCACAACATTTCAACAATTTTGCCCTCCGGCGATCTGGTTTGTGACAAATTGTAAATAATATAGTTGTTGTATTAAACTCTGCTTATGGCAAGCTATACAGACAAGAAGCTCTAATCATGTATTGAGTACTGTTGCAACAAATATATATACACACAGTATAGTATGTAATAATATAAGTACTAGCCGTCCCCAAGTTCCATTCTTACAACACTCTATAAGTCAGGTTTTTTAACATAAGCCAGACAGCCCTTTATTGTATGTAAATAACTAACTTGCTAATCTACTGGATACCGAATAAGTAATGGGTGGTAATGAGTATTTATTCGCGTAGTAACTAGTTCCAGTGCTACATTCAATTTTATTATGTCACTAAAACCTTGCAAAACAAAACTTGAAACTAACCTACAAGTTCCAGAAAAAAATAGGATAGGACTTATTAGAGGATGTTTTCCATATTATTCCTCCTAACAACCCTTTATAATGCTCAAAAGAAATTTTTGGAATTGGCAGAAACAACAGATGATACTTGTATCTTAAAGATCCACGTGGATATTCGTATTAATATAAACATGCACACACTGGCCACAAAGGGACAGAAACAGGCTAGACACTAAAACAAGAAAAATGTTGACACTGTACAAAGTAATGTACAGAAACAGTGTCTACCATATATCAAGAAACAAGAGCTAGTAGAACAACCTCCATCACAAAACTGGCCAAACATTTTGGGCAAGACTGTTTTACAAATGAGGCAAAAATACAATAACAGCCTGCTACGGAAATAGCCCAAAAGAGCCGCCATAAATACACCAAGATCTTCCATTGCAGAAAACTGGAAGAATGGGACAACCAACAATATGCCAAATATTTTCTGGATAAACTATCCGAGGAATATATAAAGAAAGGCTCTGTAGATTGACTGAAAAGAGGATCACTCTACTATGATCAGGAAAGGATGATAATGGCTATCTAAGATTAAGGCTTGATGACCAATGCTTTTAAGAAGATGAGTGATCTCAGCAACGACAACGAGTGCAGGTTCTTCCACACAAAAGTAGAGAGTGTGAGCCACCTGACATCCAAGTTTACGGTTCTGCTGGGGGATAGCTACTATACAATGTGACACAATGGAGTGTGTAAATATCTCCACTAGACCATCTGTAAAAAGTTGAATATTCAGTGTAGCAGTAAGTCCTGGGAACATAAGTCATACATCATCCACTGTGACTATGCAATTCCTACAGCTAAATACCTAGAAAACGGAGTTGTTAAATCTGACATAGTGATATGGAACAAGAGGGAGAAAGTAGCAACCCTAGTTGAAGTCAGTGTCCCTAATAATGCTGTCTTAAACAGAGCTGAGAGGGAAAAGATAACTAAATACCAAGGTCTTATGTACGCCATGAAAAGAAACTGAAATCTTAGGAAGATCTCCATCATTCCAGTAATTATAGAAGCAACCTGACTAGTGAAAAAGAATTTAAAAACTACCTGACGAATATACCCGGTGAACCAAGTGCAAGATGGGTACAAACAAGTGCACTTAAAGGTACAGTTAGAATCTTTAAAAGATCTTTTGGTTGGAGTTTCTGAAATAACTGCTGAAGAATCTGCCATCTGGTAGGATGCACTATTCCCAGCAAAAACAAAAAGATAAGAAAATTAAAAAAAAAAAAAACAGTGGATTTATATATAAACACACAAATTAAAAAAAATCTCATCTGAAGCGAAAATTTTAAAAGGCAGCCACAATTTTTACGGTTTTCTTTTCTAACAACTTATTTTGCAACTTTGTGTCTACTGAATTTGAAATATGTTCACATCTTATTTTTTTGTTGATCTATTAAGCTTTAAGCCCAGGGCACCTAATCTCGGAAAGATCCAGAACTGGAAGCAACGTTTCTTTTAATGAGTGAAATATTAAAACAACAATTTTCAATTTAAAAATCGGATTTTTTTTTAAAGTGAATTTTATTAAAATAATACTATTTTAGTTATAAAATTGTAATCAAAGTGAAGTTGAAATACTTAATATAGAACTTAGAATCTTATGGCCTTACAATCCTAAAATTGCACAATTTTCTCTTAGGCTTACTGTGCACGAATCCACCAACTATGTAAGAAGGGGCTCACGGTATGGCCCGTTTTCAAGGACTCTATCTGCCTTTTGTTGGGTGTTTATTGTTGCTTATTGCAAATAATAGTTTCAAGTTTATGGGTTTTAGAGATGGGGAGTCAGTTGGAAAAATAAAAATTTCACTACTGCAAAGATTACTGATTCTGCTTGAATTATTGCTATCACTTTCCTTCACTTGAACATTGTAGCATGAACTTTCCACCAATAATTTGGAAAGGATTCTCCACTTGCTCAATCTAAATTTCCATCAATCTTTCCATTCATAGTGTGATATGTAGAACCTGACAGCCAATCTGTCTTCTGACTTGACGACAGCAAAATTTCATTTTTCCATGAAGTAACTCGATAAGATGTTTTCAAGTGTAACTGTGATTGTAGGTGTTACATTACGGTTTACCTTCTAAATTAGTTGTTCTAGTAAAGTGTTATTCTAGTCTCATGCATTATTTCTCTTTGCTGGAGAGTCAGAAAATGAGTTCATACCCAAAGGTGAAGAATTGGTCGAAAAAAATCTTTTACCTGCAGAAGCGGTAAGGTTTAGTGGCGAGTCTGAAGATGAACGGTTCTTTATAAACTGGCTCCTTGTGAAGAATACCACCACCTCAGATTAAGATCAGTATTTATTAGACTCTTTTGAGAAGAATTTGTCAAAATGCAGCTATCATTAGACTCTAGAGTCAGCACAGAGATGGATAACAAACTCTCCATAACTAACAGTGAATTTAGAAGACCATATGCAAGAATATATGTTATATCATATACAGTGAAACCCCGCTATTCGCGGACTCACCATTCTGCGGATTTTGAGCATAAGCATTGACTTAACATTTTCTTCATGAATTCGGTAAAACATAGAAATATGATAATCAATTAAGGCCAATATAACTAAAAAACGCAATTAAAAACGTTAATTATTCTGTAGGATTCATATTAAATGCGACTCATACAAAAGCATTGGTATTCTAAATTTTTACGACCTTTATGCGAAACTGAAATATAAAAAAAAAATCAACCATCTTGCAAGCAGAAAGGGCTAATCTACGCTAATTTGTTGGTTTTCATGTGAAAAACACATGCTCATGTACAAAAACTTAATTTTTAGTGAATTTTGAGGTATCAAAATATATTCGCAGGTTTTCGCTATTTGCAGGTGTGTCTGGAACATAACCACCGTGAATAGCGGGGGCCTACTGTACAAATATATGAAGTCATTTTAAATATTTTTTATACTTATTATGTAAGAATGGTCTTTTTTTTAATATATGTACAAAATTGTATGGTGGAAATGTATGATGACATTTTATTTCTGACCCTAGCCATCTGCAATCGCAGACAGAACCAACAGACAAATTATATTTATATTGTGCCTTTTTGCTCGGATCAAAGTGTGATATCTGTTCGGCCTCCTCTTGGAGGATGGATGGGTTTGTTGCCTGTTATCTCAGGTGCTTTCATTCACGAGGGACTGCTGAACTATACCCATATTTTTGTTCATGTCCAGAGTTCCTTTTTTTGGGGAACTGGATTACTCCACATTAAAAACAGGCTTTGCGTCTAACTTTTCCCTCATGTGGAGGGAAATAAATAGGCACTATATGCAAGAGTCTGGAAAAATCAATAAAAAAAACAACTCAAACCATCCAGAAAGATATCCAAAGTGGTTGTGCTAACCATACTGTTGAGTCTGGGATTGTCTATGATCACTAAAAACCATCCGATACAGATTTCTAAAACGTGGACATTTTATGTTGTAAAGACAGATGAATTCATAGACAATCAAGCACGTGTGTATTTATATTTATGGAAAACCCTAGTCACCTCGAATTGTCTACGTTTCTCTATCTCTCCTACTAACCCAGCAATCACAATGGCATGTTCATATACTCTCAACGTCCTAGTCTATTTCACTCATTCCTTTTTGCACTGTTGTTTTTTCTGATGTCCTCTTTTCCACTCCCACCGTTTTTCTTTGTCTATCTAACCCATCATTCCTTATTTTAATCTGTTTCATATTCTATGCCCATGTTCTCAATGTTGGGTATTATTAGACTGGACATTTCAAGTGTTCAGGAAAAATGGTAAGAACTTTTATGTCATTTTGGCTAGCCATAATTATAAAAGTGTGATTTTTATAAATAAATTCTTGTGTGGTATGCGACACAGCATGCAACACAGCATGCAACTTTGTTAGATGGGATGTTCCCAAGACGATCCTTATAAGTATTGCCATGGATGTATTTCATGTATAGAACACCACTAATGGCCCAAGATAGTGTTCTATGGATGCTCCATGGAGATGTTAACAACTACAGGCGGTGATCATCACTTGTCGTGGACGTTTTTCCCTGCAGAAAAACAGTTATGCCAACTGTTACTCACTTTTGAAACATACTTCAGGTTAGAGTAGTAGAGGCTGTTGTATTGAAAGGATTCAATACTCAATCCGGATTTGAAGTTTCTTCGCAGCCACTGGCCTACCTGAAACCACCCCATCCAACAAAAAAAAAACTCTCAGTGCGATATTGTTAATGTCACCCATTCTAAAGCTTATATTATCCTATATATATTGGTTCCATATATATACTTTTTTGTGCATTCAATTGTTAAGACACTTTTTACCAGAAAATTCCAATTTAATAACCATTGTTGAAGACATTGTCTCTAGTAATGCTTGCAGATTTTATTCTTGAAGATGAAAGAACACCATATGGATCGTCTTTTTGGCATTGATATTTTTTTTGTTTATAACTTTTTTAGCATTTCTAAAAATTCTGCTTATTCAATAATCGATTTGCTACTTTGAATATTGTTTTATCTCGTGTTTTTTGTTTGTTTGTTTGCCTGTCTCATATCAGTCATTAGTATGTCGGCATCTTATGTGGCATCAGAGCACCCTCCCCTAGATATTCGTCCAGAGAGATCTTCAATCAGATAAATTTTATCTTCAAACTATAATTCTTTTCAGCTGTTCTCGCTGCAATTAGTGTGATTTGCTTACCATACTAAACTCTTTTCATGAGAACCAGCTAGTTTTAAATTGTTACCAACGAATTATTAACCATGAATCAGTGGAATAAATGTTTTTGCCCGACCTAGGAAAACTTGCTCCAGTTAATTTTTCGGGAGAGAAAATTTCACCCGATACTTTTTCAACTCCCAAGATCTAGGCCAGATATTTTGTATGAAATTTTAAGACATTAAATGGGTCTCTGAATTGTTTTTTGAGAATTTATTGATATTTTTGGGGCAACTTATGAAAAATATTTTTTTTATTCAATCTTTAAAAAATAAACTTCATTGGGTTTTTTTTGTTCGCCCCAAATTGTACTATAGAAAAAAATGGATAAATCGATTTGTTTGAAAGTACTTGCGCGTTTCTCTGTTATAAATAATAATATACATTATACAATATAGTTACGTTTGTAAAACAAACAAATATTAAACAACAACACGACGAGTAATGTTGCCCTGGATGTCTCTCCTCTCCCAGAGAAATGTTTTCTTTGAAAAGAAAATAATCATTATAATGTTTAAAATTAAAACTTTATTTACTTAAAACAAATCTAAATTCCCTTCCAAAATAAATAGAAAAAATATTGGGTCAAATTTTCCTTTCCTGAATAAATAGGTCGTTAATATAATGAAAATTAAAATTGTTTTAAAATACTTCAGGGATATTTCTATTTCTATTTTATACCTCAGGAAACGAAAATTTACGTATAATCCTATACTTTGTCCGACATGTTCTCCTATAACTCTCAAAATATTAGCGAGATTTTGTCAAATATTATCTTATGGTCTTACACTTGAAGTGACATCTCAACCCATATTTATGAGATCCTTTGACGCCCACCCCTATCCTTCGACCATTCATTGGCAGAATAGAACGTTTATGAAAGAAGGTACATTTTCATTATGGAGCGCTGAAAAAGAGCCGCTCCTTTTTTATAGGAGTTCGAGCAGGAGCGGCTCCTTTTTGGAAATGGTGAGTGTGAGAGGAGCCAGCTCCAATTTTGGGCATTGGAGCAGGATCGGGAGCAGCTCCAAAAGTAGTGGAGCGCGTAAAGCCCTGTAATATATATATATATATATATATATATATATAAAAACGCTCAACTTTACATTGGGCACTTTTGGAAAAATATTGGTTTTAAGGTACGATTTTAAGTGGCACCACTAGACACGTGTAGACACAGGAGTATCATCAAAGGACAATTAGAATTATTCATGGTTGGAAATGTCCAGTTATTTAGAAAAATTTCATATTTAATCAAAGAAATACAAGACCGAGAACTGTAAAAAGACGAGGACTGTTCGAAATACTAAAAATTATATCTACATTTATAATTTACAAGCTTTTATGTTTTCCATAAGGCTATTTTTATTTGTAAAATGTGAAGAAATTCTTAATTTTTAGCCAAGAAATCCATTTTAAATTGCAATCAAAGCATAAGTGAATGAATCATATATGTTACAGCTCATCCGAGATGTCCCAACATTGCATCAGATTTTGTGCCCCTAAGAGGCAATCGTCTTCTATAATTGTAGTACTCTTTTCTTTTATTCAGAAGTAATTTTGGAACCTTTAAACTGTAGAATAGAATGTATTTTCTTGCTGGAGTTAATTTAAATACTAAATACTTTCTTTTCACTCCTAAATAAAACAAAACCATTTTTGCATGCGTGCCTATTGTATAAAAGTACCAAATTTTTATCATTTCTGACGATGACTAAATCAATAAATAAATAACGAATCTGTTTCGTTTGTACCAGATGGTCATGATCGACTTTCTTGTTCTTTGTCAGTATGGGACATTTTTCCGAGGGTGGGGAGTAATCCATGTACACTCGTGTGTACACAGATCAACTATATGTACATTTCTTGTTTAATAATTGTGACTCGAAAATGTATGTTTAAATATGCAATTGAATCGATTTTTTTATTTATCATAGTTTTCTTTTGTTTTTTTTAAACTGATTTTTAGTTTTTTGTAATCCAGTTTCTTAGATAATCATATTCACAATCACATTTTTTTCTCCTTTTTATTTTGACAGATTGCCAAAATCATTTAAAAAAATATTTTTTCATTTTTGCTGTTTGTGAATTTTAGAGTTTTAAAGAAAGTATTTTGTCGCAATATATTATTTTAATAAATAAACAGTTGGCATTGCCCAAAATGAGTGAGGACTATCACTGTACTCCTATTCTCAGCCCTAATTCTATATTACCGTTTTTATTTTTAAAATAAAGTAAAATGTCATCTTTGCTATTTATGGATATTCAGTGCAGATGTAGACCCCCAAGATATTATGGTACAAAAAAAAAATTTTTAATGAATAAAAAAAAACAATACAAAATTAATGTCACCGTTGTTGGGTTACTCATAAATGTTTACTTAAGAAAAATTGTTTGATCTTGGTATAGAGCTTTGTTTTCAATTGCATCCCTGATACAGAAAAACCGACACCATGTGTATACATATTAGTTTACTGACTTTCGGGTTAGGATCAAAGTGTAGCAGGTTGTCATTGGGGAATTGATCGAGCCCGAGCAGAACTATGCTTAGAAGGGGAGATCGATTCGGAACCATTTACATTTGATTCATGCGATCATAGAGGGGATAGATGAGATGACAACACGGAGACTGCTCTGATCAATTTGGATCAGTTCAAAGATTTTGACAAGATCAACTATCGCTTTTTGTCATCTATTTTAAAGATGGCTGGGTTTAAACCGGACTTCAGCAAATGAATCTCCATTCTGTATCGCTCACCAACGACAGTGGTGCAGATGAATGGAAAGCATTCAGAGAATTTTTGGTATCTTTCGGTCAGTGAATCAGGGTTGTCCACTGTCATCCCTATTTTCCTTGCAAGTTGGAGCTGTTACTTCGCAAGCTAAAGAATAGGTTGACAATTTCAGAATTGCCTTACACATTTACAAGGGGCTAAAAATCAATTGCAGCAAGATGGTCACCTTATAGTTGGGTGCCTGGAGCAGTAACGCTTCGCTTCCAGGTTCTTTCTGCTGGACAGGTGGTGCTATTCAAATCCTCGGCGTGTAGTTTAGTTCGGATCTCCACCTTGGGAGGAATTTGTCGGAAGTGCAGTCAGAACATCAGTCAAGGAGCCGTTCCTTAAAGGCTTGAGCTGAGATGTACACCATATATGTCTTTCATTTCCTCCTTTACCTCCTGGCTGTATTTCCTCTGCCTGTGAGTAATTTTATAGACTTCAAACTCCGTATGTTCAAGCTTTTTGGAGATGAAGAATGCTGTGGGTTTGCAGACAGTTCTGTATTCAACATCTGTATGAGGGGGAGGGCTTGAGGAAGCCTGGCTTGATAAATTATCGATATGCCGAGAGATTGGCTTTCCTGATTCAAATCTTGACAGGAGTCTGCATGGGACCCTACAGTCAAGAGCGCCTTTCTCTACCTCATCCTCAGTCCTTTGGTCAAGGGCTTTCATAGACCAATGGGTAAATCACAATTCTTTACAGAGTGCTGCGTTATGCTTAGAAAGCTTCTTTCATCCAGTGACCTTTCAGGGTCTAGAAAGGAACTATACAGGGATTTAGTAAAGGGGTTCCACTTGAACGTCTGGGATGGTCAAGGGAGAAAATCCACTAAGAGTGGAGTTGGACGCCCGGTTCGGGTTAACAATTCTGAGTACTTTCTGACTTGGCGATTTGCCCAAAATACTGTTGTGGTTAATAAAGGGCATTTTTTCCCCCCATCTTATTTTCATCCAGACAAAAATGGCGACCTTTATTAATCCAACACTAACTGTAAGAGTGACAAAATCGTTTTAACTCCTCAATCTTCATTTTTACTATGCGTGTCCACACCTTATAAATTTTACTTAAATATCTTTCTCAATAATTACAAATTTTTCATGTTTTTAAATCACTTGTTTCGTTATCTAGTCTTGTGAAGTAAAATGAGATTTTCCCCTATTTTAATGACCGGAATATGTTACTAAACAAAAGCCAGATAAATCCTTTTCAGCATTGATTGTTTTGTGTTCTGAATAAGAAAAAAATTCATTTCTAATCCATGTTCACTGATTGCAAATCATGTGGGTGGACATTTCTGCAATAATCTTTCACATTTCTTTAATATACGGATAATGAATGTTGTCCTCAATAATTACTTTAAACAATTATTGATCCTTTCATAGTTTTTATTTTTAGAATTGACTTAGAAATACACCTTACAGGCACTCAAGATATACAATCTTTTCCCCTATCCTTACGCCTCCATGTTTCCATACATTTTTACACCTAAATCCATGTAATACACAGGGTGTTATGGAGCTCTCCAAAAAGGAGCACGCTCCTTTTTGCAGGAGCGAAGGAGAGGAGGGCTAATTTTATATTCAACGGGAGTGGAGTGGGAGCAACTCCATTTGGGACTAAAGAGCGGCGGTTTTATCGCTTCTCGCTCCAAAATTATTTGATTTTCTTTTCTCTTAAACATTAGTTTTTTATTCAGCAATAAAAAGGAAAAGAAAAGAAAGTCTCAGAGTTTACTCTGAGTTATTTTTAAAAATTATATCTCTGGTAACTGTATATGAGATAGGGAGGGAGGGGAGAGGAAGAAGATTTTCACATCTATATGTAAAATTTTTGATGGGACAGTTTTCTTAAGGTAAGAGACAATTTGGCAACAAATGTCTTAAAATGCGCCAGTGAGTCTATAGATATCTTTGAAGTTATTTTCTTATAGATTTGAATTTTTTTTGTATTTATGACAAGGATGTTTATTGCTGATTGAAAAAATAAGCCAATTTTTCTTTTAATTCGTGTTTTTAAACAAAGAATTTTAGGTTCAATTATACTATAGGGGCCGTTAGATTTTCTTGCTCATTTCGCTCGGTATCCACCCAAATGTTCGATAAAATCGATTTTTGAAGTGAAATAGTACATTTTGTCCTGACAAAAAATTCTAATTTATTTTTTAGCATATGTCAAATTGAACTTTTATGCCACATTTTAACCCGTCGTCTTTTCGGCAACATTTTTTGTTATTCTTAAATTCACGACTAGTATGTTTTAAACCTTTTCATGTTTGCTTTTAAATTGTTAAATTCCGTAAGAACTTGCTTTTGTAAATAAAATGTTCAAAGTTTTTTTTTGTGTAATAAAATGTTAAAGCCGTAAAAATATCTTTAGTCAAAGGAAAAAAATATATTTAGTCCAAGTCCAAACGATAAAAACCAACATGGCCGCCAGTGATTAAAACCTGGAATTAAAGTTAGATTCTCAACACGTTAAAAAGAAAATAAGAATTTTATTTAAGGATTAAAAATACAATTAAGACCAACAATCAGTTTAATCCTAAATTTGGGCGAATACCAAGCGAAATAGATATCTATATAGATATGTATATATAGATATCTATATAAATATATAGATATCTATATATTTATATATATACATTTCTATATCTAGATATATAGATATCTATATATTTATATATATACATTTCTATATCTAGATATATAGAGATCTAGATATCTATATAGATAGATCTATCTATATATAGTCTCGGAAGTTTCTCAACCATTAAAACTATATTAAAAAAAAAAAAACTTTTAAAAAATAAATAAATAAAAAAACATAGTCCCAAGTCTTTCAGTGGAAAATCACTCATGTAAGTCAATTTATTTTTTACAGTTATTATATTAGTTTGTTTCTAACACTATTTTAAGGGATCATCAGTTGTTTACCATGAAAAACTGTTTCGGGAATTTAAAAACAAGACAGTATTTAATTTCATGGCTTCCCAGCAGAGTTGATCAGACCCCACTTCCCTTAAAAGACAAAAACATAAACGTTCCTTATACTAAATCTACGTTTTGTTCCATATAAATGTTTTGCTAACTTATATTAGTTATTTAAAATAAAAATAAATAAATAAATAAATAAATTTAAAAAAAATATATATATAAATAAAAAAAATAAAAAATTTTCTTTACCTGTGCTGTTCGTCTGTCTAATAAAATTTATCCGTTACTTACAAAAAATGTTGCTGCATTTTAAAGTGTTTGGGCGAATCCATTACACTATTATTTAGGTGATTAATGTATTATTTTTAGTTTTATATTATAAATATAAAAAATATCAACACATCAAAAAAAAAAAATATGTATGTATATATATGTGTATATGTATATATATGTGTATATGTATATATATGTATGTATATATATATATATATATATATACACATACATACATATATATACCTTTAGTCTCTCCTTCTCTCCCTTCTCCTCCTTTGTTGTCCATCTCCCCGTTGTCGTCAACCTCAAATAAATATTAATTTTCCTTGTTCACTTACAGTTTTTCTAATCTGCGTTCGCAACTGTCGATTTTTTTTCTTTTCTCAGTGTTTCAAATCGGCGTTTATAAGTTAACCGTTAATTTGTTTTCTTTTTCTTCTTCTTTGCCCACTCCCAGTGTTTAAAATCGGCGTTCATAACTGTCGATTTTTTCTCTTTCTTCTTCTTCTTTATTAACATTTCTTTCTTTCTTTCTACTGTATTTTTATTGTTTTTCTTTTTCTCATTATAATTAGTTGTGTTACATATACGTTTATACATATTCTACATTATTTTTATTTATATATCCTATGATTTGTTCTATCAGTTTATTTTGATTAATTTGATAAGATTTAAAAGCATCAGGATGGCAGGTAATTGCCTTATTTAATTGTCCAAATATTTTATTTTGATCGCCACTTTGGTTAATCATTCTTATTATTAGATCAGAAATTGGGGGCATGAAATCAACTAATTTTAAGGTAACACAAGCAATCCTCAGAAATTCAGACATAATACTCCCGTAAAATATATACACAGGGCTAGTACTATTTTTATATGGCATTCACACGATACTAAAAGGGAATGAATTTCTTTTATCAAACAGTTTATAGATAAATATTTTATCTTCAATTTTTATATCCAAATCAAGAAAAGTAGCTTATGTTCCCTTATGTTCACAGTTTAATTTTAACTCTTTAGGATATATTAAATTTTAGTATTTGCTAACTCTTCGCTATCATTAATGCAAATAAGGTCGTCAATATATCGCCAGAGATATATAGATATATAGTTATAGATATATAGTTA
Source organism: Sepiola atlantica (assembly GCA_963556195.1). NCBI lineage: Eukaryota > Metazoa > Mollusca > Cephalopoda > Sepiida > Sepiolidae > Sepiola > Sepiola atlantica. Next base: position 137,992,385 of record OY744522.1, read on the forward strand.
TAGAGTTATAGTTATAGAGTTATAGTTATAGAGTTATAGTTATGGAGTTATAGATATAGATAGTTATAGAGTTATAGATAGTTATAGAGTTATAGATAGTTATAGAGTTATAGATAGTTATAGAGTTATAGATAGTTATAGAGTTATAGATAGTTATAGAGTTATAGATAGTTATAGAGTTATAGATAGTTATAGAGTTATAGATAGTTATAGAGATAGATAGTTATAGATAGTTATAGAGATAGATAGTTATAGAGATAGATAGTTATAGAGATAGATAGTTATAGAGATAGATAGTTATAGAGATAGATAGTTATAGAGATAGATAGTTATAGAGATAGATAGTTATAGAGATAGATAGTTATAGAGATAGATAGTTATAGAGATAGATAGTTATAGAGATAGATAGTTATAGAGATAGATAGTTATAGAGATAGATAGTTATAGAGATAGATAGTTATAGAGATAGATAGTTATAGAGATAGATAGTTATAGAGATAGATAGTTATAGAGATAGATAGTTATAGAGATAGATAGTTATAGAGATAGATAGTTATAGAGATAGATAGTTATAGAGATAGATAGTTATAGAGATATAGAGATAGTTATATAGAGATAGATATATAGATATAGAGATAGATATAGAGATATAGAGATAGATATATAGATATAGAGATAGATATATAGATAGATATATAGATATAGAGATAGATATATAGATATAGAGATAGATATATAGATATAGAGATAGATATATAGATATAGAGATAGATATATAGAGATAGATATATAGATATAGAGATAGATATATAGATATAGAGATAGATATATAGATATAGATATATAGAGATAGAGATAGATATATAGATATAGAGATAGATATATAGATATATAGATATAGAGATAGATATATAGATATAGATATATAGATATAGATATATAGATATAGAGATAGATATATAGAGATAGATATAGATATATAGATATAGAGATAGATATATAGATATAGAGATAGATATATAGATATAGAAATAGATATATAGATATAGAAATAGATATATAGATATAGAAATAGATATATAGATATAGAAATAGATATAGATATAGAAATAGATATAGAGATATAGAAATAGATATAGAAATAGAGATAGAGATATAGAGATAGAGATATATATATAGAGATAGATAGATATATATATAGAGATAGATAGATATATATATAGAGATAGATAGATATATATATAGAGATAGATAGATATATATATAGAGATAGATAGATATATATATAGAGATAGATAGATATATATATAGAGATAGATAGATATATATATAGAGATAGATAGATATATATATAGAGATATATAGATATAGAGATACATAGATATATATATATATGCTTCTAAGATGTTGACTTCCTTTTCTTACTTAAAAAAAACACCAAATCAGTGTATACAACATCGCCAGGACTAAAAAAAAATTAATAATAATAACGTCGTAAGATTGTGATGTGTTTTCGACCCCTCAGGGTTAATACCACCAATATGAGGAGGCAGAAAAGAAGAAAAAAAACATTATAAGACAGTCTCGCGCGGGAAGGTTGTATTTTACAACGAAAATTAGCGGGGAAAAAAAAAATGAAAAAGAAAACAAATGAATTTTTAATTTAAAACAAAGTAGAAGTAAAGAACAACATTAGGGCCAGAAGTGAAAAAACGCTCACACCTCAAAATAAGACTTTTCACTTCTGGCCCTAATTTTGTTCTTTACTTCTACTTTGCTTTACTTTATATAAAATTTTCAAAGTTAATTGTTGCCGACAATATTTATAATCGCATTGTCGGCTTCCCCATCCTCTGATGAGAAGAAATGTTTTCTTTGAAAATCCATGGATTAAGGATATGAGGCTCTTTGCTCTGAACTTTTGATGTTTTTAATAAATATTGTATCTTTACAATATTTTATTCTCATCTTTTACTTCTAAAATAAATTGCTCTATTTAATATATTGAGCTTTACACTATCACGATAGCTTATTATTATTAAACAATAATTTAATTATCGTTGTTATTCTACACTTAAATATTATTATATATTATATATATACACATGTAGATGTGTGTATATATATATATATATATATATATATATATATATATACACATGTAGATGTGTATGAAGTTAGAAGCGCCGACCGTCAGCTCGAAGGTCGAGTTTCAATCCCGGCTTGAGGCACTAACTGGTCTAGCCGCACTGATGAGCAGTGAAACAGCGAAACAATCTGTATGTGCATTACTATATATATATATATATATATATATATACACATGTAGATGTGTGTATATATATATATATATATACACATGTAGATGTGTGTATATATATATATATATATATATATATACACATGTAGATGTGTGTATATATATATATATATATATATATATACACATGTAGATGTGTGTATATATATATATATATATATATACACATGTAGATGTGTGTATATATATATATATATATATATACACATGTAGATGTGTGTATATATATATATATATATATATACACATGTAGATGTGTGTATATATATATATATATATATATATACACATGTAGATGTGTGTATATATATATATATATATACACATGTAGATGTGTGTATATATATATATATATATATATATATATACACATGTAGATGTGTGTATATATATATATATATATATATATACACATGTAGATGTGTGTATATATATATATATATATATATATATATACACATGTAGATGTGTGTATATATATATATATATATATATATATATATACACATGTAGATGTGTGTATATATATATATATATATATATATATATATATATACACATGTAGATGTGTGTGTATATATATATATATATATATACACATGTAGATGTGTGTGTATATATATATATATATATATACACATGTAGATGTGTGTGTGTATATATATATATATATATATATATACACATGTAGATGTGTGTGTATATATATATATATATATATACACATGTAGATGTGTGTGTATATATATATATACACATGTAGATGTGTGTGTATATATATATATATATATATATATATATATACACATGTAGATGTGTGTGTATATATATATATATATATATATATATATATACACATGTAGATGTGTGTATATATATATATATATACACATGTAGATGTGTGTGTATATATATATATATATATATATACACATGTAGATGTGTGTATATATATATATACACATGTAGATGTGTGTATATATATATATATATACACATGTAGATGTGTGTATATATATATATATATACACATGTAGATGTGTGTATATATATATATATATACACATGTAGATGTGTGTATATATATATATATATATACACACATGTAGATGTGTGTATATATATATATATATACACACATGTAGATGTGTGTATATATATATATATATACACACATGTAGATGTGTGTATATATATATATATACACACATGTAGATGTGTGTATATATATATACAGGGTGTTTCAAAAGTCTTGGGAACATAACAATTTTTAATAACTCAAAAACTATTAGGAGTTGAAAAATGAAATTGGTACCGTTGGAAAGGTTAAAGTTTCAAGTTTTGTGGGGAATCTTCAAAGTTGCTCAATATGAGCACCATTCGTCACACGGCAGACATCTAGTCGATAGTCCATTTCCTGCCAAACGCGTTCCAGCATCTTGACGTCAATGGTTCCCACAACTGCCGTTACTCGAGCCTTTAGTTCGTCAATATCTCTTGGACTTGTTGCTTGACAAAGCCCCAAAGGAAAAAGTCACACGGGGTAAGATCTGGAGACCTAGGAGGCCAGGGCATGAGAACGTCATCACCTCGCCCAGATCTCCCAATCCATCTACCAGGCAGCCTTGTGTTAAGAAACTGCCTTACTCTAAGACTCCAGTGTGGTGGTGCACCATCTTGTTGAAAAATGAAGTCATCACATTCTGCTTGTTCCAACTGAGCCATTAACCAGTCTTCCAGCATGTTGAGATAGGATTCACCAGTGATAGTTGCCTCTTCAAAGAAGAACGGTCCATAGACACCTTTCTTGGAAATTGCACAAAACACGTTCACTTTTGGTGAATCTCGCTCGTGCTCAAGAAGTTCATGAGGATTCTCAGTACCCCATATGCGAGTGTTATGCTTGTTAACTTTGCCATTCAGATGGAAGGTCGCCTCATCGCTAAAAACAAGCCGGTCATCAAAGCCGTTATCTTCCAACTTCTCTTGCATTGCAATGCAAAAGTCACTGCGAAGTGGCTTATCAGTGTCCTTCAACTTTTGGACCAACTTGAGCTTGTAAGGTACCATTTGCAGTCGTTTCCTTAAGACACGCCAGACAGTTGCTGGAGCAAGCTGAAGTTCCCTGCTGGCTCTTCTCACTGATTTACGGGGGCTTCGTTGAAAGGCTGTCCGAACTTGCTCAACTGCATCTTCTGAAGTTGAAGGGCGACCTGTTCGCTTACTTGGGCACAAACACCCATCTTTCACAAATTTAGCATGCCATCTGACAATGGATTTCCTTTCAGGGGCTTCTTTTTTAAATTTCCTGCGAAATGCACACTGAACACATGTCCACGATTCAGTCTTTGCAAATTGGAGGACGCAAAATGCCTTGTCTTGTTTAGAGAACGCCATTACTGCACCTGGAAAGATAACACGAAAATCATTAGTATGACCAAAAACTTGATTAAGCAAGCTTTAAAATGGCACCAGTTTCATTTTTCTACCTGGAATAGTTCATGAGATATACGCATTTGTAATGTTCCCAAGACTTTTGAAACCCCCTGTATATTCAAACTCAGTTTTATTCTTCAGAAATCTTTCATGAATCTTTGGTCACTGTTTTAACGAGTTAACTGTTGAAAAGGTATCAGAACTTTGATTACAACAGTCAACACCTTAAAACTTACGAATAGGCTATATTGCCGGTCCCGGCAAAATAACGATTCCTGCGTTATTTTGCCGGTTCATGTATATTTAACTAAATTGTTAAACATACAGTGACCCCCGGCACAATAATGAGTCTTACGTTATTTTGCCGGCTCGTGTTTATTTAACTATAAATTTTTTTTTTTTTTTTATTTAAATTAATTCTTTTGTATTATTTAAAACTTTATGAAACGAAATTTTATTTATAATTTAAAACTTTGCCTGATTGTTTTTTTTTGTTTTTTTTATTTCAAACTTTGCCTGATTGATTTTTCTTGTTTGTTTTTAATTAAACTTTGCCTGATTGATTTTAAGCGACAATATATTTTAAAATAACGATAAAATTAATTTTTACTTCCGGTTGATTCGATTATGAGTGAACTCTTCAAAATTACGACTTATTTTATGATTTCATTGAAAGAACATTTTAAAATAGAAACTGTTTAAATCCAGTGATTTTCTGTATATTTTAACATTATCAAAGTGTTTCTTCATAAAGAAAATCAGAATTTTACATTAAAATCTTTCCTTTGTAAAGCACATTTTTAACAAGTTAATTCAACAACTTAATAAGTTCATTATTTTTAAAAGTTTGGCTTTGGTTCAAGGATTACGAAGCAACACCTATTAAAGCACATTTTTAACAACTTAATTCAACAAGTAAATGTTACCAAAGGCAACATAAATTATTCTTCTACCTACCTGTATAAGTTTATTTGTTTATTTTATAATTTATTTTTATTTAAAAAAATCATTTATCAAAATAAATAATAAAATAAACAAATAAACTTATACAGGTAGGTAGAAGAATAATTTATGTTGCCTTTGGTAACATTTATTTGTTGCTTATTTTTTTCTTTATATATGACTTTCCTTAATTTCAATTACTTAAATCGAGAGCAGACTTAGTAATGTTGGGAAAATTCATCAACATTAATTATATTATGAAAAGTAACTAAATAAAAATAAACCGAAAAGAAAAATAGTATTTTTTTAATAATAAAGGTAAAATATCTATTTTAAAATGATTGCGATTGTTTGGTTCATTTGAGCCACGCCTACTGGTGCCCGTGGTATCTCCGGCTTCCGTGGCGGGTATAAAAAGTGCTGCCGCTTCACAATGTTTGTTTGTAAAACAATTCAAACTTGGATTAAAATGTGTAGCAGTTGAAAATAAAAATTAATTGAATGAACGAAAATATTAGAGACAATTAGATTCTTTAGCCGGATTTCAGATGCTTGTGTACGAATGGGGTCCCAATATTTTCGT
>OY744522.1:138001165-138078665 GCA_963556195.1 Sepiola atlantica
CAGATGCTCCCACAAATGATCTATTGGGTTCAAATCAGGTGACACACTCGGCCATGGTTAGGTATTCACTCGTTTACTGTCTAAGAACGCCTTCGTAGCCCGAGACGTGTGTTTAGGGTCGTTATCTTGCTGGAAAACTCCACGTCTGCCAACACTTGTTAGACTTGGTAACATTTTTCCTCCAATATCTGGCAATAGAGTTTGGAATCCATTTTTCCTTCGATGAAGGCAAGTCGTCCAACTCCTTTGGCACACATACACCAGATGTCGGAGTGCTGCTAGCATCGCAGAAGAAATTTCGCACAGTTTAAACGTAACTGTGAGTGCTCAGACTGTGCGCAACATTCTCCATGAAGACGTGGTTAAAGGCTACATGCTCCGGAGGAAGCCTCTGCTTAAAACTTCTCACAAAATGAAGCGCTATGAATTTGCTAATGAACATAAAGACAAAGACATGCAGTTTGGGGACAAAATCCTTTGATCTGATGAGACAAAAATAAATCTATTCGGATTAGATGGCGTTAAGCGTGTGTGGCGACGAAAAGGGGAAGCTTACAAGGATAGGTGTGTCGTGCCAACTGTAAAGCATGGAGGGTGGAGCTTAATGATTTGCGGGTGTATGAGTGCCAAAGGAGTTGGACGACTTGCTTTCATCAAAGGAAAAATGGATTCCAAACTCTATTGCCAGATATTGGAGGAAAAATGTTACCAAGTCTAACAAGTGTTGGCAGACGTGGAGTTTTCCAGCAAGATAACGACCCTAAGCACACGTCTCGGGCTACGAAGGCGTTCTTAGACAGTAAACGAGTGAATACCTTACCATGGCCGAGTATGTCACCTGATTTGAACCCAATAGATCATTTGTGGGAGCATCTGAAACGGAAAATTGAACGAAAAAATCCGAGAAATAATAACGAACTGAAGAAGGTCATCGAGTGTGAATGGAACACAATTCCGGCGGACACATGTCATAAACTAGTCGAATCAATGCTTAGGAGGTTGTCTGCTGTTATTGATAACAATGGAGGCCATACAAAGTATTAACAATAAGCGTATTTGTTTAAAATGCTCATGTGTACTCACTTTTTGTTACTTGTTCCAAATGTTTTTATTCAATTTTTTGGCATTGAAAAGATATTTGTTCCTTCATAGTTTATAAAGCTATTAAACCACTACATGGCTATGTTCACATCGAGTTTCATTTAAATCCTACGAAGAATTAAAGTTCTATGAAGTAAAAAGTAAAAAACTCGTTGGGTGTACTCACTTATTGTAGATACTGTATATATATATATATCAGATATATACACATAGATGTGTGTATATATATATATATATATATATCATATATATATATATATATATATCAGATATATACACATATAGATGTGTGTGTATATATATATATATATATATATATATATATATCAGATATATACACATATAGATGTGTGTATATATATCAGATATATACACATATAGATGTGTGTATATATATATATATATCAGATATATATATATATATATATATATATATATATATATATATATATCAGATATATACACATATAATTTCCATGAGCAAAGTTTTTTCAAACAATTACCCGTCTGTGGAACACAAACTACAGGGGCTGCTTCCCAGCTGATTACAACATGGTCATTTTCAAGTCCTATGTTAACAAATTATTGTTGAGCCGTCCTCTTAAATAATCAAATCCTGCTCAGTTTCAACCATCATTACCAATCCTCACGGTGTTGCCTCACAGTTCACCTGACAAACTTATTAACCCTTATCCTCAAGTGGCCTTTGGGTCTTGATAAGCAGTTGTTACTACATAAAAAACGGTCAAGTAACAATAAAAAAAAAAAATAATTTTTGAATGAATGTAAAAAAAAACCATGATTTAATCTGAATATCTTTTAATGGGGTTGGCTAGTGTAGTATTGGTTCTGTTGTCATAAGACTGTCCTCTTGAGAATTACCTCCTCCTTTTTAAGGGGGTGAGGGCGGAATCATCCAAGGTATTACATCCTACTTTATTGTATTTATTTTATTGATTTAATCAGAATATCTTTTAATGGGGGTGGGTAGTCTAATATTAATTCTGTTGTCATAAGTCTGTCCTTTCAGAAATTACTTTCTCCTTTTTGGAGGGCGGATAATGTATTACCTATTCTGTTGTCATGAGATCATATTCCCAAGGACTACCTTCTCCTTTTTCTTTTTTTTTGAGGGGTGTGTGTGTGTAGTACATGTTCTGTTGTCATAATATCATGCTCGCATGAATTACCTTGTCCTTTTATTAGGGATACTACCCGGTATTACCTCCTTTTTTGGAATAGGTAGTGTAGTATCTGTTCTGTTATAACATCCTACCAGGTATTACACCCTTCTGGGGGGGGGGGGGCAGTGTAGAATATATTTGTTCGTTCATCATGATACCATCCCCCAGGCATTACCACCTCCTTTTTGGGAGGATGAATCCTCTCAGGCTTTACCTCCTTCTTCGGGGGTAGTGTAGTATATTTTCATTTGTCATGATGGAATCCATCCTATGCATTAACTCCTCTTTTGGAGGGAGAGGGAGGGCAGTATAGTATATCCTCAGAATACCATCCTCTCAGGATTACTATCTCCTTTTTGGGGGGGGGGGGAGGTATTGTAGTATCTGTTCTGTTGACATATCTTCCTCTCGGTCATTACCTCCTCCTTTAGGGGTCAGTGTAGTATATGTTTGTTCACCATGATACCACCCTCCCAGGCTAGCAAAAGTATGCGACTGGAGAGAGCATATTTTTGCTAGTAGTTTCTCGTGAAATTGTTCGCAAATTGAAATGTTATTGGTTTTTTTTTAAACACGATGAAAAAAATCATGTGTGTCATTTCAAAGGACACTTATTTCTTATTTTATCTATCTCCCAGTCATTAATTTATTGATTCCTGATGGGCCCAGAAATACCATCATTGGTAAAATTTTACCATAGTAAAAGATTTTATATCACGTTAGTACATGACTTTGCTTTATATTTGCATCGCCGGACAGACAGAGACACCAAAAATATATTATAATATTCTATAGTTTGTTGTTGTTCGCAATTAAATGAATTACGGCTTTTTTTATTTTTAAACCGTTCCATCTCTTTCAGCTCTCTGTCGATATAGTTAGTTTCGTATAATTCTCAAGACTGGACGATGAACATTTATTTTGAAATAATTCAAAAAGTACTTATTTCGACGAAGTTTTTGTTTTGTTTATATTCTGAACCGCTGCGATATCCTATCTAAATGATTACGTTGTCTCATCAATTCATCTCTTATTTTCTTGTCATTCTTGAACGACGATAGCATAAAAAATCCTCCTTACGTCAAGACGCTCAGTCTTTTTAATCAGGCCATATTGAATTATTCCTATTTTATTTCTTATATATACCAAAGAATTTATACTAGCAGAAGCTCTTTTCTCCTAAAATTGCTGATCAAAATAAAATTGTATTATTAATAATAATAAAAGAAGGAACCCTAAAAACGTAAAGACCTAATTGAGGGCGGGGGTTGAGAGATAGATATATTTAAAAGGGGGTGAGTCGATTATCTCCCCTTTCTTCGTCCCGAACTTGTGGCTGGCCAAGGGAGGTAATTTACATAAGTTAGCGGTCTTAGCTTTTATATATATGTCTGGCGTCGCAGGTAAAAACGTCATGTTCCAATTCAAATGCCATCTGGGAATCCTATCAAACGAGAGCGTAAGTCGATTATCCATGCCGATAAGGGTAAAATCCGCCAATATTTACCCCACCAGACTAGGCCCTTCTCCATCTACTCGTGCACTTGTACTCTTTCCTCTTCTTCCTATCCATCGCCGATCACGACCGGCCTTGGCTCACGTTCGTCTTTTAAATGTCTTTAAAAATTGTTTCAATAATAACGAGAGAGTTGTATGTTGATAAACAACAAGAGGTTAATTTATTTTGCTTTCATTATCGTAACGGGTTGACCTGACAGATTTTGCGGGCGAATCGTGTCGCTTGTTTCATTTACAAATTTCCTAGTTTTGGTTTTAAAAACAATGTCTATCAAATTCAAATGACGATTTCTTGTTTTAATCTGTTTTCTTTCCTACCGAATAAATTACGTTGTGATACTACGATCTTTTATGTATATAAACAAATGTTTACCCCATCGCATAATTATTCCTTAAATATAATCGCTTCTTTCTTAGCTAATTCATAAATATTTTCGCAAACATTTTTTAGTTTTTCCGCATATTATGTTGAACTTACACTCTATTTCATAGCTATTTTCTATATTGCCCCCCCCCCTTATCTTACATTTCGTGGTCATTCGTTATAAATTATTCTTCGATTTTAATGAGGTTAGGTGTATTTTTTATTTAAATATGTTCAGTAAAGTTGGTATCGTTTGAGGGAAATCAAAAAAATTAATAAAAAGAAGGAAAAAACGAAAAATAAATGTTGACACAGTGATCTCCCTTGGTTTCTAACTCTCCGGCTAAAAGAAGTAGAATTGTGTTTATATAGTTTTCCTACTTTTACTCACGCACTCTATATATTTGTAACACTTCCATTTCGGGTTTTATCAAAGGAATACACGAAATATAAACTCTTTCTGCTGCTGTGCTATCCACGCATAAAATTACACTATATATTTATATATCTATGAAAGTAAACTAAATATTCAATAAAGTTTGTTTTTGTTTTCATTTCATCTATTCACAAAAAGAATACGTTATATTGTCATACTTTTATTTCTTTAGGTCGGATTTTATTATTAAACATATTTTATGGTCATTAAATAGAGTATCTTTTAAAATTAATCACTTTCTTAGGTGACTACAAGATTATATATATATATATATATATATATATATATATATATATATAAATGATTGGGTCTGCGAAATTTAAATAAATTGTATTGATCAATGTCGGCAAAAAGGCCATTTCGGTGACGTCATCTACAAAATACAGTTCAAATAATGAATTCTCCCTAGAGGTGACACCGAAAGAAAACAAAATACGAAAAAAGTTTGGGTCGGAGTCTACCATTTATATTTGGATCCTGGCCAACAGTTATAACACATGAAAATAATTTGGAATGGACTCCGATATCGATCTTATCTACTTTTATATTGCATGAAAGGGGCTCAAAAAATCAATTATGGGGGGGGGGGGTCACTTTTTTTTAAGGGTTTAGCAATTAGTTTCATATTTGTAAAATATGCATTGTGTGTGTGTGTAAGATCCTCAATAAATAGAAAAAATTGTTTTAGAAACCAAGAAATGGTATTTATTCAAAACGTTAATTTAGCAAGTGCGCAATGATTTGCATCTTTTAAAAGATATGAAATATATGCATTTCTTTAAGTTATAACTCGTCTTACAGAATGTCGGATTTTATTGTCCTAAGTAGAGCTGAACGAAATAAGTTTAAATAATTCAAAGAACTAAACTGCTGAAACATCTAATGATTGCCCCTTAAACTAGAGGCATGAAACCTGTCGGGTGAACTTTTTTTTTACTAATGAGTCACCACTTACCAAGACCTGGGGGCAACTCAACTAGATTGCTGAGTCGATTTTGTACTCAGTCAAGACAGGAAAGAGTTCTCCAAGCGGCACCTCCCCAGATATGACAGCAGTACTCCATCTTAGGCCGTATCTGGCTCTTATACAGGTAGAGGATTGTGTCGGTGAAGTACTTTCTGGAGTGGTAGAACAGATTTAATGTAAGTCTTCCATTTCAGGTATGGGGTTAAAGTCAGCCTTAGAAGCTTATCAAAGAAGGGGGATTCCTCGAGGAGAGAACCATTCATTTCAATTGGAGAGAAGTGAGGATCCAAGCATTGGTGGTGAAAAGAAAGAAGCTCGGTTTTAGAGGTGTTAAAAGTAACTAGCTACTTTTTTCCCCCATTGAACCATATGCTAAGTCAGAAGAGAGAAAAAGTCAGAAAGATCTTGATCATCAATGCTCTTAGAAATAGTTGTTTGCATAGATGTCAACGAGTAATCTCAGAATATGATTTGGAAGATCATTTATGAAGATTGGGCCCAGAATGGATCCTTGAGGAATGCTGACATTGATGCTATGTGCTTCAGCCTTTTGCTTGTCAACAACTACGTTTATAAACTTATTGGAGAAAAAGGATTTGATGGTTAAGAGGACATTTCCAGATATTCCATAGCTAACAAACTTGTGGAGCAAACCTTTGTGCCAACTTCTCTCACTCACTCTCACTCTCACTCGCTCTCACTCGCTCTCTCTCTCGCTCTCTCTCTCGCTCTCTCTCTCGCTCTCACACTCTCTCTCTCACTCTCTCTCACACTCTCTCTCACACTCTCACTCTCTCTCACACTCTCTCTCACTCTCTCTCACACTCTCTCTCACTCTCACACTCACTCTCACACTCACTCTCTCACACTCACTCACACTCACTCACTCACACTCTCTCTCTCATTCTCTCTCACTCATTCACTCTCTCTCTCTCACTCACTCACTCACTCACACACACAAAATAAAACAATAACAAAGTATACTTAATTGATAAAGTTGTTTTTTTTGCACAACAACTTGAATTAATTTAAAATCAGGTGTTTTGACGTCACTGTTAGTGTGAGAAATGAGCCTTACTTTTGCATTTATTCATATATATGTATGTATGAGGTTACGTGATTAAAAAAATAAAATTTATATAAATCAAAATGATTCTCGACGGTATTGAATTTCAATTACCAAAAACCAATTTAGCAATAAATAGAGCTATATAATAAAAATCCACTTCTCAAAAAGAGCTGTTCAGATATGAATTCTGAAACCGATCCAAATAAGGAAGCACAGCAGACTACAAATAAAAAGCTCAATATCTTTTGAGGCAGAGCTTTATAAAAATTATAAATAATTAAGCTGATCTGAATACTTTACAGTAGTTTCATGGTTTACCCCTTCTTCAGTAGTGTTTTAACTCATTATGTTGAAAAAGTCCAGTGCCTCAGTCCTGTAAGGAATTATAAGAAAATAGCTAAAACTTTTATTTCATTTAAATACTTATAATACATTTACCTTTGGATAGATTGTTATTAAACCTGTACAATATGACTGGAAAGACTTTGTTCTTTAATATGATATTGTAATTTCAGATGGTATGGAGCATTAAGAGTGAATATATTCCTTTAATTTAAGATATTACTCAAAAATATATTAAAAGCTTCCTGAAAAATGAATGGAGCATGAAACTGCAGTAAAATGTTCAGATTTATTATTTACTAGTAGGAAGACCTGACATTGCTCAGGATTTAATGAGGAACATCATATCCTTTTTTTTTCACTGTGCTAATAACACTGTGTTATTTTTTATATAGTTATAAAAAAAACTGAAATTTGGAAGATTTTGAATTAGTCTCTTATACATATCGTTTAAATTTCATTTAAATCAGGTGCTTTGTCTCCCATAGAGGAAGCACAAAAATTTGGAACCACTTACATTGTCTTCCCCATAGAATTTTATACATATGATTTAAATTTCATCAAAATAGGATATATTTGAAGTTTTTAGGGGAGGTTCTGCTCTTTTAAGGAGACACTTAAAGATTTGGAACTACTTCCATTGTTATCCCTAGAAAATTTTACATATAAATACACTTTTAGTTTTTATGGAGATTCTCTAACTATTCTTTCTGTAGAGAACATGCACACATTGACATTCATATATAGAAATTATTACCATATATAATGTGTTTACAGCCTGAAAACCAATGCAAACTTTAATTGAATAATGATGGCATAAACCGAAGAAGTATTAATACTTTTATTTGGATTGCATAGAAAAACAGTAGGGAAAAACCTTCTTGAAGATGTATCATGTTTTAAAAAAGAAATATGATTTCAAAATATGAAGTTAAATAAAATTTCTAATCAACCAATTCTGAATCTTTTAAGCTTCAGGATTTTGTTACCATTTATTATTGACTTGTTTACATTATATTGCAGTTATCAAGTTGTCGCAAAAGTTCTGTCCATTTTCTAAGGCTTAATAAAACAATTTAAAACAAAAATGCAATAGCAGATTTATTTAATGCAGCCACTAATCTTCTCTATGACATTTTTCCATTTGCTAATATATTTTAATGCCATGTTCATAACATTCCTTAGTTTCTGTTTTCAGTACAAAACCAGATTTTCAACTTCTTTTGAAGTATGCCTTCATCCACACTGAAGAAAAGACTCAAGATCTTTTTTAAAAATAAAAAAAATATCCATGGGAAATAATACATAACCCGCTATAGTCTCACAACCTTGCACCAACAGATTATTATTTCTTTAGAAGCTTTCAAAATCGTTTGAGTGGATCAAAATTTCAAGAGAAGAAATCGAAAATGGGTTAGTCTCCAATTTTTTGAATAAGAATTATAAGGTTATCAAGGAATGGAAAGAGGTTATAGAAAAGAATGGTGACTACATTAACCATTAAATAAATCTTATATTGTGGACTTCTTTCTTTTTCTTTTTTTTTTTTGTAATTTAAAAATGAACAGAATATTTTTAAGACCTGAAATACTGGAATTTTAAAATTTGTTTTCGAAAATGTATACCAAAACAAAAAGGATTCTATTATGTGTCCATTCAATCTGCACATTTAGTGATGAAAATACAACTCCAAACTTATGAGTGACGAATGAACAGATGATCTGTTCTTTGTCAATCAAATAGCATTTTTATATCAAGAGGAATGGATATGTCTAAAAATGCTATTACAAACTTAAATGTGACTGATAGAGAATTACCTCAACATGCAAATTCACCTCCTCCCACACATACCACTCAGTAATCCATCTTTCTTTTCTAGCTTAATGTATTTTCTTCTGCCTACTCTACTTCTCAACCTTACCAACTACTTAAACTCTGTCTACCCAACCTAGTCTTAAACCTATCCTGCGATTTAAGAGTTTTGTCATTACTCCCAGGTCCATTCTCACTTTGAGTGGTAGTATCTGTCAGGGACCCATCTATGGCTTAACTAGAATCTATCATTCGTCGACTATTAACTTACAAAATATATGCCTAGAAAACAACTTAATCTATAAATATTTGAAGACCATAAAATCTTGAAGTGTAAAAACGTCTACTGAAATGACTTAATTCAACACTAAATGGCTTGAAAAGGGGTTGATGTGCTGTAAGACAACCAACCTCTTATTTTAGATGTTTGGTGCATCTAAAATATAAATGTATCAGAAATTCTTGTTCAAAAAGTTTACATTTGTTTAACGGTATCCCACTTCCATTCAACTTCTACATTTTTATTTGTGGGATGAGAGCGAGCAAAGAAAACTAGGTTCATTTTTTTTTTTTTTTTTTATAAAAACGTTTGTTTTTTCTTTCATTAAATTTTTCTCCATCTTTTACGAGACAAGTGAAGAAGAAACAAATTCTGTGAATTTTTTTTATAGTTTAAAAACAGGAAAACCTAATGAAGAAATACAAATAAATAAATAAATTTAAGAAAATGAAACAAACTGAATGAATGTTCTTAAACAATTGTTGTCCAAAAAATCAGTTAAAGTGTATTAGATTTTGTTTGGCATAAGAAAACGTCAATTGACAGATTAAATTTTGATACAAAAGTAAAATAAAAATGCCTTTTTCTTACATAAAATTATCTCAGAAAAGAAGTTTGTAAGAAGACTAAATATATTGCGCACGTGCCCATCTGGGTGTGTGTGTGTGACTGCTTGAATGTGTGTCAATGTGCCTATATATACTACCTCAGTATTTCTGTTGGATCATACTCCATTGGAATATGATCCAACCGAAATACTGAATAATACTTAGTTTATAGAAATAAATACATTAGAAGAAAAGATTAGGAAATAAACTATATCTTTCTATTCTCACTCTCGCATAACATATAATAAATACAATATTTATCGCCTTTCGGACTTAGTCCATTATTGCTTTAAAGGGGTGTTATGACTCTACAACAATTTCATAACTGAAGCATGACAGGTGAACAAAAAAATGTTATTTCAAACTTAAGCATGATGAATCCACTGAGGCAGAGCTTTTTGTAGAGATGCAAGTTTGCAAATAAATACAAATGTAAATTTGCTGTCATTTTTCTCTAGAAAATACAAGAATTCCATTCATTTGACAAATTATGAACTGCAGCTTCAATTCAGAACAAAGACAAGTTTCAGACTTTTGTCCTCCTCGTCTTGGTTAGGTGCCGTTCTTCCTGTGAAGAAACTGGAGAGAATCAAGGATCAAATCTCGTAGATATATTGCGTTCATCTACACACTAATAGTATTGTAGGAAAGGATTAAGACTCCAGCCACTCATTTTTACATTGCAAATTCTTTTTTAATTTGAAACCATAAAACATCAGTTTGTAAAATTTATCAATAAAACATAAATTTACAAATTCTCAAAAATGTGTTTTTTGCCCTGAGATCATTGACTTTGCCCCCTCCTGGAATTTCAATTATTTTCATTTTGTATTCCAAGTTTTTTTTTTTGTTTTTTTTTACTTTATATATATATATTTCCTTCAACAGGGATTGAACTCCCAACCTCTCGGTAGAATGCACCTTTTTATGCACTGGGCTATGTGTTTAATAGGACAATTTGTTGTGGCTTTCTAATTATAGATCTAATGTCTGCTATAATTATTTACCCCTACTCCTATTGCATGTTTTATGCTTATATTGGAATTAATTAGTTATTATTACCATTATTGTTATTTCTATTTCTAAGAATATCTTTACATATTCTGTTCATCTTTATACTTGACCTACTTAAGAGGTTGCTATAACCGAGTATATGTGCTAATTCCTTGAGTCTCTTGATCTTCCAGTGTTGTTCTCTATTTAACCTCATTTGTTGACTTCCGTATGTAATGATACAATAAGAAAACATATAATATAATTTGTAGACTTTCTCTGTGGTATCAAAAGTACCAACACTTATCACAATAATATATGTATCATGATACATGTAAAAAAAGCTATAAAATAACTGATTCTGTTAATCTAACCAAAAGTTTGGTCTCTATAGAAGTGAATATGGGTGCACTAAATAATATTTACGGTAATGAATGACATGTCACTTTTCACAAGGAATCTAATGGTGTGCATACACGTTTCAAAATTATATATAAAAAAATAAATACTTCTCTGTCCAAGAATTTTGTTGTGTCAGTTTCATTTTTGCTCAATTTGCTGCAGACCAATATTTATTTGCTCTTTTTAAATTGCTTTAAACTATTTGGGGCTCTGAATTGTTGCACTTATTTAAGGGTCCAAGGGTGTCTCAGTATTATGAACCCGTTGTGGAACAGGTTTGTTGGCTATTTTAAAATAAATTCATATGATCCCCTCCTAAAACACTAGCTGGAACCGTGGCTAAACAAAGAAAAATATGACAACAAAAATGTCTCTCAGACTTTCAAGTTATTGCTTCCAGGCAAAGCCGGGTTTCTCGTCTAGTGCATAATAATTCTGTTAGTATACCCTTCATCCCGCCCCAATATGAGATCAAATCCTTATTTCCTGTTGTCTACCTGTTATCTTAGGTAAAACCCCTCCACACACACCCACACCAATATGGAGTTTCAAAATAAAGCTCTTCTCATCTTAACTTTCCATTTCTTTGAGTTGTAGCACTTGCTTCTCAATCATCCTCTCCCATCGAAACTAGCTATAATCATGTCACATCTATCTATTACTAATGAAGATTTAGTTTCTGTATATCCTTCTATGCTCAATTCAGGTGGGGGTGGGGTGGTAGTGTAGTATCTGTTCCATTGTTATGATATAATCCATCCAGGCATTACCTCCTTTCTTTTATATATATATTTTTTTTTGGGGGGGGGGGTAGTTAAATATCTGTTCTGTTATGATACTATTCTCCCAGGAATTACCTTCTACTGGGGGGGGGGGTATACTAGCAAAAGTTTGCAACCTCTGACTGCATATTTTTTCTAGTTTAACTAATGTTCATATATAAATTCTTTTTTTTTTTTTTTTCTTTTTCATGAATTGATTCATATCATCATCAGCAAAAAAAAGATTTAGTCATTATTTCTTCTCTCTCTCTCTCTCCTAACTGGATTTTTTTTACCTAACTGTTGAACTTCTACAATGTTCATTTCACTTTTTACCCGCTCTTTCTATTTCTTTTTGTTTTTCTTTATTCTGCTTTGCTTTTTGTTTGATATAAACATCTATGACTTTTGTGAATTTGAGTAAGATGAAACTGTTGAGAAGTCAGATGACACACAATGTATGAGACTATTTACCAGTGGTGTTATTGTTGCATATCATCTAGTTTCAGTGGTTGATATGTTGATGATGATGATGCTCTAAAAGCTTCTTGTAGTGATGAAGATTAACTTGATCCAGTCATAGAATCTTCTCTGGGCAAGACTGGTGGTGATTCTTTTGATAATTTGTTTTGTTTCTTCCATTTACGTGTCCCAAACCTGTCAATTTTGAACTTGTGAACAACTTAACATCTTGTCTTCCCCTCCCGAAAGCCCCCTCAAAATATAATATTATTTGTAGACTTTCTCTGTGGTATCAAAAGTAGTATCGTGTAGTGTATCATATTTATTTTTACTAGTATCATGTTGAAGTAACAATTTTCATATCAAAGGCAGTTCTAAAAAGATACAAACTAACATGTGTTTACCCTATGTTATAGCATAGAGTAAACGCTATAAAAGTTTTCATATTAATTGAATTATCATTTTAAATGCCAGTCAAGACTGACGACATGGGTAGAACTCACCAAAGGCTAGAAAATGCAATATGTAAACATATGCTCTGAGGGACTTTTTGCAGAACAGGTTGATAAT
This sequence comes from Sepiola atlantica, assembly GCA_963556195.1. NCBI lineage: Eukaryota > Metazoa > Mollusca > Cephalopoda > Sepiida > Sepiolidae > Sepiola > Sepiola atlantica. Next base: position 138,014,035 of record OY744522.1, read on the forward strand.
GTCAGGGATATTTGTAAAATAATAAATAAATGTTCATGTGACCTGTTTATTGTGAAGTTTTGCTCCTTCACTGTTGCATCTTAAAAATTTCATTAAGTCCTGGCAACCTTCTCACTGTAAACAGAATGAGAGTTGGTATAATTTTACTATTCTTAGGTTGAATCCCTCTTCATCAAATGTTATGCATTTGAATGAAAAATGTTTCATCCAAATGGCTGACAAATATCAAAAACACTTCTGATTAATGAATAACCATCAAACTGCAGTAAAGTGTTGAGATAAGTCAAATTATTATTGTGATATAGATATTGCATAAAAAAGCAGTCTTTAATTGGAACAAATGGTTTATGAATTAAATAAATCAAAAATTTAGTTTTTTTTTTTTTTTATGTTACATTCTTGTCCCATCAAAATAACCAAATTTACTTGAACTTGATCTTTTGAATATTTTTCTCCTTCCATCAAAAGTAAAAGGACTTCTTTTCTTTTTTTAATAAATTGTTTTCCCTTTCAGTCGATTGAGAATTTCTTTTGTTGAATCTGTCTTTTTAATTCTAACAGAAATATTTAATATTTCCATTCAGAATTACTTCTAAATTCAAAGAAACACTTACCCACCAATTCATTCAGGGTCAGGCTGATTCTGCGTAAAAGTATCCAAGAAGTTTAGTGTCATGCATGGGATAATAAAAGAAATAGAACATTGAAGTTTTAAAAGGGGTTATCAATGTAAGTTCTTCATGTATATTTCTCTGGCTGCATATCCTAACAGCTCTTAGAAATATTACCTATAATTTTGTTTTTCGTTTTAATAATGTTTATAATCTATGTCTCTAAGAGTTAATCCATGCCTTTTCCTTCTCGTGCTTTGTTGTGTTAAGAGTAGCAGATTATGGTTTCTTTATAAACTTGTGTGTCTGAAACTTATTAGCAAATTCCAGCCTTTGGCTTATAAGCCAGATTAAAAGTGACAAGTTTTTGGCTTCACTGATTTCATTGAAATTATTTACTGAATTCTTATTTGAGGTTTGGTTTTATGTCTTAAATATTAACTTTTCCTTTTTCTTCATAAGAGAAAAAAATGTAAATATTGTGAAAATAATCCCAAAGATTTTTATGAAGAATTTTATTTATTAGAGACATAAAACTAACTGTAATTGTTCTATGCATACATCCCTAACTGTCGCGAATCACTTGTGTTTGTGAATGGGCCGAACATGATGAATATAGTGTTGCTTCGTTATATCACTATTGAAAAATGTTTACGAAGCTCGTTGCATCATTCAGTCGGCTTGCTTCTGATGGGAGGTAGGAGCAATATTGCACTCTTTCTTATGATGATGACAGGCACAAACTTGTATTGCTTCGTCAATTGGCACTAAGTTTACTTTTCTTTCGGGCTTTGTTAGGCTCTCTGAGATTACTGGTGAAAAACAAGTTGCAATATATTGAGTCTCAGACTAAGCATTTTCCTCTGCCGTTTGGGAAGATTGTCACTTGTTATCATGGTCTTATGCCATTTTTGAGATTTTCTCCTTTCCTTATTTTTCATAACAAAACGATTTTTCTCATTTTACATGACTAATTCATATCCAAAGTCGAATGGTTATGGAAATGTTTCATGAATGGCAATTTTCACTCTGCCTGTTTGTCACATCTGCTGCCAATTAATGATGGCTAAATTTTAAACCAATGTTGTGTGATTCCACATTTTTAATCGCTCATATTGGGGTGGAGACCACACCAGAGTTTCTAAGTTGGAATCCTTCTCATCATGTTATTTATTTACATATTTTAGACTGTTATCCTTGCTTTGATTGTTGCTATTTTCACAACCTTTTGGCCATTGTATTCTTTGGGCCTTCTTCACGTGTCTTTTCTTGTAAGTCGGTAACCTTTCAAACTAACTTTTTTTAATCCACTGGGGTAGATGACTCTCTATTAACATTCCATTTCTCTTCTCGTATCAGTTAATGTTCTCTTAAGTTCCATCTACCAGGGATTGAACTCTCAAGCTCTATGTAGAATTCACTTGGACATGTGTCTAGAATGATTTGGGCTATTTATAAACCTAACTTACTGTACATAACCGGCGTTGCCCAGAAAACTTCTTTCTTCCATTTTTCTTTGACTTTTTTTTTCTTATTTTTAACTATGCTTTCCTTTTTCCTTTTTTTTTCATTTTTACCAAATTATTGGGGGGGGGGGGGGGGAATTATTAAATTGTTATAAAACTATTACTAATTTTGTTATGGTAATATTGTTTTAATCTCTATTTATAAAATTATTGGATGTAAATGGGTTTCAAAACTTTTGATCATTTAATACATGAGGATTTACTGAGAATTGTAAAACCAGGAATGACTTTCTATTCGGTAGTTTAAATGCTTCCAAATTTCTTTCCAATTTCAAAGCGTCAAAGAAATTTTATTTTTTCAACAATTAACAAAAGATTAAAATGGCTGACTTGTTTATGAAGAAACTGAAATATATTCTGATCGATTTAATTTAGTCATTGAATTATTTTTTTAAAATAGGATTTTTGAAATGTCGTTTTATTATGTGCTAGTGCATTTTTTATTTTTTAAAATAATCGATTAATCGATTTTTAACTAAAAAATAATCTAAGTCACGTAGAGGCAAAAAACACAAGTGGTAATAATTTAATTAATATAGATATGTAAAGTATGAGTTTAACATTTTTTTACCTATACTCATATTGCATATTCTATGCTTATATTGTAATTTTAGTTTAAAATAAAATCATCAATACACCTAAAGAAGGTATGAGAGTTGAAATGTTGAAAAAAAAGCAAACTGCCTAAAACTTGTAAATGATATGACCACAATTCCTCATCTTGGAAAATATAGTCAAATACATTTTTTGTCTTAGCTTTTCAGTTTATTTATTTTTAATGGACATTTGCAATACTTAGAATGGTTTCCATTTGCTTTATGAAATGTTCAAGTTTGATGGAAAACAGTTGTGGAATTAAAGTTGAATGCTGTCGAATTTGTGTACAAATTAAAACAGATTCTTTATTTTTATGTGTTTTTATTTATTTTTACTCTCATCTAAAGTGGAAAATGTACTGTTAACTTTCCCTAGTTGCTTTATAGGCAGTCAATTGCCATAATGTGAGTAAACAAGGGGATTTATAAACCGGTTTTATATACCTTGTGTAATTTTAGCAACCAATTTGTGTGAGGAACACCTTGTATCCCCTTATTATTGGGGAACAAAGTTAGCATAAATGAGAAGTCTGTTAAAGTTGGAATAGACATAACTACAATCAATATAATAATAATAATAATAATAATAATAGTAATAATAATAATAATGCAATTCAATTGCAATTACACAAACAAAAACAAACATGTCAATCTAAAGGAAAAATAAAGTTTTACCAACGATCAAATCAGATATTTCTATGGCGTTTTTCGTCACATGCAGAAGCCATTTTCCGCTGAGCCTGAGCTATTTTAGAATCTCGTGACTTCCACTCCTAAATAATCCATGAAGGAATGACAGACTAATATGTTCACAGGATCCATGCGGTTGCAGGTGTTATTTAGGAGTTTTCCTTGTAGACTAAGGTCGTCCCTACTAAGGTTTTAGTCTACTCTACCGTACTATTTAACCCCATAACTGTGGAGAGTATCTTTCCCAAGGATATTAGTGAAAGTGATGCAGTCAGTCCTCAACAGAACACGAATACCAGTTAACACTCCACCACTTAACACTTTCGTGTATGTTGTAGAAGCATAATAATAATAAAATAACAATAAAAAATACAAAATACAAAATAATAATTAAAAAAATAAAAATTATAATAATAATAAAAAATATATACCATCAATAGTTACATTTACCAGAACTGTTTCTGGATTTATATGTATGTAGGTAGATTCAAAATGGTGTGGAATGTCTCACAACAACTACAGAAGTAAAATGTAATTTTAGTTATTAGGAATTCTTTTTTATAGCAAGAGTTAATCCCGCAATACAATTTGACATGTGTTCACAAGTTTATAAACTTCCAGTTGAAAGTTTGCAGTCATTTATATAAAATGACTCATTTTTTCTGTCTGGGCATTGTCCAGTGCATGGACCACATCTGGCCCACCATCTATCTTTGACCTGCTTACATGAAAAAGGTTCAGGCAATTCCACTGTACTGCATTTAATACCTTTTTGGTACAAACAATGTAATATGCTAGTTTCATAATCAGCATAATATAATAATAATAATAATAATAATAATATATATTAATACAGGTGCAACAGCAATTTTCCAGCACCCATAGTCCCAGGGTCTTGCCAGATTAGCCGTTTTACTGGATTATCCAATTTCACCTTAATAGTTCATCAACACACCCCTAACCCACTAATTATGCACCTATCATGTTTCTAAACAATCAGGGATTGCTAGAAACTTTTTTTTTAATGGAAATAAGTGTTACATTTAACATCAAGGCTGTCACTTGAATTTGCCTGTGAAGCCATAACTAGGATTAAATTTAAGCAAAATGTGATATAATCTCAGAATAAGGCCAGCAGATACAGTGTAAACAAGTTGACAATGCACTATCACCGAGCCATCAGTAAACTAGTTTGGTGGCAGTGGGATTATCAAGTTCCCTCTGGTGATTTGGGCCAGATTAAAAGAGGTTCCGGTCCATCATTTTCCAGAAAATCAGTGTTGCTTCTGTATGCATCAGGCAGAACTAAATTAAATATAATATTCTAGCCATTAATAACCGTCCCAATTCATCATGTGGCCCCTTGGGGAAAATTGATTGAAGAAATATGTTGTTTCATGCTGTTGTTTAATTTAGAGATGACATGCTTTTAGCAAGATATGTATTTTTAAATTCATTCTTTCTTTTTAGTTTCAGATAAAAAGGGAACTCCTCAAAAAAGAAAGCGTGGGAGTGTTCAGCTGGACAACTCTCCCATAACTGGGTCTGGTGTGGTGACCCCCAGAACTCCTGGGAGTAATCAAAGGCCGATTCCTTTGTCAGAACGTCAGCAGATGGCTTTGCTGATGAAGATGACAGATGAATCTTCACAGGGAGGTAAGAAACACTGCCATTTACCCCCATCACATGAATGTATACAAACCAACAGGATTCTTGGCTTTCTACAACACTAACATTTAATGTCATGTAGTGGGAGTGTTACCTACAGGTTTTGAGAAATTATAATTTAACTTTCTTACTAGTTTAGGTATCCTTTTATTCCCGTAACTTTCCACACAACGTTACTATATTTAGTGTTTCTGTCCATTTCTGTTGAAAATAAAGCCCTACAAAGATCAAATACAATTTTTCTTGAGTAAAATTTTACAATGAATTCAATGGTGCTATTAATATTTTATTAGGGAAATTTACAATAATATTGTGGAGTCTGTTTGTTCAGAACATCCATAAACAGTAAAAACAATATTTTACTTTATTTATGAATTGAAAATGGGAACAGGAGTAAACAGGGGTCCTTATTCATTCCCAGGAAATACCGGAGGTTCCTGCTAATTAATTATAATAGAAACTGAATCTTATTTTGATAGTTATATATTTATAGATTTAAAAGTATCTGAATGTTCATACATCTTTTCTACCCTGGCTTATCAATAAATATATGATTTTTTTAACATACCATGAAAATGTTTGTATGCAAATAAAAGAATAATTATTTTAAATTTAAATGTGGTAAAACGTCCTTCGTTAACCACAAATCTTAAGAGAAAAATAGCCCCACTAATGACTTAAAGCCCTTTAGTATGAATATAACAAGCAAGCACCCCACTTGCTAAGATCACTGTTGCAATGCTTACGTAGATCCTCATGTGATGTTTGATGCCTATAACCAAAGTGCATTCTTTTCTATGTACTCTTCAAAAGCTTTCATGCCATTGGGACTACTTTGATGAACGGCATTACTAAGATTAAACTTTCCATTACAGGACAGGCTAGTTAGAAGTCTCAGATTAAAAACGAATGATGCCAAACTTCTTGCATGTATCTCTCGAGTTTCTCATAACGAAATGCAGTTTCTTTCAAATGTTGCTGCGCCCTGTTGCTGGGGCTGTAAAATATGGTGACTGCACCTCCACAGAGGGGTAATTTATCCCTCTCCTCAATGAGGCTACCTGTTTGTTCGAGGACAGGATCCTGATAGCTGAGCCGTCCATATCCCAATAACTATAAAAACTGCAGAGTTTTAGCAAGATGAACAATAAAGGAATTCAAAAGAAACACCTGGAAGAACTTTGTAAATACGATGAATATTGACATAAAAGTAAAAACAGTATGAAAGAAACTGGGAAATATAACAATACATGAATAGTGAAACACATTAAAAAGAATAAAATATCTAACAACAAGAAAGGTATAGCAAATTTACCGGCAGAGAACTTTGCACAAAACTCCACTAATTAAAACTAAAATCAGATATTACAAAACATTAAATGTTGAAGAGAAAAATAAAATAAACTTCCAATCCAAAAACCAGGAAAACAAATAACATTCCATAAGTGAATTCCAAAGACCCTTAATCAAAATGCACAACACTGCAGCAGGTCCAGATGAAATATACCATTAACGGTTTATTACATCAATGCTCGCTTGTGGAAGATCTCATTTAGATTCCTATCTGAAGAAATTCCTGTGGCATGAAAGACACTCAAAAAATACCATTTTCAAATTGTGTGACACCATATCTGCACAACATCCATTTATCTAAATGTATTTTGTTTAAATTTCCTTGTTAGGAGACAATGAAATGGCAAAGTATTTTTAATATAAAACAATAAGTTATAAAAAGATTTGAAAATAAAATTATGTATTTGTTAAATGTTATTATATACTTGTTGCTGACAGAAAAACGGAAAAGTTTGTAAACTTTTTTTTTTTTTTAATCTCTAAAGTTTACTAAATGTAAATGAATAGTTTTAACTAAAAAAAAAAAAAAAAGACGCACCCTACATTAAAAACTGACAAAAGTTTGTAACTTAAAAAAAAAAAAAAAATTGTATTTATAAATTTCTATGGTCGGTTTTTAATGTAGGGAAAATCCAGTTCCCCCACTTTGGATTGGGACAAAAATTAAAATTGCCTCAGTCTGGAAGGATTTAAAACAAGATTACTCATTTTCAATACATTTTTTTATTTTGTTTCTACATCTTAAATCGAATTATGAAAAGTGAATTCGAGACGCTAAAAGTTAAAATGCCTACTAAAAAATAATATGAATATTAAAATGTAAAATAATTATTCTACTTTAAAAGAAAAAATGTATATATTTATTAGAATTATAATAATTAAAATATAAATCGAATAATCCTAGACAATGAAGTCATTTTAAAACGAAAATTTTGGGCGCTAGGAATCTCTGCGATGTTTCGTTTGTTTATTAAAACGTTTTGTAAATAAAAGAATAAACACACCTTACATTAATTTATATATATATATGCATTTATATATATATATATATATATATGCATATATATATTTAATATATCCCCCCCTTTTCTTAAAATAAATTTTTCCCTATATGCAAAAAAAATATATGAACTGTAGAATAAATTACTCATATGTTGATGACTTTCTCATCTGCTTCCTTCAAAATATATCAATACAATAGGAAAACAACTACAATTCTGCTAGAATAAAATTATCAAATGGTTCATGAAAAATTCATTTAAATTCTCTAAAACAAAAACTAAAAATATTCATTTCTATCAACACCGTAAAACTCCATAATGATCCAATACTAAAATTAGAAAACACCAAAATATCCATCATGAAACAACACAAGTTCCTCGGTATCATATCCGATAGAAATCTGTCATTCATACCTCACATCCAAAACCTGAAGACCGAATGCAACAAAGCCTTACTACAACTGATCAAAGTCTGAGGGAGCAAATTATAAAAACCTATTCAAATTATACAGAACACTGATACGAACCAAGCTGAACTATGGCTACTGTTTATATGGGGTATCGGGAGAATCTTATCTGAAGGAACTAAATACTACGCATCATGAAGGATTCTGACTAGCTCTCAGAACATATAACATCATACCTGTAGAAAGCCTATGAGCAAAAATAAATGAACCTTCTAAAAAATTCAGATGCAAAAAAAATCTTGCTCTACAATCGAATATATAAAGAAAAGTCAGTCAGATTCTCCAGATTAGACCTAAATAGCATTGGATCTGACAAATTTATATTTGATTTTGCCTCACCAGTGAAAAACAAATGTTTACTTTGTGTTCTTTGAAGATAAAACAAAAAAATTCCAATCGATTTCATCGTTTAAAGCCTACCATTGAAGAATGGCAGTGAAACCATGAGAAGCAGAAGGCAAGAAGTAGTACTGAACCACCTCCATTTAGGCCACACTCAAATAACTCATAAATATTAATTAAATGGTGAAAAACACCCGATATGTATAGGATGTTAAGAGAGATTATCCATAAAGCACATTATTGCTGGATTGTAGGGACTTTTCTCAAACTTGAGAGAATTTTTCAACAAAATTCACTTTTCCAAAATTATAAACTTTCTAAAAGAAATAAGACTTTACTCAAAAGTAGGAACATAGTGATACATAAGTTATATAGTAATTCAGGTAAAGTTTACATCCGCAGAGAATCCTTACTGTGTTTATATAAGAGTGCTCAATAATAAATAGAGCTGTTTAATGGTTATAAAGATTTTAAATTAATGCAACCATTATTTGGCTACACATTTGCAAAACATGTTTTAGTTACAGCTATAGGAAGCCAGACTTTTTCAAGCCTATCTTTTCTTTATGCCTTCATTTAATTGAATGAGCTATATATATATATATATATATATATATATATATAAATATGTATGTATGTATGTATGTGTGTGTGTTTTTCCTTCTTTCTTCAATATGAACAACTAAAAAACAGACGTGTTAGCCCGATGAGATTGTAGTTTTTATAGCTACCGATCAAAACATCTCCATGGATGTGTCGCTTTTGTACATGTTGATATAAATAAAAATATGAATATAGGCAGCAAGTCATTATTTAAGCAAGTGTTGTTGAATGACACAGAATTTTTGCATTTGTTGATCCTTTAGTGATAGTCTCGATGCATTGAGCAAAATTTCTGATCTCTTGTAGTAGCCGGTATAATATGGTACCGAGTGTTCTTAATTCAACCATCACTCAAGCGCTTTCGACCTTCGTGATCGTCATTAGTCGGTTTTTATTTTTAAGGAGAGTTGAGTTGTTTTTTTATAGTTTTCTTGAAGGTTTTGGGTAGGAGGACTAGGAAAGAAAAGAGGGGGGGGGTTGAGTTTAATATTTATTTGTGCATTTATTACTTTCGTTTAGTTATTTTATATTTTATTTGTTTATTTTTATTTATTTTTTTGTATATTATTTTTAGTTATTGAATACGTTTAATATATTATAACCAGTATTAAAAGCTATTTTATTTATATTTTTTTTATTTTCTTTTTAATAAATATGGCTTCTAGTATTTTTAGTCGATGTATGCAATTATTTTTATGTATGATTTTGGTGTTAGCTGTTAGTATTTTTCGTATGTCAGCCAATTGTAGTGTTTTGTTGTGTGAAGTGATATGGCGCTGGTGTCAGATAGATGATAGGTAAGACATCAAGAGAGAATTGTTGTGTGGCCAATATAGGTACAATATATTTGTTCTGTTTTCTTTTTTCCTCTTTTTATGTGATTTTATATTATTTTGTTTTGTTTACTGAGAATCTTGTCTTTTGTGCAGCAGACTCCTCACCCAAGCCATTGTCTCCTTTGATGTCTGGCAAACGCACACCAGGGGACAAAAGAGTGCACAAACGCAATGAACGAGGAGAGACTCCGTTACACCTGGCAGCAATCAAGGGAGATCCAAAACAGACCAAAAAACTTATCAAAGCTGGAGCTGATGTCAACGTCAAAGACTTTGCTGGTATTAATATTACTAATGATAATTTGAAAATCATACAAATCAAAATCTTTCATAAGCACCATACATGCACACATACTTTTTTTTTTTTAACTTTTTTTTCCCACCATGTAAACTCGGTTCAAAATTTCTAATAATGAATGTTTTCTTTTTAGTAATAATGCTGATTACAAATTGATGTACACAAGTTTTTGTCATCATTTCACAAGAACAAAGGGTCAATCGATGAATATGAAATTAACGGACAACTTTTCACACGTGCATTTATTTTAATGCTCTCATATATGATAGATAACACTGCTCATTGTCTTCACCAAATAAGTGACGACAGTTCAGAACCACAATATTTTCCTTTTACTATACTAGTTGCCCGAGAAAGCTTGACAATCATATCTACAGGGATGAGAATTTGTAGAATTTTACGGATTGTGGCTTCATTGGACCATTTTCCCAAATCATTTAGGTACCTGAATGTTTGTGGAGGGTGAGAAGTGTCTAAATTTTGAACAGTGATTTTATTTAGACAAAAATAAACGTTACAACAAGGTTGTCCATTTTTTTTTTCTCTTTCTTTTTTTTCCAACAAAATAATAAAAAATAAAGTTTATAATTTGTCTTAGGCATAAATCCCAAATTATTATTTTTTTTTTTGAGGGTGGGGGTGGGTGGGTCATACAATTTGTCAAACATTTGAACTTACCCGACGCTAGACACTCTCACCAGAATACCACATTCACTCTATGAGTTGATCCTACTTTAAAAAATCCCAAGTGGTTTCAATTAATTTTTATTTACAAAATGAAAATGTACAATGGGGAGTGGGACAACAGTAAAAAACACCTCAAAAAGAAAGAAAGAAAAATAATTCAACAAGATAAAATGATGATGATGATGCAGGTTAGTAAATTTTGAACAGTGATGATCAAAATAGTCTTGCCTGTTTTTTTTTTATCTCTGTCAGAAATAATGTTATCCACATTAAATGATAATGGGCATGTTTTAGACAAATACTCAATGAACTTACTGTAGATTTGTCAAATTGTAGGAATCGTCAATTTTTACCTCTACATTCGGCGATGCAGAATAGATAAAACATAGAATAAATTTTAATTTTCTGATTGAGAAGTGGTTGGACTTATTAATCTCACTTTTATGATGAATGTGTGTAATAGATAGAAAATAAAAATATAACTTTTAAAAATAAATCTTTTTGAATAATCGTGATTATAATTTTTGTTGGTCCCCCGATTTACAAAATCAGGGGACTTATGTTTTGAGGCATGTCCGTCCGTCCGTCCGGATTTTTCTCCGCAACCATCCATTGAATTTCTCTGAAATTTTGCATGAAGTTGTAACTTTGGTCAGGTGAGAAAGTGACATTCTCCGATTTTTGAAAAAAAATCTGGTTAGCCCCCCAGTGGGTCAAAAAGCCCCGAAATGGCAAAAAATGACATTTTTTGCCCATAACTTTTCATCCATCCATTCAATTTCTCTGAAACTTTGCCAAAATGTAGAGGTAATTGTTCTGGATATAAAATGAGCATTCTTGACCTCAGAAAAATTCTGGTTCATGTCCCCAGGGGGCAGGGTCAAAAATGCCCCAAATTGCCCAAATTTATTGCATTTTACACTCGCCACATCGAGTCACATACAGAGGGGGACCACGCACGCGCGGCTTGTTTTATTTATAAAAGCCAAAAACAAAACTAAAAAAAATTATGTGAGCTGTATTCCAAAACTATTTTTTTTTAACTAATCTCTAAAATAAAATTAGCATTTTACACATAAAAATGTTTTTGAAATGTAAGACATAATTGACATAGACATAATTTTTCAATCTAAACGCATGTAACTATTTCTGTGATTTGGACGGAGGGGGTAATTCTTCATTCTCATTCTTGCAACTAGTCTATCCTACTATTACACTTCATAATTGATGGAAAGACTGATGGATTGATAACTTTCCTCAAGAGTATTGGTGAAAGTGATGTAATAGCCTTAACAGAACTCAAACATTGCAAGCATAGTCAATGCTACTAACCATTGCACCATTGCCACTTTCTCTAGAACTGGTTACTCAGATGACAAAAGTTCACAGAATTGGTTTCTAAATTGGTTTTCAATTAGTGTTTTTCCTAATATAATGCATTCTTTTACATGGCTTCAGATTAGTAAATTCTCCCAGTAATTTCTGAGGTGGTAGGAATGAGTGAGTCTGTTTTAATATTATTAAAAATAAAATTTTGGTTAATTTATACGAGAATACTTACTGCCATGATTGGCCTAATGGATACCATTGTGCCCTATGAAATCTCCTATGCTCAAATCGTATTTAATTGCGAAAGGTATGAAACTTCAACTCCCACCTGTCTTTCCACCAGCTATAGGTAAAATAATGACTTGTATTCAACTAATCATATACAATTAATAATTGTTTTCACATTAAATAATCCTAAAATCGATTTGTATGCCATAAAACAGACAAAGCGCAATTAAAATAAATATTGAACTATGATCAAAGCTTTTACTATTTTTATTAAGAAAATAAATTTCCTATTCAAGTGACAGCAGCTCAAGTGCAAATGATCAAAATTGTGTTTTTTTCTCCCCCTTTTTCTACTGTTTACATTTTAAAAGAAATTGAATTCTGCTTTAGTCGAAGTAATACTTTCAATAAAAAATAAAAAATTGAATGACTTGATAAAATGGGTTGGTATTATCAACTGAAACTTTGCTATCAATTCAAGTCAGTAACACATAAATTAATTAGCTAAGCTGTAGTTGGTGTCAGAGCTTATCCCAGGTGAGATAGTCAGTAGATAACAGTTAAAACATACAAAAATCAGGATTGACAATTGAAGCTGTTCTCCATTTCCACTGATAAAAGGACCATTCCTCCTACACGAGTAAATGCTACTGAAGAAACGGAATGAATACAAAGTGTTTGTAATTCTCAATCTGATTATCTTGTGAAGACATGAAAATTAAAACATCCCAGCTCACAAAATGATGATGCTTCAAGTTTATATAGACATTGCAAAAACGTTGCTGCAATGATTTCTTATGTAAAAATGTGGTTCCAATTACCTCCCTTGTTTCTCAATATTTGTCTCTCTTTCTCCTTTTAGGTTGGACTCCTCTTCATGAAGCTTGCAATCATGGCTGGTTGATCATAGCTAAACATCTTTTGAAAGCTGGAGCCAATGTAAATGTCCATGGCTTAGAGAATGACACCCCCTTACATGATGCTTCTGCCAATGGCCACCAAAAGGTAAGAACGCATGCAGTAACCCCCAACCAGCTTTTCTTTGCGTTTTCTGGGGGTTTATTTTTCTGTTTTTTGTTTTTTTCACCAGATTATTTATAACAAATTGATTAATTTAAAACTATATTGGCAAAAAAAATTTTGTGTAATAGTTTTTAAGTATTTTCTTTCAAAATTTATAGACTTATTTACACTAGAAACAAAAATCGCGATTCCTAAGAATTTAGCGGTCAAATTTCCTATTAAATAATCTTGAAATCCTGCTTGAAAGTCACAGCAATCTAAGACTTTAAGAAATAATATAAAATATAATATATTTTCAAAGTAGAAATAAAATATGAAAGAGTTATGTCTTGACCACTGAAAATATCTCAATCCCAATATATCTTGTTCTTAATGTTTTCTAAGGATCCGAACCCTAACGAAAATCACTGACCACTCATCAAACCCTCACTTCTAATTTATCCTTAATAACTCTACATTAAAGGGAGTATAACATTGCATGGTGAGTGTGTCACTATCTATATGCAGTTTTCCCTGCTTTGTAATCATGTATGCAACTTAATCTGATGCAGTCAGGATCATTTTATTAATTTGAAGCAAAGAATCAGCAGAACCTGCATCAAATCGGGCTCTCTTCAATTTAATTTTTTAAAAAAATTTTTATTATGGAAATCGCTAGACAGGGCAAGAAGGCACTTGATGTAAGGAGCTAAAAAGAAATACTACTTCAAGGTCAAAAAGTAGCCAACGATAAGTGTTAGGTAGATTCTGACCCAGAAAACAGCAATTCTTCCCCCTTTGTCAGAAACATCGCTCATAGAATGTGAGGACCAAAGGACAAAAGGACAAAATAAGGAATTTGCCTCATTTCTACTGTTCACTGTGCATCTTTATTTATAAAATCATCTGATCAGATATCGTGTGTGTCCAAAGTGGGATTTGTCAAATTTTTTAAATTGTTAAATTAAATTAATAATTTATTTATTTTTAAAAAAGCTAGTTAAATGAAAAATATAATGAATAAATTTAAGTTTCAAAATTCTATTTAAATAAAGTAATTTGGGAAAAAATCGACCAGCATCCACTTGCCTTTTAGTTTTTTATCTTTATCGATTTTGAGTTTTTTTGTTTTTTTTTTGTAATTCTAATTTTAAATCTCTAAAAGATTTATACAATTTAAATTTCAACATTTCGTAAGACAGCCAATCAATTTTATTGCAGAATTGTGTTTTTATTTCTAAACATATATTCCTTCATCGAATTATCTTTCCGATTATTAATTTTAAAACATCTCTCAAAAAAAATGAAATATGAATAAATTAAACTTTTAATATCACATTCCTGAAGACTGGGTATATTATAGGAAGGAATATTGTTAAATTAATGTGTTTTTTGTTTAGGAGTACAAAGAAACATTTTATTTTTGCCTATTAAAATTAATTCAAGACAGACATTACTTTCTTTAGTCAGTTTAAAAACTTCATAAGTACTTTCAAATTGTCACAATATCATAAACAAGTCGGCCTGAAATTATCGACTACTTCACAAAAAAAAATCGACCATGATGGAAAATACCTGTGTTTGGCTAAGTAAAAGTGACGACAGCAAATTTCACCAAACAAACAACATATTACGAACTAAACTGTTTTTTTATTATTATTTTTACCGTAACCGAAAAGTCGGAACTGCTTATGTCAGGACTGCAATGGATTGAACACATAAACTCAACGCAGTATCTATCAGAAATTGACAAATAATAACTCACCTTTACAGGAACATTGCTGATTACTGCCTGAGTGTCAAATATATTGAACTTTTTTTTCTCAAAATTTCCATAAAAGAACCCTCTGTTTAAAAAAATTATTTATACAAGAAGTACAGGGGCACTTTATTTATAATTTTTATTATCATTATTTCTTTTTTGTATTATCTGAGTAACTTGGTTAATGATGGTACTTATAAACTGTCCTTTCTAAAACAATGATTATAGGAGAGAGAACTCTTTTTCATCCCTTTTTTTAAACTGACCATTACAAAGATGTGATGGTGCAGCAGATACAGCCTCAGCATGCTATGTTAGACTATAGTCTGAGATATTGCTCCATTTTAACTATGAAGTGGTGCCAACTTTCATGTGGTCCATCCTGTCAGTATGTGAATCTAAGATAGAAACGAAGAAACATTTGGATGAAGCTCATTCAGGCTAGTGTTCATTTTCTTTACAAAGAAAAGAGGAAGAGTTCCCCAAAAAAAGTCGAACACGTTTTATTCTTTAAAATGAAAATTTGTTTGTTTTGTTTTACTCTGAATGGAATCTATTTTCCGGCTTTTTATTTTATTTTTTGTTGTTTTTCTCTGCATTTGAAGCTTGTGGAGTTGCTGTTGAAGCATGGGGCCAATCCTCTCCAGTCGAACAGCAGGGGCCAGACACCGATGGATGTTGCTGCGTCTCCAGATACAGAAAAGTTATTAAGAAAAGAGATTTCTTATTCAAGTAGTGACAGTTCGAGTGCAGATGATAACCGTTCCCCTACGTCCCCGGAGAGTACGTCATCTGCTAAAGAGGAGGACCGGGCGGGTGACTCTGAAGGTGAGAAAGCGGTCATGTTTTAAAGGCTCTTTATCTTTCTCAATCATATTTATAGACGGATGTGACGTACTACCACTAGGGTGAAATAAATTGTTTCTTCTGATTTGCCAGTAAAATAATGAGGGAAGTTCAAGTAGAAAATAATGACATGATAGAACAATCAAGAATAATATAGATTTTAACTTTATTTCAATTTTATTATTAAATAATAATAAAAAATTTCATTTTTCAATTCTATTGCAAATTCATTGTGTAAATAAAATACTTTTTACTCAATGTTATGTTCTTGCCGTTGGATTAAGTAATGAATAGAATTTCCAGTTCAGAGTAAATTTGTACGTAATAAAAAAAATTATTTGAATGAATAAGGAAAATATAATAAAGATCTTGAGTCTGCATGTCTGTAACCAAAACTATGTCACAGTTCTTAAATATATTATTTTATATTCGAACATTCTTATTTTTTGAATGTTGAGAAGAATTTAATACTAGTAAATATATGCACGTTCCAAGCATACATTTTTGCTAGTCTATCTCTCTAAAAAAGTAAGTGTATTTGTGTTGAGTCACCTTTGCCGGTCTTGTGAACAGGATTAATTTCGACAAATAATTTCCGGAGAGATCTCTCACCGTACAACATAGTTGAAAGGTGCCTTGAATATATAAGTAAGATTATTTGCATAGTCGGCGAATCGCATTTGTATTCCTTGAAGGAAAAAAGGAAAATATTAGGTGGCCGTTTTTTTCGCAAAGTCATTACACAGAAAATGGCGACTCAGCAGCAGCCGTAGTTGCCATTTTCTATGCAATGACTTTGCGAAAAAAAATTGGCCAGCTTATAATGTTCGTTTTTTTCCTTTAAAGAATCCAAATGTGATTCACCGACTATGCAAATAACCTTACTTACATATTCAAGGCACCTTTCAACTATGTTGTACGGCGAGAGATCTCTCCGGAAATTATTTGTCGAAATTAATCCTTTCCACAAGACCGACAACAGTGACATAACACAATTTCCATGAAATCTTCCGTTTTCAACTAGAAAAACTATTTCCAGCATCAGGATTGAACTGGCAACCTCTGGATTATGAGAAGGATATGATTATTGGTGGAGTTACCTCTCACTCCTGCTGATATTTCCACCAGCCGGTGTGACTTTCATTTTCCTGGTGAACTTATAACAGTCAACATCAATAGTCTTTCCATGTATTGCTGGTCTCCCCTTGTGTATGTCTCTTGTCTTCCCTTCTGTCAATCTGTGTCTTTGTCATTTTATATATACGAATAAATTAATATCCTTTACACTTTTTGTTCACTGGCCTATTTGGCATAATGGTTAGTGTTTGCTGGAGACCTGGGTTCAATCCTCGGTAGAGTCATACGAATGACTCGAAAAATGGTATTTGATGCTTCCTTGCTAAACATTCAGCATTATATAGTGAGGCTCAAGAGTAAGTGGAATAATCCTGGGAAAGTTGTGGTGGTGTCCCCTACATCTCGGTATAGTAGCCAGTGAAAAGGAAGCCTTCTGGTCAACTACTTTTTTTTCATTTTTTTTTTTTTTTTTACACCCTTGGTTTGTTATCCTCAAGAATTTGGTTTCATGTACTCTTTGTAAATAAGAAAAGGAATCACTCTGATAACACATAAGATTCTTTATAATTTCAAATGGCAATCAAGTAATCTCATCTCTTGCTTTCTCTCACACAAATGTTGCAAAATTTTTTCATATTCCTCCCTGACTCATTTGTTATGATTTCACATGCACCCTCATTCTGTGAATTTGTAATTTATTTTTCCTTTTTTTTTTCCAGATTTGTCTCCACGCTTCACTGGTTCGTCTGTACCCAAATGGGAACGTAGCTGCAGCATGTCGTCCAGTTCAAGTACAAGGCGCTCCTTACTCCCCAAATCCCCTGAAAAAACTGCTTCTCCCCGCCTCTTTCTGAAACTGATAAAGGATGTCCCGTGTAGTGGGGAATCTTCGGAGAAATCAAAAGACACTACGGAAACCCAGTACAAAGCGTACAGTGTCACTGTCGAGCCTGGCGAACACAAAGACTCTGTGGCATTCATGGAGAGCAACAGTAGCAACGACAGTGATTTGTATGACTCGCGCGGTGGTGGTGGTGTTGGCAGTGGGGGAGGAGGGGGAGGCGGCAGTAGTAGTGGTGGTGGTGTTGGCATGGGGGTGGGAGGAATTTCCACAGCCACGGCTGCCAGTACTAAGAGCAATTTAGCTTTGTCCACGGTTACAACGGGGCCCGGGCCTGTCAAAGAATCGGGGCAGGCTGAGAATCGCGTGAGTGGTATGTCATTAGTGTCGGAATGTGGTCCACACCAAGAGAACATCGACAATAACAAGGGTTGTGTTGGTGATGGGCAGTTGAATGATGACGAGGGCGGCAAGAGCTATGGGGAGCTTCTTGTGTCCTCGTCATCGCATTCAATCCAGTCATTCACTCCACAATTTGAAGATATCAGTGATGCAGAGGATGAGACAAGCATGCCCGAAATGCTTAAGCAGGTGGTGGCGGTACCAATCCGAACCACCTCAAATTGCATTCCACAGGTTAAAGAGTTGGACACTACTATCACTACGGCTACGACTGCGTCGCAATCACGGTTGAAAACTCTGACTTGTTCATCATCTAGCTCCGATTTCCCACCATCCGACCTCTCACAGTTATCCTCCTCATCCTTTTCATTATCCAATACTTGTTCTCATAGTAACACGCTTAGCTCAGGAACAACAAACAATATACAAGTTGAAATGCATACACCAGATTCAAGTAGCCACAATTCGAACACTTCCTCGCTACGGAGGAACTCTGGTAATAATACGAGTGAGCCAAGCACGCTGTCTTCAGTCGTGCCTTCCCCCGGGCCGGTCGCGGGTAAATGGGAGTTGCGTTCATCACCCCGTACAGATGACCACCTTCCGGGGTTATCTGCTAAGTCGGATGTATCGCGGGCCTCTTCACCAACAAGATCTGAAAAAGATAGGTTCATGTTAAAGTCAGATAAGGAGACCCGCTCTTCGTCGTCATCGTCTTCGTCTTCGTCGTCGTCCTCCTCCTCGCTAAAGGTTCCACCCCTGCGGATAATAATCCCACCTAAACAGACATCTTCCAATGATTCTGACTTGAAAATGGTCCTAACCAAGCCGGCATTGCCGTACGTGTTAAACCCAACTCGCGAAAACAATTTAGAGGAACCCATAATCGAGTCACACACAGCTTCACAGACGTCATCTCGGGCGTCAAGCCCAGCTTCCTCACGCCCTTCATCTGCTGCTAGTGACCACGCTGCTCCGACCACATCTTCTGCCTCCACGATAGCTGCCAACCTGTCCACTTGCTCCTCTGCGGACAAAGCGCTGCCTGCAACGGGCAGTGGCTCCGCGTCATCAGCTGCGATCGGCAGCACCGTTGTCTCGGCAGTGAACAACAGCACAGCTGCAACCGAGGCAGCAGATGGCGGTGGCAGCGGCGGCAGCAGCAGCAGCAAACCAACGACCACCACCTCGGCAACGACCACTACTACCACGACGAGTACCACCACCACAACCAGCACGTCAACGTCGAGCAGCACGACGAGCAGTTGTGACAAACCCACCAACCAGACGACGTCTGCGGTGCAATCATCGCGGGACGGAGACTCTCAGGTAGGGAAAGAAAAAGAGGAGCCATCAAAATCAAAGGAGAAAGATGACGCAAAGGAAGAAAAGGAGGAAAAAACAACGCAGCGGATCACGCGGTGTCTGCGCTCTCATACGGCGCAAATGCAGCAGCAGCAGAAAAAAGATCATCATTCTGACAAAGATAAGCAAGGTAGGAACAAAAATAATTTTTAAAAAATTTATCTACACGTGCGTGTTGCCGTATTTACCGACACACTAGATTATGGGCCTGGCATCCCGCATTCGAGTCATTATTACTAATGGACCTGTGCTGTTAAAAATGATGGCATACTCATTGCTTTCTAACTTACCTACAACTTTTCAAATTAAAACAGTTGTCATCTTATTTAAAACAATACAAATACTTAAGTCAGCTGCTGCTGATTGATGCTAGAATTCACTTATCGAATTATTTTCATTGGTGTCACAGGTAAAGGAGTTGTTATTTATATATATATATATATATATATATATATGAGAGAGAGATATATATATATATATTGAAACAGACAAAACCCATTTTATTTTGGAAATTAAAATTAATAAACAAGAACATGTATTCTCAAGGTGTAACCATTCAGTTTATGCATTTAACAATGGCAATGCTATTTTAAACTTGTATGCTTCCCTAGATAACTACATTAAATACAATTTTAATTTTATGTTATGTAAAATTGTTATTGTGTAGAAAAGTAATATTTCAAATTTTAGTGGAACTAAAAAAATAAGTTTTCTTATTTTATTTCATTTTTTCAAATTTTCTCAGATAGGTGTGTGTGTGTATATATATATATATATATATATATGCCAGCTGCCCATGCCTTAAAAAATTTGGCATATTTTAAGGAAATTTTTGTATTTCCAACTTATTTACAAGTTATTAAATTCACTTGAAAAAAAAGCAGTTGTCTTGTTTAAATTACGAACAATACTAATACTTTAAGTCAGCTGCTGCTTGCGTTTGTTTGAATATATCCTGAATTACGTCCCTTATAGCAGGTGAAGGAATAACTATTTATACATATAGATATTAAAACGGACAATATGTATTAGATATTATTTGTTTTTTATGTAGCTTTGGGCATCTCTTATTTGAATTGTCTTAATTCTACCCTTAAAAAACATTGCATCGAACATTTGCACGATTAATACACAGATCAAATTCTGTTCGATATTCCATTCAAACGTTCCCATTATTTCTGGATTCATCTAATTTTGTATCGAAATGTTCAATGCTATTGCTGTTTTCAATCTAATCAGGCAACTTGTTTCAAAATTATGTTACTCTATTAACAAAAAAATGTAATCAGTTTGGTTTATTTTACATGTCAACTTCAGATGCATTTTTACTTTAATTTTTTTTATTCAAATCTATTTTCTTTCATTTAACTATTTTCTCATTCTATTGTTTTTAAAAAAGTAGGGATTATGAATACTTGAATACTGATGTCTTTAAAAAAAAAATTAAAAAATGGTGCAAATGTTTTAAATGTGTTGTTGTGAATTTCAGGGAACTCTGACAGTCAACCTCAGGTAAACGAACTGTCCGGTGTGAAAGGCCAGAAATCTGGCACGACAGCCTCGACAGGTTTAACAGGAACGCCGGCCACCACCTCAGCATCAGTGGAAGAGTCTGACGAGTTCAGCATTCATCCGCGGAAGAGGAAGTTACGACCAAAGCCCGACCAAGCACAAACGTCAACAGAAGTCATCAGTTCACACCCAATCGTTTTAGAAAAACCTCCCAATCCTTACAAAACCTATCTTTCAATCCGAAAACAAGTAAGGAAAAAGGTGATAATAACAACATTTACACTCATTTCATGTATGCTAAATGTGTGTTTGTGCTGCATTACTTTTACGAGATGAGTTGCTTTGTGCACATGTGTACGCATGCTTGTATCATTTTGATCTCATCACTTATCTCATTCTTCTTCAGCAATGAAGACAAGACAAAATGCTTCTTGTACTGACACTTTTATCTTCCACTGTACCCCCCCACACACACACACATGAAGAAAAACATGTTTTCATTTACCTTTAAGCGTGTATTTTAATAATTTAGTTAAATTTCTTAATGTTGTTGAAAATCTGTTTTAGAAAGTTTTGTATGAAAGTTTTAAGACGCTAATGTTTTAGAAAAAATTATAGATATTTTAAAATGCACTTTTTAGACTTCCTTTAAGTTTGCCAAACAATTATGTCATGAAGTAGATAATGAATGTTTTGAAAATTAATCCTTGCCATTAAATTTGTTTCTGTTCAAGAAAATAAAGATGATTAAATTTAAGACAGCTCAATTATTTGTTTACTTGCCGTATTTGATTTGTATTACACAATACTTTAGTGTTTTATTTTCAATTATAAAAGCAAAATTTTACAAATTTAATAGCAGTTTTTAGGTTTTGACGTTTATATATATATATATTTCTTACTAACTTTTATTATTAAAACAATTTAGTTAATATTTAATAAGCCTAACATTAAAATGATTTATGTAAATTAAATTACATCATCTCTTAAGCATTAATGTCAGCATATATATTAAAATCTTCTAAATAAGAATGATAGCATTGAAGACAATTAATTTAAAACAAGTAATAACTGTTTTTTTACTGAAAGAATGAATAAACACATTTTTGACTAAGTTACATTTATCTTTCCGCGAGCAAAAGTTTCATGAATATTTAGTTTTTAAACTAATTACTAAATCTTATGTTTTACTTATAATAATAATAATAATAATAATAACAATAATGGTTTTAAAAAAAATGATAGACAAAATAGTCATGAAGGATCAGAAGATCGAGGAGAGAGAGCACCATCCAGACCTCCGCTAGAAGGCCACAGAAAGCAATGCAACTCTGAGACAGCTCAATTATTTGTTTACTTGCAGTATTTGATTTGTATTACACAATAATTTAGTGTTTTATTTTCAACTAGCAGGGGTACCCGGCGTTGCCCCGGGCTCTCCCTCCTCCTTTCCGCAAGCAAAATAGGATATTGAGCACTTTTCTCACGGACAACGCCGAGTATTTAGAAAATCAAGACGGCCTCCAGAGCACTACTAAAATCACTCTTACCGATCCCCCCTCCTTTTCATCTGCACAATAGTCCGAAGAGAAACACTACAGTAGCTCTATCTAGGACATTTAGCACTTTTCTCCCGGACAACGCCGAAGCCTCTGGGTCCTAAATTGACAAAGCCCCCCCCCCTCCCCCCCGGTGCTGGGTCCTATACTGTAAAAGCACCCCCGGTGCTGGGTCCTATACTGTAGAAGCTCCCCGGTGGCTATACTGCAGAAGCGCCCCGGTGGCTATACTGCAGAAGCCTCTGGATCCTATACTTGAGAAGCACCCCTGGTGCCTATACTGCATAAGCACCCATGGTCCCTATTCTGTAGAAGCATTCGGGTCCTATACTGTAGACGCACCCCCGGTGCTGGGTCCTATACTGTAGATGCACCCCTGGTCCCTATACTGCATAAGCACCCATGGTCCCTATTCTGCAGAAGCATCCGGGTCTTATATTGTAGAAGCACCCCTGGTCATATACTGCAGAAGCCCTTAGGTCCTATACTGTAGAAGCGCCCCCCCCCCCCTGGTGCCTATACTGCAGAAGAACCCCCCCGCCCCTGGTGCCTATACTGCAGAAGTAAATAACATTGAAAAAGTTTTTAAAAAACAGACCCACCCCCGAAAACTGGCCCCGTTGATCCCCGGGGACATTTTTTTTTTGTAATTTTGAGATATTATGATCCCAGGATATGTGCGGCCCTAAAGATGTAAACTTTTTGACATGTCGCCGCGTAGTTTTTGAGGAGTAGCTGGACATACAAACAGACAGACATACAGACAACTGGCCTTTATATAATAGAGAAAGAGAAAGAGAAAGAAAGAAAGAAAGAGAAGAGAAGATTATAAAAGCAAAATTTTACAAATTTAATAACAGTTTTTAGGTTTTGACGTTTATTTATATATATATTTATATATATATATATATATATATATATCTTACTAACTTTTATTATTAAAACAATTTAGTTAATATTTAATAAGCCTAACATTAAAATGATTTATGTAAATTAAATTACATCATCTCTTAAGCATTAATGTCAGCATATATATTAAAATTTTCTAAATAAGAATGATAGCATTGAAGACAATTGATTTAAAACAAGTAAAATAATAACTGTTTTTTTTACTGAAAGAATGGATAAACACATTTTTGACTAAGTTACATTTATCTTTCCGCGAGCAAAAGTTTCATGAATATTTAGTTTTTAAACTAATTACTAAATCTTATGTTTTACTTATAATAATAATAATAATAATAATGGTTTAAAAAAAAAATGATAGACAAAATAGTCATGAAGGATCAGAAGATCGAGGAGGGAGAGCACCATCCAGACCTCCGCTAGAAGGCCACAGAAAGCAATGCAACTCTGAGAAGGCTTACTCAAATTCTAGAAAAGCCAACAGCTGCTATCAGTGATTTGCAATGGTTATCGAAAGAAGCAGAAAGTATTGTGGATCTGGGGGAAACTTGCTGTCGCTCAGATTCCAGGGAACACCACCTGTTGCCATCGAGCGATTATTAGTTATGACTTGTGTGAGAACTAGCGAGTAAATAATGATTTATCAAGCCAACCTTTTACTATTAAAAGCAAATTAATATTAGCAAACGTGTGTGTGTGTGTGTGTGGAGGAGGAGGATTGATTTAAAAGTAATTATTATTTAAAATTGTATTAGTGGAGTTGATTCTGAAACGTCTGACCCATCATCATCTTCATCATCATATTTGGTTTAACATCTGTTTTATATGCTAGCATGTCTTAAGAAATCTTAAGTAATAATTTATGTATATATAATATTTCATCTATAGTGTGTTGATTATATGTGTAAAGGTGTTTTAAGTATCTTAATTTATCATTTTGTTTTTTCAATGAACAATATCTAATGAATTCAAACAAAAAAAAAACTAATTTTTTTTTCTTTATGAAATATTTCTTAAACAGAACGACCAAAAAATCAGAATTTTTATCTCATCATTAAGCGGTGGTCTTTCTTTTTTTTTTTTATATATATATTATTATTATTATTATACAGAGCCAATTTTCTCTGACCTGGACCACAGCCCTGTTTAAAATTAAAATTATTCTACTTTGTTTGTCTAATCAAGGAAACTAATTATGATTTTTTTTTTTTTTTTGAGTTCTTGTTTAGGAACCGATAAGTTTCTTGAAATAGAAGATTGTTGTGTAATTTTAATTTTTTTTTTATTTTTTGAAGTGATAACTTTGCTTATCCACAGAATTACTGTCTTTATTAAATAAAATGGTTGTGTTGTGGGGAGTGAAGAAATATTTCTAAATTTATCTCCCTTGTTTTTTTTATATTTGTGCATGATCCAAAGATAAAACTGACTTTTATCTCATTTTCTCTTTTTTTTTCTCATTCTTCCTTAAAGGTTGAAGATAGGCGGAAAAACAATGCAGTTGTTCATCCGAAAGCTCCTCAGGGATTTAAGGATTATTTGATGATGAGCTGTAGTTATGTCTTACAAGGAAATTCTGCCAGCACGTTATCTGTTCCCATGGTGAGTAGAGCTCTCCTTCTCTTTCTCCAATTCTATTCATATATTATGTCAAGAAATATTCTGTTTGTCTTATTGTCATGTCAAGATCATTCCCAACAGTATGAGTGCATAAATGATCATAGTAAATCTAATGAAATTTGAGCATAGCTGATTCCATAGTCTGCAGTTGTATCCATTAGACCAATCAAGCACAGCTCTGGTGTTGTTGTTAACCCAATTATTTTATGCTACAATATTTTGTGAAACTCCTTTTTGACGGTAACTTTAATTTTTACTTTAATTTCACTATTTATAATGATTATTCAAATAAATTTTTTTATGTCCTGTTCATAGCATCGAAGAGAAAGATAACAGCACACTTGAATTATTGATGATCAACACTTTTGATGCATGTGAATATTGTTTCGTATTTGATATACTTTTAAAATATGCAAATTAGTTCAGTCTATGATAGTGGCCATCTTGAATACATAATAGGGTTACTTAACTATCTTTCATCTACATTCCATGCGTGTATATCTATCAAAATCTGTGATCCAAACTGATTTGGCTGTAACGAATATGGAAGGGTTACTTTAATGCTAGTCTTAGAAGTCGTCAAAAATGCATCAATGTACTTCAGTTGAAGGCCTCAAGTGTCAGATGAAAGTCCTGCCAAAGAATGAAAGAGTTCCCTTGGTAGGGCTAGGAAGATGCATTCACACAGGGGTTGGACGATAATTAAAACACTTCAGAGTAACTTGATGGCGACCCTTCCATGATATCCAGCTTGATTGAGCTGACGGTTTACAGTTTTAGTCGAAACTAGACTATTCAGATGTTGATTAAACTCAGCAGTAACTTTGACAGCAGTAGCCAAATGATATTTTCCCACAGTGCATTTTATTGCCCGTTGGTCTGTGTCAGTAAGTTTAGAATCCGGACGAAATTACTCCAATTGCTGGAGGTTTTTTCTTGCTTCTTGAATTTTGTCATGGTCCTCTATATGATATTACTTGTGTCACGACCCGTATTCGTGACTAAAGATATTTATATTTTTGGCCTTTTTTGCACCTCAGTCAGTCTAGCTAACAATGTTTTGTTGGCTAGAAGAGGTGTCTGCTGATGAGAACTGATAACCAAAAAACACGAAATGCAATATACGGTGAAAGAAAAACAGATGATGATGTATAGATATAAAACTGAAAAAAGTTTTATTTCTGAAATGTGATTCTCAAAGGATAGAAGATAGACATATTATTGTTTAAGTGAAATGTGATGCGATATGTGTATGTCGGTATAAAACAATGAAAAAAAAGTTTGTTAGCCAATGTGCGAATATGTGTTGAGAGAGAGAGAGACGAGAGGGGTTTCTTTACTTAGCTGAAGGAATATTCTGATATTCCATTTTGTCCTTATTAAATCCTACATTAGTAGCCGGAAAAGGATGATTCCGTCTTCAATTCAATTGAGAATGTCCAGATTTTCATAAGGGTTTTATATTCATTCAATTTTTATCAAGAAACATATTTTTCATAAAGTTCAGACTGCTTGAAATATTAAAATTATAATATCTATAATTTTACAGGCTTTTATGCTTTTCATAGGGCTATTTTTTATTTATCAAATAAAAAAATACATATCATTCTTATCTGAGAAACACACAGGTACATGTATATAAACTTTATATTAAAATTAAAACAGTCTATCATGTTTCTCTGCTCAAGCACATCTATTTGATGTATTTTTTGATGGGTGTGCCATTTATTATTTTATTTGTATAGAATTTGTATGTGCGAGTGTCATTTAGAGGTATGATTTTATAAATATTTAAAATGTGTATGTTAACTAATTTCCATTATCAGTTTAGCTTAATAAGTCAAATTCTTTAACCCTTATGCTTGAGTGGCCTTTGGGCTTTGATAAGCGGTGATCTTTAATGTAAAAAGAAAAGTATAAATTTGATAGGTTTAATTATCACCAGTTGAAATTTCTAATTAAATGGTTTTAATATAAATTAATAAAACCCCGTTTAATTAATAGAAAAAATGATAAAGTTGGTAAATCTGTCTGTCGTGGGGTACACAATTTGAGATAAGAAAAGAAAATTGTATCTATTTTGTTAGGACTGTCTGTGATTATACTGTTCGGATTAGTGTGCAGAGAAGTAATATATTAATCTCAGAGTATAATTGTCGGTGGAAATGTGTCTGTATTATTGCGAATGATCTTTCATGCAATTGTGTGTGTAAGTAATATTAAATATGTGGGGACATGTGTGTGTATTTGGGCTGCGGTTTTAATCATGTCATGTAGACGTGCATGTGTATGAGAGAATTCTAAGTAGTGAATACTAAAGGGTGGTAAATTGCTTGTGCTTATTTGCGGGTGTGTCATGACTTGTGTGTATGAATATACGTTCTGTTTGTGTATGTATGTGAATAAGTAGACATGCCCTGTGTTTGATTTTACGATTTTGATGTGTGCCTGTATGTGAATTTTCTAAGTGGTGATAAATGTATGCGCTTATTTGCAGGTCTGTCATGACTTGAATGTATTTACGTATATTCTGTTTATGCATGTGTGTGACTGACACATGTAGTCTTTTAATGTGTAAATATTGTATTGGGATGGGGCGACTTGAATTATGTTAGCCAATGTTAGGAAGCAAAGAAAATTTGACATGTTTAAAATGTCTCTACCCCCACCCCTGCACTTATAACCTTAGGAACAGCAACCTCGTTTACTGCTCCTGATAGCTAAACTTGTGAATTTCTTTCGGACAATTTCATGATTATTTTTGTCTGTCCTGATGATTTGCTCTTGAGCAGAGACACATGAATTAATTTGTGTAGACTGTTTTAATGTTTATATAAAGTTTATTTGTAAAGCTCTACCTTGTATTGAGAACTTACAAAAAAATTAGTTTTAAATTCATTGTATCAATATATTTGAACTTGTTAATAAATTATATATATATAATCCAAGGAAAAATTTGATTATAGGTAGCTATTTCTACATAGCGATGGACCAGGATATTAAATTATGAGAAAGAAATTAAATCAGAATGTGGAATCTCGATGTACGATTCATCTCCCCACCCATACGATGGACACCCCCAATAACCAAATAACATGAAATAAAATAAAATAAAATAAAAAATCTAGGGATGATTGGCTAATGTTATAAAAGATGGATGTTATTTGGTTATTGGGGGTGTCCATCATGGGGGTGGGGGGATGAATTGTACATCGGGATTCCACATTCTGATTTAATTCCTTTCTCATAATTTAATATCCTGGTTCATCGCTACATAGAAATAGTTACCTATTGTCAAATTTTTCCTTGGATTAGTATGATTAAAACTAGAGAGAAGTGGACGAATTCTGAAGGCAGATCGACCTGTGCCAATCCGAGCATAATGTTGAGTTACTTCCCCCTTCTACGAAAAGTGTTCACGGTTTATTTTGGTGTGGGAGCGAAATTTACGTGACTATGTACATCTTTAATCTTATATAAGTTTATCTTTCCCAACCTATTCTAAATAATTTTAACCTTTTAGTAATTTTTAAAAAAAAAACACAAGATTTTTGAAAATATTATTTTGTATTAGTTTTTGGTATTTTTATTTTTTATATCTTTCAAACGGTTTTTCACCATTATTCAGCCCAGCCTGTTTATTGCATCCTCGAGTAAAATGGCTTTGATCTTTTGTTTTTCTTTTCTCGGCCTATCTGTATTGCTCCATGCTTATCGACAAAAATTGATACTTGAATCCTCAACGGAATAATACCAGGTTACATGTGCCAATTCTGGAGCCCTTGGGGTTATTCAGGGGTTGCACTGTGGAAGGTTTGTTTTGGGGGGGGGGGGGGGGGGCTATATCGAAGTTTACCTAAGGACATGTATTCCGCCGAATGTGTGTGTGTGTGTGTGGGGGGGCATTATCCCACACACACACACATACACACACTTTTGGATTGCACTGGACTTGATTCTTGTGGGGGCACATCACAACTGCCACATCACAACAACCACATATTGCCGAATTGTTTGAGCTGTCTTTTGAACTTGTTTTCCTTTTTTTCTTAAATGATTTCAACTGGGTCAAACCCCTGTGGGGTATTGTCATTTGTTGAGGTCAATATCTTAGATTTGTATTTCTCCTGATGAACTGCCTAGCAAGGTGCTTGCTAGGTAGCGAAACACGTGTAGGGAACTATAGCTTTACAAAATAAATAAATAATAAAATAAAAGATCTTTTCGTTGTGATGTATCCTCTCTGGAAGAAAGGGAAAAAAATATCTTGGTAAACTCTCCAAATATACGTATAAATGCTCTGTCCCCTATAATCGGGGTTCATCGAGCTTGTTTTTATTGGTATTATTCCACACTTTACTGAATTTTCTCAGTGAAACATCAAAATCATATATATATATATATATATATATATATATTAGCATGAAGATCTGGTGTGCATACAGCCTATAATACCATATTACCTTTCATTTTTTTACATTTTATAATGTTCAATTTTTTTTTGAGTGGAGCTGAAGAATGCTCTAAACATCGATTAGGTGGGAGAGTGTGTAAGTACAGTGACATTAATTGAAATAATTTGCAGTGACATGATTTATCTGCACTTAATTTGAACTATGATCGTCAGAATGAGAGGTGTGTGTGGTTGCAATTCAGCGATCAGTGTGATTTAAATAAAAATATTTCTTTTACTTAATTTTCAGCTTTCTCCCCCAAATTCAGTCACTGGGCCAATGAGAGAACTTTTCTTGGACCAAGAACAAGCTCGATATAAATTGCGGTTACAACATCTTATAGAAAAGGTAAAGTGTTCATTTTCCTGACGAAAAGATGAATTTCACTCACTCACACACACATCACCCCTTATTCTATCCCAACCGATCTGTCTTTCTTACCTCTTTACCAACACACACATTTTTTTAACATTGGTTTGTTAACATCAATGACCATAAGGACGAGGTGTGTGCGTGTGTATTTTCATCCGATCACTATCAAACATGATTACTTTTCTCTTAATAAAAATAGTTTTTATATTTTTTGATGTTTTTCATTTTGTAGGAGAAGTTGATGCTTTCCATTGAACAGGAAATGTTACGTGAACACGCGCGTGCTGCCAGAGCCCAGAACAACCAGTCAATACCCCTGAGTGTTTGCACAATTCTCAGAGATGAAGAAATTTATAATCTTATTGAAGCAGAGCAGGTAAATTGCAGTTTTACCACCAAAAACGATGAAAATAACAATGTGGTTATGTTCATTATTTTTCTTAGGACTATTGTCTACATTGTTATTTATATTTTGACTACGATTTGGCAAATGTGCCTTCAAGCCACCTTCAGATGTGTTGTTCATTTGTTGTTAATGCTTTGTGTATTGTTTCTGAACCTTTTTGACTTGGAGGACCAATTTGGTCAATAGAATTGTGTCCGCAACCCAATACAATAAAACAACACATGAACAGCTCACTTTTATGGATGAAAACAGAAATGACATGATTTGTTGTCATTCAAAATACAGTAATTTACATTGAGAATGACAAATAAATAAAAAGCGATTTAAAAAAAAAAAATAAATAAATATAAAATTAAAAAAAAAAAAAAAGTAATAATGGATTTTCAACTTATCTCCATTTATTGGTCCCCCGATTTATAAAATCGGGGGACTTATGTTTTGAGGCATGTCCGTCCCGATTTTTCTCCGCAACCATCCATTGAATTTTTCTGAAATTTTGCATGAAGTTGTAACTTTGGTCAGGTTAGAAAGTAACATTCTCTGATTTTTAAAAAAAAATCTGGTTAGCCCCCCAGTGGGTCAAAAGGCCCCGAAATGGCAAAAAATGACATTTTTTTGCCCCATAACTTTTCATCCATCCATTCAATTTCTCTGAAACTTGGCCAAAATGTGGAGGCAATTATTCCTAATAGAAAATAAGTATCGCTGACCTTGGAAAAAAATCTGGTTCTCGCTTCCAGGGGGTCAAAAGCCCCCAAAATGGCAAAAAAATTACCCTATCCTCCCATAACGTTTGATCCAACCATTCAATTTTTCTGAAACTTGGCCAAAATGTAGAGGCAATTGTTCTGGATATAAAATGAACATCCTTGACCTCAGAAACATTCTGGTTTGCACCCCCAGGGAGTCAAAGGGGGGTAAAAAATGCCCCAAATTGCCCAAATTTATTGCATTTTACACTCGTCACATACAGAGGGGGACCACGCACGCGTGGCTTGTTGATTTTGAAACTACCTCCAACTTAAGTAAATCCATTCACAAATCCCGGCTGACAACAAAACATTTTCGATTGTACTGATGTTGACAGATAACAAGTGCAGAGATTGGGTGCACACCGCAAGTTACATCAGCAGGTCCAAGCAGACAAAAGCTAATTGATAATTTTATATTTTTAGAGTTAAATATTTAAGTTTATCTAAAATATTTTGTAACCAATAAAAGTGTCGCGACCCATAGGTTAAGAAATGTACTTTCCTATATTGTCTTGATGACAGATGGCGTGTGATTTGCATATCAATTGTTTTCGCTGTGAGGAAGGCAGTGCAATTTTGTGGTCTCGTTACTGGAGAAAGTTTTATTTTCTCCCTTTTTCTTTTTTGTGTGTTTTCCAATTAGATTTCTTTCTGAATCCTTCTCTTTTTACTTAATTGAAACCTTCAAAATAATTAATGACATTTCTGACATTGGTGACTTTCTTATTTTTTTATATTTTCTTATCTCTCTCTCTCTCTCTCTCTATATATATATATATATATATATATATATATATATATATATATATATATATAATTTGGAAATTTACTGTCAAAATAACTTTCCAAAAGTAAATTTATTAACTTTTTTTTTCTTTTTTCGCTATAAGATTAATATAATTTTTGAACATATTGCCAAATCAGGTTGAACACCCAAAACATTATATATTGAATATTTCCAGATGGAATTGGATGCATTCAGAAATTTAGGAAATTATTGTATGCAGTATTTGATATGTGATCTCTATTATTTTTTATTTATTTATTTGGGTATATATATTTTTTTTTTCAGAAGATGGTTAAAAAGAAAAAGGCATAATATATAAATAACAATAACATTTAATCTGAAAGCTGGAGTATTTGTGTGCTTGTAAAAGTATGAGGAAGATGTTGATAATTGGACCTTCCAGAATTCAACATTGACGATTAATGTTGGATTTCTTTTTTATTAATATCATAGTTAGACAGATCTGCTATATAAAGGATGATGGTACTTGAACTGTTTGACATTTTTAATGCATATGAATATTGTTGCATATTCAATATATTTTCAAAATATGTTAATCAGTTCAGACTAATTTGCATAATTGATGGCAGCCATCTTGAATATATAATCTGGTTTCTCCATTCAACTACCTTTTGTCTACTAGACATATTTCTGCCCTAATAAATTGTTCAATTTCAGTATGTTTGATCGAATATTTCTTACTAAACTTATGTTAAAATACAAATCATATTGGATACAGATCAAGAGCAAGATATTTGTATGCAATGGCATGATTTAACATTAAAAAATTTTTTTTCTTTTTTGCTAGGTCGAAGAACGCGAGAAAAATGTGCGGTCCCGATACAATGGCCGACAATTCATCTCTTGGATACAAGATGTTGGTGATAAATATGACAAAATAAAGGTAAGTGTGGATCAAATATGCCAGCATTGAATTTTCCAGCCAACATTTTCACCTTTCTTACTCTTATTTTCTTCCTCAGGTCTGTAAAATCAGACTCCTCATTCAACAAAATATGACTAGTTGTTTTTTGTTTTTTTAATCCTGACTTCCCACCTTTCTTGTATACCTACACTAGAATAATTACAACAAAAATGGATAAATGTATCCAAAAGATGTTATGGAAGTTTATTTCAAAATTTTAATCTCGTATGAAAACCTTTATTACAAAATAAAAATTTAGAAACTTAGGCAGAGATGATCAAATTGTTTTTAATAAATGGTTCATTTTAAATAATAATTTATTGTTTTTTATTTTTAGAAATTATGATCCTTGAACAATTGTTAATGTTAACATTGTTTAAGTTGTAGAATTTATAACAATCTTAAAAATGGATGTCAATTTATCAATTTCATGTGAAAGAACCTTTTTAATTTAAATGCTACCAAAAATCAGTTGTATCATAAATTCAATAAAACTTTATAATTAGGTAAAAAAAAGTTTTTTTTAATCATCTTCATGTCAAAAGACTGTTTTTTTTTAAATTATAATTGACTTGAGTTTGATTGAGCTCATAATGTGAGATTTACACATTTCAAATTTTGATGAATTAAATAATAAATTCCATTAAAAGAAAAAAAAAAGTTTTGAATTTATAAAAAGCTTTAATTGCCAAGCGGTGTTATCATATTAAGATATTAAAAGCAGAAGGAAAAAGTAAAATATCACCTAAATTTGAGACTAGTTTTGTTTTATAATTTATGCAGTGTTGTCTGGGTTTTAAAACTTGGGAAAGGCATGAATCACTTATTCTGCTCATTAATGGGTTAAATAATACAGCTACTGTTCTAACAATTCGTTTACAAAGAAAAATTGATTTCAATTCTTTTAACTTGGTTAAATTGTTTGCTTTTTTGTTGTTGTTGTAGTACTAGTAGTAACAGTTTTTTTAAGCAATTAGGGGGGGGTTGAAATAAAGGCCACTTCATTATTAACTTTTTTTTTTTTTTTTAAATGAACAGATAATTGTCGATTATCATTGTTGTAGCATGATTATTGAAAAATAAATTTTAAAAAAGATTTAATTTTATGCACCAAGGGGTGTTCACTCCACTGATACTTTAATTGTAAAATGGACACTGACTTTATAGTCAGTCTAATTGAAATTTACCGAGACACATGACCGGCACAACTAGGGTGTTAAAGTATGCAGGTTATCTTGAGGTTGTTCTGTGTTCAATCCTGGACAAATTCAGCAAGGCGATTTAACAAGTTAATTAAAAGGCCTGAAAAATGGAATGCGAACTGTGTATCCCCCAGGACACAAATAAAGGGTTGAGTTAAAAATTCTAAAAAATGTTTTCAGAGTTCGCCACAAGACACTTGAAGGTTAAAGGGTAATTTATTTAGAACATTGTGCTGACAATAACCAAGATGAGGAAACAAGTTTGAAAATTATTTATTTATTTATTTGTTTATTTCATTTTAACTTAGTTCACTCCAAACAAGACAAGTTGCCACTGTAGATGTAAGGACTACTGAGAAGTAGGGTGAAAGTTTTGTGGATCATCCTAAATTGGGAGCTGTGCAGCGAGATGTCTGTTCACATTAGTTTTAAATTTCTGCATGTCTGTACAGTCGGGCGAGCAGGGAGAGATTTCTAAAAGCCGGCAGCTTGAGGAAAGAAGCTATTGGAGTAGAAGGCTCTCTGGCATCCGGGGACCTCCACAGTGAATGCCTGGGATTTAGCTGATTGTCGGGTTGATCGAGTGTATTTAAGTTCATCGGAGCTCATGCCATTGAAGCACTTGTAAAACAAGCACAAGAATGCAACATTGCGGCGATGGGACAGGGGCTGGGGCTTGTTGGATAATGACAGACCTATTAGGTACTATTATAATAATGTAGCTTAACAACTAGCAAATATCTGCTTCCTTCAGTCACATGTATTTGCTAATATATATAATTTTACAATTGTTGGCACAGTAGAGTTAAACAATTAGATTTATGGCATCAGACAACAAAGATGTTTAGCATGAAGCACTGTTCATAGTTTCTTTCCGAAAGGAATCCTAAGAATATCTCTACGAGTGATAATGTTTTAGGGACCCATAATCCTGATGTTCATACCCAGAATATGCTAATTTTTCTGCCAATTTTAACTCTTAAATTCTTTTTAATATACACATCACATGTCTTAACAGATCGTTTTCTTCCTATTATAAACTATGCAATATCTTTTTTTGTTTTAAACATTAGAAACTAAATGGCTATTTTGTTTTGCCAACATTTTCCTTAGAATGACTTGATACCCTGTTGCTTAGAAAAAGAGTCGGGGGGGGGGGGGGGGGGGGGTAAACTTTTTGATTTTACAGAAAACGAAATTTGAGTGGCACCCTTTCTACATTGTCCTAAAGTCCCCTTTTTGATGCTCATATGTCTTTCTCTTCAGGAGTTATTGCTGCTGCGGCACCATCACGAGGCAGAGTCCCTGTTTGCTGTGCAAAAAATGGATTGGGAATGGAAAATGAAGGAAGTGTCTGACCTGACCAACGTTCCTGTAATTGACGACCTTCATGTGCCGATGGTGCAAGTAAATGATGACTTTGATCTGCTACCGTCTTAGCAGCAGCAGCAGCATGCCGCCTTCCTCGCTGTCTGAGTGTCTCCTCGGATATTTTGTTGAGATTTTTTTTCTACTTTTTTTCTTTTTTTTTTAAACCCCCCAATCAATGCCTCATTCATATTTGTGCTGGCCTCACCTACGACAACACCCAGGGAACCCCACAGTGGACGGGGCTCATCTGTTGTGTGCTGCCCAGCTTCCTCCGTCTCTTCTTGTACCAAGTTCCTTACAGCTGTCTAGCATCTTACGAGAGAATACGGAACGCTGCACAACCACTTTTTACACGAGATAACAAAACCGAAATGAAAAAAATATTAAAAAAAGATTTAAATTTAAAAAAAAAATAAATAAACGAAAGAAAAAAGAAACCCAAACAAACGAAAACTTGCAAAGACAACAAAAACTTGTGCTGTGTTTTGGTTTAGCTGATTTGGCTGACTTGAACACAGGGATTTTTGGGGTGGGGCAAGGGGTGGGCAGGGTGTAATGAAATTGATAGCAGCAAAATTTACAGCTCGAAAGGGAAAAAAAGATTTTAAAAAAAACTACAGACAGAAAATTCCAAATTTTGCCCCTTTAAAAAAAAAAAAAAAAAAAAAAACGAAAAACAAACAAACCAAAAAACCCCCCAAAAACAATAAAGTTGATATGGATTATGTGATCACGATATGATTGCATTTTTTTTTGTTTTTTCTTTGTTTTATTTTCTTTCTAATTTTTTTTATTGTTTTTTTTTTATTTCTCATACTTTCGTTTGGAGAAAAAAAAACTTGTAAATTTAAAAAAAAATTTTTTTAATACATACAAAAATACACAAACAATTACCAAAAAAATTTTTTTATTTCGTTTTAATACTCAAAACCCAATTTTTTTTCTCTTTTTAACCCCCCCCCCCCCCCCTCCCAACCATTAATCAGAAAACAATCTTTTCCAGCCCGTTCTACCTCTTTCATGTTCATCCTCGTCCCAAGATCGGAGCTGAGCTATTATGCATAGAGCAAGTAAATCATCACTTCATCCTCCATCCTATGTTTTTTTTTCTTTTTCTAATTTGTTAAAAATTATTTCGGGTCAGACGAAAAAAAGATATAAACAAACAAAAAACAACCAGTTTCTAGTTCTTCTCCATCTCTCTCTCTCTCTATTTCTCTCTTTATCTCTCTCCATCTCTCTCTCTCTATTCCTCTCTTTATCTCACCAGCTGTCTCTCTGCTTAAGAAAAAAAGAAGTATAATTAAATCATTAAGTGAGTTAGAAATAATAAGTACAAAGAAAAATACATGAAGGCAAGAAAAGGAATTTGTGTGTGCGTGCGTGCGTCCGTGTCCTTTTATTTATTTTTTATTTGTTTGGAGATGTCACTCCACTGGACATGTTTTAAAAGAATAAATGCCCAAGTGTGTGTGGGGGAGGGGTACCTTCATAAACTGTACACTAATTCTCTTCTTTTTTTTCTTTTTTTTTTTCTCAATAATTATAGTTTGTTTCCATGCCTCCTCCCCCATTTTTGGATGCACCTTTTTCTCTCACCTAAAATATGACTCGTCTTTCACCTTTTTATTTTGTCAAATTTTCTACCGACCATGACACGTTTCTGCTAAAATGTATACCGAACGTTCTTTCAAATATTCGATCATGTTTCTTTTTTTGTTTGAGGCTGCAAATGGAAATCAAGGGTTGTCTAATTTAATGGTTAACCCAGCATCGTGTTACTTGCTGAATCTCTGACAAGCAAAATTTACAATTCCGAACTAAAACCAACAGCCTTTTGGACCAGTGATCAGTGCGTTTGTGAATACCAACACAAATTTTTAAATCTTCAAACCACGTTTAGATTCCATCGGATCTATCAATCAGGTCGAGATTTCATTTTGGATTCTCCTTGACTCGTTCCCTCCAACCATCTCTGTCAGACATCGCTGTCGACGTATTCTTCCAGATGACATTCAGAGTGTTCTACAAGTTGGTTGATGAAGTCTTCCAACCAATTTTTTTAGCCACGTAATGGATTCCATAGGAAGGTGTCACTCACAAGTTCTGACTTCTCCAGCCAAAGTCTTTTCTTTCTTAGCAAGAGTCAGATAGAAGGAATGTGTCCATATCGGCTTTCTTGGTTGGGGGTTTCCTCCAGCTGATGTCCAATGCAACTCGTAACATTCTTGTGTATGTTCCATCAAGTGATGCTTCTTGCTGTTTTGTCAGTATCCGAGCTGTAGAGCAAGACAGATTCCACCCTGGCCCTAAAAAAGTACTCCCTTAATGTTGTCAAAGAGGAGAAAAGACTTCTAGAGGGTGAACAGTCCATCATGGACACCCCAGGCCTTGCCTTTGTGGATTTTGATGTTTCTTTTCGCTGTCTGGATGTTGCTGCCAAGATATAAAAATTTGTGGATGGACTTGATGTTTTTGCTGTTTTTTTTTTTTTACTTAATTTCTACTTTGTTGTTGCTGATAAATTGGATCCATTTATTAACAAGCCATTCCTTATGTCAATGGGTACTTGGTAAATGTCACTGGTATCTCGCTAATTGACACCTGTATGCTTTGAGTGTTTGACGAGTTTGGCACAAGACCATCCCACAGGGTCACCTCAAGGATTATTTTACACATAGGCGCTAATACCTTCAAAAAAGTGTGGATAAAGTAGCAGATTATATGCAATAGAAGTTGTAACATTAAATAAGCCCCAAAAATGTTGCGATGCAAATTCATAAGCTTGAAATTTTTAAAGGACAGGAAATTTGTTTTTTTTAAAGATGACCACCACTTAATCACAGATTTTTTATAGTTTTCTTTGAGAATTTTTCATGTTCTTTTTTTTTTGTTTGTTTGTTTTATGTTCTCTTTCTTTCTTTGTTGAGGTCAGCCATTTTTCAGGCTCCTCAAGCAATTAATTTGCTCTGATTTCTAAGCTTGACTTCGCAAACCTGGATAAGAAACAAAACCAAGAGATTTACTTGATTCCAATGTGAATATTGTACTTCATTAATTCCTTTATCCTGTCAGAAGATAGGGTTAACGAAAGAAAAAAAAAACACTCTATTCAAAGCGATTGTAAACAATATCAGAAAACATACAGTATCCAGACAGGTAGAAAATTTCACCATTCTGTTTGCAAATGTATCCATCTTCCAAATAATAAGCTACCTAAAAAAAGATAAACCATTTACAACTTTTATAGTAGATAGCCCTAACAAGCCTTATACTTCCATATACATGACTAATAAAAATAAGATTGCACAATACATTCAAAGAAGATGGCAAACAATATTGGATCTGTTCCCAATTAGCAAACTATACAAACATCAATCAATAGTTAGAAAATGTTATTTCCAATGAGTGTGACTGACCGATAGTTTCTTATAGAGATATTTGGACACATAGACTGAAAACAGAACTATGACCTGACCAAAGACAGGAGACCATTTTCAATGGAGTTTGAATAAGATGTGCATATCTCGTGCACAGATACCTACTTAATGCAGAAACTACAACACAGTACAAGCCTCCTGATCACAATCAAGCACATCTTAATGGACTATAAACAATGCAAGAAAATGTGCAATAAATACAACCATGTACAACACCTTACTATTCTGTTCAAATAATGGATGATCTGAAAAATAAAAATAAACCCTTATCAATTTTTATTAAAAAAAAAACAACATATAATTAGATAGACCCCCCCCCCTCCCCTAAAAAAAAGCTACACTGTATTTTCAAAATATCAGAGTTCTAGCATTTGATGATTTTTCTAAGATACGGTATCATTATTTACATATTTCAAATTGTTTTCAGCTTTGTTTCTGCCAATGTCAGAAATAAAAAAAAAATAAAAAAATGAAAGCTATAATTATAATCCCAAAATATCTGCTTCACTGACTATTCCACAAAACACAGTATTTGTCATGAAATGACCCCCTCCCCCCCCTTATAAGGTTGATGTGCCACAAAACGAAAATCCTATCCAATCCACCTCAATTTCTCGACGATCAATCTCCTGTTTCTATTTAACCAAATCTATCAGATTTTTTTCTAAGTGGAATTTTATTGCTCAATTTAATTTTTCTGATGGATTAGTCAACTCAGTTTTTATTTGTTAAACAAAAATGTATAGAGGCGGTTGGGGTTAGATTTAAGCATGAAAGTGTCAATTTTCCAGTCCTGTCCAGACGATGTTGTTTCTTGGCTCTCTTGCATGATGAAGCTCCTCCTATTCCCATCAAATTCCGGGGTAGGAGGGATTGTCAATCCAGTTGTTGGTCTGAATCCAAAACAACTTTTTTTTCTATTTATTTAAGAATTGGTTTTGAGAATTCTATCAAACTTAGTTGTAATTTTGTTAAACACCATTTTCTTAAGAACTTTCAAAATAACGTTTAATCCAATATTCAGACAGATTTTGCAGGGTCTTTTTTTTTCTTTCATTTGGTCGTCGTCATCATCATCATCATCATCAAGTTCGTTCTTTCATTTTTCCTTCCCCCCCCCCCCCATGTTAAAAATCCCTGCTGTCCACCGAGTTTCATAAAATTTTGTACAGTTCATTTATTCAAGGGAGGGATTGTTTGTTGATCACATTCGCATCCCTTTTGCTCACACGTAACTTTCATAACATTTTGTACAGTTTCATTGATTCTAGAAATAAGGTTTATTGCCCACCTCAGCCCCCCTCCTCCCTAAATTTCTTTTTTATTTCACCATCTTATTTTTCTTGTCTTGTACAGTCAGCAAAATAGATATCATTTTTATGGCCAGTATTCTTCTTTTTCTTCTTCTTCCCAATTTTTTCTTTTTTCATATCCATGCGTTTCTTTAAACAAAAGCCATTTAACTTTTTCTTTTTCTTCTCTTTTTAAGTCTATTGAAATAAAAACATTTTTCAATTTAATTCCATCTTTTCAACAAACTGCATACTTTAAGGGTGTCTGAAAAGTAGATTTCTATTTTTATTTTATTTATTTTTTAAATTTTCATATGAAATCTGAGTAAAAAATAAATGAACCACTATTTTGCATGAGCTTTAAGCCTAACGTTCAAGGGAGGAAAAAGGCTCTAATAAGACGTCATATAGAGTATTGTAGTCCATTTTGGGCTCCAGTATCTAGGCATGGAAATTGGAATGTAATATTGAGATTGGAAGGCATACAAAAATTATAAACGATTGGAAAAATTAGGATTAACTTCTTAACAGTGATTTAATCAAAACTTGCAAAATTTATGACATGTCTAACTTGGGCGGAATTTTTTTTTTAATATTCATCTTTGATTTGGAACTATAGTGTCATGGCAGATTTCAAGAACTAAATTTATTAACCAATTGAATTATTTTGCTAATAGTGTAATATTTTTTGGAAACATGTTGTGGGATCAGATTAATAACAGCAATGCAATAAAAAAAAAAATTAAGATGGAATTCTATAAATCCAGAAGTAATGGTAGAAAAATGAAATTAAGAGGGAATTTTGGGTGCTATCGGATGGAATATACAGAATTTTACTTGTATATTGTGTTAATAGTATGCAATATTTTTTTTTCTTTTAAAGAGTTGAATCTAGAAGGTCGTTAAAAGGGTAGATCTACCCAAAGAGCATAACAAATAATTAATAATAAAAACTTTTGTCATGTTTCGGATAATTTTCCCCATCTTGGTTGTCGTGTAGCATTACAGCTTAGATCAGCCAATTTGCTTCTGCTCTGTTATGGATTTATATTCTTCCATACGAACAAGACGAGAAGGAAGGTAAGTGAAAGCTAAAGTTCAGGTAGCCGATGTCATCTCTATCTCTTGTAGGTGGACTCTGTTCAGTGACCGGCATCTGATTACAATTAGATAACCCGTGCTAAGTGACTGAGGCCTCTGATATCACTACAGTTGCTATTTTCATAACATTTTGGCCATTTTACTTTCCAGCCTTCTTCAAGTACCTTTTGTCATAGCTGGTAACTTTCTGATAATTTCCAACCGAACCGTTTAACCTACTCGGATAAATGCCTTTTAGATATTTTATGTCCATTGATCTAAAGTTCCTTAAGCAGGGATTGAACTCAAAAGTTCATATCGGTTTTGGTTAACAAATATTCTAGAGTGAATTCTACTTGGCGGTTGTGAGTTCAATTACTGATGTAGGACTTGAGAAAAAGATTAACCGATACAAGATAGCTAAAAGGCATGTAACGGTGAATGAGAGGAGCAATCTATTCCGAGTAGATTAAAGACAGGGTTCAGTTTGTAGCGTGGCATGGGAGATTTCTCTGATCCTCACATATTGCCTGTCGTTTTCTTTGTCAACAGAAACAGCTGTTCATCTCTCGTTGACATAAAGTAGTTGACTCATTGAATAGTGATGTCCTCAGTAGTCATAGAGATGTTGATCTTTTCTTCCTCCGTTTCTTAGTGGCTGAAGTAATATAAACAAAAAGTATCAGTTACGTTTTTATCCTGAAGCTTTTTCAATAGGGATTGAATTTACAAGTGACATAGGATTTGATTTAATTCCTTGTGAAAAAAAAAAAAAATCACCAATACAAGATATATAAAAGACATGTAACACAAAATGAGAGGAGCAATCTACTCAGAGTAGATTAAAGACGAGGTTCAATTGGAAATTCTAGGAAAGTTACTAACCACGACAAAAGGCACCTGAAGATGAAGACAACCATCCAAAACATGGAAATGATTTTAAAAAAACGTTGCAATATTGTCAATCTTTTCATTTTTTTTATTAAGCAAAATAATTTCTATGATTTTTATACAATAATTAGAGAACTTGTGATCTATTGAGTCAGTATTTGGTATATATATATATAATTATTACTCTTTCTGGTCGGAAATAGTTGGTGCATCATACGTTTGTCGTTAGGCATGAAAGAGGCCTGTCTAAAAAGTATCCGACCGTAGGCCAGAAAAAATACTTCAAATATGTGACGGGGTTGGGACCCTAATCCCCTTAAAAGTAGGCCCCTTATGCTTGCACACACTTAGCCCACCGATCTATCCATTGCCGGAAACACCTGGAAGTCTTTTGGAATGGTGTTCATCTCCGCCGTCGCGTTCTGCAGTCTAAAAATGGTGTTCATCTCCGCCGTCGCGTTCTCTAGTCTAAAAACAGGAACCTTTCAGTGGCATCTTCATTTTCGAAATGACCAGAAGTCGTAAGGAGCCATGTCTAGAGAGTAGGGAGGTTGGCGAACAACTGGAATTCTATGTTTGGCCAAGAAATGTTGGATCAATTGGGATGAATGTGCGGGTGCGTTGGCGTGGTGCAATTGCCAGTTTTTTGCCGTCCACATGTCAGGGCTTTTGCGCTGAATTACATCTTGATAGTTCTCCTTTGTCACTGTTGCTCCTTCCAGTGCGTATTCGTGATGCACAATTCCACGGATATCAGAAGATAGTCAACATCACCTTGATTTTGCTTCGTACCTGTCACGATCTTCCATCACCAAATTTTGCACCCTCTCAATAATAGCTGCACTCCGAGCAGTTTGGGGCCTGCCAGAACGCTGATCACTCTCTGCTGATGTGCGGCCATTTTTTAATCGGTTAAACCACTCTTTAATTTGTGTTACACCCATTGCATCTTCTCCAACCACCTGCTGAATCTTACGAATTGTTTTGCTTTGAGAATCACCAAGCTTTTGACAAAATTTGATGCAGTATCTTTGCTCAATACGTTCAGTCATCTTGAGAGAATCGCTAATCCGACGAACACGTTGTGTAGCACCTCACTCAGCGACCAACAGACAGTGACTAACGCGCAGGAAGGCGGTGATAAAATTCACACATGCGCATGAAGGTGTCTTCCTTCACTATGTAGAGTGGCGCTGCTCTATTTTGCACAAAAAAAAAATAATGGTCGGATACTTTTTAGATAGGCCTACTTTCTAGATTGCATAATGTACAAAGAATTGATGATAAGAAACTAAAGGTAACGTATAAATGCTGAAAGAATGTAT
The DNA here is from genome assembly GCA_963556195.1 of Sepiola atlantica. Classification (NCBI taxonomy): domain Eukaryota; kingdom Metazoa; phylum Mollusca; class Cephalopoda; order Sepiida; family Sepiolidae; genus Sepiola; species Sepiola atlantica. The sequence goes on from OY744522.1 coordinate 138,057,459, forward strand.
TCAATATAAGTTAGCTTACATTGTAATTCTTCTGCGATAGAAGTTGGGATTTTACCGTATCTCCAATGTTACACCTTTTTTCACAGCATTTCTCTCTTCATTTTCCATATTTATTCTATCACTGCATAGTTTAAAAAACATCCTCACATATCCTCTGGTAGAAACAGCTGTGTTTTCATTTACCAATGGATTTTGAACAAAAACAGTGAATGCTTAATTAACACACTCTAGACTAATTGTTATAACGGACACATGTGCACACACACAATGAGTTGTCATAAAAACACTAAAATCAGGGATGTACTTTGACTGTACACCAGCTGTTTCCGACCAAATTTGATATAAAGATATCATTTCGTAAATTTTACATTATTTGATAAAGAAGCAGTTAGTTATGGCAGCATTGGCAACTATCGTTTATCCTTCATGCTGTCATACATTTTCAAGTAAAAATATAATTGTCCCCGGTGGCAAACATGATCCACAATTTTCTAAGTACATAGATATAAATAGATAATATTAATAATAATTAGCTTATAACAATGTCTTAGAATCTAAAATTCTCTTTATTCTTTGGGAAAATGATTAAACATAGAATTTTATTTATTTTCTTTGGACTTCTCATTACCATTTATATTTTGCTGCATTTTGACCGATGTGCTCTTCTGCCTTCTTCATGTGTAGCATTAATTTATGTACGATGATATTTTTTCCGTATTTAAATGTGATTATCATTGATTATTTGTGTACGTTGATGTTTCTTGCGTACTTAATTCCGATGACCTGTTGATTTTGATGTTAACTTTTTAATCAACAAAGCATGATGAAAGCAATTGCCTCGAACATAACATGAAAATTCTTATAAAGCGTTATATTTACATTTTTTTATTTTTTTATTATTCACCCCAAACAAGGCACATTGCCACTGAGATGTAAGAGACTGAGAATTTGAGGGCACCCTAAGTGAGGATTTGTGCAGCAAGATGTTTGTTCACATTACATTTGAATTTCTGCATGTTGGAGGTAATTCCAAAGGCTAGCAGTTCGAGGAACGAAGCTATTAGAGTAGAAAGCCCTCCGGCATCTGGGGACCTCCACAGTGAATAGATGGGATTTAGCTGATTGTCAAGTGTATTTACGTCGAGGGGGCACCATAGGAGCAAGTTCGTCAGAGCACATTCCATTGAAGTACTTGTAAAACAAGCACGGATGCAACATTGTGGTGATGGGACAGGGGTTGAAGCTTGGTGGACAGTGAGGGCTTATTAAGTTGGCGACTCTTTTTTTGACCTTGATTAATAGGGAAAGACTACTGGGTTGGTGCACCAACCAGATGTGACAACAATACTCCATACATGGGCAGATGGTGGTTCTGTATAGATATAGGATACTGTCAGGTGTGAGAAGGTTTCTATCAGAGTAGAGGGAGCCCACTTTCCTTGTCGCAGCCTTAGCAGTATCTTCAATGTATTTGTTTCAATTCGTATTACCTGCGAATGTTAGGCCAATGAGTTTGAATGTTTGACTCGGGTAGGGTAGCTGAAAAGGTTTCATATAATTAAAAGAAAAGGAACTTTGTCTTAGTAGCATTAAATGTTACCATCCATTGATGCCTCCATTCAACTACAGACTGGAAGTCATTTTCTCAAGATTCAGCCATTGCCTTGGATATGTGCACATTCGTTTTACCCACATGTCCAGAATAGAGCATGGTGTCATCAGTAAATATACCCATCTCTGACACAATTTCATCAGAGAGGTCGTTTATGAAAATCAGTAACAATAAAGGTCCAAGGATCAACCCCTGAGGTACATTTGCATTAATGTCATGTTCTTTGTATGTGCAACCATTGAGGACAACCTGGATCTTTCTTTTTCCTAGGAAGGATCTAATAAAATTAAATATTTGCCCAGTAATACCATACGAATTCATTTTCATGAGAAGAATACTGCCTTAGCTTCACCTGTCTTGTCCAATATATGGTATATGTGTTAAATATCTTGTTACCTTCCACTGGCAAACCAATTCCTTTCACAGTCCTGCTAGTCAAATTGTTACTTCACTTATCCAAATCCAACATGGCTACCAGACTCTTATAGATTCTAGACCTGGTGGACATTCCTTAAACCAAGGGCAGTAACCCATATGGCATTAACATCATGTATTCAGAGATGACTTAGGATATCCGCAGTAGATCGTGCTTGCCTGATGGTCAGAAAGAAGTTTAGCATTACCGAGGTGGCGGACTATCGGTAGATTGATTAAAGATTTTAGTGGAGAGCAGGAGTTGACTGATGGGGGTGATAATTTTGCAGGTCGGTTCTTTCACCAGAATTCTTGAACACTGGTACCACAGAAGCAATTTTCCAGCTATCAGGGAAGCAAGATTCGGCAAGGCAATTTGTTGTAGAGTTTTGAGAAGACGGGTCAGCTCAGCAGAGCATTTTTTTATTACTATAACAGGAATAAGATCAGGCCTACGTGCTTTGGATGTGTCAAGGTTTTTTATGATATCCCAGACATGTGAACGTGTGATGATCAGATCATCAAGTATGACTTCAGTCTGCAATGGGAAATTTGGGAGGGAGTGGTTGGTGGAGTTCAAGACGAACCTCTGGGCAAGTAGTTTAGCCTTATCAGTTGTTGTGCCAATCATTGTGGTTGGATAGTGGGAGTATTGTTGACTGCCCATTATTCACCACACTAGAATAAATTTTCCAGAGATCACATGTTCCTGATTTCTGTGACTCAATGCATTTTCTGGTTATCTCAGTATACCTTCTCTTAGTTGTAGCTATTACAATCTTACAATGATTTCTTGATGTTATAAATTTTTGTTTATTTGTAAGAGAGAAAAAAAACATGATAAATGAACTATACAGCTGAAGAAGACTAGAGGGCACATTGATGAGGACAATAGTCTAAAGAAATGCAAAATCTTTGTCCAAAAAATTAAGAGAAAAAAAAATTCTTTTGTTAGGCCTGCCATTTTTGTCAATTCTCTTTTGAAAATGTTTTTTAATTTTTTTAACCTATTAGTGCCCGTTTTTTATTTATTACCAAAAATCTTTTGTAAATAAAAATATACATACTATATTTGAGCAAAATTACTTTCAAAGATTTGCTTCACTTTATAGAATGTATTTATACTATATATAAAAATGTGGGTTGGTTATAAGGACTACTTACCAACATTTTTTGATTGAATAATAAACTGATTGTATCCTTCCACTTTAGATCTTCACAGTATACTGAAAACTGAGACACCAGTGTTGCCAATATACATCATACAGAAGGTGTAATATTTGAAGACACTCCAATCTTTATGACTAACTATAGATATCTCTGAAAGATAAAGATGTTACTAAAATATGGTTAATAATTCTTTTGGTCCTAAAAAAAAAGGACCATGGTCGCTAATGGGTTAAGACAGATCTTTCTGAAAGACCAACTTTTTCAATGGGAGATAATTCGCCATTGACTCGTGTCTCCCGCTTCCTACCTCTTTAACATTGCAAATCAGTGTAAAAAATTTTAAAAGACCCATTTTTTAAAAATTCCCTCTGAATTCACTTCTCCAAAGAATAATCCGTTATATTATGAACTCTAAGTAATGCTTTGAAAACGAAAGGGGTTAAGAAATAAATTCTCTGCCATTATAAATGACTCCTGAAATTTCATTGAAAACGTAATCTTTCATGATATCCATAAGCAGGAAACGGCATTATGTATCAATTGGATACTTTCAATATATTTTTGTTGTTATATATGAGGTCTATTTGAAAAGTGCTGTGTGATCTATGTGCGCAAGAGGAATGAGCAGAGGGTTATCATCTAACATGTTTTGGGAGTATACACATGTAATCTTAGATTTTTGCAACCGTTTTCTTTTTCTTTCTTTATATGCTTCACCACAGCAATGAGCATCTGCAGTGAACATCTGGCAGCTCCCCACCTATAAGAATATTGTCGTATGTGAAAAATGTCCCTATTCACCTGATCATGCTCCATTTTGAAGGCTATCAAGAGGGACGTAATGACGACTGAGAAATATCCCAGGATTTTTGCATTAGACTCAAGAGATGGAAGGATTGCTTTGCAGTGGAAACCATGTAGTTTGGGTTTTCCTTGAGATGTAACACAGTCTAAGATCTGTTGTTTTTACACGTATGCTGCAAGTACTTGACAACAGTGGACTCAATTATAACCTTACGAATTGAGTCTGAGTCTCTTTTAAAATGTGGGGCTGGAAACATACACAAAGACTATTACAGTTTGAGAAAACTTGGTCTTCATGACATGTGGGACTTTGTGCGGACTGTAGGTTAACCAACTGTTCTGCTCAACTACTGACAGAAATTCATCTCATTTGGTTCATACGGCTTTGGTATGAGGAGAAGCGAAGCACTTTGTTCGGTGTTTTTTTTTTCAGTTTCCATTCTGACGTCCATCTTTATCACCAACGTCTACATTGCGTTGCTGCAGCCTATTTTTAAAATAGCTTTTCAACAAATTCTGTTGTGCGGGAAAGCAGAACGCCTGCTATGATCCTTCCTGCTTGCTTCTACATCTCATCAAAATTCTCCAGCTCATATCTAACGGTATTTAAGGAACACTGATCTGCAACTAAAATTCCAATATCCAAATGCTTTTCAGCGTCCATAGTCTCCCACTCTCAAACCCATAAATAGTACATATAAACGTTTGTCTCACTTTACTGCTATTAAATACTCCAAATTGTTCTGAAATAAAAGAATATAAATAATATCAAATTTATCCCGAACGTCCTGTATATTTATGATATTAGTTTGCTATTCGTTGTTTACGTTTTCAGGCATTTTTCCTCATCAAATGCCTTCTGGGAATTTGAACTAAACTGTTTAATCCACTGGAGTAAATTTCCCTTATTCTGTGTTGCATACCTTTTCTTTTTTTTTTTTTTTTTCAATATATATATTTTCATTTCTTGCATTGTGATAGCCTTCTAATACTCCTCTCTCTCTCTCTCTCTCTCTCTCTCTATATATATATATATATATATATATATAATTATATATGATGTAGGCATTAGTTTAGTAAATTCAATCTTGAGATTGAGTTAAATTTCTGATGACGGAACCTCACAACTGATGTTCAATGTCTAAAAAGTCATAGAATTGAGAGCATTTTATTATATTAGATTAAATAAATGATTCAGTTTGAAATTCCCGGCTGATTTTACTAACGATGACCAAAGCAACCTGAATGTTGTGAAAATGGCAGCAATCAAGATGAGAATAACTAGAAAATCTCAGAAATAGATAAATAATGTTGGGTTTTGTTTTGGTGGTTGATGAACAATTGCTTCATTAACCTTTCTATACTTTGCAAGTTATTGGTCACCGATGTTAATTTAGAAAGGATGTATGTTTTCATAACTGTTAATCAGTTATTACGTTTGTCGTATGATTTTCTCAAAATTGGTTCATTATTAGCATTTTGCAAAATTGTCCAAGTTATAGGACCATGAACGCAGAAAACTGACTCAACTCAACCATATTTTTCTTGAAAAGTCTGGTTTGTCCATCAAGGGCTAAAAATATCTCAATGTTTTGTTTTTTTTCAAATATCTAAAAGAAAAAAATCCTCCATTAGTTTTTGCTCAAAATCCACAAAATGTTAGGATTAATTCTTGTTTGCATGAAACAAGAACAGGCAACCTCAGGAAAACTTTAGTATTCCTGCGAGGAGGACTGAAAAAATGTCCTACAAATTGCACTTTTTCACAAATATCTAAAAATACACATTAATCCTCATCCATCCCCCTAATCCAACCAAAGTTGTGATTAATAGTTGTTTACATGATTCATTCAAGTTGTAGTGATCACAGGGAGAGACAACTAATGCTTTATTTATTTCTCTTTTTTGGAGGGAGTGATCACAGTAGTTTTTATTTTTAAGAATTAAAAAAAAAAAAAAAATAAGTTTAAAAAAGTAAAAAAATTTAAATGGATTTTTTTTCTTTTAAGCATAAAACGATCAGATCTTGGTGAAAAATGAATGTTATTTGAATAAATTGTATCATTATTTGTGTTTTGTGCCATTTTAAATTTAAATTCAAAAATATTCATTTCAAGTTTTGTCCACTAGAAAAAATGTACGAATATAGAAACGTTTTACAACATTGTGATATTACTGCTCTATTTTAACAAATATTGAGCTCTCTGTTTTCGCTACAACTAAAACAAATATATTGTAGATACAATATTCTATTTATCTTACAACCCCAGAGGTATTATAATCAGTTCATTTAATACAGTAGTTGTCGATGAAAAACACGTTAATTTTTTTTAAAATTAACATTTACTCATATACAAGCAAAAAACTACCCACCATTCGATGGCTATTAATCTAGCTCTAAGTTTGTGTTTTTTTTTAAATGTCTAACTTACATTACATATCCTTACTATAAATCTATTGTGATCTTAAAAACTAATAGTTTTCATTTAAATTACCTCCCTTGAAAATTAATGAACTATATTTTAAGAAAAGTTTTGCCAATTTATCATTTTTTTAATTTAATTACTTTAATTAAATACTGTTAATATCAGCAAAACTATTGCATGTATATATATATAGGAAATAATGATAATAAAATTACAAATGAATAACACAAAACATTCATTTATTATAAATTGTTTTAAAAAAATATAGTTATGCAGATTAGGTATAAATATAGAAAATAAGACCATTTCTAATTCATAAAGCAACTTTATTGGTCATTTTCGTGAATAAAAGAAGAAATGAAAGAGAAGGGTGTTAGTGAATGAATTCGTGGATGAATAGGAAACGTTAGAAAGTCCATGTGGTTAAATGAATGTCCAAAAGTAGGGGAGAGAAAAGAGTTCTTGTGAGAAGGATATGTGTCTACACAGGTGTGAAAGTCAGTTCATGTGTATGCTGTTATGTGTGTGTGTTATATTAATTCCACTTTGGATCCTTGTGTCTTCTTGTTGAAGTCGAACCGAGGGCCAAAGTCCTGGGAAAATGTCTGTTGAGTCCCAAGAGATAAATTTGTGGGCTGGTCAGAGCAACATGGCTGTTGTTGACTGCCAAAGAAAAAGAGGAAGTCCACATTGTGCAATCTCTTTTATTGTCTCTTGTCATGTGGTTAAATGCCTGCACCAATCAGCACCGAGCTTATGAATTAAGCTGATTCAAAATCGTAAACCGCAAGCTGTCGCTGCTTGTAGCCTACTGCTACATACAAATAGCTGTGTTTGGATCTTTATTCGCAACTATATATACAGTCTTCAAGAGACTTATATTATTGATTTAAATAATAGTTATCCATTTGTATGGTAATATAGTTGTGATAAATGAGAAAACTTTCACATTTATTCATTTAGATATATAAGAGTGGGGTGGTGTAATGATTGCAGATGTGAGTTGTGGGCTCGGTATGCCTCGTTGGAATTCTGTCTAATACTCTTGGGAAACGTATGAAGCCATATATCCTCCATCCAGCTATAAATTAAATAGGGTAAACAAGACTCTCAAGCCTTGGTGGTGCAACTGCTCTTGAAAAGAAAACTCTTAAATAAAATCAGTCTTTCCCTTCTTATCCTGACATTGTTTCCAATCATCCTGGACTTTTTGCCACCACACTCAAGCAATGCCGATTCAAGAGAGATGCAGTTAGAGATTGTGCAACCCTTATTTTACTGAAGACTCCATCTCTATGCAGTTATCCTTACAGTGGGTATCCATTGTCTCTCGATACTAAATGGAGGCCTTAGATATAGATAATAACATAAACTGGATTCTAACCAAATTCAGTGCAAAGAGTTCCATCTAGTCGACAGGTGGCAACAACTCGAATTCTGAGTCTTCTGATAAGACATGGAATCAGTAGATCTATCACCTGGAATATTTCAAAAGTGCTTTCTCTATCTAACAGAGGCACGGACATGAATACCACTAACTTGCTGTTCTCCAATAATGTTACATAACCCAGGGTATTATAGTACTTCTACAGCTCCCTTGAGGGGTCCACCGGCACTCTCAAGTGGTGAGGTAACTCACCCTGAATCCGGAGTAACAATTACTTCAGGTAACATGGAGTTACAGCACTCATCGACAAATGTCCTAAAGACAGGATGTCCAGCTGTGCTCTCACATGTGTCCATAGTGTTATCAAGTGGCTGATCTGACATATCCTATTGGTCATTGCCATGAGCTGGAGATATGTTTGAACTGTAGCATGTGTCTCTTGCCATGTTTCAAACACTCGATCGGTGGCATTGGTTCTGTCCTCCCTCATGTCTCATAAATTATCCAGTAGCCAGTCAATACGATTCCTATTCTGAGACACATCCAACCTTGTTATGCTTAGGCCATCCTGGCCTTCTCTATGTTTTATAAGCTTTTGAATGGATAATGTCTTTCTCAATTATCATCCCAAATAAGGACCTTAATATCATTTCTATTATGAGAATGACCGCCTTTTGTGAACGGATCTGTAATATTTTCCCACTGTACCTCGGTAGCTATTTTCTCTCAATGAGGCCAGTCCTGTGTACCCATCACTATGTGAGTACTGTTGTGCAATGCGAATCTAAGCTTCTTTCAGCCCTTACATTTCCCCTTGTAACTTAAGCAGCAATTCAAAGTGCCCCCATGATGCTTCCACATACATACTGCTAAAATCTGCAGGGATCTCCTATCCATTTCTCCAAAATAAGGCAAGGAAAAGGATTGTATTCTGACCAAAATCACTTAATAAATTTTATACCGCTCAACATCCAACAATACATTAATCTAACTCGAGATAGCCACTGTAGCATGCACAACGATTTAGTATTTATTCTTATCCAGGCAACAGAAGCATTATATGCCCAGAGGATTTCTACAGGTACCTTGTGTCCATCCTTCTAGGATCATGAAATGTGATTCCTTTTCAAAACAAGGAAGGGAACCATCTACTGAGTCCATAGTCTCCTCTCCACCCAGGAACATGCATTCTCCAGAACAATATGGAACCACAATCCCCAATAAGATTAACAACCCCAACACTTCTCTAGTCGGACTTTTACTAATTTCATTCAGAACTTTATTATTTTGCAGTTCCCTTGTTTGTTGACCCTTCCATTCCACTCGTTTTATGATACATGCCACCTGTTCATCAATCCACCCCCCTCTCTCTTTCATATTGTAACGTCACCCCCCCCCCCCCATTCTACTTTTTATGTTATTAGCCATCATTTTTCCATAATCCTTATAAAAGTGCCAATATTTCCAATATAAAAAAAAAATCTTATAAACAGTGGCATGCAGAGGGGGGGGGGGTCATTTATTCCTTTGACATGGTGTACCCTTTTCGGCCCAGAAAAAATGGTACTCTCACACACATGTGTATGATGTACGTAGAGCATCCATCAAAAGCAACAAGCATACATGGCCGTTCGTTCCTGGGTTTCCTCAAGTCACAACTCTTCTTTTCTTCAGATTTTTATGCATCTAGGTTATTTCTTTTACCTACTATAGTCAGTGAATAGCTCTAGAACAAGCGCAACTACATTTTACTATTTTTGCTGTGATATTTAATGAAATATTTATGTGAGATGTAGTAATAGGTGAAGCCTCTCGGCCTGAGTCACTGACAACTCCTCCACTTTTTACATTCTGAAGTTTCCCATTGATCCTTTCTCATAATATTTCTCAGTACTAGGACTTGAGTCTTTGGGGCATACAATCAGGGAGTTGGCCCGGGCATCACCAGACCTCTGCATGTCCCAGCTTTTAAATTCATTACTCTCCAATTTTCATAGTAATTTTACTTTTAAACTCATGGTTTGTCCCTGTTCATTCATAAAAATTTATAGTTATAGTAATAGTAGGGTCCAAATTCTAGTATATATTAAATATTAAATTGTTTTTAACGGCAATACGTAGTTAAAGCAAAATAAATTGTTTTAGACTATTAAAATAATTTCCAACGCTATTGATATTGTTTACCCATTTATTTATTTTTTTATATCGCTTATGTTTGAATTCATGTTTTGAAACATGATGTAAATCATAAATCTATGATGTCATGTCAAAGCTATACTTATTTTTTTACGGTAATGTTTTAAGCTCTATTTATAAGAAAGTTCAAATAGGTCAGTTACTAGAACGTCAGACAGATCTCAAGGTTTCGGTTTCAATTTCCGGTCGTGTCATCCGCTTTATTTGTTGGGAATTTATTATTTACTATTAATGCAAAATTTTCCATTTCTCAAAGTAGTTAAGATCTCTGATGTTTCAAAATGAGACAAATTCTGCAATGTATTTGTTTAAAAAAATTGTAACTGACCAATGGACAGACGAATAAAAATCTCTATATAAGATAAACATAACCCAAACATTCAAAATGAAGCTTAACCTGTCTGATAACAGCCTGTCAAAACACTTCTTTCTTTTTCGTATTGTTAGAAGATATCTTATTTAATTTCACAGCTCATCTATTAAAACATATATTTCAAACATATCCGTCATTAGAACGAAAGACACAGACCAAAGTATGGTTAACACATTTATTACAGTTGACAATTATGAAAGACAAGCAACGTACATGATACAAAACAATAAAAGATATTTAGTTCTTACTCTACATTTAAGATAGGAATATTGCTTATCAAAAGGACCGAGAATCGTTATTTTGTGGGAGCTCTCAGGGAGAGACTTGACAGTGGTGGTGTTTTTAATACTCTCTGGTCCATTTCGGTCACAATCAAAGGAAAACAAACAGTGATGCTCAGAATCAATTCCCTACAATATTTTCACTAGTATCGTATTGAAAACTGCTAATTCGTTAGTTATTTATTGAACTTTATTTTTAAAATCAATGAACTACAAAACTTCACTAATCAGTATAACTTTTAAATCACATCAATTACGTTCTTCATTAAGAAAACTTATATTTAATACTGTTTATTTTTGTTTAATTATTACAAAACAAAACTTTTTTGTAGGAAGAGAGAGAATTCATTTATTTCTTTTCGTGTGTGTGTGTGTGTGCCTATGTGTATTAATCTTTTTTTCTCTCTGGTTATTTCACTACCTTCTCATTGTAGGTAATGACCGTTTGCGACGGCAGCTTAATATCTCTCTCTGCCACCAAAGGCAGCCCTCCGAACAGTTCTTCCCTCCTAGTACCAGGTTTTTCCAGGTCGAACTTCAACTAGGCCTTATGACTCCTCGCCCAGAATCACTTCGTCACACAAATCTGGGACTATATACTCCTACTTCTATTGGCAGCCATACTACCCCAAATATCCTCATGACCCCATTGTTCGTTTGGCTGACCTTCAAATCCAATTTTTTTTTGTCATCTCCAGACTCGATTGAACACCAATGTCCCTGTGTTTATTAGGGCTCTTACCAGTTCACTCCCTACAGGTCAACTCGTTTTTCTTGGTCAACACACTATAAATTCTGGCCTTCCTTTAACTCTGCTTGTCTTTGACCCAACTGGTTGGGGAACTCCTTGCCAATTGTGACATGGGAGTTGGTAGAAAAAAATCCACCGAGGTCTCTCTCCCCTCTGGAGGTTGGCCATACATACACCTCAGTCTTTTCACATGCACCTTCTTTCCACAATCCCAACACAGTCTTCTTTGGCAATTGGCTGAAAAATCACCCGAATGGCTGCAAATCAAACACCTGATTTCCCCAGACGACTTACTTACTTTTATGTTTTCGCCTTAAGAGCCTACACCACTTGTACTCATGTCCAGACTGATCACACTTGGTGCAGTTCTCTCCGAACGACCGTGGAAAACTACCCAAATGGGTCTGGCTATACGTGGCCGAGTGACCTTTCAAACCACATTTTCAGTAGATCAATCAATGCTGCCTTGTGGTTATTTGGACAGTCCTGATGGTGGGTTCTCCTTCCTTTCTACCAACGCTCTCCTTCGCCCCCCCCCTCCCCTTCAACCTGACCTCCTGTGCTTCTTATTCTCTCCCGCAATTGATTCTCTACTTCCCTGGTTTTTAATGTGGACTGTATACATTATCCTCTTCTATACTCATAATAACAATTTTAACGAGACTAAAAAATACAAATGGTAAGGCTGCTGAGATTATGAAAATACTCTTTTTATTCTTCTGTCTGCAATCAACTTTCTATTTTCATTTCTTTTCTCATTTCTTTTAATTAGCGACTTAGAACCTATGATCTAAATTTGATCATAGCTTCTAAGTCTGTGGTCTGTGCTAGCGCTCTTTTTCTTCCATTGTTTTATCTTCTGTTCTTTTGGGAATCTGTTTCTGTTGGTCATCTTTCCTCATCATCCGAGCAGCAACTGACCAGAACCCTGGTCACAACACCAATGTGGCACCTCTAGGCTGGACTCCAAAAATGTTGTTTGCCAAAGAAATCCGGAGATCTCAACCGACAGCCGTGGTAACCCCTTTGTGTCACTGGCAGAGGATGCCGAGCGAATCGACTCACCTGTTGGTACTTGCGGGTGGTGGTTGATAACCATTGGCAACAACTTGGTGAGTAAATTACAAGAGGAATTAGGATTCCGAAGATAATTTATTTATTACTGAAAAAAAAAATTTGATTATATTAGAGTAGTGGTCAATTCGAAGCTTAGTTAAAGTTCATAAATCTATAAAAAAAAAATCCTTCTTAGATTTTCTTTTCAAGAGATCTTTTCCTTCTTGGTCAGACTGAGAGGAGACTTTTCATACATCTACTTTATACAAAGTTTTCTTTGGGTCTCTTGTTATACAAAATTGTATTAATTTAAGTGTGGCAGTTGTTGGGAAGGGAAAGAGTATTGGTCTGTATCTTTCCGCCTCCATTTCTTGATATTGTGACAGTTGTGGCAACACAGTGAACACGATAAGTCTGTTTCTCCTGCTGTACATTTTATATTTTGACATGCCTGTCACCACCACACTTCTTCAGCTGGTGCTTAACTACAACAAGCATACCAGTGTATTTTTATTCTCTATGAGAAACCAGAATAATCTGTCTTCATTAGAATGTCGTGTCCTAATAAGTTTCAAAATCCTTTTCAGTGCATTTACCGTTTCGATAATTGTAGGAGTTTCTTCAATGCAAGTAGATAGAGGGGAGTGGCTATTATGTCACAATAAGTTAGCATATATCCCTTCCAATAGTGCTCGATACTAAAGTACAGCTGATATATATATATATATATTGGGGTAGGGGGGTTACTCTGACAAGTAAAAGTTTCAGTCTATTTGAAGTATTCAATAGCAATAAATGCGATAGATAACGGTTTCTGTGTACTATTGGTGAGTTTGAGAGCTGCAGATTATTGACGAGTGGAAAGCACCAGAATATTCTTTATTTTCCTTTAACGTTTCTTCAAATGATTGTAAAAGTTGTGAATCTAAGATTTACTGTTTGTTGTTATTAGGCTTGAGGGAGGAGGGATACTTTGAAGGGGGGAAACCATGTACTTTCTTGTTTGCCCCATTAATTCTTATAGACACTGCACGCATGTTTAGACAGTCACTTTTCATTCAATCAGATTTTCATTGGCCAGTTGATGTTTTTATTAAATCGTTCAACTCTCCAGATAAGTTATATTTTCCACTTCAAAACAGTTACGGTAAGTTTCATAATTAAGCTGATTCTCTGGACTTTTAATCTCTTCTGCGATCATTTTCAAGGTTGATGAATATTTTAATAAATCAAAAGGTGAATCTAGGAAACATTTCAATGAATGAAACGAAGAAAGGTGAATAAGTGTTAAGAGAAGTTTCCATTTAACAGAGGAATGTTTCGAATCTAAGGAGCAAAAGTTCCAATTTAAGTTATTGCATGCCTTCTATAAATCTAATTAATTTTGTTAATAGTTGTCTAGTTTTCATATAAATTGCGTGTGTGTGTGTGTATATATATATATATATACATGGTGTTGCAGCAAAATCCGACAAAAGGTAAACGAAATACCAGGAGGTGTTGAGGAGCGTGGTGAAGCATTGGATAGAGAAGATCTCTACCGGTTTCCCCTACGTCCTCCAGCAGAACTCTGCTCCTGCACGCAAGGCCAACACGAACCAGGCGTGGCTGCTCAACATTGTTTCTCACCACTGGTTGCCAAACTTGTGGCCGCCCTCCTCACCCGACTGCACCCCCCTTGACTATTTCTTCTGGGGCGTGATCTAGGCCAAAGCCAACAAGCATGCCCACAAGAAAGTCGACTCTCTGAAGGCTGCCATCATGGAGGCGTTCTCCGCTATAGAAAAGGACACGGTCACCAAAGCGTGTTACTCATTTCACGCCCGCCTTGAATAAGTGGTTCAGGGCTTGGAGCAAAAGTACACATGGATTCTCATTAATTCTCAGGAATTGCCAGGTGTACCTTGAGAGGGTTATACATTTGACAAAATTTATTTCAATTAATGTCACTTTACTTACATACCTCTTTCACCAACCAATGCTGGGGACATTATTGCCTCCCACCTCTAACATTGAATATCATAAAATGTACAAGAATAAAAAAACAAAAAAAAAACAACTTAATATTGTGTTATGGGCTAGATATAAAAGGCATAAGGTTCTTCATTCAATCCTGGACAAAGCTGGGTCTTTCTGCTAGTGTGTGTGTGTGTGTAATATATAGCATAACGTATACAAAGAAATAATGACAATACTCAATTACGTTAGGAAGAGCACATATTTTTTTATTTATAATACTATACAATTATATGTTGAGTAGCTATCTATACCAGCGGTTTCTGGGGCAATCGGGAAATCGCTGTATTCAACTCCACAGATTTGATTTCATGATTGCTGGTATAGATAGCTACTCAACTTCTGTGTTCAGGGATGCAACCAAAAACAAAGCCTTATACCAAGATCAAACGCAACTATTCTCAAGTAAATTTTTGCAAGGAATCCAATGCTAGTATTAATTTTTTTTTTTTTTTTTTTTTTACAATATTTAAGTCAGGCATTCATAAATAGCAAAGACAATGTTTAACTACATATATTGAAAATCATAGAAATTAAAAAATTAAAATAAAAATCGTAATATGGAGTGAGGAGCAGGATTATACATTTATCCTTATTCATTTCCAGACAACGTCGGGAGTGCCAACAAGTGTGTACGTATAGGTATGTCTATATATACTAACAAATGAAAGTGATTGTTATATATAAGAAGCAGGGAACAAAAAATGTCATATAGCAATTTGTTGTAAATTAAATTTTGTTAAAGAATTGTTCATTTTGTAGATCATCAAATTCTTTAAAATAAGATGCTGCTCACCTTGTTCTGAAATATAAAGTTTACTTCTGGGAAGGATGACAAATGAAGTTGTTCACTTAATCAGAACAAAAATGTACTATAACTTTCATGTTTGTTAGATTCTCACTGCTTTACTCTTTATATATATATATATATATATATATATATATATATACTAGGAAAATTAATAAATATAAATATATATATATATATATATATATATATATATATAATTTTCGTCTGTAGGTGAAAAATAAACACTTTAATATTTAAAATATATTTATAGTTAAAATCCCCTTTAAATATATAATAGTCTTATAAATAGAGCATCGTGAAATTGAGAAAGTTTGTCATCTGCGATAGGTGAGTTCTGTGCGAGCGTTGAACACTGTAGGCAGCAATGACATTCCCCCTGCCTCCCCGGGTAAGTGTATCTCCATTTCAATTACTGTCTGTGTCGATTGCCGACGGCCATGTGGTCCTGAGCGTTTGTCTCGTGATTCTAGCCTGAATCTACGAACTGCGTTCGATCCCATGCAACCACCTACGACCCCCACTAATGAGGGTAAAAAGCCCAAAAACGATATATTCTATAGGTGAAAAAAAAAAACACTTTAATATTTAAAAAATATTATATATATATATATATAAATATATATATATGTATAAGGAAAAAATGTGATCTCTTAGTTCATCTATTAAGTTCGAGTTAGATTGTTTGAAACAAGAAAAAGTGAATTTGCAAAGCCAGTTAAAAATAAAAACACAAAATCCAAATTTTTTTACTCTCTTTCTCTCTTCCTGTACAGCTACGGGTCAAATAATATTACTGCGCTGGTGATATTCCTTTTTTTATAATGAACTATCTTGATCTTTTTATTTTTTTCCATTTTTATTACCTTCGACTGTTAATAAACAAACAGTGTGCGCGAGAGAGAGAGAGTGTGTGACGAAAGCGAGAGTAATAGATATTGTATAAAAGAAAAGTAGAGAGGTCAAACAACATACTGAGAGAGTTATAAATAGAAACTTAGTAAGAGATGGATCACTCGTTGAGTTAATTGAAAATTATGGCTAATTAGATCAAGTAAAATGCAAGTTTTTTTTTTCAAACATAACTCAATCCCAAAACTGATGAATATTTTAGCATGTATTTTGTGTGATTAAAATATATCTGGGAAAAAGTCTTAATAAAATAAACAATGATTAACTCATCCTTAGCATAATAGATATTGGCAAGTATTCTTGTCAGAGCTTTGGAATAGAGACCGCAGTGTTATTGTCGACAACCACATTCAGAGAATGAGTGTCAAATAAAAATGTACAGGTGAAATATGGCAGTTCCAAATAACCGAGAATCAATGGATTGGCTCCACAGATTCAGGATAACAATTGCAACAAAAAGTAAAAATAATGAAAAAAGCTCTCAAGATCCCTGCGAATGGAGAGAGAACAAGGGATCAATACGGACGGATAACAAGGAAAAAGGACTTGGAACAGAAATAGATAATGACAATGGACACGAAACGAAGTACGAATGGTGTGGGAAGGCATTCACTTCGAAATGTCAGAATTCATCAGGGTAAGAAGTGCAATAGAAAAGATGCTCAGCAGTGCAGATCAACAGATCGTGAGACGTTAGGAATAATTTCCCAAGATGCAAACCATCGTGGAATGAACCCTTTCTGAAGTAAGATAAGCTGACAAATAAGATAATAAACGAAAAAAATGAAAATTTAAGTGGCCAAAGGTTAATGAAACTGCAGTTTGTAAGAAATTTGAGGACAAAGTAAATAAGCTAGTGGTAAAAATGAAAGGAACAACGGAGGAAAAACTAGCGGAGACAATATATGAAGAGGAAGAAAAACGATTCGGATTAGAGAATAAAACTAATAAGGAAAGGACATCCAGAAGACAGAAAAAGATCAATGAATTGAAAAGGGAAAAGAAAAGATTAAGATCAGTGGGTTAAAGCAAAAGAACATGAAAAGGATTAAAAGTGTTTTATGAAGAAATAAAGAAGAGACACAGAGAGCTGATGCGGGAGGAAAGGAGAGCAGAACGGAAAAGAGAAAAGAACAAGTGTCGCAAATAATTTGTGAAAGATCCATACAGGTTTGCAAAAACCTCATTTGATGAAAGCAAAAGTGGAAAGCTAGAATGCTCGAAAGAGGAACTAGAAGAACACTTGAAAAAAAAATGTACACAGATACAACGCGTAGCGAAGAATTGCCAAAGATCAATGGTCTAAAGAAATCGATGGCACCAGGGAGAAAATTCAATATGGAAGACTTGAGAAAGAAAGAAGTAGACGATTTTGTAAAGAAAGCCAGAGCAAAGAGTGTGCCAGGAAACGACGACGTGTGTTATAAAGTTTATAAATACTGTTCAAAATTGAGATTGAGATTGCTTCTGCTTATCTGAGAAATGTGGAGAAAAAGAGATGTTGGCGAGAGGTGGAGTATAACGGAAGGAATTTATCTCCCAAAGGAGGCGGAATCAAAAGAACTAGGACAATTCCGACCAATGTCCTTATTAAAAATTGACGGAAAAATCTTGTTTGTAATTGTTTTTTCTTCACAAAAAAAAATGTTTATTTTATTTTAAAACATTTTCCCGGTACTTTGTAAATACTGCATTCTTTTAACGATTACATCATAAAAGAACACGCACCCTTTCTACTACTAACCCTAAGTCCGGGTGGTAATACAAAAAATAAATTAAAACTATACAGGTCGGTAGATAATTAAATTCTACTGCGTTTGGTATAAGTCATTTGTTTTTGTTTTTGCTATTGTTTGTTTGTTGTTTTGTTTTTACAATTTCTTGAATGTTAAGTTTTTTGCACTTTTCCCAGGTGAGTAAATATTTATTTTAAAACGTGTGGGGTGAGAAACTTAACACCTATTTAAATGTAATGTAAACAGACATATTGTTGCTAAACTCCTCACTTTGAATGCCTCCTAACCACAGTAGCCCCTTACGTCTCGGTGAAGATGTGCCTTGTTTGGAGTGAATTAAAAAAAAATGTTTTAATTTTGTATCTGAAATTGCAGTTGTGTTGGTGTCAAACAAAATCTCCAGATTTTTCAGGAAAAAAAAACGCTAGTCGATAGATCAAAATTTGATTCGCTAAATTCTAAACGACCTTGTGTCAGATCTTACCGCTGTGGGAGGTAGATAAATACAACAAAAATAAACACTAAATTAGCAACACTGGTCTTCAGAGGTTTGTTTTAAAAATTGAGAAGGCGTTAAGAGTGATCTCCCTTTTCTAGAACTGATGCTCTCGGCCCGATATCTTTCGATAAAGGAGGAAGACTAGTTTGTTGTTTCCTCTCCGTATTTATATTTTTCGTACTCATACAGCTTTTGAACCGATTTTTACCGACGCAGAATTACGTAAACAGCCGGAAAAAACGAATGAAAACGATCGAAACAAGGCGGCGGTGTATCAGAAAAAAATAAGCAAGAAAAACACACACTGTATTTTTATGAAAAATTATTCTTTTTGGCGATTCGTGAGATTCATATGTTCTTCCAGCTCTACACAGGTGCAATGGACGCCTCATATCATATACGGATGGCCAGAAATGATAAAAACAACTTTTCCATAATTTCACGAATAATACATCGAATTTATTACTTTTATTTCATAATAAACCAATAATTAACAGAATAACGGATCTATTTATAAAATAATTTATTTGTTTTTTATTTTATTGTTTTCACAAATAGTTTTTGGTTTAAAATTCTGAATACAGACCTAATATTGTTTTTTTGTTTATTTTAAATCCAATACAAAATATTGGGTGCTTTTTTAGAATAAGCTCCCTGCAGAAAATTATTTTCATGTAAAAGCATTATGTTGTACTTACTCAGTCATAGTTTCTCACTCACGGCACGAAAAAGAATTTAAAAATATCAAGCAGAACTTTAATTAGAACGATTTTTCCATTTCCATAAGGGCGATATAAAACGTCGACTCGCCGACATTTTGGGAGTGGCCGATTGATGGAATAGCTAACTAAGGGCAGATAAGTGTCGCGAAATTGTGTGCCCTAGGTAGGCACGTGTGACCTAATTAGTACTTTTGAAGAATTTCTCTGAAAATTATATCGTGGAAAGTAGCCCGGTGAAGAAATTAAAAATAATTATTTAATTTTCTATTTTTTAATTTAATAAATATATTTTTTATTATTGCATATGTGTTTCTTTCTTTTTAAAATCCTAACAATAAAAACGGAGTTATTGCCCATGGCTATTCCATCGACCGTTCACACCCAAAATGTCGGCTCACACCCAAAATGTCAGCGAATACAGGTTGTACATCGAAATGGAAAAATCGTTCTAATTAAATTTCTGCATGATATTTTTAAATTCTTTTTCGTGCCGTGAGTGAGAAACTATGACTGAGCAAGTACAAAATAATGCTTTTACATGAAAATAATTTTCTGCATGGAGCTTATTCTAAAAAAGCACCAAATATTGCCGAAAAAATTACGTTTTACTTGCCGTCGCCAGAGAAATTCTTGCAGGTGACTCTGGAAATTTCATAAAACAAAAAACAAAAACAAAACATTATTATGTCTGTATTAAGAATTTTAATCCAAAAACAATTTGAGAAAACAATAAAAAAAGGTTTTGAAAACAATAAAATAAAAACAAATAAATTATTTTTAAAATGGATTCTGTATTCTGTTAATTGTTTGTTTGTTACGAAATAAAAGTAATACATTCGATGTATCATTTGTGAAATAATATGACGTTGAACAGGTCTGTAATTGATATAAACAAGCCGCGCGTGCGTGGTCCCCCTCTGTATTTGGCGAGTGTAAAATGCAATAAATTTGGGCAATTTGGGGCATTTTTGACCCCCTGGGGGCGCGAACCAGAATTTTTCTGAGGTCAAGTATGCTCATTTTATATCCAGAACAATTGCCTCTACATTTTGGCCAAGTTTCAGAAAAATTGAATGGACGGATCAAACGTTATGGGAGAAAAGGGTAATTTTTTGCCATTTTGGGGGCTTTTGACCCCTCTGGGGACGCGAACCAGATTTTTTCCAAGGTCAGCGATACTTATTTTCTATTAGGAACAATTGCCTCCACATTTTGGCCAAGTTTCAGAGAAATTGAATGGATGGATGAAAATGTCATTTTTTGCCATTTCGGGGCCTTTTAACTCCCTGGGGGGCTAACCAGATTTTTTTTTCAAAAATTGGAGAATGTCACTTTCTAACCTGACCAAAGTTACAACTTCATGCAAAATTTCAGAGAAATTTAATGGATGATTGCGGAGAAAAATTCGGACGGACGGACATGCCTCAAGCCCCCCGATTTTTATAAATCGGGGGACCAATTATGGAGAAAGTCTTTATTTTATAATTTTTGGCCATCCGTAATTTGCTGCTGAGTGGAACCGGAAGCTGGAAAAACATATGAATCTCACGAATTGCCTTATTTTTTAAGGAAAAAAAATTAATGAAACAACTTTTATAAATTTTTGGTAAAAACGCAAAATAACGGCCGGCTGACTGGCTAGTAGGCCGTGTGCAAAACGTGATTGGCCTTTTTATGGCCAAATTTCACGAAGTTGGCATGTTTCGGGCCATCGAAAGTCCCGGGGGACCCTTTTTTTGTGAATATTCTGGAGTTCACTTATGCGCGGCCAGGCGTATCGCAAAATTGAAAACAAGCACAAACACTTCGCTAAAAATGAAGAACAAACACAGAAAATAATTTTTTTTAAATAAAAACAAAAAGTAAAAATGTATACTCGTGTCACTTTACTAAAAAATGAAAAACAAACACAAAAAAGAACATCTAAAAAATTAATTAAAAAATAATTAAAACAAATATTCTAGAGTTCACTTATGTTTATCACACCCTTTGAAAAACTTATGACTGCTAAACTATCTCTCAGTTGTATTTGGAAACATATATT
>OY744522.1:138081165-138236165 GCA_963556195.1 Sepiola atlantica
TTTCAAGCCTGTACATACTCTGTACACGGGGATTATTCCCGATATAATCAACCCTGTCCAAGGGTTTCCGCGATCCGACCCAAACCAACTCTGGCTGCCGCCAGCTGCCCGAACCTAATCAACTCAAATCGCCCGACTGACCCACGTAACATTCAATTTAAGAACTGTTTTTTTTTTTCAATTACATTTTTAAATTTCACCATCCTCTAAATAGTAAAATATCATTCACTCAAGCATTAGGAATCCGGAATCCTCCATGTAACAAATACATCAAAATACATCAAAAAAAAAAAAAAAAAATTCATTCCACCCAACAACAACAAAAAAAATCAAACCGAAACCGACAGAATCAATGGAGAACATATCTCCACAATACAATACAATTCAAAAGACAAAGGGAAAAGAGAACAGCGCCCGACACCATAACGGGCCGACATGTCGCCAAACTCCAACCCGGACACCATCAGATCACCCGTCGCCGCCGTCGCCATTTTCCTGCAACACCTCATAGCAGTTTTCAAGACCCACGGGCGCTTTCTTTCTCTCTCTCTCTCTCTCTCTCTCTCTTTTTAGCACGCATATTCTGACCTCGCGCGCACATTTTTTTTTAAACAATCTCTTTTAACATTTCAATTCTTCTCTCTCTCTCTCTCTTTTTAGCACGCATATTCTGACCTCGCGCGCACATTTTTTTTTTAAACAATCTCTTTTAACATTTCAATTCTTCTCTCTCTCTCTCTCTCTCTCTCTTTTTAAGACGCACACACATTCCAAAAAAACAAAAGACCTCGGCCACAGGGTGGCACATCAATCCCTCTCTTTCTATACTCCCTCTGTCTCTGTCTCTCTCTTTCTAATACATTCTTTCTTTCTTTTTTCTAAATATGCATATTCCGTCCTCGCGTACACATGTCATTTCAGCACATCCACCCTTTTTAACATTTCCATTCTTCCACTCTTTCTCTCACTTTTTAACACGCATACCTCCCTCGTTTTTTTTTTTCGTTTTTTTCGCCCGTTATTGCTTTCACCTTTGTCCCCCACCAACACAAACCAGAAAAAAATTACAGCAACAAATTCTCAAAACACAACACAAAAAAAAAAACATAATTACGGCAAATCGTCCTTTTCTTTCTAAATAGAATGTACTTTTCCTACAAAGTCTTAACAATTGTTTTTGCGCGCGTGTGTGTGTGCGTGCGTTCTTTTTTTCTTTTTTTAACAAAATGTGTCTTTCTTTTTTTCTTTCTTTTTTTTTTTTGTGAATCTTAACAATTAACAAAATGTGTCTTTTTCTCTTTCTGCGTAATCTAATAATTGTGTGTGCGTGCGTTCTTTTTTTTAACAAAATGTGTCTTTCTTTTTTTTCTTTCTTTTTTTGTGAATCTTAACAATTAACAGAATGTGTCTTTTTCTCTTTCTGCGTAATCTAATAATTGTGTGTGCGTTCTTCTTTCTTTTCTTTTTTTAACAAAATGTGTCTTTTTTCTTTTCTTTTTTTCTTTTCTTTTTTTTCTGTGTCTTCTAATAATTAACTACATGTGTCTCTCTTTTGTGTATCTCAACAATTTTCCCCGTCCGTGTCTCGTCCTTTTTTTTCTCTTCCTTTTTCTATTAACTCGGACCACACGATGTGTTCGTACTTTATGACAGCACCAGATCGATATCGAGCCGTTTCATGTTGGAAACAGAAGGTCACGGCTACCAAATTAATATGTGTTACATAAAGGGGGGGAGAGATTCTTTATTACCACACGCAGCAATCCTTCCGACTGAGGCATTTCTCCAAAACCACCTCAGCAGTTCGCCATCACATCCTCTCCGGCCGAAAACAACGCGAAATGTTCACGAGAGGATTAATAGTGATTTCAATCTTTTTTCTTAATACTTCTGATGATACAATTTAATCTATATCATTTTCATAATCATTTTACACTATAAAATTCGAACTGTATATCACTTTTTCTCTATACTTTCGTAACCACAGTCTTAAATCTTCACGTATCAATTTACGGCATCTCAAGCCTTTTTAAAACCACGTATCTGTTCACGGCATCTCAGCATTTATACGTATCTTAAGGTCTCTAAACAGTTCTCAAATAAATCTCAAATAAATCTCAAAGTTTACCTTAACTTCTGTTCTCTTCTTTGGCCTGTGATTCGTCTAGTCTTCGCTGGCTGTGTCGTCTTAACTTCTGTTCTCTTCCTTGGCCTGTGATTCGTCTAGTCTTCGCTGGCTGTGTCGTCTTAATCGAAGGAAGAAGTCTGACTCAGACAAAATGAACACACGAGACACGGATTTTCTTGAAGGGATATTTCACACAAATTTATTTATTCTCACACAATTTTCTTACTTCTCGGTTCGGTTGCTGTCAGGGGGATTCCGGCTTCGGCTCTCTCATACTCGGGCTATTTTCTTTCCTTTCTGGGATATCTTCTGCCCCCCACAGCGGGGCCTTGCCTTTTTACCGGCTACATGCTCGCAGCCGGTCTGAGCGGTATCGCCTCTAGGCCCAGACTGATTCTAAAAACTAAGTTATTGTTTTCTGTGGTGACATAACCCTCGTTCCCACGCACAATATGGGGACAAAAACGTCTCACTCTGATCTCTGACTCAAGGTCACGTCAGGTCTAAATTTATTATGACTACTCCTGGATCAAACACTTCTCTGACTCATTTCTGAGTCCAGAAACAAAACCTATTTTTCGATAACAAAATTAGCTATTTGATACTAGTTAATCTACCCGTTTGAAATACAGGGCCCGTCATAATATAACATATATTTATATATATATATATATATTTATATATATATATATATATATTTATATATATATATATTTATATATATATATATTTATATATATATATATTTATATATATATATATTTATATATATATATATATATTTATATATATATATATTTATATATATATATATTTATATATATTTATATATATATATATTTATATATATATATTTATATATATATATATTTATATATATATATATTTATATATATATATATACACACACATACATAACATGTGTGTATATATATATATATATATATATATATACACACACATAGATAACGTATATATATACACACATACATACACTGGCGTAGCTAGGGGGGGGCGAGGGGGGCGGGCCGCCCCGGGCGGCACACCTGAGGGGGCGGCATTTTGAGAGGGTAAAAATAGAAAGTAGAGAAAAAAATTTAAAAAAACAAAAGTTAACAAAAAATATGAAATTTATACTATAATTTTATATAATAATAAATTTAAATGAGAACATTTGAAAACCTTAAAATGTTATGAAATGATAAAATCATTTTTATTTACTTTTTTGTCGTTGTTGTTAAAGTCCGAATTTTCGCCAAATAACATGGATGTATCAAGGAGAGAATAGTCCGATGTAGTTTTCTTTTCTTTGTCTTCATAATGTTATTATTAAGAGGGCGAGCCCTCCGAAGAGAAAAAACGTCTTGTATCGGTGCTTTTTTAAATCCGTGTGTGTAATCGCTCGGTTTTCAGAAATTTGTTGTTGTTAATAACGTTTCAACTCTTTTAAAAATAGTTTTAATATATTTTAAACAAATGTATTTATGAATGGCAAATAAGGCTATAAATTTATTTTTTGTGAGAGAACTGTCGCAAGGCATCAAGTCGGTTGAAAATTTACAAACAGATTTTTCGCGCCTTTTTTTCGGCAAAGTTATCAATGACTCTATCAAAATTCACTTCCTCGACAAGTTCCCTCTCTATTGAGAGGATTGCCAAGTCTGTAAGTCTTGTCTGGCTCATTGCTGATCTAAGGTAGTTTTTTATGAGCTTCAGTTTTGAGAAAGAGCGCTCACAGCTAGCAACGCTAATAGCTCTGGTGAGGAAAATTCTCAGCAAGATCACAATATTAGGGACGGAATCCCCAAGTTGGTATCTTTGTATAAAGTTCAAAAGTTCAAGAGGTCCATCGATTTTGTCTTTTTCTGAAGCTTTTACAACATACTGTAACCTCTTCTTTTCAGCAAAGAATTTCTCTTTTTCTATATCTTCGTCAAATCCACCAAGCTGACAATCATAATTATCATCAAGCAGATTTGACGGTATAAGAAAAGCGTATTTATTTGCAAGATTGTGAACTTGTTGAAATCTGCAAGATATTTCTTCAGTCAATCTGTCTATGACAGACAGCATTTCCCGTCTCAACTCAGTATCAAAACTCAGCGCTGCATCAGTCAATCCTTCACCATCCATTCGTTTCTTTTTGCGAATACGACGCTCCATGCTTATCCCCATTTCAGAGCAGAGTGTTTTTGACTCGTCTATTGCAGTGTCCACTATCTTTTCTCTATTCTGAAGAAGGAAATCTTTCAACGCCGTCAGCCTGACAGAACTTTGTTGCAGATCCAGCCCTTTTTTTTAAAGATATTTCTGGGCATCATTGATTTCTGGGAGAATAGTTTTCCAAAGGTTCAGAAATAAAAGAAACGGAAACGATAGTACCGAGTTGAGAATTAAAGATGCATCTGATCTTGTGGTTGCATTTTCTCCTTCTTCTGTGAGCTGTTCCAGGGCAATGACGACTTCCAATATTGTTTTTATCACAACATCTACAGCATCTGCTCGACTACTCCATCTAGTATCCACAGTCCGGTCAACTGAATCAAGATGTCCCAGCGATGTGTAGATGCAGAAAAGAACGAGAATAACCGGTCCAGTGTGCCAAAAAATGTAACAGAGTGAACCGCTACTGAAGCTGCATGTACACAAGCTTTCATATAAATTTTTATCGAATAGGTGCGAAAAGAAAGTTGGATATTTGGGTGTATATACACCGACATCAAAGAGGAAATAACATTAGATGCGAAAGTTTGAATTCATTAATTTTATTACTGTCCAAACGTTTGTTTTTGTAGCATACTTTTTATAACTCCTTGTAAACTTTACAATTGCTAGCTGGGGGATCGGACAAAATCACCCCGGGCAACCCCCACCATCTACTTAAAACAAAAGGAAAACAGATAAAATCTCAAATGAATAAAAAATATTAAAAATCAGTTTTCATATTTTAATTTTAATTTAATTGAATTTAGGAAAATTAGATACCGTAGAACTAATTTTCGCAAGGTATGAAAATTAAGAATAATGTTAACTTAATAATAATGGACCAGTTTTCCTACCTAGCAAAAAATTTTCCATGGACGAATTATCCATGGGCGAATTATCCATGGACGAATTTTCCGGGCACCCAAATGCCGGGGGGGGGGGGGGGGGGCAAATTTTACTACCGCCCCGGGCGGCAAAAGGTCTAGCTACGCCACTGCATACATAACATGTATACATATACACATGTATATATATACATACATACATATATATATATATATATGATAAGTCAATGAAAATAATTAAACCTGCAAATGGAAGCAAATCATAATCTTCGGTTGTTCAGAACAAGGACATTTAGTGAATAACAATATTTATTTTTCTTCTCTTTCATTCCTAAAGCCAGGCTTTTCAAAGATTAAAATCTTATCATCAGAGGAGGTTAATGTTGGATAAGTTGACAGATGAGGACAGTCAATATTCGAAATTTGAAAAAGTTTTAAAGTTCAAACGGGTAAACAGTGTAAAGGGGTGTCACCAAAATGGAAATCCAATATATATACATACACATGTATATATATACATACATACATATATATATATATACATAAAGTTTATTTGTGTTGTAACTTATTTTAAAGCGTTTTTCTTGTTTTGTTTTTTCATTTTTCGCCGATTATCAACGGTCCCTGTGCAAGGCTCATGAACAGCCATTTTTTTTCCCGTTCTAACTGAACAGGTGGACACCAGGTTTGTTTTGAGCCAAAAACAAAACAACAAAAAAAGCGCTTTAAAAAATTCCCCCCACCCCACCTATACGTAATACGATGTAACTTTAATATATGTTTATATTATAATCATAACTTTTTTACCATTCAAAAGAAGAAACAAAATAAACTGCTGGTGAGTTTTTAAAATATTTTTAGCATACGAAAATAATGAAAATGAGAAACTAAAAACGTGTACTTTATTTACGCCTTAAAACAACGTTGCTATGTAGTGATCAATTTTCACGCGCTAACACCCGTGTGTTTAATAAATCTAGCAAAAATCAAGTAATGGTCAGATTTTCACGAAATTTTCCATACTTGTTCATTATTGGACTAATTTATGTTTAAAATGCGTTTTTCGTAAAATATATTAGGGTAAAATATTTTTTCTACGTGACCCTCCCCCCCTTATTTCATTCTATGAAATCTGAAAAAATATATTCTGATCGATCGAAATTTTAACGCTATATAAAGCGAAACAGTCTTAAACAGCACATTAGATTTACCTTTTTTTTTTATTGGTAAATAATTTTTGGTAAAGTATCCGTGAATTCCTAAATAAAAAGTGGAAATGAATACGATATTATTATGTTTTGAATTTTTTAAATTTCATTTTCTCATTAATATACACCCTGATCTGGTGAATTGCAAAGAAAAATAATGTTCAAAACAATAATTAATTTTTCAGAGATTTTAATTCATTTAAATTACATCATTTAGACATTTTAAAATTTAAACATCTATTTTGAAAATATGTTTTCCCAATTTTTCAAAATATTAGAATATAATATAAACCTAACTGTTATTAAACGTAAAAGACGAACATCGGCTTCGACCGATTTATGTGTGCTTTTTTATAGAATGTTAATTTAATAGAGGTAAACAAGGGTTTGGTAATTCCTAACATTGCCAACTCATGGAAGATCATGATAGACTTTTTTATCGTCAATCTGTAAGGAGAAAGTTATCGCTTTAGCAAATACACTTGTTAATAATCTTATTATCTTTACGAGTTTTATTTTGTTGCTTTAAGCTGAAAACGAAACTGTCTTTACGACAAAAGTAAGTATTATATACTTTTTATCATTTTTCTTTTTTCAAATACAAAGGCTTATCCATTCAAAATTTTCTTTTGAATTTTAATTTTATTCGTCGAAAATGCGCCGTGACTTAAAACTGATTTTCACTTTGAAATGGTCTCAAAAAAAAAAAAAAAATTGACAAATAATATTGTTAAATCAAAAAATAATTAACAAACCACAATACTTTTTCAATTTTCATTTTTAATTTGATTTTTTATTATATATAAAATTTAAGCCAAACACAAACAAAATAATAGCAAAAATTGTTACTTCCATTAGTCCTTTCCGACTATTTTTTATATTTATTTTGATGAAATTCAAATTTTTTTCTCCTTAAAAGTGTTCACTTCAGTTATATTTTTTTAGTTATTATAAGTGTAGTATTAAATTTAAGTAATTTGTTTCCCTTTTTCTCATCCATTTAACATTATTGATGACGTCATTTTATGGTGCATTTTGATGGTCCCTAAGGGGCATTAACACTCAAACTGCTAATTGTTTTGGAACTCATAGATGGTTAGCAAGGCATGGATAAATCGCCAATCGGCGTATTTGCCAAAAATGCCAATTGCAAATGTCCTTACACGCTGCAAATGAACGTTCCTTTATTGACAATTACTGTTGACAATCAGGTGAACATGTGCAAGTAGACAGGCGTATTAAGCCATGCTATGGTGGATCGGTACAATTTCATTAGAGAAATTTGCACACTTCATTTGCCTCTGAAGGTGGGTGAACCTGGTCGGACTGTTGAATATATAAAAAAGGCAAGTGGGTTCTTGGGATGATCGAACAAGAAACAAATCTGACAATGATGGTGCCTGTGTAAAAGTGAGATGCAAGAACTCTATTGCCAATAATTGGCCGTTACGTGCTGCCAGGAACTCGTATATTGACCAGTAGCTTGCGGGTGTATAATGGCCTGCCGAAACACAATGTTGTAAACTACAAGTACACTTTTGTGGATCCCGACGACCCCATACTACACACAAACCGCATCGAAGGAACTTAGGGTTTGTGTAAGAACAAATTCTATGCGATGAGGGACACATACCCAAATAATTTTGATAGTCATTTAGAGGAAGTTTTATGGCACTGTCGTATAAAAAACAATTTCTTCGGGAATATACTGGATGGGATTCGGCAATACTATTACGTGTAATGGTTGAGAAAAAAACCCCAATGATTTTTTTTTAAAAAAAACACTGCAAAAAAAAGTTAGTTAAATTGTAAATTAGTGTTGGTTATTTTTCGGGGAAAAAAATACTGAAAAACAAATACTTTGTTAAATTATAAATGGAAGCAACATGTTTGTTAAAAGTTTTGTTAAATGATTAGATCCATGTATAAAAAAAACACTGATTTTATTTTCAGAATAAATTTGTAAAAAGGCAGGGGTTTTTACCCCGCCCAATAAAGCGGTATTGTCCGGGCCTTCGGGTCTGGATTTACGCCGGTCTATCGGTTGTCCGTCCTGTGTAGTTCTAGGAGGTGCACCCTCCCAGGCTTTGCCTTCTCACCCTTTGAGAGGGGGTTAGTTTATTGCTAATCGCCTGAGGCGCTCCTACCGGGGAATGCCGACGGGGCTGCCCAGGCAATTTTTAAATGGCAAGAGTGCTCAAATTCTCGAGCGCTGGTTTTTTCCCACTTTCCCGACCTTGTGTCACATCTTACTTTGTGGGAGGAAGATAAATAAAAGGAAATATTTTCTTATTGTAAGTTGTTTCATATAAACGAGGGGCCACTTTTTGAGGCACCGGTTGAATACGGCAAACGCTTGTTTGACGTCAGAGTTGTCCGCCATTTTGTCTGTTAAACTATTAAATTGCTCAACTTTCTTTTTCAATATTAAATGAAGGTTTGTGGGCATACGGAAATTCCTTAGAACCCGACAGGCCATATTTATGTTACATCTTTGTTGATTTTGTAAATAAAAGTTAATTGTTGAAAAAAAAAATCTTTGTTAAAATAAATTTTGGCAAAAATCTAAAAATAAGTTGATAAGTTATCTCCCTTACTTTTTTAGCTATCGTCGTGAAATGTATATATTGCTTGACATAACATGTTAAGCATTGAGCTTCTTTTTATCTGCAGTATTTAATATATCCTGGGATTCATGAGATCTGTAGTATTGTGTACATATGAAATATTTCGTCTTTGATTTAAAAGAGTAACTTGAAAGGGAGAGATAATTCAAATTTTTTTGTCAAATCTGATTTCTCCAAAAATGGAAGTTGGAAATAACCAATTTTAATACACGACTTGCACACACACACAATACTCGCTGCTGGTCGGTACCGACTTTTTAATACAAAATCAAATAAAAATGCAAACGATACGTTACAATTAAATAGATTTATTGAAATAAATTAAACATCAAATAATAAATAAACCAGTTTAAAAAAATATGTAATTGAAATGAAGTAAAGTTTAAATGAAAAGTAATAAATAAACCAGTTTCAATAATAAAAAAAAACATTAATTGAAATAGAGTAAAGTTTAAATGAACGAAACATGAAAAGAAGTTCTATATTGGGTACAATTTTGTGATCTGTGTGAAAATAATAAATCAGATTTGACAAAAAAGTTTGAATTATGTGTGTGTGTGTATGCATGTGAAAAAGACAAAAGGAAAAACAAATTAAATACAAGAATAAATTTAAAAAAAAGAGATTTTACCGGTTTTGATCTGAACGAAACCGGTAAAAATCTCTCGTTTTTAAAAAATTTTTTTTTATTAATTCCTGTATTTAATTTGTTTTTCCTTTTGTCTTTTTCACACATCCTCTCCTCACGGTATTTCATTTTATGATATATTGTGCATTATTTTATCTTCATGTATATATATATATATATATATATATATATATATATATATATATATATATATATATATATAATTTGAAAAGAAGGTTGTTCAAAGTTTAACACGTCCATTTAAAAGTTTCATATTCAATCATTTTCTATTAAAAAAATCCATTTTTGAACACATGAACATCGAAATCAATTCTGAAATAAAAAAAATCTTAACGTTTCCACACATTAAAAGTATACAGGTTGGTAGAGAATTCAATTTTATTGCATTTGTTATAAATTATTTGTTGTTTTTATTTTTTATTTACGAGTTCTCGACTGTTAACTATTCTATACTTTACCCAATTATGCTTTAAAAATACACTCTTTTAGAATTTACGTGAAATAATTAAGCTTATACTCATATTTTTGTGTTGTCTGCTTTTTACATTTTTTTCACGGCTTTCAAATCGTAAACTGCTTCGGCCAGTACTTGATCTGAGGATGTATCTGACTCTTATATCAGTAGAGGAGTCTGGTACTTATATAGGTAGATGATTGCATGAGGAGTCAGGTACTTTCTGGTGTGGTAGAATGATCCAGCCATTTTTCCAGCAATCTTGAGCAACAGATTGGATGTCTTCCATTTTAGATCTGTTCTAGAAGCTTATCAAAACAAGATGCTTTCTCAAGAAGAGTGCCATGCATTTTAACTGGAGCAAAACAAAGATCTGGGCATTGGTGGTGAAAGGAGAGAAGCTAGAGGCGTTAATAGTAACAAACCACTTTTTTCCTAATTGCATCACGTACTCCAGATCAAAAGAGAGAATCAGCAACATCTTGATTAGTGATGGGATGATTAATCAGAATTGGAAATATCTGAGCTTTATGGGTATCGGAATCAGAAAAATCTGAGTAGAAGAATCTAGGTAGGAGAAAGACCGACCTAAGTTGTCTTGGAAAGAACTGCTGCAGAGAGATTGCATAGTATGGGAGCTCTGCGCAGTTGATCTTCATGATAGTTTCTTGAAGGTGTGGAATAAGATCTGCCACGCATGCAGCTACCAGCTACCTGGACGGGTGCTCATCAGTGTGGATGATGCCCCTCAAACTGCACGTTAATAAATCATAAAAAGAAAAAAGAAAAAAAGAACCGATGATAAAACGAAAAAAAAAATCCGGTGTTCAATTATAAAAATTAAAATCGGTTTTAATTTAAAACAATTTTGTTCAATTAATAATTTAATGACTAAACAATAACATAATAATTAAATTTAACTATCAATATCCGATTAAAAAAAAAGATTTCTTACCAGCATGTCTCAAGCAGAGACATGTAGAGAGTGAGTACAGGGCTATGTAGTGAATAGTGAAGTGAGGTGAAGTGGACTGTATAGGCTTATTATGTGTGTGATTGAAAAGGAAGAGAGAGAGAGAGAGTTTCAACCACCAGTCTCTCTTAGCATTTGGCATAGTAAGGGAGAATTCACCAAAGAATGGGAGAACAACAGCGATTTAATTTTGATTTTAATCAAACTGACATTCAATAATAAATTTATTAATGTTTTTTTTTACTTACGTTAAAGCAAATGCTAATTTGATTAAACACAAACTTTTATTCAATACAATACAATGGCAGTACATGTGGTCACATTAATATTATCTTTGAGCCTTGTACCCCCTTTCTTCCCTATTGGGCTCTTGAAGGGCTTACCTTTTGGTTAGCCTCTTTGGAGTCAAGCAGATTGAACGTTGGTGGTTGAGGTCTCTTTCGGGCTTGGTTTGTCTGATAACTGACAGATAATGAAGATAGTTAAGTATCCTTGGTAAAGGGTGAGGTCATAGTGCTTTTCTGGTCAACACTTTCCCAGGTGATATTACAGAAGACCGAACTCAGAGGTAGCTCCTTGAGAGGATTCTCCATCAGTACTTGTAACAGTATCGTGGGAACTATTTCCCTACGCTAACCAATGTAACCCCCAGCGTAGGAATATGAGAGAACTCTCTAGCGTCACTTCCAGGCTGAGGGCCCACCGAGCAACACTGTATTTATACGTTCAATAAAACCCTATTTATAACAACATCTTGTTGATAGTTATTAAACTAACAATATAACATTTAATAATAACCCTAACAAAACACTACATGGTGGCAGCGGAAAACACGCTAAATTGAACAAATACAGACTTTGAAAACAAAAAGAAATCTCGGTGAGAACAAAAAATTAACAGCAAGCTATCAACGTGCCCCTCGAAAACGAAAAAACTAAAATATCGCGTTGGAAGAAAAAACGAAAAAACAAAAAACAAAAACAAAAGAAAAACGACTCTCCGAAACAAAAACATCCCTACGAGGTAATTCATTTAAGTATTCTAAGAGAACAAACACTTTTCAAACGAACATTTTTAATTTTTTAAATTTCTCTAGCCGAGAAATCGCCATTTTCTTTTGTCTACTGTCCCCTTTCCCTTTTTTTTGTGTCCCTTCGTTTTTCCTTCTTTTTTGGCTGTTAGCCTGCTGCTAACCCTTACTGCTGTGTGATTTCCTCGAACACACATACACACAGTGAACAATAACAAGCGTACACAATATACGTTTCCTGTCCACACATACATACGCATAACAGTAATACGCTTATTCGCTTAGTGCGTGTTTTGTAAACACATCCAAATGGCGGCAAACGATACCCCAACAATGGATTGGACAACGCCGAACACAGCTGAGACATTTAAACTCTTTAAGCAACGAATGGAACTATATTTTGTTGTACACAAAATAAAAATAGAACAGCAAGTGAGCCATATTTTATTAAGAGTGGGTAACGAGGGACTGAAAAGATACAATTCATGGACGTTAACGGAGGAGGAAAAACGTTCCCCTGACATTATTTTTGATAAATTCCTTGTACAACTAGAACCAAAGGAAAATTACAGGGTGAATCGCCTCAAACTAATGTCATACCGACAGAAAGCTGAGGAGTCACTGGATGATTTCGTCAACAGGTGTAAGCGACTTACACAGAGATGTTCACTATCCGAAACTGAACAACAGCAGCGGATAATTGAACTCATCATTGCCAGCACCCCAATAGCAGACTTTCAGAAGGAGCTTCTAAGAAAAGACGACAAACTGACACTCGAGGAAGCAGTCAATATTGGAAAAACCTATGAAGCTTCCAACGTCCATATCAACCAATTAAAGAACATGCAAACTAATGAAGCTATTAGCACGGCTATACAAGCTATAGGCCCACCAACACGTTCCAGGAATGGAAAAAGCTGTCTTAGTTGTGGGAGAAGTCATGCACGTCACCGTGAAGCTTGTCCTGCATTTGGATCAAAATGCAACACATGTGGTAAAGCCAATCACTGGGCGGCATTTTGCTTTGCAAGCAAAATCAATCAACGGTCAAGGTCATCAAGCCGAAGCCATAATAAAGCAAGGACACATCATCAGCCCCAATACAAGAGGACCCCATATGAGAATAGGCAATCCATCCGAACCGATGCGGTATACAATACCCAAAGATTAGAAGAAGGCCTTGAAAACCTCACATTCAGCAGTATAGCAACATCCACCATCTCTCAGAGAGATGAAGCTTTTGTATACATAAGTATCAAACTATGCAACAGAAGTGGAGTCCACAGGCTGCGACTAAAAATAGACACAGGTGCCCAAGGAAACACACTACCAGTCTCTACATTCCGCAGGATGTTCCCAGAAAAGTTAGACTCTGATGGTCTTCCCAAATGGAAAACAAAATCAAATGCGATGAAACTGGTAGCGTACAACGGTACTCCAATAAAATGCTATGGCAGCATCAGCATACCATGCAGATACAACAATTCTGGATGGCATAACAGCACCTTCTACATAGTGGATGTGCAAGGACCAGCAGTTCTAGGACTACCATCGCTAGAACAACTAAAGCTGATTACTCTACACTGCACAGTGAAAAAAGAAAACGTGCAACAAACCTGTGTGGAAACACAGATAAATACCACACAAGAACTCGTTCGGATGTACCCAGACCGTTTTGACAAAATTGGCTCTATGCCAGGGTCTGTGAAACTCTCTATTAACAAGAGTATGCAACCGCATATTGATGCACCTAGGAAAACTCCTATTGCATTAATAGAAACCATAAAACGGGAACTGGACAACATGGAAAAGAACAATATCATCAGAAAGGTGATAGAACCAACAGACTGGGTTTCAAGCCTAGCATATTCACATAAAAAGGATGGGAGCCTAAGGATCTGCCTGGACCCAAGATACCTAAATACGGCACTTAAGAGACCACATCACAAAATCCCTACAACAGAAGAGATAACACATCATTTTGCAGGTGCCAAGCTATTTTCAAAGCTGGATGCCAAAGCGGGTTACTGGTCCATACACCTGGACAAAGACTCTCAGCTGCTAACAACGTTCCAGTCACCTTACGGTAGATACTGTTTCCAGAGACTACCATTTGGATTAAGTGTATCACAAGATATTTTCCAATTGAAAATGGATCAAATTCTTGAACAAGTCGATGGTGCAGTAGGAATCGCAGATGATGTTGCTGTCTATGCCAAATCAGATGAGGAACATGACAAAGTCCTACACAAACTCATGCAAATAGCCAAAGAGAACGGTCTTGTATTCAACTCAACAAAATGCCAAATCAAATCCAAAAGCATATCTTTTTTTGGAATGATATATAGTGAAAAAGGCATTAGTCCAGACCCAGAGAAAATAAATGACATACGAAACATGCCATACCCAACTTGTAAAAAAGAACTACAAGAATTCCTAGGTCTTATTACGTATTTGTCACCATTCATCCCAAATCTGGCTGACAAGTCACACACCTTAAGAGGACTATTAAAAAAAGATGCACCTTTTCTGTGGGAAGAACACCACAAACAATGTTTTGAGAAACTCAAAACAGAAATCAGCCAAGACTCAACATTAACGTACTTTGACACTACTGAAATGCCAGTATTACAGACTGATGCAAGCCTAAAAGGACTTGGAGCTGCACTGATACAAGACAACAAACCAATTGCATATGCATCAAAGTCTTTATCAGACACAGAAAAACGTTATGCATGTATTGAAAGAGAACTGCTCGCAATTGTGTTCGGAGTTCAAAGATTCCACATATACCTCTATGGTCGTCAATTCAAAGTACTCACTGACCACAAACCACTGGTC
The DNA here is from genome assembly GCA_963556195.1 of Sepiola atlantica. Classification (NCBI taxonomy): domain Eukaryota; kingdom Metazoa; phylum Mollusca; class Cephalopoda; order Sepiida; family Sepiolidae; genus Sepiola; species Sepiola atlantica. The sequence goes on from OY744522.1 coordinate 138,096,126, forward strand.
ATGATATTGCAGAAACCACTAACGAGTGCACCCCCCAGACTACAACGGATGATGGTGAAACTACAGGGATACCGGATACACATAGAGTACATACCAGGGAAGGAAATGACTCTAGCCGATACATTAAGTCGCCTTCCCAGCACCGAAAACACAGACACAATTGACCTGGACGTTAGAGTTGATCTTGTGAGATTTAGTAGCGATCGCTTAAGTGAAATAAGGACTGAAACTAAAAAAGACCCAGTTCTCGATCAGCTACGTGAAACTATAATAACAGGCTGGCCAGATTCAATCAAGGAACTGCCGCCTGCAATCCGGTCATATTGGTCATATAGAGATGAACTATCTCTAAATGATGGTATCCTCCTAAAAGGATCAAGAGTTATTGTTCCAGAAAGTCAGCAAGAAATTATTCTCGATCAGCTCCATTACAGCCATCAAGGCATTGAAAAGACACGTCTTCATGCCAGAGACGCAGTATACTGGAACGGAATCAATGCCGATATTGAGAACATGATAAAGAAATGCTCAATATGCCAGGAAAATCTCCCTGCACAATCAAAAGAAACTCTACAGCCACACGACATCCCTAGCCGAGCATGGGAAGTTGTTGGTACAGATCTGTTTCACTTGAATGACCATGAATATTTGATCGTTGCTGATTACTACAGCAAATTCCCTATCATACACAAAATGACAGGTCAAAGTACAAGTAATATGGTTATCTCAGCAATGAAGCGGATATTTTCGGAACATGGTGTTCCCACTAAGGTGATCAGTGACAACGGACCACAATACTCCTGCGAAGCTTTCAAAGCATTTGCTCAACAATGGCAATTTGATCATGTCACGTCATCGCCAAGGTTTCCCAAATCAAATGGTTTTGTGGAGAGACAGATTCAAACTGTCAAAAGGACATTACTCAAGGCAAAGCAAGCGGGAAGAGATCCTGATTTAGCGATGCTGTGCCTACGAGCAACACCCATCAACCACAACCTTCCAAGCCCAGCTGAACTACTAAACAACCGCATTATGAAAACAAACATAATTGCGAAAATCCCAACTCCAAGGTTCACCAACTCAGATCATATCCGGGAAGAGTTGAAACACCGACAGGAAGAACAAAAAAGATATTATGATCAAACAGCACATGATCTACCACCACTGGTCCCAGGACAAACTGTGCGTGTGTTAGACCACCAAACGGGACAATGGAAACCAGCAACGGTAATGACCAAATGTAGCGAACCAAGATCCTACATTCTTAAATTCCCAGATGGATCTCAAAAGAGACGAAACAGAGTCCAAATAAGAGAGGCAGAAACAGCCACTCACAAAAAAGTGCGTTTCAATGATCACATCACCTCACCAAATGATAACGCACACTCCAACACAAGTAACACCTCAAACCGGAAAACTCGAAAACAATTAACACTCAACACAACCAGAAGTGGCCGTGAAATACACAAGCCAACAAGATATAAAAAGTAACAAGCACCAGAACAATTACTTTTCTCATTTGGTGAGGGGGATGTAACAGTATCGTGGGAACTATTTCCCTACGCTAACCAATGTAACCCCCAGCGTAGGAATATGAGAGAACTCTCTAGCGTCACTTCCAGGCTGAGGGCCCACCGAGCAACACTGTATTTATACGTTCAATAAAACCCTATTTATAACAACATCTTGTTGATAGTTATTAAACTAACAATATAACATTTAATAATAACCCTAACAAAACACTACAGTACTCACTAAATGTCGAGGTATTCTCAAGTGTCACATTGCACATGAATGTGTGTCTCTTAAGGTATTTCCAGCATGGATGACTGATTCCATCGCTGCCATGCTAATGTTTCGACTTTATTTAGGTTCGCTTATTTTGCTTCTGAATTTATCACCATCAGTTAAAAGACTGACTTGTTTTGAAGTGATTCTACCTTCCTCTCCCTTTTTCTTATTATGCAACTTAATCATCGTTCGTTCTTTTTAGCTTCTTACATCAAGTGGCTCCATGCTTTGTCTGAAGCGACTTCCATATAAAAAAAAAAACAAGAAAAAAAATCTGATATAGTGCCAACAAATTACTTACATTCAAATATTTTAGAAATGAAACCACATCACCATCTTTACCAAATGTTTTGTCTTCTACATCAGGTAAAGAAACTGTTTTTCTTCTTTTACTCGATAATAAATAAGGTTTTAATTTTGAACAATTTTATTCAATTAATTTAATGACAAGGCGATCCATAATACAGGCCTGGCAAACATGTGACTGGGGTCCACAACTGGGGGCGGATATATGAAAACAAAAATTATATAAATAATAATTACCGAGAAAAATTTTAGTAAGAAATTTCTTAGTACTGTACATATTATTAGGAAGCAGCTTACAATAATTGATTTATTTCCATTAAATCAAATTAAAAAAATCATGAGTCAATTTGTTTATATTGACTACTTAATTACAGAAAATATAATGACATAATACAATCAGAAAGCAAATTCAACATTTTACAAAATTAAATACTTTATGAACAAAATTGATGTTCAGAGAAACATATATGATAATTTTTACAAAATTTGTTATGTTTGTTATATATACAATTTGTTTTTACAGAAGATGAAGAAAATGCTTATTTCTTCATGATACGATAATACATATTATATACAGTCTTAATAATAGAATCAACTTACATTAACAAGAACATAAAACCGATAAAATATATGTAAAAAAGGGGGAAATGTAAAATATATCTGATAACTGTTTGGAAAATTATGCATTATCAATACTGATTATGTTGTCATGAGAATTGTATCAATATTTTTATTTTCTTAGTAATATTTTAAGATAATTTCAAAACTTTTAGTCAGTTTCTTGAATTACCTTTAGTGAATCAAACAAACAATAATTTTTGAAAAATATATTGCATAATATAAATCCATGCTCTCTTTTTATATTGAGATGATTCATATCAGAAACTTACACAAGATTTTACTTATAATAATTATTTTATCTGAAGAGGGGGGGGGGGGATCAATCACTCAGTAAAATTAAATTAACAAGTTTAAATACTTTTTAAACTTCAATTGTACTATAGAGACAGTTGAATTTTATTGCCTATTTTGCTCTGTATTCGCCCAAATGTTGGATAAAATTGATTTTTGGTCCGGTCTGAAATGGTACTTTTGTCCTGACATAAAATATTTTATTTATTTTTTAACAAGCTCTTTTTTAGTTACATTTTTTTTAGCAACAATAACTCTTATTTGACTATTTAATAATGGGAGAGATTTGTGCTCTGTTCTGTTACTTAAATCTGAAAAAACAAGATTCTACTTAAGTGGTTATCGCAAAGACAGGAGATGCCTATTGACCTTAGTTTTAAAAAGTTTATCGGTAGGAGGAAAACAGTCAGCAGGAAGAGAGTTCCACAAGCCTGTGATTCTTGGAAAGACGCTACTGGAATAGGAAGTTGTCGAGGAAATAAAACAAAACTGCAAATAGAACTATTTGTTATATTAAAATCAAAACAATTATTGAATTAAAAAACAATAACAAATAATACTTAATACAATGTCCTTTTTCAAAACGAATATGCAAATTAGTTTATTTTGTAACTGTTATCACATATACATAACCAATGTAGAAAAAAAAAGATCGTGCATCTATTGTGTAAAGCTGACTAACTTAAATAGTGCATTTTGACTTTATCGTCAGTGGTGTGAAATGGGCGCAACTTTTGAATTTGTTGATTTTTTTTTTTTGAACTCATATTCAACCCAAACAAGGCACATTATCACTGAGACGTAAGGGGCTACTATGAATTAAAACCCATGCCTACATGCAGGGACACTCTAAGCAGGGAGTTGAACAGCGAAATGTCTTTTTCAAATTACATTTAAATTTCTACATGTTAGTAAAGTCAGGGAAGCAGAAAATAGGGAGGAAATTCCAAAGTCTAGCAGTTCAAGGGGAAAAAAACTATCAGAGTAGAAGGCTCTTCAGCATCTCTGGGGACCTCTGCAATGAAGGCATGGAATTTTGTTGCTTGTCGAGTTAGTCGGGAGTATTTACGTCAAGGGGGCTATAGTGTTACAAGTTCGTTGGAGCACATTCTATTAAAGTACTTGTAAAACAAGCACAGGGATGCAATATTGCAGCAATAGAACAGGGGTTGGAACCTGGTTGACCATGCGGGACCTATTAGACTGGAGACTCTTTTTTGGACCCTGTCCAATAGAGTGAGACTAGTGGTTGATGCACCGGCCCATATGTGGCAACAATATTCCATGCATGGGAGAATGGTGGCTTTGTAGAGATATAGGATACTGTCAGGTGTGAGTATTTTTCTTGCGCAGTAGAGGGAGCCCACCTTCTTTGCGGCAGCCTTGGCAATGTCTTCTATGTACTTGTTCCAATGCATGTTACCTGTGAATGTAAGGCTGAGGAGTTTGAATGATGAACTCTCAGCTAGAGTGTTATTATCCATGGCAATCGGTGGCTGAAAAGGTTCTTTGTAATTATTGAAGGAAAGGAGCTTTGTCTTAGTAGCATTAAATGTTACCATCCATTTACGTCCACATTCCACTACAGACTTGAGATCATATTCTAAGGTTTCAGATATTGCCTTAGAAATGTGTACGTTCGTTTTTCCCACATGTCTGGTATAAAGTCTGGTGCCATCAGCAAATCTACCCATCTCGGACACAATTTCATCAGGGAGGTCGTGTATGAATATCAGGAACAATAAAAGTATATGGATCGCCGCCCCCCCCCCCCCCGGGGCACACCCACATTAATGTCATGCTGTTTTGATGTACGGCCATCGAGGACAACCTGAGTTTTTCTCTTGTCTAAGAAGGATCTGATTATATTAAGTATTCGTCCAGTAATACTGTACAATTTAATTTTCATGAGAAGACCTTCATGCGAGACCTTGTCAAATGCTTTGGATATATCAAAGGTTTCTCTGCCTTGTCCAGTGCATTTAGATTTTTATTTATTTTTTTTTTATTAATTTATCACAGCAACGTTGTCATTGATTTTAAAAATTTAATATTTCTTATATTCTTTTGTTGGGTCATCCATCAATTGGTGGTGAAACATTCACAAAGTTTGTGTGCCATGATGCTGGCTCACTCATTGCGTCCAGAAGCCCCAATCCCAATAGGCCAGTGTCCTTCTCTAGAAGAGTCACGTTTGTAATATGAGGCGCCTCAGCTTGTTGCTTGAGTTCTGGGGAAGCACTTTTTGCAGCAGGTTTATTGTGTCAAGACACATGTCCAGCCAGCACCAAAAGTCGGCGTTGAACAACTGCAAATATGTGTGGAAGGCAACCATACAGTATTTTGTTACATGGTTGTACCACGATATGTTGTAGATTTCTTAGATCGAGCAACATTTAGTGTCCAAGAGTCTGATCTGTAGAGTAGGATAGATTCGACCGATGCCTTGAAAACTTTGAGTTTTGTCTCATTCTTAATAGTAGTTCCAGATTTTGTTGAGAGAGTTGATTTAATACTATATACTATTATTAAATGAACACTTTTACTGTTTTATGTTATTATATTAAAACTTTTCTGTAAATAGATCAAAATGTAAACAAATTATATCTTATTATTAGTTTATCTATTCTTTATTTACTATTCTGGCAGAATTTCCGTCTTTTTTAATATACGAGAAAACGTTATGTCGATAATGAAAGCATTGGAAAGATGGGTAACCATATTGGTTTTGTTTTGGGGAAGGTCAAGCTTTGACATAGACTTTTTTAAGAGAGGGGGGACAGTAATAGTTAACTCTACTATATACGCTCATCTGTTATATAAAGGAAAGTTGTGTGTCCAGCTAAAAGTAAAAACTACACAAGACACAATTACAAAGCTTATACATTTTTCGTCATTGCTATGGACAAAATATATACACATATCTTTTTTAATATTCATTATTTTGGGGGTCAACAGGAACAAAATTAGTCAGTGGAGGGCAACATTTACAGCAATTTTTCTTATGTTATTATGTAGTAATTCGTCAACGATTTTTTCCAGTTGCCAAAGAGAAAGAGAGAGAGAGGGGTGATAGAGAAAGGAGTCAGTAATAATATACTATTATATACATTGCCATTTGAAGAAAAAAAATACAGAAAAACATGAAACCCTGAATCGAAGGTGATGGTCGAAAATATCAGGATCAAGACCATAGATTCCAGATTCAGCTTCACTTTAGTTTACAAAGGTGGCGGTTGAGATGATTCTTTTGTGTAAGACATAACTTTTGCTAGAAGAAAATAACATGGGATTCAGTGATGGATGCGGGAGGGCACATGTTTCTTATTCATTCCTGGGCAACGATTTTTATCTAAATAAGTTACTTAGAAACAATAAAAAATCTGGTAAAACTGATTTTATGGTATATAATAAGCGACAGTACTTTAGGTCATTACCCAATAATCACTAGGGACGAAGAATCGATTTAGAAAAATACAGAATGGATGAAAAAAGGGACAAAAAATTCATAAAAATAATTTTATTGTATAAAATCTTTGCATCATTTGAAAGAAATAATATTGAGGAAAACTCCATTATTTTTAATTTTTATTTTTTATATCATAGAATTCAAGAAATTGTGTTTTGAAAAAAATGTTTACATTAAATTTTGACTGCTAACAAAGAAGGGGAAGTAATAATTTTCATTATGAAAGAATTTTATGACAAAAGTATATTTTTATTTTGTAAAACAAACAATGGTGCCAATTTTATTTTGGCAGCTCAATTAGCCATCGAAGTTTGTTGGAAATTACTAGAAATAGTAATACTTACATTTTGGTAAAAATTACTTTTGACGTTGTAAATTATATTAATTAAATTGGGAATTAATTCAAAACAACTTATTTTGTAATACATTCATATTTGTCATGCATGTTGTTAAAAAGAATTTTGTATTTTTAAAGAAAAACGGGTGTTCAGTTTGTTACTTACTTTATAGACAACTAGCAGGACCCGTCGCCCGGCGTTGCCCGGGAGAAATATAAAAGAATGAATTACACTGTGTAAACAGCCGACACAACGCAAATAGGTCACATGGGTTAGTTTTGATGTTTAGAAAAAATCTCGTTTTGAATTGTGGAAAATGTATGCACCCACGAAAAGGATTACTTCTGAGTGGAACAAAAATAGAAATTGCCACAGTGTATAAGGATATCTCCTTCACTAACCAATTACAGAAAAGGGTATTTCTGTCGGGCCGTGATAATTGCTTGATCTGTTATCTATTCTCTCCTCGGTCAATGAAAGCAAATCTTTCTTACGTGTTTACCTCTGCCCTTGTGGGGAGGCAAGTCAATTGGTTAGTGCTAAATGAAGAAATCGTATAAAGAAAGATTTAAGAAGCTTTATATACAATAATCGAAATTACCACAATGTTGAAGGATTTCTCCTTCATTAATTACACCGGTATCGATCCAATGCTCGGCCACATCTCTATCGAAGCACCCAAATGCGACAGTGTTTAAGGGTTTGTTTTAAGAAAAAAATAATAAAAATAAGTATTCTTTTTTAGGCACGTAGGATTGAAACATTAAAAATAAACATAACATAATAAGGATATTTTTATTTTAACCTAGTAATACATGTTTCCATCGTCAACATTAAAAATAGATTTCTTTCGGATTAAATATTATACACATTACGTCTTCATTTTTATTACGGTTTCAAGATCGCTAGAATTATAGACGAACACGTTGCCCATTTAACACAGACCATCATTCTTTCAACCGTAAAGCACCAAAAGTACTTACGGTTGAATGAATGATGGTCTGTGTAATCTGGCAATGTATTCGTCTATAATTCTAGCGAACTTGAAACCGTAATGAAAATGACCACATAATGCGACAAATGAAACATGTATTACTTGGTTTAAATAAAAATATTATTATTATGTTATGTTTATTTTTAATGTTATATAATTAAGAAGTGTACTTACTAATCATAGAAGTGGTTTTGTTATGCTGCGCGTGATGTGTTTGTTTTAATGTAATCCATTATTCCGTAAAGTAATAATGTTATGTGGTTGGAATAGCGGAAGTATATTCTTGTAATCTGTACTTGCCAGTGTTTCAGTTTAACAGTTCCGAATGATATAAAATTCTAGTGGTGTTATGAGTGGTAGGTACACTAGATGATTTGCGGTGCATAAGTATAGTGACAACTTTCTCTGTTGATGTTGTAGGTGAGAGAGTGAATGATCTAAGAATAAATATAATATTTAATATATGTTGATGAAATTATGTGAAAGTTTCTGCAAACACACTTGAGTGAATAAGAGTATTGCAGTGGGTATTTTAGTAGTGTATGATGCATGCGGTTATATTCTTATTCTCGCCAAAGGTACAGGGGAAAACAGTCCACTTTATATAGTAGATAGTAGAAGAAAGAAGTAGAAGATGTAAGATTTTTCAAAATCTCAAACTTCATCTCATAAAATGAAAACAATTATTTCAACCCCCATTTTTTTTTAAAAGAATAATTGATCCTATTTAGCTTTTTTTTAAAAATCTATATAGATTACAAATTATGAATTTATTAGAAAATAAGTTGTTTTAAACAAATTTCCAACTTAAATAATTTTATTTTCTTGAAAATAATTTATGACATTGAAAGTAACATTTACCAATGTTGTATGTATGACACACCAGGCATCTCATGGGTGGTTTATGCCAAATGTGGTATAATTCCGTTACTTTGTTTGGAAGCCTATAAGTGACCACCAGACAAAAAGAGTGTCCACTTCTACTACAGATCAAAATATCCCCATTATCACACATATGGAAATCTATCATAATTCATCCAAATCTTCCTTTTCAAAATTCAATAAATTTGTACTACAGGGTGAACTCACAACCTCTGCCTTTTTAGGCAGAGGTTGTGAGTTCACCATGTACAGCATGCTAACCGATTGAGTCATTGTGGCTCTTAGTTTCATTTTTAGGTGGGAGCGAGGTGCTGCTTAAAGCATGGTTCGTTGTAGTTGCACATTAGTTGCCAACCCTCGACTTGCAAGGCAACTAGTACCAGGTTTTACATACAACATCTGGTATTCCCAAATGGTCACCCATCTCAGTACTGACCAAGCTCAATGTCACTTAGCATAAAATATGATCTTCTTTGAGATAGCTTTACCTTAGCTGTCTGCTGCATTACCACATGAAGTTGCCTCTCCTGAATTGGTGGGATTACTTAAATAGCGTTGATGTCTTAACGTTGAAATTGAAGTGTGGAAATTAACAATAATATAAAAAAATATACTACTTAATAGATATAAGGGGGATATTTATGGGACAAAAAGCTTGAGGGTGGGGGTAAGACAATAACAGGACAACAACGACAAAAAAAGAGGAAGAAAATAAAAAAAAGTGCAAGAGAGACAAACATGTTGAAAAAATAAGTGCCAGGGTTGCTGGGGAGGGCGAGTGAATGCGTCTATAATTCTTTTAAGCTGTGGAACAAAGTGACAACAAGGATTGAATGATCGAAAAAGAATGTCAACAAAAATGCTGTCTTGCACTGGAATCAGTGTTCTGGCGGCAACTACAGCCGGCAAAAAACAAAACGAGATGATGAGAGGAATTTTGGCAAAAGCCCAAAGGAATTTCACGCAAAGAATGTCTGGCATTGAATCAATGTCTTTCATAATCTTACAGTTTCTGTTCTATTCTACCGAAAACAACTAAAGTGAATGCAATCCATAGAATCAATGCTGAATTAACGGCACCCCACTCCATCCCTCTCTGTATCAGAGCTTATGTTTAATAGCTACACCAGGAGTCTGCGGACTATCTTTCTGCAAACCCATGGGAAACCAATTTCGTAATTGATATTTTCATAAAATTTTAATCAATTTTGGTCTTCCATAATTTTAATCAATTTTGGTCTTCCATACTTTTTTGCATTAGTGATATTGAACTTCTGCAAACGGGCAGTCCACCAATCGTTTATAGTTCCTCTTCGGGGTGGGGGAGAACCTCATCCACACAAACACACACCCACACAACACACCACCACCACCACTATGAACCTCTGCCCCATCCATGAATGTGATACAAATGAACTTTTATGTGGGAAAATTTGCTTTTACCAATGGGGACCCCTGGAATATACGCCTCCTCCCCAGTGGCATGCAGAAGTATGGTGATGTCCATACTGAAAATATTATGAGAAAGAGAGATAGTTTAAATATACTTGGATGTGCTGCACCCCTCATTTGGATGTCCTCGCCTCCTCCTACCTCTGCATGCCACTACCCTTGCAGAGTTGGTATTTATCAACACTCCAGTTCGGTAGGATTTACACAAGGTTGCAGTTTAGTGTGATGAATCTAGCATTTTTCAACAGTCAGGATCATTTAAATAAAATTAAATTCTAATACCTGTGTAATGCGCGATTTGTAAATTTAGCAATTTGTTGCAAGCTGTAATACAAATTAAAAAGATGTAGCAATGGTTATTCTGACATTGAATATAATTGAGAAAAATAAAATAAAATATTTTCTTCAGAAAGAAACTTATATATTTTTTCAATAAAGAAAGATGGCCACATTTTTAGAAACATTGTTTTTAGGTGGGGTTTTTTAAAATTTGAAAACAATGTCTTTTTTTCTTAAATGAATTTATTTATTTATTTTAATAACTGAGCTGAGCCTTCGGACTAAAATATGCCCCGAAATGCTAGTAAAATGAAAAAGACATTTTATGCCGAAAACTCAGTTTGTTTACAAAAAACAAAAAACATATTGCTATTGGGTTTCAGATTTATGAAAATATTATATATTTTTCATTTAATAAATTCATTTAACTTTCTTTTATTTCTCATGTAGCTAACCTAATTTTTATGTTGAGCCCCACTCTGATCCCTAACCAGAAATGTCCCAAACTCTCAAGGTCTAAACCCAGCTCTGGATACAATTGGACTTGGAATTGACTTGGTTTTACAAGCCCCTCTCCATCGTCACTTTTTGAAGAAAATGCCTTGAGCCTGCTCTCGGCCTGCCAAGCCAGCAGGACATCCAATGAAAGTTCCTGATGTTCCGAATATAGGCTTTTTAAATTTGGTGATTAAATAGATTTTCATTAACTTTTAAATTTAACTCATATGTTGTCAAATGTTGAATTATGTATTTATTGAATAAAATATATTTTCTAAAAGTATTAGTAAGTAATTAGACATAATATATCGAATTGAATCTGCACTCAACATCGTGGATGCCAGAATCGGCAATAGATTATGGCATCCACAATGTTGAGTGCAAATCCGATTGCATATATTATGCTTAGTTATTAATACTTTTAGAAAAGATATGAACCTTCAATTTCCCCCTCCAGATGTGGGTAAAATAGCAATTTGTGTTCAATTAATTATATGCAATTGATATGCCGTAAAAAACAAGCAAGCCAAACTAAAACTTTTCCAATGGAGTTTAATTAAAATGCAACCAAATGAATTAAAATTTTCCTATTTTTAAATCTCTTAATGATAAAAATATCAGGTTGTGATGAAAGTCCTAACCGTTATTTAAGACTCAATAAAACAATTAAAAATATCAGATTTATTTAATAGTTAATTCAAATAAATTCCAAAATTTTCTAATTCGAGAAAACTATTAATTTTTTTCATTTTGAAATAAATTATTTTAAACTTTCTCATTAGTTTTTATGATAATTTCCCCAAATTTAGAATTTTCCAAAGTTTTGAAGAAACCATGAAAAAGGCGGCAAAAATAGGTTCAAGAATCATCTAGACGTCCAAATAATGATCATAGTTTTTTGTGGCTGTATACAGACCCACTCAATAATGGCTGACACCCATAATATTATCAAGTAGTAAGAAGTCAGCAGCAGCAGCAGCATATTCGGTTTAACATTCGTTTTACATGCTGGCATGCGTTGGATAGCTTTAAGAAATTGACTTCCAAACTAACCTATCTCTGGCCAGGTCTTTATTTATCCCTCTTTCTCTCAGGTCCATTTTTATCACTTCCTCCCATGTTTTCGTTGGCCTTCCCCATGTGAACTGAATCTGCTATCTCAACTGTTCTACATCCACTAACCTAACAACTCTCATCCATTCATTCAATGTGACCATACCATCAAAGTCTCCTGTTCTGCGCACATCGCCCTAATTTTCCACTGAGGTCATCAGAACTAAGCGTGTCTTTAAGACTCACATTACACATCCATTGTATCATTCTCATATCATTTCTCTCCATGCAATTCATGTCCTCAATTCTCACTGGCCAGGTTTCACTTCCATACATCATCATACTGTGTATACATGCCTGATAGACTCTTTCCTTGATCGACAGTGGCAATGAATGGTCTGCTGGTTAGTAATAGCAGAAATTCCCTGAACTTACTCCATCCACTCCTAACTCTTGCAATCACACTAACACCTGCTCCACTCTGTGCTCCAATTGTATAACCAAGGTAACAAAATTTCTGGACAACCTCAGTAGCTTCGTCATCCAGATACACTTTCTCCACTTTTTGAACACCAACTAGTTATCATCTCTAAACCTACATAGCTCTACTATGGCCCATCCTGGAGTATGCTATCCAAGCAATAAATCCCTATCTTCAAAAAGATATTGTACACCTGGAGCATGTTCAACGGTTAGCAACTAGGCTGATAACAGGATTCTCCACGCTTACCTACAAAAAACAACTTCAAAGACTAAATCTGCCTTAAATTGAGCAGCAAAGGATGTGAGGGGACCTGATTCTGGCATCATCAACAGAAATTTAAATCTTTTCACCTTAACGCCTTGTCATGGTCTCCACAGTCACCCATAAAAGATGTACAGAAGTTTTTGTGTTTCTGCTCCCTAGAAACAGCTTGCTAGAAGAGATTGTGATAATGCCTACCATATCCAGTTTTAAAGTCACCTTGGACAAACATTCAGGCGGTATACAGATACAATATCTTTTATCTTTTCATATGGCTTGCTGTAAATGGTGGGCTCTCCTGGTCAGTAAGTTTTTATGTTTAATAATAAAGCCGATTAGCCCTTTTAAGTAGGTGGCTGTGTGGTCTACTCTAAATGACACCAGTATCTATATATATTCCAGCAGATCTGAAAGAGGGTCAATTAGGTCTCCGTGGGTCAGAGACCTTTAGGCCTTAAGCTAATGGATTGTTTGTGTTCGATTGGAAGATATGTTTGTCTTTATTTGTAGGTCTGTCGTTCAGTAGAAGAAAACAACTATCATTGTAATCTCTCAAAATAAAACATGGTTACTTGTTTTAAACTGGAGTTATGCTTTCAGTTGGAGAGAGAATCCTTTTGTTACAGCGGTGGCAGAGGCCACATGATTAACCCTGCAACAGGTGTCAGAATCGAGCACAAAATTCAGATGAAGACAACAAGTGGATGATCACGACCTGTGAAGTAAACGCATACAGATCCTCATTCACAAAATGAGATGTTACTGCACTTTATTTACTCGGGTTCTGGAACCTCAGGCATGGATCAAAATGTTCCACCTGGCATCTGGGCAATTTTATCAACACTCCCCACCCATAAGCAGATGCAGTGGAGAGAAACCTTGGTTTGCTCATCTACACTCGTTTGTGTCTGGCTGGCGAAAGAGGATATCCCCTCCTATTGTAATCTGATATCACAATAATCCTTGTTTTCGTACAAGTCTTCAGGCTTCATTTCCCCTCGTCCTCATGGTCACTTGAAGAAAGGAAATGATAATCAACCCATTAGTGGCCAAAAGTTTTTTGTAAATAAAATATTATATTTGAGCAAAATTACTTTCAAAGATTTACTTGACTTTATAGGATAGTTAGGGCATTCATTTATAAAAATGTGGGTTGGTTATAAGAACTACTTACCCAAAATCTTTTGATTGAATAATAGATGAAACTAATTGTATCCTTCCACTCTAGATTTTCACCATATAATGAAAACCAGCCGGTGATGGTTAGTGTTATTTTAAATATTCTATGTCTTTTATGGATATCAATTCATATCCAATGCAGATTTCAGCTAATGAAGAAAAAAAGAAGATGGCGATCTAGAGACGGTTTACACATAAGAGTTCAATTAAAGTCACAGAGATGATCACAAAAGAGAAATAGCCCACACTATCTACTAACTAGTCAGGTTATCGCTGATGAGGAAGATAGCTAGACACCCAGTAAGATAAAACACAAAACTTTTCAAACGATAGTGAACCGTTTTGCGGATAAGTCAATAGTCATCTATCACGAAAAATTATAATCTATAACTTAAAGTTGTTTTAAAGAGAATAATTTAAAATTGTCAACTATTTAAATCGTTGGCTAAAACAACGGCCTACCAGTTCCACTACTGATGCAGGTCGTCTGCATTCAGCTAGCAAATGAGAAAGAATTATGGTCTTAATTCTCGACTACGTATTGGTACGAGAATTGCTGAGAGATCTTGTGTATGCAACGAGATTTGGGTATTCACCTTTTATTACCAGAGATTCTAAGCCCAAGTAACTCTAGTCTATAAAATAATTTATCCCAAAGGGAGATAACTCAGGACGTCCCTCCAGTACTACCATCCCGAGACAGGTTCCCAAACCTGAAACAAATATTTGACTTTAGGTTAAGTGCAGCAAACAAAAAGAATAAAAAAATGAAACAAGGGGGATAACTTTTGCCTCAAAAAATGGGAAAGAGAAAAAAGGAAACGAACATTACTCATGTTAGTAAAATGAACCCAATATGAGTCATTCGCTGGACTGAAATGTCACATTCGTTCATGTCATCAATGAAACTAAACTGATATTGAGAGATTGTTGTATTCGACTACAGTAAACAGTTATCTATCTGTGCATGTTGAACTACTTTCCTGTTAGTAGACCTAGGAACGTGAAATTTAGTAGGAATGATCCCCTACCATGCAAATTGGTCTTTGGAAAATCAACAATAAATTAATGAAAATAGATTTTTACTTTTTATAAATTCTATATACTAATTATATACTATCTAGCATACCCAAGCCCAGTGTTGCCAGGAATAACCCTGTGCACTCTTGATCCCAGCGCTAAACCCTGTATTACCATTTGTATTCTTATTTTTTAATTTCTATAATTTTTAAATTTCAATCTATAAATTAAAATAACGTATTTTCTGTTCATGAATGTCCAGCAGACCCCACAATATTATTGAAAAACACACTAATACAAAATTATTACCATTGTTAGAATCCTAATAAAATTTTACTCAGGAAAAGTTTCATCTTTGTACAAGACATTGTTTTAAATTGCACTTCTAGACAGAAGCATCATAAATATAGTATAGATTTGATTAGTTTATAATGGATGAAGTTGAATGCGGTAAAGCTGTATGCGTCTCAATTATGATTAAAGTTTCCTTGTGATCAAAGGTCCATCTGATTCCGTATTTGAAACAATTAGATAGACCATCCATCTGATTTATAGATAAAATAAGTAGACGACGACATGAAGGTTAACAGAAAAAAGCTTTTATCTTGGCAGTGCTAAAAAGAAATTAAAAACAGCTAATAGTCAATCTTTACAAAAGGGAGTGGGAACGCCACACATTTTTGTAGATTTCATTGTGTGTTGGTGAGTTGGAAGAGCCAGCAACAGAACGCCTGGTTCGTATGACTCTCGAAATTCAACTGGTTAGGCAGAAAACAACCTGCATGGGCGCCGCAAGAACTCGCCAAACAAATGGTATTCTTACACCAAGACATCCATCCGATTGGTCAATGGGCCAATTACTCAGTGGTACCTGTCTATTTACCTCAAGAGAAAATAGTACATCAAAATATGTAATTACTACAAGTTTTATTTATTTAAATAACAATTGAGAAAATTGTACTCATTTTTAAATATTGATTAAATACACCAATAATGTGAATTGAAAGAGGTTAATTTAAATGTTTCACATCATCATCATCATATTCAGTTTAATGTCCGTTTTTTACATGCTGGCATGTATTGAATGACTTTAAGAAATTGACTTCCAAACTAATTAATCTTTGACCAGGTCTTTATTTATCCCTCTTTCTCTCAAGTCCTTACATCAAGTGGCTTCATGCCTTGTCTGGAGCGATTTCCATTTTTACAAAAAGTCCATTTTTATCACTTCCTCCCACGTTTTCCTTGGCCTTTTCCTGTGAACTGAACCTGCTACCTTAACTGTTCTACATCTACTGACCCAAGAGCTCTCATCAATTTTTTCAATGTTGCCATACCATCGACGTCTCCCTATACTGTCCAGATTTAATTTTCTTCTGAGGTAATCAGAACTAAGTCTGTCTGTAAGACTCATATTACACATCCATCATACTATTCTCATATCATTTCTCTCCATACAACACCTCCTCAATCCTTACTGGCCAGATTTCACTTCCATACATTATCGCCTGATAGACTCTTCTCTTGGACGGCAGTGGTAACGCCTTGCTAGTTGAAATAATTAAATTAAGATGGTTCTAACATAGAGAATACTAGGGTGCAGACGAGCCCCCCCCCTCTCGTTTCAAATGTGTCTTTATCAAAATGTTGCTTGAAACCAAAAATAATGAGATTCTAAACTACCTATTTTAAACGATTCATTTATTGGTTTGGCTTGTCCGTTTTTATGACCTATCAACTGTAGCAGTTACCTCCTCCTTTCAAAACATAACTACACCGGTTTGCCGGTAGGTGTCGCTTTTTCACCGACAGGTGGCACTGTAAAGCGACACCAGAGTTATCTGCCCTTCTGACTATAAAAACCGTTGCAAACGAAAAATCCATCTCTTCTTCACCGACCAGCCTCGACAGAAGTATGCTGGCACCAGCGCTCTCTCTCTCTTCTCTGGTCGACAGAACGACGCTAATACACTAGCGTTTCGTCTCACGCTTTTCTCTTCAATCGGCATAACAACTACCAACACACGTGGGCAAACAACGGTAAGAGTTCTCAACTCGTTTTCTTTGTGTACGGCTTTCGAAGACTTTTCCTCTCGCCGGATTCATTTCTTCTTATACCTTTTTCAAGAACTGTTTTTCCATCGACACACATGCATACATCACACACTTCATCATTCCACGTACACACGTTCAATAAACGTTATTTGAACTACTTCATTTTTGTTTGTTAATTATTACTCTGTCTTTGCATGCAACAATTGCTTGATTTACCGAACACGTTTATAATCGGCGGAACACCACTCGGTCCCGTAACAATTGGTGACCCGACGTGCAAGCTTTGTTGTATGTGGCGGAGTAATTAATTTCGTACTAGAACAAAAAAAAAATCATTTCTCGTTTTTCCTTTCGTGGTGAAACGAATTACGCACCCATCTTTTTCCTTTTTTTTTCTACCCACGAGGTAGAAATATACAAACAAACAAAAGAAAAGAAGCCACCGTCTCCATTTTTCCTGGCCACGCGGAAATACCCAAACAAGAAAAACAAAAACATTTCTCGGCTTCTCCGAGTATAAAACAAATTACAATTTCATTTTTTCTTCTCTTTCTTTACCCACGTGTCGGCAAATTATATACAAAGAAAAAGACAAACTTTTGCCAATCCTTTTTTTTCTTTTTTGACAAACAAAAGGACCTTACAAGACGCCACTTCCTTTGTTTTGAACACGTGGAGATAAAAAGAAAACAAACGCTCACGCTGCCCATCTTTTTCGTGACCACGTGTTGATAAAAAAATTCAAAATAATGCCGCCATCTTTTTCACGTGGAAATGAAAATTCAAACAAAAAAAGAAAATACGAATTTATTTTCTGTTTCAACAACAAGCAAAAAAGGAAGCTGCCATCTTTTTCCTTAACCACGTGGAAATGAAAATTCAAAAAAAAAGAAAATACGAATTTTTTTTTTCTTTCTTTTCAACAACAAAGGAAAAGAGAAGCCGCCATTCTTTCTCTATGTGGAAACGAACATTCAAACAAACTAAAACGAAAACAAAAAACATCATTCCTCGTGTGAAACAAATTCCGTGTGTGAAACAAATTACGACTCCATCATTTTTTTTTCTTCTTCTTTTTCCCTTCTACCCACGTGTTGGAAATATATATATAAAAGAAAAGAAAACTACAACACACGATGCCAAACACGAACATCACTAAGCCCCAAGACTTAATACTGATTGTAAAAAGTCAGGCTCAGGAAGCATCAACATCACCCTTCAAGGGCTACCAACCCTCTTCAACAACTGGACGTTCATTGATCAACAGGAGGACACATCAACTTGAACAACCACATCTTCCCGGACATTCATCAAGCACCAAACATCTCCGGACCTCACTGACAACACTATGGAAGAAATCACACCAGTTCAAAATGAGTACAACTGCACAAGCATGACTAAATACTCAACAACTGAACGTTCGTTGATCAACTGGGGACAGATCAACTCGAACGACGCGCACCAACACCAGTACAGACCCACTTGTACCTGGACCTGCTAACTCACTTGCAGACATTTGTGCATTTGACTTTGACTATAGTGTACCACCCAATCTTGA
The DNA here is from genome assembly GCA_963556195.1 of Sepiola atlantica. Lineage (NCBI taxonomy): Eukaryota > Metazoa > Mollusca > Cephalopoda > Sepiida > Sepiolidae > Sepiola > Sepiola atlantica. Next base: position 138,114,657 of record OY744522.1, read on the forward strand.
CAACTAGATGTTTGTTCATCAGCTCCACGACACGGACTAATTAACATGAACAAACTCAACAACTGCACAGACTCACTTGTGCTCATTCATCAACACTGCACAGACTCACTTGTGCTCATTCATCAACAATTGCACAGACTCACTTGTGCTCATTCATCAACAATTGCACAGACTCACTTGTGCTCATTCATCAACAATTGCACAGACTCACTTGTGCTCATTCATCAACAATTGCACAGACCCACTTGTGCTCATTCATCAACAATTGCACAGACTCACTTGTGCTCACTCATCAACACTGCACAGATTCACTTGTGCTCGCTCATCAACACCGCACAGACCCACTTGTGCTCACTCATCAACAACCGCGCAGACCCAAGCACCAAACATTCCCGGACAACACTGACAATTCAACGTTTGTTCATCAGCTCTGCATCACGCAGACTAATCAACATGAACAACGCCACCAACAAGTGCAAATTCGCTTGAACTCAACATTTTTCGACCGCAAACTCACTTGCACTCAAACTTGATGCAGACCCAAACAACACGCAGATCCACATGCGTTACAAACACTCAATTCCGCAGACGCACTTGCGATCAATCATTCAATACAGATGCAGAAACAGAAATAAGTAGCGTGCACACTACTTTTTTCTAATCCTCAACAGAAAAACAGACATACCCACAAAGACTGCTTCTCATCTACAACTGTACATATTGAATAATATTTTCAATATTTTTCAATCTGGGGGGGAGTCCTTGTAGCAGTTACCTCCTCCTTTCAAAACATAACTACACCGGTTTGCCGGTAGGTGTCGCTTTTTCACCGACAGGTGGCACTGTAAAGCGACACCAGAGTTATCTGCCCTTCTGACTATAAAAACCGTTGCAAACGAAAAATCCATCTCTTCTTCACCGACCAGCCTCGACAGAAGTATGCTGGCACCAGCGCTCTCTCTCTCTCTCTTCTCTGGTCGACAGAACGACGCTAATACACTAGCGTTTCGTCTCACGCTTTTCTCTTCAATCGGCATAACAACTACCAACACACGTGGGCAAACAACGGTAAGAGTTCTCAACTCGTTTTCTTTGTGTACGGCTTTCGAAGACTTTTCCTCTCGCCGGATTCATTTCTTCTTATACCTTTTTCAAGAACTGTTTTTCCATCGACACACATGCATACATCACACACTTCATCATTCCACGTACACACACGTTCAATAAACGTTATTTGAACTACTTCATTTTTGTTTGTTAATTATTACTCTGTCTTTGCATGCAACAATTGCTTGATTTACCGAACACGTTTATAATCGGCGGAACACCACTCGGTCCCGAACACAACCCTTTTGGGGGATTAGTTCCTGCCAGTACACACTACCTATTGTCAGTGGTGGCTCTCGTACAGAATTAGCAAGGATGAAGACCCACACAAACGACAATGACAAATAATGCCTCTTCTATGAAAGTGTTGTATTGAACTAAAAAATGAGATACTAAACTAAAATATTCTTTAAATATTCGTAAATAAACATAAGTTCCAATAAACAATCACTCTATAACAATTACCATCATGTATTCTAAATATAAATAAAAACTACACACACACACACACACACATATATATATATATATATATATATATATATATATATATATATATATATATTAAATTCCCGAAACAGTTTTTCATGGTAAACAACTGATGATCCCTTAAATAATGTTAGAAGCAAACTAATATAATAACTGAAAAAGTTAAATTTACTTACATGAGTGATTTTCCACTGAACGACTTGGGACTTAAGTTTTTTTTGTTTTTTTTTTTAAATATAGTTTTAATGGTTGAGAAACTTCCAAGACTATATATATATATATATATATATATATATATATATATATATATATATATATATATATATGAATTGAAAAGGAAAGATTGTGTTGTAAATTTTTCAAATTAATACATCCCAATAATTAGCAAATTATTGTTTTTTTCCTTTCAAGGATAAAAGTTATTCTTAAAAAATTCATGAATTAAAGGTCATTCTCATACTTTATTCTTTGTTTATACACCTAATGATGATAATAAACTTGTAAAGTATGTAACTTTACTTTTGTTTCATTATTTTAATATTTCCTATAACAACGCTCTATCCCCAATATCGAGTATATCCTTATCACGATAGGATCTAATATAAAATAATTATCTTTATATTATCTAAATAAATAAATAATATATATATATATATATATATATATATATATATATAGTAGAGTAGAGTATGAAAATATATTTCTGCCAATTAAGCCATAAATATATTTTCATACTCTACTACTAAGGTCTACTCACGTATTAAGCACTGTTTAAGTAAATACTGAAAATCTATACACAATATATTTTATCACCTGATAATATTATATGTGTATACATGAAATAATAATAATTATATATATATATATATAAAAAAAAAATATATATATATATGTGTGTGTGAAAAATGACAAACGGAAAACAGGTTAAAGTGCATTTTAAAGTGCACTTTAACCTGTTTTCCGTTTGTCATTTTTCACACATTTTGTCTACCACGGCATTTCATTTTCATGACTTATCGTGTACCTTACCCCATATATATATATATATATATATATATATATATATATATATATATATATATAGCTAGAATAATATTCGTCCTAGGATGGGTAAAATGAATTCCCTGAACAGAACAGTTTTGCACCACTTTTATGTCCCTTTACTAAGATTAAAATCAAGATATAATTATACTAAATCTAGAATCCTTATTCTAATTTTTATCAAAATCCACTACATGATTTTGATTCTGAAAAATGTTTAAAATTTATCAGGTTTTAAGAAGAAATTAAAATTTAGAGAATCTTGCTAAATTGATGTCTAATGACTGGATCAAATTCAATGCAAATCTGAAATATTTTCATTTTCAAATAGGAGATTCTACCCTTATGCTCTCTAAAACCTTTTAAAATAATTCGAAGAAACTGAAATTTGGGTAATATTCATTAATTGATGTCAAATATCTATTGTTCAAAATTTAACAGAAATCAGAGTTATCTGAATTTTCATGAATGTCTACCGTCTCTTTTTTACCTCCTTTGCATAAAACTAAATTAAATTAAATATAACCCACATTTGGACTGATTACGCCTTTGAAGAGACTTTTTGCAAACTGTCTCCTGTCTTCTAAGAAAAATTGCTCATCAGAAATGTAGTGCCTAGCTGACAAATTATGCTTGCTTTTATACAAAAATCTTCAAAAGTTCAAATGTTTCTGTTTTCATGTATAATTTTTATGTGTACCCCCTCTCTCTCTCTCTCTCAGCATTAGCTTTTCACCCGGGCAGTTCATATATTCGAATTCTCTCTACCCAAACAGGTTTTGTGAAGCAAGTAAGTCTACTGTATGATATCACTGTTGTTTTTGTATAAAATGTTAATTTTGTTTGGGTGTTTTATCTTGATCTTTCCCTTCGGGCATACTGTTTTAGTCATTCATCAATTGATCATGAAACATTCATGAAGTTTGTGTGCCATGATGCTCGCTCACTCATTGCGTCCAGAAGTTCCAATCCGAAACGCCAGTGTCCTTCTTTAGAAAGTGTCTTGATTGTAATATCAGGCCTCCCAGCTTGTCGCTTAACCTCTGGGGGCCACAGAAGCACTTTTCCAGCAGGTTCATTGTATCAAAATACATGTCCAACCAGCGCCAAAAGTCAGCGTTGAGCAACTGCAGATATGTATGGAAGGGAACCATACAGAATTTTGTTTGTTACATGTCACGATATGTTGTAGACGATTCATAGCATCTTGGTGTATGATACATTCAGTTTCTTAGATCAAGCAACATTTAGTGTCCAAGAGTTTGATCCATGGAGTCGGATGGATCCGACTGATACCTTGAAAACTTTGAGTTTTGTCTCATTTTTGATAGCAGCTTTCCATATTTTGTTGAGAGAGTTGATTGCACTCCACAATTAGCCAATGCTTATTTCTATATCATAACCAGAGTCAGTGAATCCTCATAGATATTTGAAGTCCTGAACAAGTTCGATTCATGACAAATAATAAAACAACATAATGAAGTTCCATGCATATAAGGTTAGTATACCATTGATATACTAATGATTTGGGTTCTGGAGTATAGAAGGTCATACTCTTTTCCCGATTCACCCAATATTACCTTAGAAACGCTCACCTTTTTTATAAAGATATGAAAGAAGATAGATATTTAGATATCAAGACAAGAAAATCTGTAATGATGACATCACAAACTATAAATAAAAATAATTTAAATGAAAATAAATTGCAATTACATACAAGAAATCTGTGTGAGAAAAAAGAAAAAAGTGATTGATCTTTAACGTTTATGGTTTATTATTTACTGCAAATAAAATCAGCTTTATTATAATGTTATAAAGTTTGTGTTTTTAATTTTATTCTTTTAGTTTTAGTAATTCGAGTGTTGGTTGAGAGGTCAAAATAATAAAGTAATAGTAATTGTGTCAAATCGACTGGAGCAGTGAGGAAGACAGACCTGATTAACTGCGAACATGTTAAGTAATCTTGACTAACAAACGTCTTCATTCTCTCTCTTTTCTTTTATCGTTTCTGGGTGGTTACAAAAGGCTGTATAATTATTTTTCTTTTGTTTAGGTGGGATTATTCAGGTATTCACCTGACCTATTTCAGCAGACATAGTTAAGAGAAGGTCACGTAACTTTTATATCCAATTGGCATTGAATATTTTCTGAATTCATTTTTGTATTTTTCTGAATCGACTTTTATTGTGTATTTAAGTGCACTCCATAGTCCTGGCTAGTATTGTTACATGTATGGATAACAAAATGCGTTGGTCCGATGCCGTCTTGTAGTCATTACAAGGCATCCACATTTAGTACATCAGAGCTGTTGCATAACTCATCCCATTTATAAAAACACACATGTGGCTGAACTCACACTAAATCTTATCAAGAAGACAAAACACACGTTTTTTACGGTTCACAGATTTATTGATGTTATATCTCTCTGGCCAGGATATAGCAAAACTGTACTCGTGAATCAGCTAGCATTAAAAGATCTCCAATTCTCCCCTCCCATGCTAGCTTTTGGGAGAGAGGGAAGATCTACACTAACCCAAATAAACGTCTACCTCAGAGGCTTGCTGCTGGAAAAAAGACCAACTATTACTTCTTCCTCTCTCACCATGACCTTACTCCGAGATACCCCCTCCTCTCTCTAGTTATACAACAATATAACCGATGCAAGAGAATCCAACGACATATAAATACACATAATATACTTTCACATAAAGTCAGATAAATTCAACAACACAAAACTTATGAAAAACTGCAATAAAAAAAGGGGAAAAAAACTAAAAATTCACAAAGCTCTCTTGATAAAGCTAGAAAGGCCCATTATCAACAACATAGTATTAAATATTGATGCAGGTACATCTACTAGTAGCTAGTACCTATTGTTGAGATATCTAAATGAATAAACGCGAAAGTTTTTTTTAATTTGTCACTCTTATATTACCATAAAAAAGGATTACTCTTATTTAAATCATCAATACTCTATATATAGTACCGACAAAGACAATCCTTTGAATGCTTAATTTGCATAACTATTTTTAAACAGTTCATAATAAATTAATGTTTAGTGTTATACATTTGTAATTTTATTGTTCTATGTTGTTCCTATATATGCAATAGTTTTGTCAATATTAGCAGTAATTAATTAAAATTATTTAATAAAAATATGGATCACTTACTAAAAACCTTTCTTAAATGAAGCTAACATTGCTCATTAGAATTCTTACAGACAGGCAAAATTTAGAAGAGAAAAGGTAAAGGAACAATTTGGTATTAAGTATTTCAAATAACAAACTTTATAAAGCGATAGCTAGCTGTCTTTGCCAGCTAGTATGTTAATAAAGCCATATAACCACAAACATACGGGGAAAAACTGTCTTTACTTTATATATAAGATATATACTTTCTTGAAAATGGCTAAGAAAAATGGAAATAAAAATATTGAGACATAAATTAGAAATTTTCTTTATTCTATCTAAAAAAAAAAAATCAATGCCAGTGAGAGAGTATGAAAAACCATTGAAAAAAACAAAAGACTTATATAGGGTGACCTCCCCTTGCCCTAATGCATGAAATCATTAATAAAATTTACAATCCTTTCTGCAATCCGACCATATCTGGTACAAATAAACTTCAGTCTATGCCTGACGTGTCCCTCAAGTTTCAGTCATGAATATCCAACAGTCTTTGTTTTATTGCTGTTCAATAATATGCTCGAAATGTGCACTTTCTGCATTGATCAATACTGTGTGCTATCTAGTGGTAGTTAATAGGTTTTGGGAAGATGGAGAGGTGTTGTAATGGATGCTGAACAGTGATTTCAACAGGATGGCACAGTTCCCTACGTTGAAATAGCAGCAAAGACACTTTGGTGATCGCCTCATCAGTAGGAGGTGTGGTCCCGAATAAGCTTCACACTCACCAGACCATAACTCCCCAGATTTTCATCTTGAAGATGATGTCTATCAAAATAATCCGCAGACTATTCTTGAACTGAAGAAGGTTATCACAGCCACAAACAGGGCAATTCCGAGAAGGGAATGTGTAAGGTAGTATTAGGGGGGGGGGGATCACCCTGTACAACAAAACATATTTAAAGGAAGGTTTGCTGCCTAAATATACTTCCATTAATTAGCGGATGCAATTATTTCTGAAAAATCCCTAATTAATCAGATTTTATATCTTGCCTTTGTTGCAAAGTGACATCAGGGATTTTTACAAAATGTGCCCTTGTTTGGGTTAAGGGGTGGAGGAGGGGGAAAGAGTTGCTGCTATTTGTAAAGATTTTTATAGGGGTCTTAACCCACTGAAGACAAAAATCGCTGACCCCCATTTCTAATCTTGTGACTGTCTGAATGAAAAGCGTTAATTTACCTCTAAACCTATTCAGGTTGGATTATGCTCTCACCTTGTTAGGATGCAATATTATCCCTCAGTGCCCCCCCCCCCCTCCTCACACCCATCTTTTGTTGATTCTCACAGTTTTCTTTCACACCAAACAAGATTACAAAAATGCAACAAAGGATCCAGATATTAGAATGTATTGATTATTCATTCAGACTCTCATATCTGTCATTGTTATGATTTTATTTGATACCATGCTCAGGAATAAATGTGGTCCTTATATCTAAGAAGACGAACTAGTGGGGGATAATCTATTCTATTTCCTGCAGCTCCTTTCACACAGAAGAGATGTTGCTCGCCTCTCTCTACTGCATGGTAGATGCTCGACTGAGCTCCAATTCCTCATCCCCCACCCTCTGTAAAACATTCACAGCAAGAACCCGCCTGGCTACAACCACAGCAGAGAACTATCCTTTCTCTCTCTCCGTACCAAAGACCAAGCAGAACTTCCATGAACAAAGTTTCTTTCCTAGAGCGTCCCATCTGTGGAACAAAATACCAGGAAGCTGCTTCCCAGCCGACTACAACATGGTCGTCTTCAAGTCTAATGTAAACAAATACTTGTTGAGCCGTCCTCTTGAATAATCAATTCCTTTTAAGAAATCTTCTGCCCATTCCATGGTTGTTTCCAATCCTCGCGTGCTGGCAATCGACGGCCTTTTTAACCTTTATACTCAAGTGGTCCCCAAGCCTTGATAAGTGGTGACCCATTCGTAAAAAAACAAAAAAAACACATAGTATATAAATGCGTTATTTTAAATCGTTAAAAGTCCAAAAGTTAAAAACAATTCTTTACACTACTATTCTTAACACTCAAACACTCCGTTATTCTTATCGTAGATGAAATTTTAATTCTCTGAAGTTGATATTACTGATTTAGATTGCAACTTGGCAGAGTACCCTGCATGCTCTTCTCGGAACTGCACCCTGATCACTACCGACGTCTACTCCTACATCATTTCATGCACCTTATCGTGATGTATTTGTAGACCACATTTCAATTCTGTAGCTGATCAGCTGGAAAAGTTATAAGTGTACATATAACACACACAAACATATATACAAAACTTATTTGATTTAAATATAGATAATGTCTATGAAACAGAAGCTAAAGAGTTCTGTGTCTACTTTTGAGTAAAAAGAAAATGAGTTAAATAACTTGTAACAATAGAGAGTAAAACTTACCGGCTTCAAAGCGTGTCGGATGTTTTGCCTGTCAGGCAACCATTTTCTAGAGAGAAGAAACTTGTGCTCATAGTTGTGGATTTTTTGTAGTTAGAACTAATTACACATGCATGGGCAACAAATTTGTATGTGTAGAAGCCAACCGACTTTAAAAAGACTGATTAAATGCAGATTGGAAGATTCATTTTCGATAGCTGAGAGAAAGCATGGGTATTATTAATTTTGTCAGTGTTGCTAAGGTAGTGTATGAGCAGGAGTTCCGAAGAGTACCCGCCTAAAAGTCAGTAGAAAATGGTGTTCAGTCAGATTTAGTTCCTGATATTAAACTTCATCCAAATTTATTAATTTATTTATTAAATTGTTAGGTGAAAGTAAAGAATAGTTAACAAAGTCCCCCCCCCTCCATGTTAAGAATGGCTTTCTAAATAATAACGTTATTATTTCAGCACGGTCTGTAAACTGCAGAAGATTATTTAAAAAGCCATTCTTAACATAGGGAGGGAACGGGAGGGGCTTTGTTAACTTTAAAAAAAAATTTTTTTTTTCACATAGTTCATCCCAAACAAGGCAGGACGACACTGTAAATGTAAGGGACTACTGAGAATTAGGGTGTAAGTTTTGGGGGTCATCCTAAGTTGGGAGCTGTGCAGTGAGATGTCTGTTTACATTAGTTTTAAATTTCTGCTTGTCGGTAGAGTCGGGGAAACAGGGAGCAGGGAGGGAGTTCCATAGGCCGGCAGCACGAGGAAAGAAGCTTTTGGAGTAGAAAGTTCTCTGGCATCTGGGGATCTCCACAGTGAATAGATGGGACTTAGCTGATTGTCGAGTTGGTCTAGTGTATTTACGTCGAGGGGGCACCAGGGCAGCAAACTACTTCCTCCTTGGCTTGACCAATGAGTGGCCTTCTTTTAGGCGAATTTCGGATGGCTAGCTTGACCGCCATCCGTCTGTTCACTTTTACTTCTGTGGCACAAGACGACCCTTCTCTCTTTTTCCTTCTTTGGCACTGCCAAATACACGTCCTCACTTTCTGGGGATGCAACAGACATTTTCCCGGGCCTTTGGCCCTGGGTTCGACTTCGACAAGATGCCAAAATGGCTACTGCCTCAACACGTGGATTTGATATAACACACACACACACACACATAATTGCTTACATGTGAACTGACTTTCACACTGGTGTACAGACATACATGCTTGCATACACATATGGACGCATCCTGACACCATAGCTGGTGTACAAACATTCAATATCATGAACAATTCTCTTTTCCCCACTGGGGAAAAATAATAACTATGGCCTCCTATATTTTGTCTTCGTCAGTATCTCATTTACACACTAACATTTCCTCTTCGTCACCTCATCTATTTAAAATAAGTTCATCAGAGCACAATCCATTGAAGTACTTGTAAAACAAGCATAAGGATGTTACATTGCGGCGATGGGACAGGGGCTGGAGCATAGTGAAGGACCTATTAAGTTAGCGACTCTTTTTTGGACCTTCTCTAAGAGGGAGAGACTAGTGGGTGATGCACCAGCCCAAATGTGGCAACAATACTCCATGCATGGGCGGATGGTAGCTTTGTAGAGATATAAGACAATGTCAGGTGTCAGGTGTGAGAATGTCAGGTGTGAGCAGCCTTGGCAATGTCTTCAATGTATTTGTTCCACTTATTACCTGTGAAAGTTAGGCCGAGGAGTTTGAACATTGAACTCTCAGGTAGGGTGTTATTTGCCATGACAATCGGTGGTTGAATAGGTTTCTTGTAGTTATTGAAGGAAAGGAGCTTTTTCTTAGCGACATTAAATGTTACCATCAATTTATGACCCCATTCCGCTACAGACTGGAGGTCACTTTCTAAGGATTCAGCCATTGCCTCAGATATGTGTGCATCCGTTTTTCCCACAGAGTAGAGCGTGGTGTCGTAAGAAAATATACCAATCTCAGACTCAATGTCATCAGGGAGGTCGTTTATGAAAATCACGAATAGTAGAGGTCCAAGGATGGACCCCTGGGGCACACCAGCATTTATATCCTGTTGCTTAGATGAACGGCCATCGAGGACAACCTGGATCTTTCTTTTAGATAGGAAGGATCTAATTATATTAAATATTCATCCAGTAATACCATATGAATTAATTTTTATGAGAAAACCTTTATGCCAGACCTTGTCAAAGGCTTTGGATATATCAAGCGCTACCACCCTAGCTTCACCTGCCTTGTCCAGTGTATGATATATGCGTTCATAGATAGCCGTTAGGATATCCGCAGTAAATGATGCTTGTCTAAATCCATACTGACGGTCAGAAAGAAGTTTAGCATTAACAGGGTGTCAGACTATCGCTAGATTGATTAAGGATTCAAAGATTTTAGCAAAGATCGGGAGTAGACTGATGGGATGATAGTTCTGAGGATCAGTTCTATCTCCAGAATTCTTGAAGACTGGTACACAGAGGCAATTTTCCAGCAATCAGGGAAGCAAGATTCAGCAAGACATTTGTTGTAGTGTTTAGCGAGGATAGGAGCCAGTTCAGCAGAGCATTTCTTTATAACTATTACTGGTATAAGATCAGGCCCACATGCTTTGAAGGTGTCAAGGTTTTTTATGATGTCTCTGACCTGAGATGTGGTGATGACCAGGTTATCAAGTGTGGCTTTGGTCTGCAACGGGAATTTAGGGAGGGGGTAGTTTGCTGAGTTCAAAGTGGAGTTTGAGGCGAAACGCTGGGCAAGTAGTTCAGCCTTATCAGTATCCGTGCAAGCGACATCATTGTGGTTTGATAGCAGGGGAATTGTTGATTGTCCATTGTTCACCACACTATTGTAGACTTTCCAGAAATCGTGAGTACTTAGTTTCTGTGACTGAATGCGTTTTCTGGTTATCTCTGTATACCTTCTCTATGCTTCACCTATCACTACTTTACAATTATTTCTTGACTCTATAAATTTCTGTCTATTCGCAGTTGACTTATGGCAGCCGAATTGACAGGATGCTTGCTGCCTTTTAGCAATAGAAGCTGCACATTTCGAGGTGAACCATTTAGGAGAGTAGGGTTTGCTGAAGAATTTTCGCATGGGGACATATGCTTCTATGCCTGCTTTGACCCATTCTGTTAATTCATTTGCGCACTGATCAACAGGGAGTGAGAAGGTTTCACTCCATGGGGCGTTGCAGATGTGATCTCTGTTGGATTCAAAATCAGCCTGCTCATAGTATCTCGTTGTTTTTAGAAACGGCTCATCAGCTTTTGGACGAGTTTTTAGGGTAATATCAATCATTACTACAATGTGATCAGCATTCCCGAGCAGGCTATGTGCTTTCGTCACACAAGCCTCAGGCAGTGAGGTCAAAAATAGGTCGAGAAGTGAGGCTTGCTGGTCCACACGATCAGGGAGGAATTTGACAGTCTATGAGAGGAAGTGAGCTAAGGAGATATTATATGTAGAGTTACCAGCTTCGTCATTGAAACTAGAGAACCCCAGCCAGTCACGGTGGTGTACATTAAAATCCCCAAATACATGTATCTGGGCATTCGAGTCAAATGAGAGTGCTCTATCTAAGCTTTCAGAGACAGAGTTAAGGAGGGTACAGTCCTGGGTTGAATGAGAACGGTATAAGAAATATAGGTAACTAACGCTGTGTTGCAGGGTTAATCTAAAGCACATGTAGGCTTGATCACCTGATTCTAGCCTATGTTCTCTAGTCAAGGAGAGGGTATTCCGAACATAAACTCCTAGCCCGTGCATATGTTTGTCAGAGTCTTTACGGTAGAGTGGGAGGTAATCAGTCATGTCAAAGTGGTGAGAGGAGATTGAGGATTGAAGGTTTGTTTCACTTAGTGCTAGGATATCCAGGGAATTCGTCAGGAGAAATGTTTCTACGCCGTTGATGTTGGTTCTAAGTCCCCGGATATTTGTGAATGCGAGCCTCAAGGACAGATGCAAAGATGTTTTTTCGTGGGTGTCTATTCTGTACTTTCACCTAACAATTTAATAAATAAATTGATAAATAAAAATTAGTTCAAAACTTGGCAAACCAGAATAGTAAGCAGGAAGTCTTTAATATCAGGAACTAAATCTGATCGAACACCATTTGCTGCTGACTTTGAGTCGGGTACTCTTCTGTCATTGTGACCTTATTCCATACATCTTTGTTTGTTACATAACTGCAGCTTTAAAACAATAGAAAGAAACTTCCATGCATTTGTGATTTGTTTGATGAATTCTAAGACTGCTATTACTGAAACAAATCCTTACACATTCATTACAGATCAGATCAGTCTGAGGCCTCACAGATTCTGATAAGATGATGCTAAGATATCTATGTTGAGTTTCTCATTATGGAGACAATTCCTTTCAAATGCTCTCTTAACATTCTGCACTATGATTTCTTTTACTAATAACAATCATACCTTATTTGGGGTTTGTATGATGAACGATTCTCTTCGACTAACTCTCTATATGTTGTATATTACTGCTTTGCGTAAAAGAGTGATGACAAAGACTTATTTATAAAAGTATAATGGCATATTTTTATTGTTTGGTTGTGGTGAATGATTAGAGTGAGAGAGAAAGGGTGAAGAGAGAAAGGGGATTGATGGAAGTTGATCTCTTCATTTCGCTAGCCAGCAGACTCTGTGATCTCAATTTGGGCTAGTTAATATAACATTTTTCGACACCCACGCATCCACAACTGCAACGCCCATCCCAGTATGTAGCCACACCCTCTACAGGACATGGTGTCCATCCGTTTTATTGTTTATTTAGCGACGGGTGTATTTCAGTCTGAAGATGACTTTTGTAGGTGTCTCTACATCAAATCATTGTAAGATATTTATTTGCCAGCTAGATGTGTGTCTGTGTCAATCAGCCGGGTTTTATTTCTTTCGTCCAGGTGTTATGTCTGGTACTCCAGACCCGATATTCAACACATACAAAAGTTTTGGTACTTATCCAGAATACGACCCAATCTCTGGCAACTTTGCATCGGCAGCTTTCGGGCAGGTTACGTTAGCAGCCGGAAGATGACAAAGCGATTAGCCAATCAGCTTTCAGCTGTCAGTTGTCAGCTGTCAGAAGACGACAAGTTTCCAAAAAAACGTGAAATTCATTAAATCAAGAAAAATTTTACAAAACCGAAAATGAATTTTAACACGCTATGTCAACAAATCCAATCTCCTGAGCCATTGCTTTCTGTCATGAAAGATATCTTATAGCAACAAAAAAAATGCAAAGAGAGCGACTATATGTGCAGGTTGACAGAAAGAAAGATGCTTATGAACAAGTTTGCATGGAGATGCACTAATACAAAATGCAGAGGATTGTACCTTGTAGACCATCTTCATTGCACTTCCTCTAACCCTTCCTCTTCCATCATCTGTGCTCATTGCAACAAAAAACCTTCAGTAGTAAAAAAAAAAAGCACCCACCCCTAAAAGAAAGCCCCCAGATTTTTTACCAGTTGACTAGTTTTATTTTATTCGGCAAGAAAAAAAAAGATCATTTATTTGAAACTTTTCTTAAAAAAAAAAAAAATTGATTAATATAAGTTGTTTGTCTATGTTTTGTTCGTTTTATATAAAAATAAAAACTTTGACGAGTTGTTTAGTTTTACTTTCCTTGTCTAAAACAAACAAATTGTTCCATATAATTAAATATACAGTGACGACAAAGCCGCATTTTAAATTTATCGTCTGGCAGTCTTTGCGTCGGCTTTTTCTGCCTGCTTATGTAACCAACCCGAAAGCTGACGACATGAAATTGTCAGAGATTGGGTCGTATTCTGGATAAGTACCAAAGTCTTTTTAGGAATCTGGTCATCAGTCTTTCTTACCACATGTCCACTTTATCGCAAATGATACTGAAGTACGTCATATTCAATGCTGATGCAATATGCCATTAAAAAACTTCAGTGTCATTGATATGCATTTTCCATTTCATACTTGATATTCGTCGTAAACATTGTTGGTGAAAATGTCTCAGCCTCCTTAGATTCATTTGTTACACGAGTCTCACATGCATAAACATGTTTTGCATAACTTTATTCTGCTCTTAATTGAAATGCCATATCGACTCCAAAATCGTCAATTCAGATATTCATATACACTACTTACATTTCCAAGTTAAATAAAGATTTCATCATTGAGACTGTGCAACATGCACAGAGTACTACCTAGACAAACATATATATATATATATATATATATATATATATATATATATATATATATATATAGGGTGGGCCAAAATAAGGGTCCTATCTTTAAATTTGAATAACTTGAATTTGAATAACTTCCACAAAATAAAAGTTAAACTCACCAAACTTTATGTGTGTGTAGACTGACCCTTCCGAGATTTTTTGAAATAAACAAAACAAATTTTAGCCGAAAAACACTTCTTAAAACTTACAAAAACTAAAGTATTGTTTTTTACACTGTTTTGAGTTTTTTAAGCAAAAATAATGTTTTCTAAATGAGGGTACGTTCCTTAGGGCTAATACGGCTCATGCTTGCTTCGGAAGGGGTCCTTTACTTATTCTAAAAAAAAAAAAAAAAAAAATCAATAAATAAAAAAGTTATGAATTTTTAAAAATAGGACCCTTATTTTTGCCCACCCTGTATATATATATCATCCATTTAATAATAAAGGCCAATGTGTATTTATGTGTATGCAGAGCAGACAATCCTGAGGCACGATTTTCATGAGCTCTACACAGAAGTCGGATTCACATAATAAACAAACAAACAAATGCATCGTCAGTATCCGTCGTAAACTTTGTTGGTGAAAATATCCCAGTCGCCTTAGATGTATTTGTTACAGACGTAATATAATTAAATAAGTAAAGAGTGAGAGAGGTGGACTTTGCTACAGTAGGTCAAATTTACTGACTCATCAACGCGGCCACGTGATCCCTTTGTTAACAACAGCCATGTCTTACTTTTGTGCCTATTTTATACATTAATATATGAGAATTAAGATCTATTTTACAACCTATATAGAAATTTTTAGTTTTTTTACTTGAGTTTTTTATTTACTGCATTACTTTTTTGTTTATTATTTACTCACTAGGAGTTTTCAAACAAGTCATTATCAGTGATTGCTCACTTGCAAAAAACAGTAGTGTTCCCTTGGAGTCTGATTGACAACAAGTCTCCTCAGATTTCCAGGAGTATTCACCTCTTTCGATAACCATTGCAAAGGACTTTGTGTTATCGCAACAACTGCTTACCATTGATTTCTTACTAGCAACGACCATTGGTCCTCTCTGGAATTTGGGTGACAATAAGCCTCCCCAAGGTCTACAATAATATCCAAACTTTTAATATTTTTATTTATACCATAAAAATAAGATATGTTCAACTAGAACTTCTTGTCCATCGTGACCAAGTACAACTGCTGGCCAACTCCATGTTTTATGTGCTAGTCTTTTATATTATATGCACATTGTGATGACTATTTTTAGCATTTATACACCATGCTATAGCAATATGAAGACTGCAATCTGTATCTGCCATTGTTTTAGTCAGCATTTCCCCTAGAACTTTGTTGTGTCTTTCGCATAATCCATTAGATCATGGTGATTCTGCTCCAGTAGTCTTCACGCTCTGCTACCAATGTTAAATATCTTGATACCTTCCACTGGTAAACCAGTTCCTTTTACAGTTCTGCTAGTCCAATTGTTACTTCACTTATCCAAATCCAACATGGCTACCAGACTCTTATAGATTCTAGCCCTGGTGGCTATTCCTTAAACCAAAGGCAGTAATCCATATGGTATTAACAAAAAACTCCTGAAGGTTTTATAGATAGACCCCCATAACCAGATAATATTTTGAAACTACCTTAACCAGATTACTTAGATAAGTATTTTCCATTTTGATGAAAAATGGTACAATAATATTATACACTCTCCACCTCCAACTCTACTCATTTGCCACAAGTAACTGAACAATAAACATACACTTTTGTATTTTTACACATAATTGTTTGTCCTCATTCTTTTAAGCATGACAGCAATATATAACAGATGAAGGATATAACTGTAGAATTTCCATTGGTCCCGCAAGTTATTATTATTACTTTAGTTTGTGGCAGCTAGAGTCACCATATCATATGCAGAAGTAAGAACCTGTTGAAAGCAGCAGAAGCAGCAAATGTTGTTTTTATGTATTAAATCTTGATTGGATAAAATCTTCAATCAGGGTTATTCCATGTCAAATCATCCAGGGCTTGAAACCCATGTCCTCAGATTTTGTTGTAACTTGCACCACAGATGGACATCATAAAAACTAAGAAATCCTGAAAATTTGAGGATGCAACTCCAAGCGGTTTCCGATTTAGAGCAGTTTCCGTGTCGCATAAATCGCGCAAGATGTCGCCCGGGCGACATTTTAATAATTACATTTTCTTTAATATTTTCAGTTTGGAACATGATATGATGCTGAAAATTCACACAGGTATGTTTTTCAATACAAGGAACCCAAAAATGGCATCAGCTTTGCTCAGAAATGAAGCCTTCTAGGAGATTTCATCAAATCTTGAAATTTTTTACATGTGCACCAATATGGGGTAAAAAAGTGATGTAGCTGATATGGTAACGGGTTTTTTCTTTTGGACATTCATTTAGACACTATGAAGTACCTCTGGACCAAAAATGGTAAATAATACTTTTTTGTTCACTCACGGTGTCTTATCAAAGTTAGGGCTTTTTTCCGAGGGTTCAGAAATACCCTATTGGGGGAAGCAACTAGTTTGGGTATGTGAGATGAAGTTGGAGGGACCGTTCATCTAAATTTATATAAAATTCACATTAAAATAAGTTTTAGATAGTAAAAGGTAATACAGTCTCACAGTGATCAGATATTTAACATAAAAGCGAACTTCACAACAAAAACCAGCATACGACAACATTATCTACATACTGTTATTTTCTTTATGCCACTGAAATGCAGAAATCGTTTTTTCATACTCCTCATCAGTTATCTTGTATGTTCTTCCTGTATATGTTGTTGGGGAGACAACACAAAGAATTTTCTTGATTGGAACAAACCATGTATCATCAATTTGCGACCAATTGAATGTCTTGCGTGGTCCATGAGGGTGCATGAACTTGACAGTTACATCATCTTCCTCTGCATTAATTTCATTCACCAGAAATAATTATAAACACAGGTTATATATTGCATTGGTGAAATGTCAGAGATTTCAAGAATTGATGGCAAGTTAAAATCATGGTTGTCTGTATATGATTCATCCTCGCTGGTCAGCTTATGACCAATGTTCGATGTTGAAAACGGGGCAAAATGGTGGCTGCTTCTGCTTCCTGGTACTGTGTTTCCCCTGGCAAATCTTGACTCAAGAAACTTTCTCACCTCCTCCATAGTTTCCATACTAATATCAAAGAACTTGATTGCAGACATCTCCAGGCAGACTTCTAGCATGGCTTTATAATCCAGGATTTGATTATTCAGAGGACGTTGAAGCGACCGTTTAGCCACATGCCGTTTTACTGAACCACCGATTCCATCACAAAGGGATTTTCCATGGCTTGTAGCAAAGAAAACCCACTCTGCATCAATCCCAAGTCCTGTTTATGCAGACATAAATTCATGAAGTTTTTATAATTTTTATATTGACCCCCACAGCCATCACTGAAGTAAGTCATTTTGTTAACATGGGGCAATAATGCACGAATGTAGTGAACTGTCATTGCCTGTGTTTGACACACGAATGCAGTGTCGTGGATGTTGAAATAAAACACAATGAAAGATGCTTCAGTGTTCCATCGAAATCTCAGTAGTAAAGCACTACAGGGTGCAATATTCCTTGCTCCAATGAAAACTTTGGATTTCGTCTTGTATGAGAAATTGATAATTTTCTACAAAGTCTACAAGGACAAGAACCTCATTCGAACAAAGATTCTCTTTCTTTTTAGTCAAGTATCTAATTTGACATTTTGTTATATATGAGTGTTGTGTGAGATTGTCGATTTTGTCAATCAAGAAATCTTTGTATTCTTCATACATTGTTGTACGAGTACTTAATGTGGCACGGTCAGTTATGTCCCATTGACTAAAATGAAATTCATCATCTGGATCCACATCAACCAGCTTTTCATCCAAGAACTTCTGCAATGCTTCTCTGCCAGGACATGCCTTATAACGGTGCATCATGCATTCCTTGTTGGAAGAATCACAAACTAGTTTTGAGATTAAATCCTTGTAAGTGATGTCCCAACCAATGGCGTCTACAAGAAGTTTCGCATTCTGATGTATGCTACACACAAACAGAATGGGTACCTTTAGATCCAGCTAATACACACCACTTTGGACGCAACTAAGAAAATTTGGAAAACCCCACCTTGACATTGAGATACTTTTGTTTAAAAGCAGCATACAATTCATCCAGGTTACATAGTATCAAACGCTTTTGTTTGTGAACACCTTTTGCAACACTAACATAGTCCTTTTTGCCTGACATTTGACGGCTATATTCATCATTTTCATACATGTGTATTACCAGTTCTGCTGTCTCTGGGGAGAGTTTTTCCCCTTTTTTAGGGGCAGACTTTGAGAGAATACCACTCACATTCTTTAGTTCCCTGGCAGTTCGAACAACGTACTCTGACACCTTGAAGAATTTGGAACAGTATTCACGAGACCACGAATCAGAAGCAACTGTCATGATTTGGAGTCGAGGCTTTCTTAAATTTCTCCTTCATCAGATCATGTAATCTATCTAATTCTAATGCTTTCTCTTTGATTTCCTTTTCAATATGCACTGATTCTGACACAGTCAATTCTTCAGCGTCGACTTTGTATACAGTCGACAGGTCGCTTTTGAGTGTTCCAATCACTTGTTTTAATTTCCTTTTGGCACTATGAACACGACTATGAGGAGCAACACCATGTAAAGCGACAGGAGAAATGTCCATGTATTTCAGACTAATATTCAAGTTTTTTTGTGGGGTTTCACAAGTTCACAGGTGTAGTTTGCATCTATCCTGTCTGTATCATCGATCCGTCTCAGATATTTCATCATACACTGAGGACAAAGAATGTGTCCTGGTGTTACATTGTACCCTCTCACCTCCAGCTCTTTTGCCATCACCAACGATATCAGCTGTTCGCCTTTGACTTTACTTTTATGTTGTAACAATCCACCACGACCTTTGAGGCCTTTTCTCTATGTTCAAACACATTTCCAAAATATTTTTTGTGATGAAAGCAGATGGTTGATAACTCGTCTTTATGTTCCTTGAGCCCAGCTCTCCACAACAAAGTCTCAACAACGTTTTTGTTCAAGTCTGACAGATTCTCAATTCCTTTGGAATGATCATAATCTAATTTATGACATTCCAAATTGAGTTCGACATCAGTCATTTTGTTTTCTTTTGTTTACTGTTGAATTGAAGACAAAACAATAAAATAGAATATATAGAGATAATCAGGTAACTTAAGTTTGGTAGCAGGGGATGAGTAAGCAGTTAGTGAACAGATTTATATACATTTTTCCACTGAATTGAAAGGAAAAATCAACATTTAAAATATTCATAAATTTGTGCCTACCTCAAATTCTTCTAGATTTTCTACAGCTAATTTCTTTGTATGCTTTCACCTCAAAGACTGGACAGTACTAGCAAGGGAGATTATTGTGTGGGAGGGAGGGGATGAGGAGGTCATAAAAGTTTGGTAGCAGGGGATGAATAAGCAGTTCGTGAACAGATTTATATACATTTTTCCAGTGAATTGAAAGGAAAATCAACATTTAAAATATTCATAAATTTGTGCCTACCTCAAATTCTTCTACATTTTCTACAGCTAATTTCTTGGTATAAGAATCAAGTGCTGCCTAACTTTCTTGCCTGCATAATGGAACAAACCAATTGCACTAACCACTATTATATATTTTAATTAGGTATAGATAATGTTTTTCATTTAAAATTATTTTAGGATTGTTGCAGTACATTATGGTGAACTAATCCAGCTCCGTTGCATATGGGACACGTTTTACTGAAAAAATTAACCACTAACTAATGTAGGCATAATAGGCAAAGAAAAATTTTCTTATACAAGAAATATGATCAATATTTAAGCAGCTATTGTGGTTCAGTAGCCAAAATTGGCATAATCATTGGATTCTAGTGACATTGGACCAAAGCGCCGTTGCGCATGGGACATTTTGACAATGTTTCGCTCAGTCATTTTACAATGGATGGTGTTAACAACCCGAAACTTTTTACCTTAGTAAAAACTGCTATGCAGTTATTAAATAAACACAAACAGTTCTAACTTCATCTATCTTATAAGTCATAAGTAAAACCATTCAACATTTATTCTTAGTTAAAATTGATGAGAATAACCCATGTAGATAATGTTGTTGTGTGCTGGTTTTTGTTGTGAAGTCAGCTTTTATTGTAAATATCTGATCACTGTGAGACTCTTTTAACTTTTACTTTCTAAGATTTATTTTAATGTGAATTTTATATAAATTTTGATCTCGCATATCCAAACTAGTTGCTTCCCCCAATAGGGTATTTCTGAACCCTCGGAAAAAGGCCTAACTTTGATAAGACACTGTGAGTGAACAAAAAAAGTATTATTTACCATTTTTGGTCCAGAGGTACTTCATAGTGTCTAAATGAATATCCAAAAGAAAAAAACCCGTTACCACATCAGCTACATCATCTTTTTACCCCATATTGGTTCACATATAAAAAATTTCAAGATTTGATGAAATCTCCTAGAAGGCTTCATTTCTGAGCAAAGCTGATGCCATTTTTGGGTTCCTTGTGTTGAAAAACATACCTGTGTGAATTTTCAGCATCATATCATGTTCCAAATTGAAAATATTAAAGAAAATGTAATTATTAAAATGTCGCCCGGGCGACATCTTGTGCGATTTACGCGACACGGAAACTGCTCTAAATCGGAAACCGCTTGGAGTTGCATCCTCAAATTTTCAGGATTTCTTAGTTTTTATGATGTCCATCTGTGGTGCAAGTTATAACAAAATCTGAGGATATGGGTTTCAAAATCCAAAATTTCTGGATGATTTGACATGGAATTACCCACCAGCAGTTTCCTTCAGCCAACCACAGATGTCAGGATATTCACTGCCGAAATTTCAAATGTAATAAAAAACCCAAACACAGGTTTCTTTGTCTCTTTTCTTCCACAGGCGAAGCATGTGAGAACGGCTCTCACAAAATAGCATTGACACCTTGTACCAAGATGCAACAAGAGACACTTACGGACCACTCTCTCGCACACAAATTCGTACATACATTCTCTGACTCTAATATACACACACATCTACAATGCCTATTCCATATTCTGTAAGACATAAACTCACAAGGCACCAACCAAAATTAATATGTCTACTCAAATTCTCCTTACAGACAAAAAAGCTTTCTTCACCTAGAACGTTCTTGGGGAACTCTGAACTCTCATCTTTACCAATCTTTCATTTTTTATTGTTTTAACAAGTTGTCAATAAAAATGAATTACTTTTGTATGGATAGACTTGGTCATTTTTCTTTCGATATTGCCTTTCCTTCTACAAACCAATTTTCTGATGGAGATTCTTACCGCCACAACAATAGCATTGTTATTTTAGATACAAACTATTCTCAATATTATTGTCATTTTAGATAAACACTAAACCTAACAGCATTACCATAAACTGAGAATAAACTATAATAAAACGCACCATTCCAGCAAGATTTAGCCTTTTAAAATGTCCGGCTTTGGTTCAACCTCTTTAACCAGTAACAGTTATAGCATCGTGAATGGTAGAAAACGAATATAGTTACCCGAGATCTATTAGTATAAAAGTACAGGGTGGGCAAAAATAAGGGTCCTATTTTTAAAAATTCATAACTTTTTTATTTATTGATTTTTTTTATAGAATAAGTAAAGGACCCCTTTCGAAGCAAGCATGAGCCGTATTAGCCCTAAGGAACGTACCCTCATTTAGAAAACATTATTTTTGCTTAAAAAACTCAAAACAGTGTAAAAAACAATACTTTAGTTTTTGTAAGTTTTAAGAAGTGTTTTTCGGCTAAAATTTGTTTTGTTTATTTCAAAAAATCTCGGAAGGGTCAGTCTACAGACACATAAAGTTTGGTGAGTTTAACTTTTATTTTGTGGAAGTTATTCAAATTCAAGTTATTCAAATTTAAAGATAGGACCCTTATTTTGGCCCACCCTGTATTTAACTTGATTTTTATGAAAAAAATAAAATAAATGACAAATTATTATTTTTAACTGTCTGTTTTGTATTTTATGATTTTAAACTTTTTTTCCTTCTTCCTGAGAATGGCAGTTAATCTAACTAGTATATATAAAAAATAACTAAATTGAAGATTATTTTATGTTATTTATAAATGTCAAATATCCTATGGCAAAATAAAATAAAGTTTTGAAGTAAGTGTAAAAATTAGTGTGAAATATTTTTTTTACTCAAAACTAAACATTTTAAAAATAAAATTTAATAAAAACTTACATTTTTAGTTTTTTTAAATATTTTATTTTACTTCTTGCGAAAAGTTCAAAAGTAAAATTTTACTTTTTAGGTCGGTCAGCCATTAACACGAAAATATTGTAGGACAGTTTTTTACAAGTGTCTAATCGTTTTTTTTTGGGGGGGGGCACACTAAGTGTGCATTCTGAGACAAGACTACCTCCCTTAATAATAATATTATTTATTTTTATCTCGATTTATAGACACTAATTACACTTTAATAATAAAAACAAAAGGAACAAGCATAGGATTTCTGTGGGAAGAGGTAAAAATGAGGTTGAGTAAAAAGTACTCTAAATTAGAAAGAATTATTCACATTTTTACTTGTAGATGAGGCGGATGTAATAGAATTAAAGTAGATTGAAAATGTTGCCAGTGGTTTGAAACGAAACGAAATTTATTATCAGTATTATTATTAATATTAATAATAACAATAAACATAAGAATGGAATAAATACGTAAATAAATAAGGGAGATAATTCAGTCTTTGGAATGTAAATGTTTTTTTCGGTCGCTCAAGTATAATATTTCTAGTTTTTTTCTATTTCGTATGTTGTAAAGTTGATAAGTACAGTAGATCAAATCTGTATGTGTGTGAGGGGGGTATATGTATGTATGTATGTATGTATGTATGTATGTATGTATGTATATATATATATATATATATATATATATATATATATATAATATAGAAAGGAAAAATTCGCATACACATCGTAGTTGTCAGCACTATATATTCTCCACACATATGCATTTATTTATGTATATATACATATATGCATGTATAAAAAATTATTGTGAAGAATATATATATATATATATATATATATATATATATATATATATATATATATATACCTTCTTTGTAATATAGCAGGAAAAATGACAGCAGAGTGCTCGATTAATTGAGAATTAAAGTTAAAAATTAAGAGCGTAATATTTATTTATTTTGGTACAGAAAAATTAGTACAACGTTCGTACCGTCGGTTTCAAGCACAGAAGATCTTAGTCATCCGGCTCTCTTCAGCTTCTGTTGTCATCTGTTTCGGAAATGTGAAGTCACGTGTCACTCTCGTTTGGATACTTATAATATTGGCTCACGGGATTTATATAGAAATATTTTTTTAATTTTTTAATTTTTTATATCTCTTTAAATCTTCCCCGGTTTAAATCTCAACTGTTACTTTTCATCTCTCCCCTTTTTTCAAACCTTATTAAACCTTCCTTACACTAAATTTAAACAAACATACATAACACTCTAAGCAAATAACGCGTCCAAACGAGAGTGATACGTGACTTCAAATTTCAGATGACAACTGAAGCTGAAGAGAGCAGGATGGCTAAGTTCTTCTGTGCTTGAAACCGACGGTACGAATGTTGTACTAATTTTTCTGTACCAAAATAAATAAAAATTAATATATATATATATATATATATATTAATTTTTATTTGTTGACGTATAGGCATACAAAAAAAACTTTTTTCAAAGAACAGAATTTTCGTCCGTTTCCTTCACTATTCCTCAGTGTATTGACATACGTGTATGTATGTATGTATTTATGTGTGCACATTTACAGGGTATTCGAGACAAATTTGACACTTTTTGGGAAAGGAAAGATAAAATGTCTTATCTCGGCCAATAATTGATGTATTCTCAAAATTCAGAGTGCATCTCTTACAGAACCTTTTGCCGAATACAGCACACCCGAAGAAGTCACCGTGAGCCTCTACCACAGACCTGAACCTGGAGCATGAAGCCATCACAGTGTCCTTCGAGAGATGCCTGAACACTAGTTTGTATCCTGGCAATCAGCTCGTCTTTGGTGTTGCAGACGGTACGGTGTGTGTTTTTCTCAGCTGCGCACAACACATAATAGTTCATGGGGTTGCAATGGGGTGAGAGTGGCAGTTGTTGAGACTGGTGAAGTTGTGGAAGTTTTCAGACGGCCACTTCTGGGTTTTCCTGGAAGTGTGATACAGAACTGAGTCCTGCTACCACACATATAGTCTTCCTGCAACCACTCTCTCTACCCATTACTTGATAACAGTAGACAGCAACTCAATATAACCATCTGAATCGAGGCTGAGTCCTTTTTTTAAGATGTGGGGTGGCATGGCGTGCCTTTCACTGGAAACACACTTAAAGACCATCACAGTTTGAGAGAACTTGGTTTTTATGATGTGCAGGACTTCATGCGGGCCGTAAACTAACCACCTGCTGTTTTGTGCATTATGCAACTGTTCCTGAGACCGATCAGAGCATCCCTGTCTCGACAGGGTGTTTGACCTTGTTTGGGAGTTTTTTGGCTTTCATAAAGCGGTTCTCTTGGGCCTTAGTGGTGAGTAGTTAGCCCTTGTGACTCTTATATAAGGAGTAGCGAAACTCTTTGTTCAGTCGCTACTCTGACGCAACATCTCTCTCGCTAAGGTGTCCACATTGCCTGGATCTAGCCGCACCTTTTTTGTAGCTTTTCGAAGAATTTTGTTGTGTAGACACAGTTATAATGCTATGATCTTTCCTGCTCGTCATTGCTTTCACATTTTCGTTGCAATTCTCTAGTTCACATCTCACTGCCTTCAAGATATTCAAGGATCACTCAGTTGCAACTAAGATTTCCCAATTGTTTAATTCGCACGAATCATCATGATACAGGCCACGCTCTTGCAGTGTTTCGGTGCTTTCTAGTTGTCCATAGTCTTCAGCTTTCAAACCTACAGAAGAACATCTATCAATTGCATTTTTTCGCTATTAAATACTTCAAATGGTTCTGAAATGAAAACAATATTAAAAACTATCAAATTTGTCTCAAACACTATGCGTGCATATATATATATATTTAAATGTATTACAGAAGATCAGAACAATATCGGTATCGTCGGTTTCAAATCCAAACAAAGGGGACCTATAATTGGTCTCCTATACCGGACTCTCTTCAGCCTCTGTTTATGTCTGTCTCCCTATAGGTCCCCTTTGTTTGGATTTGAAACCGATGGTATCGATGTTATTCTGATCTTCTGTAATACATATATAAATAAATATTACGCTCTTATTTTTAATTTTCTCTTCCACTAACCTTACACACACACACACACACACACATATATATATATATATATATATATATATATATATATATATATTATTCTGGTAATTTTTTTGTTTATAGGCATTAATCCAATGAATCCTGACTGTGTTTATATAATACTGCCCAGTGCTCAATAACAAGTAGAGCTATATTTCTAGTATGCATTTTATTTAGACAAACATTTGGGCTATATATATATATATATATATATATATATATATATATATATATATATATATATACATATATATAATTATTTGTGTGTATATGCATATATTTGTGTGTATATGTATAAATTATGTATGTAGGTAGATCTATTCACAATTTTGTGTGAGTATGAGCATATGTATGGATGTGTATGTATGGATATGTATGTATATTGTTTTTTGTACACAAGTTTATGTTATTATATATAATATAATATCTATATTTCATTATTTTATTTTTATATTAATATTACAATGGCCCATTACCCCTCATGGAATTGTTGGCTATTTGTTTGGAGACTTATGTGTGTGTGTGTGTGTGTGTGTGTTTGTACATTGGTAAATCTGTATGTGAGTGAGACTGTCTGACTATGGATACACATATATATGTATGCATATGTATGTATATATACATATGTATGAAACGTTGTATGTCTGTGAGCGCTCACTAAGAATGTTTCTGTGACCGTTTCAGCTGTATGTATGTACTTGTGCCCCTCACAGAAAAAAATATCACAATTACTTAACAGAATTCGACAAGAGGTTAATGATACCCATTTCCCACCTAACCTTGTCAAGAGGTTTGTGGCAGCCTCATCCTATTACCAGTAGAGTTAGTTAACTCCAATAAAAGTTAAAAGCAATTAATGAATAAGATAATATGAAAAAATAATAAAATTAAAAAGAAGGAAAATCTAACACAATGCTAGGCCTTCAATTTAAAAAAATAATTCTAGTCACATAGTCACTTGGTTCTTGTGTGTCCTCAATCCTCTTAGATCATTCATTTGGTTTTGTTGTCATCCTAATAACTTGGCATGATGAGGCTCAGCCAAAATAAGACGATAGCTAAATTCTCTATATTATCATCCTGATGAAGTCTTATAAATAAAGACGAAACGTTGATGTACACATAAAAAACATCCATTTTTGGTTTTCCTTTTTCATTTTCCCATCACGTCGGATTACCTTCATCTTTCTCTTCCCATATATATATATATATATATATATATATATATATATATATATATATATATATATATATATATAAAGATAGATGAAAGAAAAGTGATAAACATGTATGAATGTCCAGATTTATTTCAAACTTCGATTGTTCAATGCAAGGTATAATCTGTAATAAAATTATGTTTATTATTCTTTCCTTAAGCCAAGGCTTTTCAAAGATTGAAATCTTATCATCAGAGGAATTATGCAGATAGATAAGTTGGCAGTGGAAAAGCCAAAATTCAACATTTGAAAAAATATTAGGGATGGACAAACCCCATATTCTTTATACACAAACTTTTTTTCAACTCTCCATTACTAATATTTTTTCAAATAACATTTAAATACTATGTATAAAATTTTATGGGGAAGACAATGAAAATGGTCTGAAATCTCTAAGTGCCCTCCTAACTTAAAAGAGCTATGGAGCTGAATCTCTTTTAAAACTTCAAATATATCCTATTTTGATGAAACTTATATCATATGCATTAAATTCTTCGGGGAAGACAATATAAGTGGTCCTGAATCTCTACATTACCCTTTATGTGCTGAATATCTAAGTGCCTCCACCTTTTAGTGACCCATGAGGACAGAACGCCCTTCTCCAGGGAAGACAATGTGAGCGATACAAATCTCTACGTTACCTTCTATGTGCTCAATATCTATGTGCCTCCACCTCTAAGTGACCCATTGGGAGAGAACTCTCTTAAAACTTCAAATACGTACGAATGTTATTTTAAAAGTCGACTTCACAAATATCAGAATTGTTTAGTTAGGGAAGTATCAGACTGAAAACATCGAGTGGGCAGTTTCGATTCTACCCCCCTCCTCTCCGATTATTTTAAAATAAAATTATATAAAGTCAAAGAATATATTTTTCCTTTTTTTAATATAATAAAATATAAGTGAATAATATTTAGTATGCAACACCACTCCATCTGTTTGTCTGTCTGCCTCTCTCTTTATCACTCTCACCATATACCTAGATCTATCTATATATATATAATAAAGGAGAATACCTCTCTTTCTATGTGCATGTCTGTTCCTAAGAACGAAGACATACTAGGGAGTGTACCTTAAATATAATGGAAATAGTTCTGCTTCTCTATCTAGCTGCCACTTGAAGGAGCTAATGCCACTTTTCTAACATGTTACACGATGAAATTAATTAAGCGTTAAGTTTAGACTATTAACATATATATGTAATTTCTCCTCCTCGATTATACCTCTATGGTGAATGCTCTGAATGTTTTTAGTAATTAATCAATTCGCTGTCCTGAAATCTGATGCTTTCTTCATGAAACTTCTGTATGTGATGTTATAAAAGGCGAAGAGACGTTTTGGTTTCATCAAAAAATAATGAACAATAAAATATTTTCAAAAGGTCTTGGAAACGATCGTATGCCGAATGCTCGTTGGTTTTGAATTTTTGGAACAATGTTCAAATTATATTGATCTCAACTAATATATATATATATATATTTTAACATAGTTCACCCCAAACAAGGCAGGCCGCCACTGTAGACCTAAAGGGTTACTGAGAATTAGGGTGTAGGTTTTGGGTGTCACCCCAAGTTGCGAGCAGTGTAGTGATATGTCTGCTTACATTAGTTTTAAACCTCTGCATGTCAGTACTGTCGGTGAAACAGGGAGCAGGGAGGGAGTTCCAGAGGACAGCAGCACAAGGTAAGAAGCTATTGAAGTAGAAGGCTCATCGGCATCTGGGGACCTCCACAGTGAATGGATGAGATTCAGCTAATTGTCGAGTTGGTCTAGTGAATTTACGCCGAGGAGGCACCAGAGTAGCCAGCTCATCAGAGCACAATCCATTAAAGTATTTGTAAAACAAGCACAAGGATGCAACATTGCGGCGATGGGACAGGGGCTGGAGCTTGGTTAATAGTGAGGGACCTATTAAGTTGGCGACTCTTTTTTGGACCTTGTCTAGGAGGGAGAGACTAGTGGATGATGCACCAGTCCAGATGTGGCAACAATACTCTATGCATAGGCGGATGGTGGCTTTGTAGAGATACAGGATAATGTCAGGTGTGAGGAGTTTACTAGCACGATAGAGGGAGCCCACCTTCTTTGCTGCAGCCTTGGCAATGTCTTCAATGTATTTGTTCCAATTCATGTTACCTGTGAAGGTTAGTCCGAGGAGTTTGAATGTTGAACTTTCAGGTAGGGTGTTATTTGCCATGACAGTCTGTGGTTGTCAGGAGAAAATTTTCTACGTCTTTAATGTTGGTTCTAAGTCCCTGGATATTTGTGAATGCAAGCCTCAAGGGCGGAGGCGAAGATGTTTTTTGTTGGGTGTCTGGTTTAGGTTTTATTTTATTTTTTTGCAATGACATGTTTGTTTTGATATAGAGTGGGGTGGGCAAGGTGGGTGCTTGTTATGTGCCAATAAGCTCATACAACCAGTCCATTAGTCGCGACCTGGTCCATGGGGGTTGTGGCCTCGGGAAAGCCCACCGGAGATAACTGTAGGGTCCCTTTCCATGCGCGACATGGTACGTACAACTACCCACGGTATTATGCAACTGATGATGGAGCAGCCGTTCTTAGCGTTACTTAAAAGTTTGGGCTCCTGTCTTGCCAGTCGGAGACAAGCTGTCTAATCTGTACCCTCAACCTGTCGGAATAAGAGCGACCCAGACTGGTCATGTAAGACTTAGTGATGAAAAAACTTTCCCCAAGTTGCCCAAATAGAGAGAAAGAGAAACGGTGTTCATTGTCCTAGTAAGGAAACAAGGCTAGGCACTGAGTGTTTTGAGACGTCACAGTGCTGGTACCTCTGCGCCTGGCTAATAGACAAAGAAGGAGTGCAAAGGCCGGCGATAGGCAAAACCTATCTACTCCTTAAGATATACATATATATATATATATATATATATATATATATATATGAGAAAGTGATGACTATGGTATCATGAAAAAGAATAGATACTACACTCCCCTTCCCCCTAAAATAAAATGCAGAAGGTAGTCCCTGGGGAGATGGTCTCATGACACCAGAACAGATATTACATTACCCCTTCCCTCAAATGAGGAGGTAATTCCTGGTAGGACGGTCTTATGACAACAGAACTGATACTACACTACCAACACCATTAAAAAATAATACAATAATAGATTAAATCATTTTTTTTCATTGCTAGCCATAAAAAAGACATTATTTTTTATGGTTACTTGGCTTTTTGGCTAAAATCTCAGCATTCCAGCGACTTCAGACGTTTTACTATCAACAAAAATATTGCGTATATATAAGAAAATATGACAATGCAAAATTATAACTGTATATTACAGAATATTAATTTATTATAATACTGTTTATAAAATAAATATGCAAATTAAGAAGACCCAAATCTGTTTGGGGGTATTTGCATTTCCGATTTACCATTTAAATACCTGGCACACGCTAGGAAGTAAGTGTAGTATCTGTTCCGATGGATACTGCACGCCTGTCCTGTGCAGTTCTAGGAGGTCCACCCTCCCAGGCTTCGCCTCCCCTCTTTGGGGAGGAGTAAGTTTATTGCTTACTGTCTGAGGCGCCCCTACCGGGGAATGCCGACGGGGCTGCCCAGGCAATTTTTAAATGGCCAGAGTGCTCACCTCTCGAGCGCTGGCTTTTAACCCCACTTACTCGACCCAAGCTGTGGTCACATTTTACTGGTGGGAGTAAGATAAAACTGGCCTTGTGCCTAACTCCTGCAGAGGAGTAAATAAATATATATATATATATATATATATATATATATATATATATATATATATATAAGTAAGTTTATTGCTTACTGCCTGAGGCGCCCCTACCGGGGAATGCCGACAGGGCTGCCCAGGCAATTTTCGATGGTCAGAGTGCCCACCTCTCGGGCGCTGACTTTTCAACCCCCACTTTCCGACCCGACCTTGGGTCACATCCTACTTGTGGGAGTAGGATAAAACTGGCCTTGTGCCTAACTCCTGGAGAGGAGTAAATAAATATATATATATATATATATATATATATATATATATAACGTATATGTTTTATGTTTCAGTATTTACTTCAACAGTGTTTAATACATCAAGTAGAGCTTAGTAGTCGTATAACAATATACTTATAGAAAGTGAGCTACACAGAAACGTTTGAGTTTCATTTCCGAATGGATCCGGGTGGTTTCCTTGGGTAATGAAACACAGACGTTTGTCGTTTCTGTGTAACCACGATCGTCGTAATCACTTGATATATTACAACTATTATTTATCTATTAAAAAAAACACGAAAATCCTTCGTTAATTTATCGTATTTTTAGAGTTCACCATTAGAATAACATATTTAAAAAATCGAATTTGATTAAATAAAGCATTAATCAATTCGTAACCCGGCCGAAAAGGTGATATTTCGAAATTCCGGTTTTTGTAAACGCCCCAAAACTTTTTTTCAGCATGCAACAGCGAATACTGACCTCCCCTTCCTCCTACCTTCATAGAATTATCTCGTTCCGCCTTACACTCTCCAGTTTTTCCCCTCCCTTATCCTCTCACCACTACCTTCGTATTACTTGTTAATGGAAGTCGCCCGGACGCTGGTGTTTTTGTAAAGCGCCCAGGGAGAAATTTTTTTGGAGTTTTCGTTAACCATAGAGTGGAGGAAACGAGAAAGAAAGGGACAGTAGAAAACCAGATAGGAGGTGTTGGATGTCCCCCGTGTGACTTCCTGGGGACATTACCCGTCTCCGTAAAACCTCGAGACACTTTTTTTTGCATTAAGGAGGAGACGAAACATTGGAAAGAAAAATTAATTTCTATTTTGACACACAAACAACTTTACCTTTTTTTTTGTGTTTTAAAGCTGATAAATGTTGATTTGCTCCAACCAAACAATTAATTTACATCAACATGAATGGCACGATATTAGTTAAGTATACATTAACAAAACCAAAACTAGGTTCACTTTCATAAGAATCATTGTCTTTAAATCTAATTTCCACAAAAAACGTGCAACAATCTATTGAAACTACAAAATATTGACATCGTCCATAAAACCTGTTGTTTCTGATTGTTCGTCGTTTTTTTATACATAAATTGAAAAAAAAAAAATGAAAATTTTAGATTAAAAAAGAAACGAAAATCTCACATCTCACATTGTTAAATAATTAATTGCAAATATTTTATTAAAAACAAAACATTTTACAGAGTTTTCTAACATTTAAAAATCATAACATTGTCAATATTATTGACAAAATTCAAAACTAAACTAGAAAAACGTAATCGATTTTTAAACGAAACGTAATAATTATATATATAATTATATTAAAAAACCCCCAAAACTTTAGAAATATTTTTCCAGTATTTTTCGATTTCGAAGTTAAAAGATAAACTTCAAACAAAACAACACTTAACAAAACAAAAAAAACGTTGCCTACTTTTTAGTGCAAAAAAAAAAGAAGCTTTTAACAACAACGAAAAATAAGATAAAAATTAATTTTGTAAAAAAAGTGATTTAAAAAAAAGAAAGAAAAGTAAATTAGAGCAACAGTCTCGAAACTGAAGTCGAAGGAGGGAGAGAATAAAACCATTTTGATTCAATTGGCTACCCTTAATTTTTGTTTTCTAATTTCCCCCAAATCCGTCGGATGCCATGGCAGGTTCTGAACAAATTGTTGAAAAATTCTACCAAGTTGAGTTAAATAAAACCACATGGAAAGTTCCAGAAAGATATCAGAAATTGGCTCCTGTAGCGTCTGGTGCTTACGGACAGGTTTGGTAAGTATATTCGAGGACATTTTGGACAGAGGACATTTGCCCCCTCCCTCCTCTTTTTCAAGGGGTACTTTTTGACAAAAAAAAAATTATTTTCACGTAAATTCAAAACGGATTCATTTAAATTCATTTTTAAATGATAATTATTTAAAATAAATAAATACAAATTTCATGTGAAATCAGCATTTTCGACATTTTTATAAATAAATTGAAGTAAAAAAGAAAAAAAAAGAAGCACAAAACTTAAAAATTATTTCACAGGGAATAATTTTAAATGGAAATATAAATAATTTCCTAAATTAAAATTTAGTCCGTTGATAAAAAACGACCACCTACCATGTATATTTATGTGCACTTTTTTTTTTAAATTGAAAGTTCAGTAAAGAAAAGCAAAAGAATCCACCTAAAAAAATTGTTGCCCAATCTCTGTATTAACAAAACTGTCAGATAAAATGGCATGTGTATGTGTTTCTCGCCTATACGTAGCTTTGAAAAATACACATTGAATTATTATTTATTTACTATTAATAATAATTTATTAAAATATAAAACTAAAACAAATTAAAAAAAATATTTAAACAAAAAACAAACGTAAACATAACGATATTTTTTTAATTAATTTTCTCTAAGCTCTTCACCCGGGCAACGCCGGCTAAATACAACTAGTAATAAATAATAGTGAAACAAATACCAATACTTTATTATCACACCTGTCATAGTTTATCCAAAAATAAAGATCAGATTCTATTGGGGGGGGGGGTACATGTAAACAGCCTGAAAAAAATATTCGCGAAAAGGAATTAAAGAAAAAAAAAAAGATTTTAATTTGACACTTTTACAAACATTTTAAATGGCTTATTTTTACTGAAAAAAAAAAGCTTGCAAAACTCGCCCTGTAAACTTTAAATGTCGTCTTCCACATAGTTTTAATATTATTTTGTTATTTGGATATTTTTATTTATTTTTAAAATGATGTACTTTCCATTTGACAGAAGTAAAAGTACTGTCAGATGAAGGAGGCCCTGGTGAATAAAAGAACACCGCTTTCACTCTACCACGCCCTTCTTTTGCATTCGTTTTGGGGAAAATGTAAAAAGAAAACCCTCGGTTCAATTGTTGAATAGAGACCGTTGAAATATCGCACCTATTTCGTTTCGATTTCTCGCACTACAAATAAAATTTCTTATTTTTTCTTATGTAATTATCGATGATGAATAGTGCCCCCCCCCCTGAAATTTCACAAGAAAAAAATCTACATCTGCAATAATTAATATTTTGAGATTGATAATATTCAATTTGTGATAGCCGTTGTATGATTGAGATCATCTTGTCATGGTGTAACAAGTAGGAAAAAAGACGGAATTTAAGTCGTTTTTCTCATGAGAAAAAATAAAAGTTCAAAGATACCCCCCTGATTGTGTTCGGTACATTTTACGACATAACCACGTGACGAAATGTACATCCTGTTTCGTAGCCTCCTTTTTTTCTCAGGATTGAAAAAAAAATATCTTAACAAAAACTTTTTTTCTTTTTCTTTTTTTTTTAAAACTTCGCCAGATGAACTTTAAACTTTCAAATATTAAACAAAATAATTTTAAGATTTAATGTCAAAATAGAAAAGTTGTTCATTAATGTTCCAAAACTTTGTCACGTTTAAAAAAAAAAAAAAATGTCCTTAGCTTTCCTGGATCACCATGAGACTTGCTGACCACCCGGTCAACAATTATTGCATTTTCTTCGGACAGGTGGTCAGCAGATCTCCTAGTCAGTGTTGCCAACTGAGATTTTCAAATCCCGCTAGATTGAGAAAGCAAAATCGCCAGAAAATCGCTAGATTTTTAACTTTTCGTCATTATTGGCAACTGAGATTTTCAAAACCCGTTAGATCGAAAACAATAAAATCGCTAAAGAAAAAAAACCCACTAGATGTTAACTTCGTACCCTATATATATATATATATATATATATATATATATATATATATATATCAAAATGACTGCCAAATTTTATCGACTACTTTTGTCTGTTTTTCAAAGTTATGACAGCGAAAATATATCCACTGTACAAATATTAATTTGTCTGTGTTTGTCTATTACTTAAAAAAATTATTTTGCAAATATTAATTTGTTTGACTTTTGCGGATTATTTTGCAAATAAAAGTTAATTTGTTTTCATAAATATTAATTTGTTGCCACCTGGACCTAGGGTTAGTGGGAGGTTTAATGGAGTGTATATTTTGTTTTGTAAGAAACAAATCATAAAATCAAGCCGTGTTTATTAAAAATTGAAATATATTACAAATTTAACATCACAATAATGACGTATCTAAATATAGAATATTGCCGAAGAAATTGTCCACAAAAATGAAATTAATATTTGCAAAATAATCCGCAAAACTTGGAAAATTAATTAATATTTTCAAAATAAAAGCTATAAAAAATATTCACAAAAATAGAGAAAACAAAATGATTTTTTCTTAATCCACAAAAATCTGAAAATAAATTATTTAGAAAATAAAAATTAAAAAAAGAAATCCGCAAAAATCGGGCAAGGCCCTTACTCCTATAGTTTTATATAGGGTCTAC
The DNA here is from genome assembly GCA_963556195.1 of Sepiola atlantica. Classification (NCBI taxonomy): domain Eukaryota; kingdom Metazoa; phylum Mollusca; class Cephalopoda; order Sepiida; family Sepiolidae; genus Sepiola; species Sepiola atlantica. The sequence continues at coordinate 138,150,030 of OY744522.1, forward strand.
CCCCCCCCCCCACCGCAAAAAATATTTTAAAACATTTACTGCTGTTTTAAAGCAAATAAAATCGAGTTATGTTTGTTCGAAGAACACTGTTCTGGTATTATCTTTTCCAATTATTATTTTGATAAAAAATATTAAATTTAAATCCTATTACGAGATTATCCATCATAATGCATTTCGGTTTCTTCGTAAGAAAGTCGGCCATTTTAATATTTAGTTAATGATTGAATTACTTCGATATTTATTTCATACTTACCTAATTTTCCTACATTGCCAAAATTACATAATTCCCCCCCCCCCCAAAAAAAAAACACGCACCCTTCCTACTAGTAGTACGGTGGTAATACGAAAAATAAATAGAGAATAAATTTAATAAAAGTCGAAAAAAGTGCGTGCGACGTGGGTGTAACGGGGCTGTTAATAGTCAATTTATTGAATATTAAAGTTAGTTTTTTTGTTGTGTTATTTATTTATATTAAATAAACCGTTGTATTGTATCAGTTATCTTTCGCGGAAAAAAACACAACAACAATTACTTCAGAATGCATCAGTTTTGCATATACTTGTAACATAAAATGATCCCCCGTTTCCGGGCCATTCTAACTTAGTAGGTAAAATAATTTAGTTAACATTGGTTCTCAGAGTGTAAGTTGAATATTTTTATTGGTAAATTATGGGGATGCAAAGTAAACATTTCAAAGTTCACTGCCTCCTATCTCACTTATCAAACCTTTTGTAATGTTAAAAATCGAAAATTAAACAAAATGCTGGAAGAACATTACATTTTCGCACGATTGGTGACATTTATTTGATGTTTCTACCAGTATTTTGTTTAATTTTCGATTTTTAGCGATTATCCGAGTGATCATCGTCGCCATTTTCTTTTTGAGTATGAACTGAACAGTCGACACCATGTTTGTTTTTAACAAAAATATGCTTTAAAATAAGTTAAAACACAAATAAACTTATCCAGACCAAATGACTATCAATCTACATTGAAAACCTTTTTCTTTTTCCATTTTACTTCACGGTCAAACGTGGGGGTGGGGTCGGATATACTTGTAGGCCCGAGGCCAAACCTAATCATCATTGATGTGTAAAATAAATAAATAAAATGCATGTTAAAAATGTCATTCAAATCAGTTTTATGTCAAAGTTATGCAACTTGTGCTTTACACAAAGGAAAATAGGTGCTGCTATTGATCCCGGACCGGCGTTCGTGACGTTTGACTCGGAAGCGTTCTACGCAAACGCCCGAGAGTTGCCGAGCCGATTTGTTCCAGACGACATTTTTGATACGGTGCTGCGTCCTATTATAATAATGTTTTGCTTGTTTTTTTTTTTTGTTAGGGTAAGGAATTTTTTTAAAGAAACAAAAGAAAATTAAACATATTTACATGAATTTTTTTGAAAGAAAGAGGAAAAAAAACATAGCGAGGTTACTGTTATAAAATGAATACTGTATCTTTATTTACAAGGAATTTTTTTGAAGAAAAAAAAAAAAAAACGTACCAAAATTTTATCACGACATTTTTTAATTTTTATTTATTCTTAATTGCTCGCGATGATATTGCAGTGCAAAGCTGTTCGTAATTCATTTTGGGTTTATTTTCTTCAAAAAAACTACCTGACAAAAAAGCCGTCTTCGAAAGCACTTATTTTCAATTTGCAACAAAGTTATCGGCTGCTCACTGCTCGGCTCGTCAACACTCGGCCATTTGCGTAGACCAGCCGAACGATTCCGAGTCGTACATCACGACATCCGGTCCGGGATCGTCGATAGCAGTACCGGAAAATATAGTTAAATTAAAGCCCATATTTTGCAATATTCATGTTTATCTTACTCCTTTGCTGGCCGATCAGACCCCACCCATCCGTGTTCCTGATGTTGTCCCTTATATGAAAAAACTCGTGAAACACATCTTTTCATTATTCGTTGCATACATCGGTAGAATCTTGAAAAAAAAATAGATTGCGTTTTATAAATACAATTTATTTAGACAATCTGTAACGCAACAATTATTTAGTCTTCAATAAATATAAAAATTATATATAAAATTTAGGAATTATTGTAGATTAACATCCTCCTTCAGCTACCCCCCCCCCCCCCCATGGGATCCTACTTTTACGATTACGTGTGTGAAAGACTTGCTGGAAAGAAAAGAAAAACAATTATTTTTATAATTTAGAGTAGAGGATAAGTTTCTCGTGTAAAATGATCCCCCATTTCCGGGATATTATAGCGTTCTAAGACAGTTAACAAAAAAGCCTTTTTTTTTTTTTTTTGCTATACGAGATAATTTCTGTGCCCTTTTTTTAGGCAATTACGTATGATTTTACGATCTTGCCACTCTGACTTAAGGTTAGTGGTAAAATGTTACTTAACTGCCCTAAAAAATTAGAATGCCCCGGAAATGGATAATTTTACGTTAAATTTATATACAAAACTGACCCCCCCCCCAACCCACACATTCTAAATAAATTGTTTTTGTATTGTTATTTTTCCGCTAACTTTTTCAGGATTTTCATTCGTTCACAGTCAAACATAATCGCCTAAAAGAAAAAAAAAAAAAAAAAAAATTTTAAGTAGAATTTCACTTTTTCTTTTTAAGGAGGGTTCATCTGCAGGGTGTCACTCTACAAATTTATCACAATTTGCGTTTAATACAATTTTAAAACAAAGGTATTTTTGATGCAAGGAAAAGAAATATTGAGTTAAATTTACATTTTTTAAACTTGAAAAATAAAAATAAAATTTTATTTCAGGATATAGAACAAGAAATACAATTAAAAGAATTAATTTTATCCAAAATATGGACGAAAACCAATTGAAATGAACGTGATGTTCTAATGGTCCTTATCGTACAATAAGTACATTTGGACCAGAACTAAGTTGAACTTTAATATTAAACCCGCTGCCCCGGAATTTTCGTTTCTTTTAATTATGATTTTTTGTTATGATTATATTTTCTAATAGGATTTTCTGACTTTAATTTAATTACGATCTCGTTTGTCATTAAATTATTAATTGAATAACCAAATTGTTATAAAACTATAACTAATTTTGTATTACTCCTTATTTATAAATTGATTGGATAAATAACTTCCAACACTTTCAATACAAGAGGATTTACTATGAATTGTACAGCCAGTTCAAATTTCCAAGAGTTGCTAAGTTTATTTTATTTTCAACTATTAAAAGATTAAAATGGATGACTTGTTTACGAAGAACCGAAATGCATGCTGGTAGATTTAAATTTTGTAATTATTTTAAAATAGGACTTTGAGTGTTTTAGTACTTTACGCTATTGCATTTTTGATTTAAATAAATATTCTGTAGTGGAATATGGGGACATAAATGGATGGTAAAGACAAAACCTCTTTCTTCTAACAACTACAAGAAACCTTTCCAATCCCCCTACCCGAGAACCCAACGTTCGCAACTAAAGCATAGTACCATGCGTCAGCTGTAAACCGAAGATCACATGTTATTAATAGCACCGTTTTTACGTCCCTTACATAAAAAAGACCGGGCAACATTCAACAATCTGCTAGTACATATTTCACATTTTTATCATGTCAATTAATTTTTTTTTGAAAAGAAAAGATTCTTTTCAATTTAAATAAATTTGTTCCTTTTTGAAACTCAAAAGGAAAAAAAAAGCACATTTGTTACATTTTTCGTTTAAAAAAAACAAAAAACTTTGTTTATTTTCTTTAATAAATTAATTGTTTTGACAATCACTTGTTTGTTTGCATTTCAACTTCAACGATTTCGATTTCAAAAAATGCACGGCCCGTAAAAACGGTGCGATTAATATCACGTGCTCTCAGCTTTACAGCTGACGCATCGGGTACTATGCTCGTACGTTCACATTCACCAAAACTCTTCAGATTCACAGGTAACATGAATTGGAACAAATACATAGACATTTCCAAGGCTGCTGCAAGGAAAGTGGGCTCCCTCTACCGTGCTAGAAAACTTCTCACACCTGCCATTATCCTACATCTCTACAAAGCCACCACCCGCCCATACATGCAATATTGTTGTCACAGGGGGGGGGGGCACCATCCACTAGTCTTTCTCTTAGACAAGGTAAAAAAAAAAGAGTCGCTAATGCTCAATGTTACATCCATGTGCTTTTTTTTACAAGTACAGTACTTCAATGAAATGTTCTCCGATGAACTTGCTGCTCTAGTATCCCCATCGACGTAAATACACCCGACAATCACTTAAATCCCATCCACTCACTGTGGAGGTCCCCAGGGACCGGAAAGCTTTCTACTCTAATAGCTTCTTTCCTCGAGCTGCCAGACTTTGGAACTCTTTCCCTGCTCACTGTTTCCCTGACTGTACCGACATGCAGAAATTGAAATGTAAACAAACATCTCGCTACACAACTTTTCACTTAGGATTCCCCCTATAATTGGGGCCCCTAATCCACAGTAGCCCCTTACGTCTCAGTGGCAATATGCCTTGTCTGGGGTGAATTAAAGTAAAAGAAAACATCTATTAGTAAAAACAATAATTCAATGTGTAATTATCAAAGCTACGTTTATACAAACAATACAGAAGACAGGCACACAAGTAGTCACACAATTTTATTAATATAGAGAAGAAAATAAATCTGCATTTAAATCAATTTCAACATTCAGACTTCAATCCTCCCGGCGTTGTAACTGGCCGATTTTTGACAACATGGCAACGCCACGTGACTCCTTTTAACAGTTTTGCTCGGCCACTCAAATTGCTTCAAATGACATCTTTTTCTTTTTTCCTTGTTGCAATAAAAAAGACCAAAATAATAAAATGCAGTCGTAAAAAGAAAAAAATGCTGCGCAAGTGCTTTTTTTCTTTTCTTTTTCCACTTCACTTGTGACCTAAAACAAATAATATTGTGAATGTTTGCCATGAATATTTTTGTAAAATTGTTCAAAAATACCTTTTTTTTTTAAATTGTATTGTGGTTCAAATTATTTGGAATATTTTCTTTCGTTTAACTGTTTTCTGTTGCATTTAAAGAAATTTACTACCCCCCCCCCCCTCTCGTAGGAAAAAAAACCCTTCCCCCTCTACTGAGCCTGTCACATGCGCACTTTTCAAATAATCCAAGTTGTCGCTCGTCCCAGATTTTCGAACGGGTCGCTCGCACCGGTGACAATAAATAATGCCAGGCCGGGAAAATGTCATTTTCCTCTCAACAATTGCTTGTGAAGCATAAACAATTTTAAAAATACAAATGGACATTGCGGGGGTGGGGGTAGGTCAACAAATAGTTTATTTTTTATTAATCCACGGTGGGTGAAAAAGTAATACGATTATAGTTTGTTCGTTTTTTAAACATAACTTAAAAATTTAAATATTTGATTTCTAAGAATTAAAATTCTTAGAAATCAAAAATATTTAAATTTTTTTTCTTTCATTTATCAATTGTGGATGCTTTATGAAAGTTATTTAACATTTTGGAACAATTTTAGTTTATCGATAAAGAACTTTATATAAAGATCTGTTTTTTTTTTCTTTTGGAAGAAGGGCGAAGCTGATTTATTTTGGGGCAAAAAATATTCTGATTTTTTTTCTTTTTTAATATAAAAATATATGAAAGGATATGGTAGTTTGCTTGAAGCATTGCTAGTATGTAGGTATTTTATATACTTATTCAGAGATGGTGATAACTACGCGTCTTGCGTCAGAGACACATGAAAAAATCAAGAACGCAAGTCAATTTTTTTCCATGACAAACGATATATTGCAATGCACACAGAAAACCCGCCAGGAGTATGTGTTCTCTTTTACTTCTTTTCTTGAAAAAAATTTTTTTTATTTTTTTATTCCAACATCATTTCAAATAACTATAAGGACAGTCGGCTTGACCTCCCCACCGTTTTCTTTGTAGTTGAACAATTTAATTTTGTGATAAGGATCAGGGAAATACATTTTTTGCTGACTGAACAAAGATTCTTAGCTCAGAACCTCATTCTCACTGAAACAGGCTGTCATCTAAACATCAAGAGCAGCTTCTTATGGTCAACCATTCTTTGGAATGTAGTCATGAATTTTGGTCACATGATCCTTTTAATTTATACTGTAGTATATTTTTTTGTCTTTTCCTATATAAATCGAATAGGGACTATTTTCTTATCCATTAGATAAAACTTTTTTTAATCTTTTTCCGAGAATCGTAACATAAATTTCCTGAGGACTCATCATATTTTCCAGAGACTCATTAAAATCAGATTTTTGGGTTCCAGGACTGGCTAAATTAAAAAGCTCTTAGCATCACTCCTTATTTGTCCTCTTCAACTTCAAACAACATTTTCATTTTTTAATTTAATTTTTTGTTTGATTTATATGAAATTTTAAAGTAATATTTTTTTCTTATCAAACAAGGAAATCAAGTTATTAAAAATGTTGGTTCTTTTCTAAACAAGTGGCATCCATGAGAAGTGTTGTTTTTCTTTGAATAAGTAGCACAAAGGAACCATAATACTAAACTTTGACCTATAAATTTTAATTATAACCAGAAATTTTGGTCAAAATCACTTTCGAATGTCGAAGTCTCCTCAAGGGGGCAAAGTTAGACAAGGTCGGTTTTTAATGGGTGTAAATCCAGCTCCTCTCCCAAAAGGGGCATTCCTGAAAGGACAATATGGATCTTGTAGGAGAGAAAAGCATTTGAAATGACAATGTGGTGCTAGCAACAAATATAGAACAATAGGAATGTTTGGAAATGCTATGATCAGAGATTGTTGAATGACTGAGTTTTAATGTTGTTGCAGAAGCAGTATGTCATCCCGCTATAAGAACCGAGAAAGAAATAGTACGGGAAACTGTGAGTAAGATCAAGAAGGGTAAGTAAGGCTGCTGGACCATCAGGCGTTGTTGCAGAAATGTTGAAATCTGCAGCTAAAACAGGCATTGAGATGATCACAGACTTAACAAATCAGATTGTTCTGAAAGTCTATAATCTTAGTACAATTGTGAATTGTTACAAGGGTAAGGGAGAAGCTCTGGATATAGGTAATTTCAGAAGCTTAAAATTAATGGATCAGATCCTGAAAGTGGTTGAGAGAATAATTGAGCCACCAATAAGTCAGATAAGCATAGATAAAATGCAGTTTAGTTTTATGTCTGAGCAAAGTACCACTGATGCTATATTTATCCTTATCTCATGAGCCTTCTTCAACTTAGTTGCAAATAACTGGTTTATGATGTGTCACAATTTCTTCACCAGGCATTACTTACACATCCCTCAAGAATTTTACTTACCAACAAATAAACTCCTTGAGTCTGCCTTTGTTGTTCCAGATTCATACACAAAATAGCTTTCCCTTTTCTTGACAACAGTATTTTCAACCAATATTCTAAGATTCTGTCTCCTTCTGCATTCCTATAACCATTTCTTCCATGAACACTTGCAAAACCGCAGAGGTCTTTCCAACATGACTATTCAAGTATTCTGCTACAGCAAGTACTTCCTCCTTATGAACCTTACTAGTTATTGTAATAAGCCTGTCATAAGACTCTTTTTTTGTATCTTCACTTAAGCCACATTGTGGTGCATAAATAGCTGTGAAAATTTACTCTCCAACTATCAAATTCAGCAGTATGATTCACTCACATGATTAACTTCAATCACTTTATCTACTTATTTCTTTGCAATAAAAATACTAACACCACCTGTTGCCTTTTCATTTCAAATCCAAAAGAGCTTATATTTTTAATTCTTTCCCAAAATCATTTAGACAGATTTACCTCTCCATCGAGTTTCTTGGACATGCTAACAAAACACTACAAATAATCATAGATAATTTAAAAAAAAAAAAAGTAAAATACTTGTATGGAGTTTAGAAGTTGGAGCATGAGTGTCTTGAATTCTTCAATTTTCCCAGTCAACAATGTGCACAGGTCCTACTAGCTTAAATCAAATGAATTAGGAATTAAATTTATAAATAAATGAAAATAAATGTTTAAAATGTTCCTACGTCATAATAAACAATGAATGTTCTCACATCTAAGTATTTACGTATGGAAGATGATTTTTTTTGGGGGGTGGGGGGTTAAATAATGTCTATACATAAATACTGGAATGAAGATACTATTTTAGAGGAGTAAATGTATTTATAAATAGCATACTTTTTCTAAGTATTTTTAAGAAGATCAGCGTTTAGGCCAAAATATTGTCCCCATAAACATGATCATCTCGCTTACTATGATAACAGACGGGTGGGATCTGCTAGTTTTTCGCGTAAAGCGGTGAATGCAAATAACTGTTACTACAATGAATTTACATCCTTTTTTTTCTTTACCATTGAATTCTTCTTGGGATTACTTAATAGTTGCTAACTTATAAATAAATATGGTATATATTTTTATAAGGATTACTTTTTAATTTATTTGATAGTGCATCCCTGTACAAGTTTGTTTCACTATATACAAACAACAAATTATACTAAAAACTGAAGCACTTATGTGTTACCAACAAAAGTGAAAAATAGTGCATGATGTTTACTAAGTTTTAGTTTAAAACAAAAATGTTAAGTGCTCTGTATATTCTAAAAATGTCCCCAGGAACAGTTTTTAATCAGAACGAAATTTTGTTAATTGTATTTTTATTAGCAACTTAATCGCCAATCAGCATAGTGATTAATATGAACCGATCTAACACACGGTGTAATACTAAAACGTTACTAGAGTAACGTTTTTGTATTACACCATGCGTTAGATTTATTTTGTATTTCTCTACGGTGTAATAGGTTGAAGAATGAAAACTTAGTACTGTGTGCGGAGTAGTCACTCCTACTCCTGTGCTGAAATTAGTATTCAAAGAGAAAACATCTGATCAGATTGAATATAAAAATCAAATAATTTGAACAAAACTAAATTTTTTGCTTTTGAAAACATCAATAATTGGCCCAAATAATATATATAGCAAATTTTGACATCTAACTTTTGGTTAGAAAGCGATGCCTGCCAACAGGACAGGGGGAAATCTTATTCTACTTAATAAATATATATATATATATATATATATATATATGGTGAACAATAGTCAGTCAACAATTCCCCCACTATCAAACCACAATGATGTCATTTGCACGGCAACTGATAAGGCTGAACTACTTGCCCAGCGTTTCGCCTCAAACTCCACTTTGGACTCAGAAAACCCCCCCTCCTTAAATTCCCATTGCTGACCGAAGCCACACTTGATAACCTGGTCATCAACCCATCCCAGGTCAGAGACATCATAAAAATCCTTGACACCACCAAAGCTTGTGGGCCTGATCTTATACCTGTAATAGTAATAAAGAAATGCTCTGCTGAACTGACCCCTGTCCTCTCCAAACTCTACAATAAATGCCTAGCTGAATCTTGCTTCCCCGATAGCTGGAAAATTGCCTCTGTGGTATCAGTCTTCAAGAATTCTGTGGATAGAACTGATCCTCAGAACTACCGCTCAATCAGTTTACTTCCTAAAATCTTTGAATCCTTAATCAATCTAGCGATAGTCCGGCATTTAGTTAATGCTAAACTTCTTTCTGACCGCCAGTATGGATTTAGACAAGCACGATCTACTGCAGACATCCTAACGGTCATCTCTGAACGCATGTATCATACACTCAACAAGGCAGGTGAAGCTACGGCAGTAGCGCTTGATATATTCAAGGCCTTTGACAAGGTATGGCATAAAGGGCTTCTCCTGAAAATACGCTCATACAGTATTACTGGACAACTACTTAATATAATTAGATCCTTCCTAACCAAAAGAAAGATCCTGGTGTACCCCAGGAATCTATCCTTGGACTTTTATTGTTCCTGATCTTCATAAACGATCTCCCTGATGACATTGAGTCTGAGATTGGTATATTTGCTGACAACACCACGCTTTACTCTCGTCATGTGAGCAAAACAGACGCGATCATATCTGAGGCAATGGCTTAATCCTTAAATGATCTCCAGGCTGTAGTGTATTGGGGTCATAAATGGTTGGTAACTTTTAATGCCGCAAAGACAAAGCTCCTTTCCTTCAATAACTACAAGAAACCTCTCCAACCACCGATTGTCATGGCAAATAATACCCTACCTGAGAGTTCAACATTCAAACTCCTCGGCCTAACCTTCACAGGTAACATGAATTGGAACAAATACATTGAAGACATTACCAAGACTGCAGCAAAGAAGGTTGGCTCCCTCTACCATACTAGTAAACTCCTCACACCTGACATTATCCTGTATCTCTACAAAGCCACCATCTGCCCATGCATAGAGTATTGTTGACACATCTGGGCTGGTGCATCATCCACTAGTCTCTCCCTCCTAGACAAGGTCCAAAAAAGAGTCGCCAACTTAATAGGTCCCTCACTATCAACCAAGCTCCAGCCCCAGCCCCAGCCCCTGTCCCATCGCCGTTTTACAAATACTTCAATGGATTGTGCTCTGATGAGCTGGCTACTCTGGTGCCCCCTCGATGTAAATTCACTAGACCAACCCGACAATCAGCTAAATCCCATCCATTGACTGTGGAGGTCCCCAGATGCCGGAGAGCCTTCTACTCCAATAGCTTCTTTCCTTGTGCTGCTGGCCTCTGGAACTCTCTCCCTGTTTCCCCGACATGCAGAGATTTAAAACTAATGTAAACAGACATCTGGCTACACTTCTCCCAATTCGGGGTGACACCCAAAACCCACACCCAAATTCTCAGTTACCCTTTACATCTACAGTGGCGGCTTGCCTTGTTTGGGGGGAAATATGTTTAAAGAAAATATATATAATATGTGTTACTACAGTTTTGAAAGCATCGTTAGGAGATATATTTGAAAATTTTTGAGAAATCAGTTAACAGGCGCGTTAATTTATATCAATAAATGAAATTTTTTTAATACATTTAAAAAAATTTTTTTTATTAATCCAAATTTTCGGTTTAACAAACCATACTCATGGTAAACATTGTATTTTTTTTCTTTTTCATCGTGAAAATCTGGCGGCGTGGCCGAAGATTTACGATCTCCGATGTTATTGGAGTTTTTCAAATAAATATATATATATATATATATATAAGGTGTATTTAATGCAGACACAAAAATAATTTCTTACTAAGCCAACTACCAACAATGCTAAAGACTAATATAAATTAGCAATAGAATGAAAACAGAAAGACAATAGTAAATAAATAAATCAACAAACAAAATAAACACAACAAAAAGACAAGTAAATATAATGATAAATCCTGGATACAAATTTACTGCTTAAAAAAAGATACTCAACCGTTGCAAAATACATAAACAAACACAAATGGGAGGCGATAAACTGCCAGTCACAATACACTGTTGACTACATGTTTACAAACTTGGATCTACATAAACTATCATAGATATTGAGCACTCTTAAACATATCAATTAATACAAACACACACACATATATATATTAGTGTGTCCAGCATCGGTTATTAACAGTTGATCTAGCTAAATCAATGACATGTGTAATCAGCAGGTTACTCTAAATGTTTTAGTCATAGTTTTCATGTATTTTGATGGTTGAGGGGGAGGGGGTGTTAGCACAGTGTGGCCGGTGATGGAAAAATTGCTTTTTGAAGGTCAGCAGATGAGTCTGAAGCTATTATTTTCCAAAGTTTAAACTCTTAATCGACAAAAAAAAAAAAATGTTAAGGATTTTATGGCTGTTTGAATTTTAATAATACATCTGGAAATTATACCTTGGAATTTTAAGGGGCATTTATTGTTTTGAAGAAAATATAGTAAAATTGATGATTTTCAAACAGTGGTTTTTGTTAAATCTATATACATAAACAACATTTTAAGCATTTTTCTTCCAGCATAGGGACAAAAGTTTTATTCCCAAACGACAAAAATACTATAGCTATGTAAAAATCCTAAGAATTTAAGATTTTTCACAGAAATAAATAAGTAAAAATTCAAAAACACCAGGTCTATACTTTATTTTTTGCAAGGAGTTGTAATCTTGGGGTCAGTTGTTCCTAAAAGTTAGGTATCTGCTGATTTTTAGAACAGACAAACATTTGAAAATTTCGGAAGTCTATCATCTATAAAATAACAATTTCAAGGAAAAATATCAAGTTTTTGCAAAATATTTACAGATATGACTTTATATGGACACTCATAGATCAATGGTTATTCTTTCCCTTTCAATCCCTTTTAAAAAAACAATTTTTGGCCAAGTTGTGGTCAAAACAGTGATATTGCTGAATGTGCTCAAATAAGTTGTTTCCTTTTTTTATTCGACGTCATGCAATACTTTCTCCCGTGCAACGCCGGGCGACGGGTTCCGCTAGTTAGAAATAAAATTAATTCTTTCAGTATTTACTTTTTTTTTCAAATTAAAATTCAACCATTCACAAACAAAATCAAATGTTAACTGATAATTTAAGATGTGGATTACCTAAAGAATGAAAACCATTTCCAAAGAAAACATAAAATATAGTGATTTTATTATTTTAATTCTGTTTTTCCATTTTCTCTGCTTCTTTTTCTATAGTTTTTAAAAAGTGTAAGATTCAGATATTAAACCTTATGTCTAGAACCTTTATTCCAATTTTTATCAATTTTGATTCTAGAAAATGTCTAAAACTTAAGGGGTTTTAAGAAGAAATTGAAATTCATGTGATCTTGCTGTCGGTGCATGGATAATTCAGGATAGGGTAGGGCCATTGCACTTGACATTTCGAAGGCGTTCGATAGTGTGATATTCTGGTCTTTCACACAACCTTCAAGGTTATGGTATTGGTGGTGAGGTTCTTGACATTATTGTCTTTTCTTTCTGATCGAAGTTTGCGAGTAACTTTGGACAGTTGTCTCTTCATTCTTCTTTCCTATTAATGCTGGTATTCCTCAGGGCTCTATTCTAGGTCCAACACTGTTTCTTTATATCAATGATCTTCCAGAGAATATTATTCAGAAAATTAACATCTATGCTGATGAGACCATTCTCTATTCTGGTGTTACTTTTCACCCATCTCTCTGGGAATAATTGAAATATGCAGCTGATCTGGGTTCAGTTGTGGATTGGGGTACGAAATGGCTTGTTTTGTTTAATCCTGTTAAGACTCAGCTCATGTCTTTCAACCGTAGGCATGCCCCTTTTCTTCCTGAGATTCTCATGGATGGCTCTGCTCTTGAAGAGAAATCGACTCTGAAGCTTCTTGGTCTTTTTTTTTCGCATCAAATCTTTCTTGGGGTTCATACATTAGATCCATTGCTATTTCTGCTTATCGTAAAGTCGGTTCTCTATCGCTCCAAACACTTTCTCACACCTGAGGTTATTCTTCATCTCTACAAATCTACTATCAGACCATGTATGGAGTAGTGTTGTCATATATGGACTGGTGAATCTTTGTCCAATTTGAGGGTTCTTGATAACGTGCAGAAACATATCTGTAATTTGATTGGCCACACCCTTTCTTCTCTGTACTCTCTCTCTCTCACAGACGTGATGTTGCTAGTCTCAGTCTTTTCTATAAATGGCATGTGTTCTTCAGAATTATATGATCTATTCCCCACTTCCTTTGTTCCAACTTGTTTGACTTGTTGGTCTAGTGGTCTCCATCAATTAGCTGTTTTGATACCTCATTGTAATACAGCTTCCTATTCCAGTAGCTTCTTTCTAAGAACTGTGGGCTTGTGGAACTCTCTTCCTGCTGATTGTTTTCCTCTTACCTATAACCTTGGTATTTTCAAGACTAATGCCAATGCGATAATCATCTTTCATTCAAATGGCTTCATGCCTTGTCTGCAGCGATTTCATAAAAAAATGGTGTTTAATGATTGGATCAAATTCAATGTAAATCTGAAATATTTGAATTTTCAAATTGGAGGTTGTGCCCATATTATGCCCCCTAAAAACCATTTAAAATCAAAGTTATTAAATTTCACAAAAGTTAGAAGTCTCTGAATTTTCACTTATTTACCCCCTTTACATAAAACTAAATTAAAATAAATATAGCTCACATTTTGACCCCTTAAGTCTAGCAGCTGTATTCCCAAATTCACAATGATCAGTTTATTAATTTAGGAGTGAATTCTGTACATACAAATATATAAACATATACACATATCTAACTTTTATATATTATATGCATTATATAAGTTAAGCACTCTGGTAGAGGAAATAATGGTTTCCACTTAGCATAAAGCAGTCATCATATTCTCTTTAATCTCTGTTTTGCATGCTGGCATGTGTTGGACGGCTTTTAGAAATTAACTTCCAAACTAATCTCTGTTCAGGTCTTTATTTATCCCTCTTTCTCACTTCTCGTAGTTTCCTTACAAACACTAACCATAGCTCTTATATTCCTTTAATGTGACCAAACCAATGTAATCTCCTCTTCTGCACACTTCTACCTATACTGTCCAGATTTAATCTTCCTCTAAGGTTATCAGATCTACACCTGTTTTTAAGACTCACATTACTCATCCATTGTATCATTCTCATATCATTTCTCTCCATGCAACACATATCCTCAACCTTCACTGGCCAGGTTTCACTTCCATACATGATCACACTGCATGCCATGCCTGATAGACTCTTCCCTTGGTTGACAGTGGTAACACTTTGCTGGTTAATAATGGTATTTAAAAATAAAGATTTTCTTCGTTTCATAAAACAAAAATAAAAGTAACAAAGAATATATTTTTAAAAATGTTTAAACATTTAAACAAGTTTATTGGTATTTTTAAGATTTCAAATAAAGAAAAAATGAATTTGCTAAAGCCGTTTTACAGAAATGCTAAAAAAAACTCTGTTTCAACAAGTTTTCCTTTTTCTTTTTTTTAAGAACACCACTGTGCTGACAGTTTTTTTTTCTTATTCTCTCATATTGGAAATGTTATTAATTTGATCTTCCATTGATACCTTAGTTTCATGGAAACACTGTAAACTCAGCCTGCAGGGCCCAAAACACCAAATGTGACCGTTTTTCAGTAGATGTTTTGATCAAACACGACAATGTGTATTGTGAAGAAAATCCACGTTGGAATATTTGAGTAAAATACTTGGAATTCCAACCAGGGTAAATTTATCCGCAAAGACACTTATAAGGAAACTTGAGCGAATCTCTACCAAAATGTTGACCAAAATTGTTCATATTATTTACTGAAATATATGTTCTCCATAGCAATGAATGTGATTGAATCAGATTTAACTTTTCATAAGGTGCATAAAACTTCCAAAAATATATATAAAATGAGTATATCTTGCCCCAGAAATCTTCTGTACCTTGGATTTTAATAATATACAAGTTTATGGTGATTCTGACAATTTAACCTTATTTTTTTTTCAACCTTTAATGGGAGCATAACACTAAAATTCAATTGTGTAAGTACTATTTTTACTCAATTAGCCCTATAGCAGCATTACCCCCCCCCCCCACACACACATTGTATTGAAGTATTTGGGTGTCTGAACTCTTGCACTTATTTAAGAGTCGGTGGGTGTCTCAGCATTGTAAACACCTTGTTTTTCTTGATAATGTTATTGTTTAAAGGCAAAACAAAAGTATGTATATAATTTGGTGTTTCTAAAATCTTTTGAAAATATGACTTCAAATCTCCTTTCCATCAGAAAATAAACATGTGGTCAGGGAAGATAACTAAATTCATAATCAATCTGCACCTGTTAAAATCAATAATCCTTAGTAAAGAGGTAAAAAGGCATGGCGTGAAATCACTAATAGAATATTTTTTTAATATTTAAAAAAAAAATTAACATCTGAAGATGCCGCTTGTTACAAACAAAAACAATGGATTTTTCACAGTGAGTAAAATAATACTTGAAAAAAAAAAAAAAAAAGTGCACAGTGTCTTCATAAACAATAAAATGAACACTTTCTTTAAATGTTCTATTTCTTTACTCTTCAGTTTAGAATAATGGTCAGAATATAAATCTAACCAGAAATTAAATGTAGAATAGAATAACGAAATCGCCTTTTAAAAATTTTTTTATTATCTATTTCAAGTTAGAAATACAACTATAAATAAACAAAATATTTTCATAGCATGAACACTTAGATGATCATGGCCAGAAACCGAATAAAAATAAATGTCGTACTTTTTTGCTTTCAATTTTTATCCTAAAAAAGAAAAACATTTACATGTAGCAATACACATCGACCAGAAAACTGTTTGGATAATCGTAGATTTGAGGGTAGTTCTATTAAAATAGTCATATCTTAAAAACTAAAGCACTTTAAGTGCTCAAAATACCATCATTTTGTTAGGAAATGAATATCCTTTCAGGTGCATTCATGAATAATAATATACATTATATATTTTTAAGAGTTTTGAGCAAATAAAGGCAAAAAAATGTTAACGCTATTTTCAGCAATATACGTCACTTTTTTTTTTTACCCCCCCCTTCGTTTAAAAGTCTCGTACCATTGCTGTATGTGGAATTTCGTCCTGAAATTTGGAGACTAATCAGAGAAAGTATCACTTTTAATGTTTGTCGGTGTACGAAGTAATTCGGCTCATTCATTTTTTTGAAATTTTAAAAAGACTTCAACTCGCTGTCGGTTGAACATTTTTGCAAAATACATTTCCGTCGCCCAATTAGTGAGTAAATCAATTATTTTACTTTTTTATGCATTAAAATTATAATTGTATATATGTGTTCTCTTTTGGTAGTCATGATATTTCATAACCTTATCCGGAAAAAAAAAGCGTTTTCTATTTATAGTTTGAAAAACATTGTAGTAGCTGCAGTAATAGCAGCTATAAACACGAGGCGATTTTTGTTTATTTTCATTCTAGAACGAATTTTAAAAATTTGAAAATATGAATATAAAAAATGTTACATTTTTCGTACCCAACTAGTAAATAAATTAATCTTTTATCTTTTTTTATGCATTAAAATTATAATTGTATGTTGTTTTGTCTTTCCGTAGTAGTAATTTTAAATTACCTTATCCGAAAAAATAGTTTGTTTTTTTTTGAACGAAAGTCAACAATGGCTGCTAGTATTGCTGATATAACATCAGCAGCAGCTAACTAGTCTTGTAAAGCTTTGTAAAAATAAGACAAAAATATTTTTGTGCTTAAAAAAGTTAATCCTATTTGGTTCTTTTTTAAAAAATACTGGTTTTCACTCAACTTTCGAACTTCTAGTAGTAATGACTTTCTAGTCGCCAATTTAAAAAAAAAATTAAGATTCTACTTTTTTAGGCGATTACGTGTAAACCCCCTTAAAGTCTTGGCGAAAAAAAGAAAAAAACAAAACAAAAAATAATTTAGAATTTAGAGTGGGGGATCAGTTTCGCATATAAATTTAATGTAAAATGATCTCCGATTTCCCGGCAATTCTTGCCTTTTAGTGAAATTTATAAAATAAATAATTACTCTACCATTAACTCTAGGTACGACTAACAAGCCCACCTCCTAAAAATGCCTTCTTGAACGTATCGTACCATTAACCTTAAATATGAGTGGCAAGCCACCCCCTAAAAAACTCCCTTAACCCTAACACTAAGTCCGAATGGCAACCTCCATCCAAAACAAAACCCCTTCCTTAACCTTATCACTAACCCTAAGTCCGAGTAGGAAGCCCTAATCCTACAAAAAAGTCCATTAAAACCACACATAATCGTCTAAAAAACAAAACAAAAAAAAACAAGAACAAAAGCAGACCCCCATAAAAAAAACGCACAGGATTTATTTGCCATAGAAAAAAATTGGCTAATGCCCTAAAACGCTAGAATGGCCCGGAAATGGTGAATTATTCTACATTAAATATATGTGAAACTAATCCCCCACTCGAAATTCTAAATTGTTTTTTTTTCTTTCTGCTAAGTTTTCAGGGTGTTCACACTTAATTGCCCTACCACTAACCTGAAGTTCAAGTGGTAAGCCCCCCCCCCCTCCTCCCACAAAGACCCTCATAATCGTCTAAAAAAAAAGGAAAAAAACAAGAAAAACGCACAGGATTTATCTCCCATAGAAAAAATAATTAACTGTCCTAAAACGCTAGAATGGCCTTGAAATGGGGGATTATTTTATGTGAAACTGATCCCCACTCTAAATTCTAAAATAATTGTTTTTGTTTCTTTCTTTCTGCCAAGTTTTTCAGGGTGTTAACATGTAATTGCCTAAATAAAAAAAAGTAGAATCTCATATTTTGGGGAGGTAAGGGGGTGAGTTAGCAGAAGGTGTTAATCTACAATAATGCCAAAGAAATCTTGCAATATATTCATTTTTAAACAGTCCTAGTATTAGATTTTAGTTTCTTGTACATAAAATGTATTACAATTCAACTTTGAGTTTTCTAACTTCTTTCTTTTAATGGATACATGGTATTTTTAAGGTATTGCAGCATATTTATGTGCACTTAGTGCAGATTACTTGGAAACCATTAATTTCTGGAGATTTTCAGTGGCCCATTCTGATTCCTTGTACAAAAATACATTTATATGGTAAATTTCATTGCTTAATCTTGTATTTTAACAAAGATATAACATTTTTACTGAAAAATTAGTGTAAAAAATGTGACGAAACGCATATGGTCTTAAAGAGGGGAAAATATCCAATCGTGTGAGGCACAAAAATAGTCATAACTTCCTTATTTTTAGTCAGATTTAAAAAATTTAAAAAGATTCTTTCTTAGATCATCAAGCTCTTTCTATATATGCCATTATTGAGATATTTTAAGCAATTTAATTTTTTTCATGTGTATTGTATTGTCATGATTTTATCAATCCAACTTCTGGTAGAGTTTGGTGCCTAGAACAGCTTATGTTATTAAATTTTATTCTTTTTAATCAGGCAACTTTTTTCAGATAAAGGGCTGGAATCATGTACTTGTAAGAACTCTGCCTGCCATATTTGTCACAATTCTGTTTTATTCAAAATTTCTGTTCGATAAATATTTATTTGTCCGCATCGATTAGATTTAATTTGCTTTATTAAATGTTTTATTTGGAGAAGTGAAACAAACTGAAATCACCAATTGGAAATGTAGTCATTTGATTTCTGTCTCTGTGTAGAAAGAGTGAATTGAAGTTAATTTGATTTTCATAACCTACCCCCTACCCCCCACTCGGATTTGATTTGTTCTTTCACAATGTGTCATTGCAAATGAATGCTTAAAAATAGATTACTTGTAGGTTCGATTTAATTTTCATTAAAAAAAACAAAAAAAACTCAGATACATCATGAAAGAAAATGGTTATAATAATAGTCTTTAAAATTATATCCTTTGTATTTCTTTACATAACTTCATGAAACTAAATATAAACTGTTTTTTATTTAAAAAAAAATTAATATCTTTGATCTCAATGGTTAAGTGAAATGCGCTTTTTTCTTTGTCAAAGAAAATATTTAATTTTGTAAGCTATAATCCGTTTCCTAAAAAAAAAGTATTTATCTTAATTTCTCTGTCCAATGGAAGATAATTCTTTGTCTCTATATTTTATACTAGCTGGCGCATAGGCTCACTACCACTTTGAAAAGATTTCTACACAAAATACTTGAAACAAAAATTTTCAATAAACATTTAATTTATAACTTTGTAAACACGAAACAGAAGTGTTGCATTTCTTCATATAGATAGATAAACATTAACATCTTGATAATTTTCATACAAATTTATCTTTTAACAATGACTGTAAATAAAGGAAACGAAAGAAAAAAAAAATCAATTTGTGGGAATGATTTGTTTTTAACTTAGAAATAAATTGCAACTTGTTAGAAATCACGTCAGTCCCCCTAAAGTAAAAAGGGGGAAAGGAACAATTGAACACAAATACTAAACTTTTGTCTACAAAATAAAATAATACGCTTAAACAGAACTATTTATGTTAAAATAAAAACAATTATTGAATTATGAAACAATAATAATTAATAAAATGTCTTTTTTCAAAACTAATATACAAATTAGTTAATCTTGTGACTGACATCGCATATGCATTAGCAGTATATAAAAAAGATGGTGCGTCTAGGGTGTAAAGTTGAATTAACTTGAAATCTGGCATTTTGACTTAACCGTTAGTGCGAGAAATGGGCGCAACTTTTGCATTTATTCATTTCGATTATGGAAGTCTCCTAAGGGCAAGTGGGGTGGCGATTCATAATTGAATGCGTCTTGGGGTCTGTGGTCTACAAAGAAAGTGTCAAAAGCTTGGGTATGACCTGAAATTGCATGCGGTGGTGATACCCCAACTTGGGAGTTTTTTGGGGTATGGAATCTCCTTTTAGTTGGCATTACTCCCAGGTTGACTCTGACTTGGAGTGGTAGTACCTGGCAGGGTCCCATCTATTGGTTAAATAGAATTTATCAATTACGCCTGCAAAACAAATTAATCTACAAACTATTTGTATAAAAAATTGAATTTGTGGCATAAAAACCTTTACCCAACCTAGAACGGCTTCATGTGTTGGAAAACAGAAAAACTAAACCAAACCCGTCTATGGATTAACTAGAAACGCTACTATGAGTATGTCCTGGAACTACAACCGATGGTATACACATACATTTAAATCATTACTATCTCATTAAAGCAAACAGCGAGAAATAATCAAAGATATTAAGAACTTGAAACATAAATGACTGGATTCGGAATTAAATAACCCCGAAATGGTTAATATGCCATACAACAGAATGACAGATCAAACCAACATTACTATTATTATAAAAGATAAACTACGTTAAGGAGGAAACGTAATTGGATTTGGTCAAATGCGTAAGACCAGTATTGAAACTACCTTGGTAACAAAACTTCTGCCTTACTGAAAAAGCTATTTTAATGTAGGGATATAGTCGTCCACTTTTTAGGGTTCGGGTTCAATTCCCACGACGACTCCCATTTCTTTGTCACTGCCATAATTGTTTCTACTGGGCAAACTTATTTAATTTCTTTTTATAAAGATGGTGTCCTTCAAAAACGAGTTCTTTGTAGATGAACTGTTGTATTTTTGTAAATGATACATGTTTGTTTGCCATGATTTTAGTACCTTTTATTCAAGGACGTTTTTTTTTTTTTTTTTTAAAGTCTGCCCGCACCTGATGATCTGTTTGTGACTATGAAACTGGTTTTGTATTTTTGTTTTTAACTTTTCCTGAATGTAGTATGCAGAGGGAGAGGGGGTTATACAGTAGTGAGTAAATGTCTATTAAGTCTGAAGAGGTCACATTTTATATCTTGGGAAAAATTGTGTTTGGTTAAAGAGACTTTATAAATAATCTTTAGATTTGTAGACGTCTCTCATCCCCTCCCCCCTCCAAGAGTGTGCGTGCCTCACGTTCCCCTTGCCAACCAAACAACTTTTGCTTGCAACTGACTGTTGTGGCATAAGTATTGGGTAGCCAGCACGGTTACATAAGGAAAAAAAAAAAAAACATGTTCTATCTCTATATCATTCTATCTATATCTCTATCGCTATATCTCTATCGCTATCTCTCTATATCATTCTATCTATATCTCTATCGCTATCTCTCTATATCATTCTATCTATATCTCTATCGCTATCTCTCTATATCATTTTATCTATATCTCTATCGCTATCTCTCTATATCATTCTATCTATATCTCTATCGCTATCTCTCTATATCATTCTATCTATATCTCTATCGCTATCTCTCTATATCATTCTATCTATATCTCTATCGCTATCTCTCTATATCATTCTATCTATATCTCTATCGCTATCTCTCTATATCATTCTATCTATATCTCTATCGCTATCTCTCTATATCATTCTATCTATATCTCTATCGCTATCTCTCTATATCATTCTATCTATATCTCTATCGCTATCTCTCTATATCATTCTAGCTATATCTCTATCGCTATCTCTCTATATCATTCTATCTCTATCTCTCTATATCATTCTATCTATATCTCTATCGCTATCTCTATATCATTCTATCTCTATCTCTATCTCTCTATATCATTCTATCTCTATCGCTATCTCTCTATATCATTCTATCTATATCTCTATCGCTATCGCTCTATATCATTCTATCTATATCTCTACCGCTATCGCTCTATACCGCTATCGCTCTATACCGCTATCGCTCTATACCGCTATCGCTCTATACCGCTATCGCTCTATACCGCTATCGCTCTATACCGCTATCGCTCTATACCGCTATCGCTCTATACCGCTATCGCTATCTCTCTATCGCTATCTCTCTATCGCTATCTCTCTATCGCTATCGCTCTCTATCGCTATCGCTCTCTATCGCTATCGCTCTCTATCGCTATCGCTCTCTATCGCTATCGCTCGCTCTCGCTCTCGCTCTCTATCGCTCTCGCTCTCGCTCTATATCGCTATCTCTCTCTATCGCTCTCTATCGCTATCGCTCTCTATCGCTCTATATCGCTATCTCTCTCTATCGCTATCGCTCTCTATCGCTCTATATCGCTATCTCTCTTTATCGCTCTATATCGCTATCTCTCTTTATCGCTCTATATCGCTATCTCTCTTTATCGCTCTATATCGCTATCTCTCTTTATCGCTCTATATCGCTATCTCTCTTTATCGCTCTATATCGCTATCTCTCTTTATCGCTCTATATCGCTATCTCTTTATATCCAGGTCACTTGTTAATCCAGGTCACCGTACACCCATGAACCGCCATCTTACTAAGCAACAACAACAAACTAAAAGGGGAGCTCACTCCCACTGTCCCACATCATATAAGGAGATGACTCAGCCCAAGGGGGATAACTCAAAGACACTTAAACAGCTATCGCTATCTCTCTATCGCTATCTCTCTATCGCTCTATATCGCTATCGCTCTATGCTGCTATCTCTCGCTATCGCTGTCTATGTCTATCTATCTATCTATTTCTTTATCTCTCTTCCTCTATCTATCCCTTTATCTCTCCTATTCCACATCACTTCTAAAAACATCTTCCAAAAAGTCGAATAAAAAAAAAAATAAATAAATAAAAAAAAAAATAGGAATTTACACAAAATTTAATTTGCTCCGGGCAACACCGGGTAGTACAGCTATTTTAAAAAAATTTTTATTTTTAATAAAATGTACCTAGTCTATTTAAAAGAAAAAAATAACCAAAATGTTTAAATTGATACCTTATAGAACATATAGTTTCTGAGTATTATTAAATAAACCAAAAAGATATCTTGTCACTGAAAATAGTGACCTAATTTGAAGTAGCCTGAAAAAAAGATATTAATGACACAAGAGAAAGAATTGTACATTTATAAAGGGAAAATTAAATTTTGTTTACATCCAATTTTTATCAAAATAACCCAAAAATTAACTGGGATATCACAAGTTAAAATTTAAGGGAATTTCACTATATTTACCAATTTGCGCACGTTACACTCGGATGGTTTGTGATACTTATTGATGCCAACAAGGCAACCGGTCCCAACAACATTCCAGTTATTGTGCTTAAAATAATTTTCAGCCAAAACTAGCTCCTATCTTTACAAAGCTGTTCAATCCTTGCTTAAAGGAGAAATGTTTTCCATCTCCTTGGAAAACTTTGTCGGTCTGCTCAGTATTAAGAAATCCTGGAGATCTGTCCTCTGCATCTCAGTACAGACTGATCAGTTTCCTGTGTCATTAATAAGTTTTAATCTGATAAACTAAGAAGTTGTTAATCACCTTAGCAAAGGCAATCTACTTTGCGACAAGCGATATGGATTTTGTCCTGTAATATCACATAGGATCAGTGAATCCATTGAGAATTTCTAGGGCAATAGCTCTTGTAATATCAAAGGCCTTTGATAGGGTTTAGCACAAAGGTTTTCTCCAAGCTTACTAGCTATGGAATATCTAGCAATGTCTTTTTAACTATCAAATCTTTTTTGTCTAATAAAACTATGAAAATAGTTGTTGATAGCAAGGAGTCTGAAGCACACAGTATCAATGTTGGCATGCCTCAAAGGTCCATTCTGAACTCAACCTTCTTTCTGATCTTCATTAATCATCTTCCAAATAATATTCTGAGATCATTCATTGACATCTATCCAGATGACACAACTGTCTATGGCAGCACTTCGAAGAGCATTGATGATCAAGAATCAGCAAAATCTTGCTAATTTTCTTTCTTTTGATCTGAAGCATGTGGTACAATCGGGGGGGGGGGTAGCTTGTTATCTTTAACACCTCTAAAACTAAGCTTCTCTCCTTTCATTACCAATGCTCAGATCCTTGTTTTCTCTCAGTTGAAATGAATGGCTCTCTCCTTTCCAGATCTGAAATGGAAGACTTATATTAAATCTGTTGCTCAGGTTTCTGGAAAAATAGTTGGATCATTTTACCGTTCCACAAAGTACCTGACTCCTAACACAATCCTCTCCCTGTATAAGAGTTGTATACATACTAAGATGGAGTACTGCTGCCACATCTGAGGAGGTGCTGCTTGACAACATACGAAACCGACTTGGCAATCTAGTGGGGGATGATCTCTTCTCTTCCCTACAGTCCCTTTATCACAGAAGAGACGTTGCTAGTCCTTCTTTACTCCATCATTATTTTCATGATAGGTGCTCGACTGAGCTCCAATAGCTGGTTCTCCCCCGTAAAACATAGCTACCACCACTGCAAAAAGATTTTTTTTCTTTGTGTACCTAAAACCAGATTCTTTCTAAGAACTTCCCATCTGTAGAACACCATACCACGAGGCTGCTTCTCTGCTTACTACAATAAGTCCAATATCAACAAATACTTGTCAAGCCATACTCTTAAGTAATCAAATTCTGCCCTTTCCACACATTGATTCCAATCCTTTTATAGAATTGTGCATTATCCAACTGACAATCTCATTAATCCTTTTCCTCGAGTAGCTTTTGGGCTTGGTAAGTGATAACTCATTAGAATAATATACCTTTAATCTGATCTTCCAATTTCTTCATCTGTCGTCAAACGCCGCAACCAAACTTTACCTCTGTACTTTCAATATCAGGGAATACCTGTAATTCTTCTTCGTCCCACTGACAAACAAAAAAGAGTTTTTTTAAATATGTTTAAAACTGTATTTTTCTTATGTTTATTTTTTCTAAATTCAATGCTATTATCATTTCCTATGTGTTTTTCGCAGCAGAAATTAAGGGGAATATGTAATCTTTTTCCCCCACTCTGTTGCTCATCATGGAATTGTTCATTCATTATCAACAGGAAAAAAGGATAGAAAAAGTAAAATAAAAATGATCACCTGACAAAAGTTACGGCAAGTCAGAATACATGAAAAAAATGCATGAAAAGTTGAGACAAAATCCAATTTAATACTGTTAAAAAAATAAGAAATTAACTATTCATTAAAGATAATTAATAGTGATTGAAGGTAAAAGTAAAATAATGGTAAAAATAAATCGTATATTCTTAACAAAAACTACATTTACCCTGTAAAGCTTCAATACTAAATACATTGAGGTAAAAACGGGATTAGAGCTCTCGCTGTCAAGATTATACGACCCCCCCCCCAGTAACCGTTACCTGTTAAACTTTACCCCAAAAAAACCTACAAAGTCAATTCCATATTAGATTGCCGTTAAACCTATTAAAAAATCCCAGCTACTCCCCTCCCCCTCCCCCTATTTTCAAATGCTCAATATTCACCTATTATTTTTGGACTTATAATACAATTACAATGCCTGACCTAGATGGTTAAAACAAATAGCATCTCAAGCTAACTAATTAAAACCGGTTTAAAAATCTTTTTCTAAAAAAGCCCTTTTTTAAATTTATTTATATAAAAATCGCAACTTACGTGGAAAATTAATGAATTCACCCCTATTCCAATTTTATCTATCCAATTAATAAATATCGTTATTATTGTGAGGAAGAAATTTTATTATTGATAAAACCAAATCCATTACTTAAAAATATTTAATTATGTGTATTGTTTGAATCATTACCTGTTATCTATGTATTACTCAGAGGCCTAAAATTAAAATATGTATTTGTTCAATATCCTATCTCCTTGATTTACAAGTACTAAGGCAATTTAGGTAAATACTCATTAATATTAAAGGTACCACAACGGTTGCTAAAACAAAATAGGGAAACCATCATACATAGATTTATATGGTTTCCAAACTAAGTGCATGGTTCTTATGTTAAATATTAAAACTATAGATAGGCTAATTAAATTATCCCATTAATGCCACTATCCATTATTCAGGCCTTAAACAGGATAGTAAATACTTATTTCGATGTAGACGGTTTTGTAGTATCTCTTGACTTACATTTAGAAGTTTATCCCTAGATGTCATATGGTATGATTCCAGTGCGCACAAATTACATTTTCCCCTTTTGTTAGGTATATATTTATTTGCCCTACCTAGTATTGACTATTTCAACTCAAAAGGAATTTTCTTATTAATTAAATCCATAACTTATGTACCTAGTGATGTGGATTTCTCAGAATTTGTATTGCGCTTAGCATTAAAGGCATATATGGTTTCTATATCTTTTCTTGAAACTAAGCTAATTTTATCCCTGTACCCAGATGAGACGAAGGCTTTGTTGTAGTATTGTTTATTTTTATTAAATATATATATATATATATATATATTTAAAAAAAATTAAATTCCATTTTATTTAGAAGTAATAATATAAAATTTTTCATATATTTTTTAAACCTTTTTCTTTTTCCCTTTCTATTTTTATTTATTTTTTATCTGTTTTCTACTCCTTTAACTCGTATTAGTTTTTATGATCTGATTCAAGGTTGCAAACTTTAGGAAAGTATACATATTTTTGTTGGCTCTGTTAGTTGTCAAATATCGTGTTCATGGAGATAGAAACTTATATTCCTAATTGAACCTACATATATAAATGCTTTGATGTGAGTTTTGTTATTTTTTTTTTAATTTCTAGGTTTGAAGACAATTTTTTGGTCTTTCCTTCTAATGAATTACACTCCTAGAAAAATCAGCACATCTAACTCTGTATTTTGTCTAAGTTTTAACGAAACGGTTCGTCAAATCTTTTTAGAAATGAATAAAGATATGGTTACTGGAATCTAATTTTCTATTTATTTATTTATATATGCTCTGGAGTTAGCTTAATTAACATCTGTTGAGCTTAAATCTTGAAAGTTTGACTATTAATAATAGAAGTATACACACACACACACATGTATATGCATATATATGTATGTATATATATATATACATATCTATATATAAATAATCAACTGTCTTATGAAAGCCAAGAAAAATTTCAACAATAATAATAAACTTAGAATGAAATGTAATTCATTCTTCGTGATTAATATGCAGCTGCTTGTAACATTTAATTGAAACAGCATTTTAATTATGTTTCAGAATTTTAGAGATAAGGATTGTTCTCATCTTAGATGTTATTCTCACTATATAATGTAAAGAAAGGAACCGTCCATTGCCTACAACATTGATCAAAGGCAATATGTAGTAACACCAGTATATATCAAGAGGGGATGAACAGCCTAAGAGACACTCTTCATCAAAACAACTATTCAGAGAGCATGACATCAGCTCAGAGAAATCTGGATCAAATATCAAAGGCCACCATCCAAAAACTCAGCACAGTTTGTCTACCATATATGAAGGGATTGTCTGAAAAAATTAAGAGAATATATAATCCATGACATCAGGACAGTATTCAGGAGCAACTCAACTCTCCAAAAACATTTTGTGCAAGTCAAGCCCCCCTACAGAAAAAGTCACGACCAAGAACTGTGTATGCAATTTCATGTAAGTGTGGAACAATATAGAAAGGTGAGACATGCCACCCACTAAAAGTAAGACTAGAAGAACATCGGAAAGTTGTAATACATGGAGATATTCATTCATTCATTTTGTATGAATCAGATGATTCTATTGTTGGCATTGGTTTCCCCGATATTTTAGTAAAATTAGAATTATTTCTAGAAAGACATCGGGTACTTACAGGAAGGACCATGTGATGGTTGCCAACATCCTTAAGTGACAGTGGTACTGTGGAACCGACTGGATTTGAACTTGGAACACCCAGGTTGTCATTCCGTGTCATTATTCACTTAACCACCGTCACCTCATGGATATATTTTTTAATATATCCATGAGGTGACGGTGGTTAAGTGGATAACGACACAACTTTTTAGTCAGGTATGGCTGATCACATCGAGGAGGGAAGAAGGAAATCATCTACCCTTAGTAAAGTTAGTGAAGTAAAAATTAGAGACAGAATGGTAGAGAGTAAGATGACTCACAGCAGCACATATGTTGGGCGAAAATAACCTAAGTAGACTTGTAGAGAATTTAATACAATATGAGACCTATTGTGAAGTGGTTCGTGTGAGTGGTAAGATAAATATGAAATAAATAAATGAAAACGATTCTTTGAAGATCAACAATATAAAATCATTTATTAACAATTTTACAACTGAAAGAATTACTATGAATAAAGAGGATTTAATTGTCTGTTGCTAAGCCGATTTCAGTAACGCCCTCCATCCATATTGGATTTTCCTTATTTTGTTTTGTCGGCTGGTCAATTCAGGGGCAGATAACCCTGGGCAGATCAATCATGCTTCAAAATGTCTCTTGGCAAGGGAGATAACTTTAGTGCACAAAGAGTTATTTTCTCGATGGACTTTGTTATCTAACACCTCCATTTGAGCTTTGTGCTATTTAAGTTTTTGTTCTGGCTTAACCTGTATTGAATTTGCACGGTTTAAGATGTGAATTGACCTTCTAGGCAAAATCTTTAGGTTCTTCCTTTTGTATAACTGAAGTGTTTTACTGAGTTAACTCAATTCAGTGGGGAAAGTAGTATTTTGCGTGTTGGTTTCTGTGAGATATTAAGATTGTAGCTGATTTGCATGTCAAACACACTAAAAATTGCACACTAATGTCATAAAAAAAACCTTGCGTTCACTTGTCTTTGCCATTCCGATAGTCTTTTGCTAAGACATTTTGTCCTGGTTCGAAAGCACGACTTACTGCACCATGACAGCGGTTAGACTGCTGTTCCATTTGTGTATTTCTCTTGCAAAAAGTTTGTGCAGCTGGATGAATAGCATCCATTGGTAATCGGACTTTCCAGTAGTTCACCAATCGAAGCTCTATAGCTTCGACTGGTGAACTACCGTTAGGCGCATTTGGGCTCGGTGTAGCACTATAATTCCCAAGGAATATCTCTACGTGATCTGGTGTTGTTTCCTCTCCTTTGAATTTTAAGAGTTCTCTCTTAAATGTATGCACAAAATGCTCAACCTGTCTGTTTGATTAAAGATGAAATGGTGGCGTGCATACGTGGTTGATGCTATTTTGTCGGCAGAAATCTGAAAATTTCACTGAAGTGAAAGCAGTTCTATTGGAGCTGGTTTGACTTCGAATGGAAAGCGGTTGAATCTAAACAGTCCTTTGTTTGTGTTGATAGTTAGAAACTCTTTGAACTCCTCAACCACCTCCAACTACAGGAAAGCATCAGAAAAATCAATTTTTGTAAAGAAATTTCCACCATTAAATTTTATGAAAAGACCTTCTGGCAAAGGTAACGTGTACTGATGTGCATTTAAGGAATTGTTCAATCCAGTGGAATAATCAGCACATATTCTAACTCTTCGTTTTTTTAACAACAACAATGGAGCTGCCCATGCGGAGTAATTTGTTGGCTGTAGTAGTTGATGTTCCAACTCCTTGTTCACTATGTCGAGTGCAGCATAGGGTACCAGACGTTTGGGTCTAAAAATCGGTTTCGCATCAGACTTTAACTTAAGGGTCACCTTTGCAGGATCCAAAACTCTCCTGAAAAACATTGCTAAATTTAGCCTTGAGTATTTCCGTAGATTGCTTTTAAATACCAGAAAAAGAGATGTAATGTGTTAAAAAGACGCTTGAGAGGAATATTAAAAAGATTCAATTCCTCTATTCAATCTAAACCAAGTAAATTTAAATCGGTTATCTGAGAGATAGCATGTTCCAGAAAATGTTTTTTCTTTAAAGAACACATTGCAATTTTACTCTATCGTCAGCTGAATTGTGTTGCCTTGACACACTTTGAGCTATATGATGCATTTTTGTCAACGCAGGTTTCCCAATATGTTCTCACGTGAACTGTAAGATAAAGGTAATGTCTGAAGCCATGTCAAACTCAAAATGAACTGAGCTGCTGTTCACGATAACAGTGATACATTTTCTGAAAGATTCAAAATCAACTTTGAATGTCGCAGACAAAGAATTTAAATTTTATTTCTTCCAGCTTGTTTTTTTCTGGAATTTCTTGTATGTCAATTTTGAATTACCTGTCTGTGTTCGACGTTTTGCCTTTCTGACGATTACAAAATCCGGGCATTTTTAACAACAGCTATCAAAACGAAAAAGGGGTCAAAAAACAAATAGGCAACAAATAAATGTTACGAAAGGCAAGATAAGTTACTCTTCTACTAACCCGGATAAGTTTATTTGTGTTGTAACTTATTTTGAAGCGTTTTTTGTTCAAAACAAACTTGGTGTCCACCGATTCAGTTAGAAAGAAAAACAAAATGGCTGTTCATGAGCTCTGCATGGGGACTGTTGATAATTGGTTAAAAATAAAAAATAAAATAGTGTTAGAAACACATCCAATAAATGTCACCAATTGTGGGAAAATGTAATGTTCTACCAGTATTTTGCTTAATTTTCGTTTTTTGAACGATTATTGAAATTAATTTCAGCCATTTTTTTCCCCCGTTCTAACTGAACAGGTGGACACCAGGTTTGTTTTGAACAAAAAACTCTTTAAAATAAGTTGCAACACAAATAAACATATCTAGGTTAGAAGAGTAACTTATCTTGCCTTTTCTCACATTTATTTGTTGACTATTTAAAAAAATTTTTTTTTTTTACCCTATTTTCGTTTTGTTAGCTGTCGTTAAAAATGTCCCGAAATCCTTTGTTTGTCATTGTAGCATTCCTAATACCTATGTTTTTAAATGGACACAAGCGTGAAAAATGTATCTTGCTGCAATTTCAGCAAGCACTTTGAGGACCTTCCTTGTTGGAAGTTTATTAGCCTTTGTTGGGCACTGCTCATTGTAGATGGGTTACTGGAGTGCTGTATTATCATAGTGTCCTATTTAAGGCTTAATAAATGTTGGCACTCTGTAGTGAGAGCGTTTAGTGACGATTTTATCCTGATTCAACCTTGAAAGTAAACACGTGTGAATGTTTTAATCCTGTGGAGATCAAAGTCCTGCAATAAATGTCACATTTAAACTGATCCTCTGTGAGGGATCGCATTTGAAATTTTTCACAATTGCGATTTACAAGATCAGCAAAGGTAACATAGTCGTCAGCATTGCTCTTTGTCAGTTTTAGGCAATTGTAATCGATGTTGAAAAACGATTGCTGGAACCTAAAAATGTCTGTAAGCTGTTCCACTGTTTTAGTGAAGTTTAAATCCTTTACTTCCTTTGGAAGAATTAAATTTATGTAATGTTTATGTTCGTCTGTACCAAGTTTTCTCAATAACAGACATGTTTTGCCAGGCATTGTCCTCATGGAAAAATGCATGTAGGAAAATGTCTTTCTAACATGTATACCATGGTGTAAATGCAATTCCCTGTGTTTTGTCATAGAACGCCCTCCACATAGAGATGAGATCGACAAAGCCATCTCTATCATCATCATCATCATCATCATCATTCCGACCTAGAGGAGATTCGACCAACATCTTTTTTTTATTGCCATAACGACGATCATCGGCTAAAAGGGTGTTCACAGTCTGGCAAGATCTGTGTAGGGAACCAGAAGCGTGAGCACAGATACACAGACGACGATCGGGGTACATGTTTATGGCAGGCACCGTGACGCGGAATAGAGAGTGGGTATCTGTTATACTTGGCACCGCGACCAGGATATCAAACACCTGTGCGTGAGTGGCAGACAAGATACCCACGGGGTCAGAGAAGAGTGTGGAGTACCCGTTATACTATACACAGTAAAGACAACTCTTGGAATACAAGCACATATATATTCAAAGTATATTTAATTTTGAACTAAAGGAAAGCAAATATTTGAAACAAGATGTTAGAAAATAAAGTTATATTAACATTGTGAAACAGAAGTAAAAAGATTCCCAAACATCACCGGGTGGTTATAGTTAAAAAGAAAAATGGATATTAGTAAAATTTAAAAAAATTCTTATGGTTAATATTTTTTGAACTTTACAAAATTTCTATTTAATTAAAAGATCAAAAATTATAAAATCAATTTTATTTTTAAACTAAAAAAAGAATAAGTAAATTGATTTTCCTCCTGTTTTATTGACCATTATAGCATTCATCAGAGTTGAATATGAAAATCTGCTTGATTTCGACCAATTCTTGGTTTGTGTTTTGGGAAAACATGCGTTTTTTTTGTTTGCTTTTAATAATTCTTACATTTTATCCGGTTCAACATCTTGCAATAGTTATCTATACTGGAAGTATGAAGAATTTTTACTCATGCTTAGATCTACTGCCATCCACATTTACCGGGAAGTCTTTGTAGAACACATATCTTCATGGCACCATTATTATTTCATATTTTCCGGTGTTGCTATTGTCCGTTAACTACTCTATATTTTCCACCTGATACGGGACTTTCCCTTCACCTACACTCTTTTGGGGAAGGAGCGTTTTAATTGACTATTCCAAAGACTTTTTTACATTCTTGATTGACAGAATAACAAATTAGCAGTTTGGCATTCAGCAAACAAACTGGTCATCAGAGTCAATAAGACAATTGTTTGTTAAGTCGCTTACATTATTCATACCTTTTACTCTATATTTCTTTTTATTACTTTTTCTATTAAAGTTTTCAAGCAATATAATTTATGAAAAAAAACCCCCCAAAATCTGCTTCCTGGATCACACAAGGTACTTTAAGCTACTTATTTAACTTTCTATTTTTCCTTTTAGAGTATCAATTTCTTTGGCTGATGCATACCGCTGTGAAATATACTATTCTAGGCATATCAGAATAACAGATTGATAGAATAGAATTCACATATTTTCGAAACTATGCTGCCTACAGAGTCAATAACACAATTGCTCATGAATATTTGCTTAAATTTTATATATTTTTTATTTAAATTTAATTATGTATTTTTAACATAACTATATCCGCGGTGGTCTAGATGTTTGTCTAGTAGACCCAAAGGGTCACAGGTCATCTAGATAAAATGTTATCCCTCATCTCTGTAATGGATGCCGTCATTCTTTTAGTTACATCATTTATGATGTCATCCATTATGTATCAGTATAACAAATCCACATAGTCTTAGTAATATACCTCTCAGGTCTAGACAGTTCGTCTAGTGTGTGTATCTCTCTCCCTTTCTCTCTCTCTCTCTCTCTCTCTGGCTCACACACTCACTCACTCACATATACATACATATATATAGTCACTGTGCAAATAGATGACTGGTGACCTAAAGGGTTAAGGTTAGTCTATATTCTGTTTTAATAGATGTCATACTTTTACTTCAGTATTTATGATGTTATAAAGTGTTTCTTCTTGATGTATTCAACCTTTTTTAGTGGGATGACGTCATTCCTTTGGACATCATCCAGTGTGTACATGGACAAACAAGATAACAAACAAGAGTTTTAGTATTGATAGTAATCTAGTAGTGTGTGTGTGTATATATATATATATATATATATATATATATGAATAAAGATAGGGATAAAATGATCCGACATAATGAAAAAGGAAAGCCAAAAACTATATTATTTATGTATCCATCAACGTTTCGTCTTTATTGTGAGACTTCCTCAGGATGAATAAAAATGCAGAAAAAATAATCATACAATTATCATATTTTATCTTCCCAGACTGTGAGTGAAAAGAAATTAAAAAAAATTGATACAGGCAAAATTGGGTGTGTGTGATCAGCAGCTATTTAATTTCTTTTCACTCACAGGCTTGCCGCCCTCGGGCAGATCAAATTTGATAATTGTATGATTTATTTTTTCTGCATTTTTCTTCATCCTGAGGAAGTTTCACAATAAAGACGAAACGTTGATGAATACATAAATAATAGTTTTTAGCTTTCCTTTTTCTTTTTCCATATATATATATTACAACATTCACTTTGAAAACGTTTTTTAATATTTAAAATAATAGTACCCAAGAGATCCATCTGAGCAACACCAAGTAAATACAGCTTGTGTGTGTGGAAACTGTCTATAAGTAAACAAAATACAGAATCTTTTTTTCTCTCACGTTTCTATACATGAAGCATACATGGATATATTACTATGCATATTAGTATGCCCATACCGTGATAAATTGCGGCATACTTTTTTCATTGTTTCTGGTTGTTGCATAATTCAGAAACCACGCAGGTTTTTTTTTTAATTGCAAAGATTAAATAATGTTATTAATGAATCATATACTGTCAAGCTTTGACATTTACAAAAGTAAAGAAAATTGAATAGCATTAAAACAAAGTTTGTTCAAGAATTAAATATCTATTCGTGGGATCCCATGGAAATTTTATGCTTTTTTTCCTCATCAAATATATTCCTTGTAGAATTTTGGTTAGTTGTTTTACGGCATATCAACTCCTTTCGGGTTATAGAAGCTTGTGACATATTTTTATTCTATGGACATCCGGAGCGAACGCAGACCCCACAATATTATTGTATCACCTTTTGTTCAAACTAAAGCATACTTATCTAAGTACTGTGCTTAATGTAGTTTCAGAATATATCTGGTTATGAGGTTCTATCTCTAAAACCCTTGTAGAAGTTTGTGATATATTTCCATTCTATGGACATCCGGTGTGAATGGAGACCCCACAATATTATTGTATCATCTTTGGACAGAACACATACTATAGATGGATGGTTGTTTTGTTTTATGGCATATCAACCCTTTTTCGGGTTATTTAATGCCAAATACTGTTATTTCAGTAAAAGTTTTTATGCTTCAAGTTCTTTATGTCTTCAGATATTAATTCATGGTGTTTCGTTTGGTTGTTTTGTAGAGGAAAATTGTTTTTCTTTTTAGCTTTGCAGAACATGATTGAGTTTTGCAACGGGAAAGAAAAAAACAAAAACATAGCCTGATTTGGTAGCACCAAAACGATAGATGGAATTGAAAAAAAATATTGTATTGCATCTTCAGCAATCCCATTTTTTAAAAGGGGTGTGTACGAACATAAAATTGGCGTAGCGTATTATTATGTAGATCACTTTCATAAATAAATCCACTTGGAAAAAACTGTTTACATTACAAACCATACTAATATTTTAAGTCAGCTGATGCTTACATTAGCTTGAATATATACTGAATGAATTTAGTGTTTTAAGCAAAAGAATAACTATTGATATATAGAGATATTGAAACAGACATGTGTATTATTGTATTAGAGCTATATCACGCTGAACCTTGCCAGCACTTGAAGGAATGCTTGGCAACACCAGGTGCCATAAGTTTGAAAGTAGTCTAACACTTACCAGCATGGACTGTGGCTTTGGAATACTGTGATCCACTAGTGTGTGTGTGTGTGTGGGAGATGAGTAATTTCAGGAGGTAAGAAAGGTTGTGTAGAATTTTTTGTTTTAAGTAGTTTTTAATAAGAGCAAAAATGAATGACTGACATTCAGGGTTTTCGCTTGCTTGCAAACAAATTTTTTATAATTTTTATATCACTCTTTTATAGACTTCAATAAACGTTTTTTTTATGGAAATTTAAGTACTTTTAAATTTGCAATAGCTGTCATTATAAACAATAATTTTACCCGTCATTTATTTTTCCCTAAGCAAGCCGTCTTTGTTTAGATGTGGATGTGCATCTGTAGTGGGAAAAGCATTTATCAAAAGTAATGACAAAGTCTATTCATGCATTATATATTAACTTATTAACGTTTTGAACAAAAAAACGTGATGAGTTGAGAGGAGAGTTAAATGTTCAAAAGTCTAGACAGTGTTATGTTAAGAATTAAGTCTATAACTGACTTAAGTTGTTTTGCCAAGATGCTGGTAGCCAGAGGCTATGGCAGTTACTTTTTGAGCCAAGAATATGTGCAACAGTTAGTAAGTGTTGTGAATAACATAGGTTGCTGTGGAAAGATGGAATTCTCATTGGCTCTGAGGACAGCACATGTGTGCTTGCTTATATAGTTAACACTAACAGATGTCCGGCTCCAGGAGGTAACGGTGGCAAATTGGCTGAAGTCTGATATAGGCAACCAATTGACATTGAATATTTCGATCCAATCAGCACCAAGCATTGCAACCAAGTAAACATATAATGTTTTGGAGATCATTTCTCTGGCACTGTTGTTGTTGGACCGGGGATTCTAGACTTTTCTATAACTTTGACCTTGCGATCTTATAACATAATTTGTTCGTTCAACAAGGTCACCACATCATACACATCTAGTGTCTATTCTATTTTTGTTTTTTACTGTTTGAAAATATTCCAGGTTAAAGAGAAAGATAAAATTTGATTATGACGTGTGAAAAACAGATTTTTTATGCGACTTTCTAACTGGATGCATCTTTAGTGATTAATGCTGATGAGGTTTGTAAGAGTGTCAGGATGAAGAAAGGTATTTGGTAGAGTTAGCCGTGTCTGAACGTATCTTACTGGAATTGAATAAGAAAAGGGTAACCATCTTTCACGGAAAACGCTAACATCTCCACTAAAGTATAAATCAACTTTACTCAAAGGGAACACTGGAATATATTAAATTGTTTGTCAGGCTGGCTTTAGTCACAAACAGAATGTGGAATCCTGGAGTTACATCTCGTCTGGCCGTTTCTGTCGAAGAACAAGATAGGATGTCTTGTGACAAAGTCTAATTGGGAACTGAATCATCTTTTGGCGCTAAACTCTCTAGGTGGAAATCAGTAGGCTTCGAGTGCACATGTCAGTGGTGCACTAATCGCCTGTGTATCAATACGCCTGTTTATGCCGACCGAACTACAACTCAACATAATGCAAGATATTGTGTGTACATACAAACAAAATAGATCTGTCATCTAACTATTACACATCTATTATTTGTGTTATGGCTGGGATTTATTAATTTCGGTTTTGAGAATTTGGACTTGAATGTTTTTCTTTTCCCAAAATGCTATACCATCATTTTTGGGTTCTTTTTCCTCTGGATATTTAACTCAGTTCCTTTTGATTCAGTTGTATGGATCAGAGGACCCCTCCCCAATCCTTGAGTCTTCAGTGCTTTATCTGTTGTCCCAAAATTAAAAAAAAAATACAATTGTTAAGCAATTCAAGTACAAAATTAATATTTTAAATCTCTGAAAATGGTTAAGTAAACCTGTTTCTGAGTTGTACACATATACACTCTGCCCATTCCAGTGATGGTAATTCGAATTTAGCATGTTAAAAAAAATTAAAAAAAAAAAAAAAAAAAAAAAAAAATGTCAGTCATTGACATCACTGCATCTGAGTATCTGGTTTTCAATTCGTATCTAATGTGGTGTATATGTTGCAATGTAAGTTTGTTTAGAAATCTTTGATCAGAACTGCTTTTTACAAAAATAATATTGAGAAATATAGTTGAATTAAGTAACTTCATTATGTTTTAAAGATGACTGCCATCAATTATGCAAATTAGACTGAACTAATTTGCATATTTTGAAAGTATCAAATATGTAACAATATTCATATACATCAAAACATCCAACAGTTGAGATGCTATTATCATCTTTAATATAGCAGATCTGTCCAACTATGATATGAATAAAACTCCAACATCTAATAAGTTAATTCACAAACTTTTGCACAAGATGTAGCATAGCGTGGAGGATTTCTTTGATCCCCACGGATTGTCTGTCCTCTTCTTTGTCAACAGAAACAGCTGTTCATCTGTCTAGTTAACATGTAGCAATTGATTCATTGGATAGCGATGTCATTAACAATGGAGACAGTAGCAGTTGCAGAGATGTTGATCTTCTTTCTTCTCTTAATGGCTGGAGAGTAGAAAGTGGATTTTGGGTTTATTTTAAGCAACCTCGTAACTCTCGTTCCCCCCTATTTTGTATTTTTAGTCATTACATTCCATAAGCAATGTTTCTGATAAAAGCTGAAAAATTAGTTTTTTGGTATCACCTGTTGTTTTGATTGGATAATATGTGAAGATTATCAATCCTCTTATAGTATTTATCATTCAACTGTCAATCTATCCATCCTCCTTAATCCTTATCCTCGAGTGGATTTTTAGATTTGATAAGTGGTGACTCATTAGAAAGAAAAAAAATTAAAAAGTAATAGAAGCAATTAAAAAGAACAACAAATAGCTCCATTATTTGCTCTGGGATTTGGTTTTACTTTTTGCAGTAATCTTTACAGTAATTTGCATCTTCTTCCAACCCCCATAGGGTGGTGGAAGACTACAAACACATCTGATCACTTCTAGCTTTTCTGCCATTCACTTCTTCTGATGATGCAACTACCAGTACATATCAGCTTAACTTCTAACCCTAGTTTTTGACATCCAATTGAATTTTCCATTACTCTGCTTAATTTAACCTTATGTGGAAAATACCGTTTTTAACACTATTTTTTATACATTGCTTCAAAGAGACCTTTTTATTTACCCCCCTCCTCCATACACTTCAAGAAGGGTTATATGGTTATAACTCTGTTTGCAATTAAGCACGGCAACCTTCCATAGCCTCTGTAGTTGTTTCTTTCTCACTTTTCGTGTATCTGTGTGCAATCACGATATTTATACCTTTTTATAAATTTATTGACCAATTTTCTGTCTTGGCAGGAATTTCTAATCCAGTCTGACTTAAAATAGGTGAGAGACTGTACATAATGGCAAGGTAGATTTGTGGCCAATAACACTTATCTTTTTACACATTTACTTCACGCGTTGCTTGAAAAATGTCAATGATCTATCTAGGTTTATGGTAAGCTTAATATACATACATATACACACATGGATCTCGTTTTTCTCTTTAGGGATTTTCTATGTTCCCTCCTCAAAGATAATTATTAAACAGTTTCATTTAATAATGGTATTTACCTACACAAACTTTTGTGTCCACCAAAAAAATCAATAGTATACAGTATAATATATATATATATATATATATATATATATATATATATAAATAATTAAACATAAAGTATGAAATGCCAAATCAATATTTGACTCTACCTGGCCAGTAAATTATGGAATTTTGCAATCTGTATTATATGATTATTCAGACTACTATTTTCATCTTGGATGTTATTCTCACATTTCGGCTGATGTAACCTCCTCAAGGACACTTAATGTAACGGATAAAGTGTTAAGTAATAATCAGTTCTACGTGACCGTCTTTTGATGGTTGAAGATTCAATCCTCAGTACGGGCGATACTAAGCATACAATTAGAATTGCTTAAGACTTCTATTTGGTCATCGCTGACGGAAAAAGAGCAAGCTACTCCCATGAATTAACTAGGGGGTTCCATTCAAAATTCTGTACAGATTCCCAAGTTTGACAAAATACACCTGAAGAAAGTCGGAGGTTACATCGGCTGAAACGTTGTGAGAATAATATCCCAGATGAGAACAGTAGCCCGAATAATACAAATTTACAATTTGTGTTATTCACTTAATTAAAAGGGAATTCCAATCAATTTTATCAGACCCAATAATTCTTTTAGTAGCATAGACTGCAGAATTTGTTTTCATTAGAAAAGCAACAGATACGATTAACTAATTATATCACTCTGTTTATTATAAATACACATTTTTGCAAATGGCTGCCAAAATATGTATGTAGTTATTCACATATGTTGATTCATTTCCATTGATACTTCATTAGGGTTATGGTTTGATCATTTGTACTGAGCACCGGATCCGGACTGGACTAAATATGGTCTTAGGTTCTGGATCAGACTTATTTTCATTGTGTTTTTACATCCTTTGAGATTACTGTGGGGTTCATAAAAGAAACCACACTATTACATTTCTGCAAATTCATAAAATTTTCACAGGAACATTATTTAAAGAGACTATCCACTGATCTATGTTAAATTTTTTTCATATGAATAATAAAATGTCTTTGTTTCATAAGAATTGCGTTAAAACAGTTGCAAACAACGCTCTGAACTAACGATGTTCTGTCGTTTTTGATTGACTGTAAGCAAACGTGGCACCCACTTTAAATACAGCTTTCTCATTGACAAATGTTCATCCAAAATGGTGAATACACTGCTTTCTGATATCTTCAATTCCTGTTATCTGATACAACTTCAATTTACGATCAGCCTAAACAAGTTTGGACTTTTTAATCTTTTCTCGGAGCAACCCGAATGTTCAGCACCATTAGTGTCTATACAACCGTGTTTAAAGTCAGCATACCACCTCTTAACCGTTGTTTTTGATGAAGCCGTCCGAATAACATTTATCAAGCCATTGCTTTGACTTAATAGTATTTTTCCCATCAGAAAGAAATGCTTTATCAAGACACGAAATTCAAATTTGTCCATTGTTTAAAAAATTTGCAACAGTAGCTTCACTTAAATAATGATAATTTGTAAACTAATAATCCAATTGGGCTCAAATTTTGACATGTGCCATTTGAATGTTAGTACTTTATAAAAATCATATGGATTTTTGACTAGTATATATGTCAGACCCGGGATTTATTGAATGATGTGTTATTTATAAGAATCATCTTATACATACCTATATCACTACCTACCTATGTTGCATGCCATTTGATGGTTTCTGAACAGTTTCATCATGTCCAATTTCGTCCACACACGTGAAAATCCCTTAAACCAGACCGAAACAAGGGAAAATAGAAGAAAGAGCAACAAGGAAAAGAGCGAGAGAAAGCAGGAAAGAGAATTGAAATGAACACAA
Source organism: Sepiola atlantica (assembly GCA_963556195.1). NCBI lineage: Eukaryota > Metazoa > Mollusca > Cephalopoda > Sepiida > Sepiolidae > Sepiola > Sepiola atlantica. The sequence goes on from OY744522.1 coordinate 138,190,804, forward strand.
CTAGGTAAAAAATCCGATCAGGAGAGAGGGAGGGGAGATCAAAGGGCTGAGTGAGTAACCTGAAGACGAGTAGAAAAAATACAAAGGAAAATTAATAAAAACTGTAACAGTAGAATATTAAGCTATGCAAAATCATTTTTATTTTTCTCCGTAGCATCATAATTTTATACAGCTTTGATATCAAACATAAATAATGTATCATATCATTTTAAAACGTATAAAAAATTAAAATATCGATACTTTTGACAACCCTTATTCTAACTCCTTGGAGGAATTTCCACAGGTACAACTGGTTTGATTAATTATTTTGACTAGTATCCCTATTTTTGTTGTTTTTAATTTTATCACTTCATTTGAACTTCGTCTCTTTTGTTAACCTCTCTGAGATTTCTTTAGCAGAAAAAGCCAACATTATTTATTCAAACCATTTTCTTGAACTTTTTCTCTTTTTCTTTAGTTCGGCTTTTGATTCGACACGGATGCAAGATGTTGCCATCAAGAAATTTGGCCGTCCATTCCAGTCGGCCATTCATGCCAAGAGGACCTACAGAGAAATTCGCATGTTGCGATACATGGAACACGAAAACGTAAGTTTCACCATTTTAATAATCCCTCTAGAACATGTTTATCAAAACAACTACCGAGTAAAAAAAAAACTCTAACTAGTATTGTTAAAGATCTTAGAATTTTGAGACAACAGGATTAACTGTCAACAAATTTTGGCTTGTGTAGTTTATTAATTAAATTGCTGTGAGAAACTAGTGTCTTATTACAGGAGGTGTTGAGGCCATCTGTTCTGCTTAATGTTATAAAACTGGGGTCCTGTGAGCCTTTGGTTTAAAACAGCGATTCATTTTTTTTTTTTCTTTCCTTTTTCATGAAAAAGGAAAAAAAATGTAATTTATTTTATTTTATTTTTTAAAATATTTCTACTTTTGAAAGCAGTATTTTGCACTTCTGTAATTCTTTTTCCAAATACTTAAGTTGGACACGTTTTAAGTGTTCTTCTAGAACCAAGAAAACCACAGAGGAAAGATGGGTGAAGGAGGCACCCACATAAGACTTGTTCTAAGGAGAGGTTAAGTATTAGTACTAAACTTTTCTCACTGTCTTCATAAATAGAGAGGGAAAGAGGAGGTTTTAAAAATGCAGCCACAGAGCAATTGATTAACTTACTATGAATAAACATAGAACGGAGAGTGACAATGTATAAAATAAAAGCTGGAGAGGATACAAAGTAAGAAAAAGGTGGGTCATTTGCTCAGTTAATTGCAAATTATGGCTAATTAGACAAATTGAAATTACATTTTTTTCAAACTCAACTTGGAATTTGCAAAATATTTTAGCATCTATTTTGTGTGATTAAAAAGCTTTAGGGAAACAAACGTTGATTAACTCAGCTTTAGTATTATACTAATTATATATATTTATAATTTTTATTTATACAAACAGCAAAATGTTTCTTAAAAATATATATATATATAGCTCTATTTACATACTATTGAGCATTATTATATAAATACTGGAAGATTCACTGGATTGATTTTATAATTTCTCTAAATAAAACTGAATTAGTTCTTAAAATTACAACTTTATCACAGATCCAACATTATATTGGGTGTTATGTCTATGTGAAAATCTTCATCTGTGGAGTGAAATTGTAGCTTTAAGAATTGTCTCAGCTTTGTTAGATATTTTTTAATCTGACATTAAGCACAATATAACATGTTTACATAAATACCATTTCATTAGTTTTTGAAAGTTTTTTTTAATTCTCATTGTGAACCTTTAAAAAAAATTAAATATCTAAACGCAGAAGTTGGGCCCCTTTCTCGTACTATCATTGAGATTAAAAAGGCCCATTTCAAGGTAATTTGTATTAACAACAAAAGCGCTCTCTCCTTATGTACATGCAATCTCAGCTGTAAGGTTAACTAATGTACATATTGCTTTGCAAGAATGACATTTTATTAACTGTGTTTGTTTTTTATTCAATGGTTGTTTTGATTTTAATATAATTCTGTTTAGAATTATCATTTTAATGTTTAGCATTTGTGTTCAAATGTTCCCTTTTAATACAATACTAGCAATGTCAGGCCTTTTCTTTGAGGAGGAGGTTGAGGGATGATTTGATTTTCAACAAATTGTAAACCATTAGAGTTTAAAAAAAAAAAAAAAAAAAGAAGCCTCATACGCATGCACACATCATCAACCAGACAAATTGGTTTTTCGTTTCTTTCCGGTTATATTTAAAAGATAAATAAACGTTTCTTCTCTGTTGTTAATAGTTATTTTTTATTCATTGGAAAAATAATCTTTTCCAAGAAAAAGGGTTATTTCATTGTTCTATTGTAAACATTTTTTACCTGGTGTTTCTTTTAAGGAAAATAGAATCTAAACAAATATCCTCAAGCCGGAGAACTACATTACACGAAAATGTATTTTTCTGAGAAAATACAGAAACTAAAAAGCAAACAATTTCTTATACATAGAATTTATAAAGTTTATGGAAACTTTGTTATACATGATTGACTGACTAATGTCTTATGTTTCAAAGCAATCAAGTCAAACCCTCCTTTTTATTCCCCCCTCTCTCTGTATTTCATACAAAAAATACTTTTTCTGGCTCATCAATAGCTCTTAATTGATCAATAGTGTGACATTAATTACTTTAATGTTGTAAAAACAAAAATAGGTGGATGTTTGTGTGATGGTGGTGGAAATTTCTGGAGGTTGTGGGTGGAAAAAGAATTGTGGGAACGGCTGGATTTGTTTGAACTGAAGAGAAAGAACAGGATATAGAAGAATAAATACTTTGCCCTCCTCATCGCCACTGCTCCATCCCCTCTTGACTGGCATAAAGAGATAAGATTTCCATGCTCCTGATTAGAAATAATTGGAATAAAATGTACCACATTCTTTCATGATTGTGGACAAGGCTATTTTAGAGCCCCGCGCCCTAAATCAATGAATTTTCTTGATGAAAAAACTTCCCTGGAAATTGGCCAAAATGGCACGTTTTCACAAATATCTAAAAGTACACCCATTAGTTTTTCATCCTAAATTCAACCAAAGTTGTGATTAGAGGTTGTTTACATTATTCAAGTTGTAATGATCGCAGGGGGAAATAACTCATGCTTTACTTGGTTAAAATTGTTTAGATTTTTTTTATTAAAAAAAAAAAAAATGTTGAATTCGCATAGCCTTAAAACATACCGATTCACTTTTAAATCAAAATGCTGTAAATAATATACATATCGTATATATAAATTATTACAAGTGAAAGATTTTTTTTTAGGTCAAAGTCAGACATTTTAAAAATTCAATTGTGTCGCTTGTTTGAGCTACTAACTTGTTATGGTACCATACTTATAACAAACTTTGGACACTTCCATTCACAATAAATACTGGAAGCATATGCTTCTTAGTGTTGTAAACCCCAGTCAAGACTGATGTACAACTACTCTTGTTTCTCTGTTGTATTATACTTTTCTTCAATATACTTATTTTTGTTAAACCCAGTGTTCATGCTTTCATTCCGGGCCCCTAAACAGGTCCACAATAACTGGCAATGAGATATTCGAACTTACATAGGACACAACTGCAACATTATGGAATTTTCTTGAGAACCTTTTAAAAAAAAAAAAAGGATCCCACAACAACCGATTACATGAGGTTTCGAACTTACACCACCACAACGACTGACGACGTGGTTACAGTAAAGGATTCTGGAGAATCTTAACGTGGACGCCACAACTGGAAACAAAGTATATTAAGGGTTTTTGGAGAACTTAAAAAAAAAAAGTACAAAGTTGAGAATTCAACGACAAAATTCACAAGACAGCGTCCTAGTTCTAAAATCTGGCTTTTACCAGTGAAAAAAAAAACTCGTATAGACCAACTTTTTTTTTCTCTCATTTGAAGAAAGGTTAGTGATTTTTTAAAATTTTATTGCTATTCCGACACTGTTGTTAATCTTTAACAAGAAGGGAATACATGATTTTTTCTTTTCTCTCCAAAAGAGAAAAGTTTACGACTGCCGAAAGAAAAGAAAAAAAAACTAAAACCATATTTTTAAAATTTTCTCTGACTAAAGTGCCAACCGCAAATTTTACGGCTATGTGAAAAGCGTACGAAAAAAAAATGACTTTTTTTACGAGGAAAAAGAACAAGGTTTTATATTATTTTTACCACTAAGATTACGTTTAGCAAGTGTAATCTAAAAGAAACCACTTTCTAAAAACCGTGTTCTAAAAGGACACATTTTAAATATGGAAGGTTTTAAAGCTACTATGACAGAACTGCAACAAAAAACAGAAGAAAGACTTCTAGGACAAACTGAAAGACTACAGAAAACTGAAGAAAGATTTCAACAGAATAAAAGAAAGAATCCGATGAAAAGATTGAAGTATTAATGCAAACAATATCGATTAGGGGTCAAAGTAAAAAAAAATGATAATGCTTTCTTGCAGAATGCTGTTTGGAGTGCAACTGACAATTTCCCTTATTCCCCAGACAGGGATATAACTGCTGCTTCATATTTTAGAAGATTTGAGGATCTATACAAAATAGATTGTGAAAATTGGGCAGACTCTAAAAAGGTTCGCCTACTGCTCCGAAAATTAGACACCACCGAACATACTAAGTTCGTGGATTTGACTTTTGCTGAAGCTCTGAATTATTTAGCCCCAATACTTCTTTGTTTCACAAACGCTGGAAGTGTTAAAACCTGGTACATCAGTTGTCAATAAACACTGCAACGATTTTAAATTAGCCGAACTTAGCGCTGATCATTTTAAATGCTTAATTTTCTTACAAAGATTGGTATCGGAAAAAGATGCTGAGATCTGACGGGGTTCTAAATAAATTAGAAAAATAATCAAACTTAATACTACAGAAATTAGCTGAAGACTGCCAGAGATTAATAAGTGTTAAGCAGAATTCAAAGGACATCGAAGAGTCGGGCATTGCACGCATTAGAAAAGTATGTCAAAAATCGAAATTCAGCTCTTTCTCGAAAATAATTCAAAACAAAAAGGATTTTCGCGCCTCTGCAAAAACAAAACAGCCCTGTAAAAAACAGGATAAATTGCCGCTGAGCCCTTGTTTTCACTATGGTAGCCTGCATTGGTTTATGGACTGTTCATTTTGTTTTAAGACCTGCCTGACTTGTAACAAAGTTAGACACAAAAGTTTGCATTGTAGAACTAATAAAAGAAATAAAATGCGGGTTCAAGCTACAAGTACAAATGAGCAGGCCTGCATTAATATAAGGAAATATGTGCACGTAAAAATCCTGGATAAAAATATAAAACTACAATTAGATTCAGGCTTGGAAGTATCAATAACAAAACCTACATACATGGAAGAGGTTGAATAAACCCACCCTGTTAAGAACCAACAGAATAGCCAGTACAGTGACTGGTGAAAGAATTAAATTTGAGGGTGAGATAATTACAAACGTGACTCTAAAGGGAACACCAAAAAGTTAAAAGTACTTGTGTTAAAAGACACTAATACCCCTTTTTGGTACTGATTGGATGCAAGCGTTTAATTTATGGGAGTTACCAATAATACGTTTTGCCAAAAAGTAGATAGCCGGACAACTGAATCAGAAAAGCTAAAGCTGGATTTAAAAAAAAACAACTTTTCCCGAAGTTTTTTTTTCTGGCGGCCTTGGTTGATGCACAAAAATGGTGGCCAAATTTCAACTGAACGAGAACGTTCAGCCCGTATTTAAGAAAAAAGCAATGTGCTTTTTGCCTCAGTAGACAAAGTAAATGAGGAATTGGACCGACTAGTGACGATCGGCATCTTATCAAAATTGGAATACAGTCAGTGGGCAGCACCCACAGTCTATGTAAAGAAGAAATCAAAAGAAATCCGTGTGTGTGCAGATTTTTCAATGGAATTAACTGCAGAACTAAAGGAGTATCACTACCCACTGCATAGCCCAGAAGTTTTTTCAAAATTAAATGTAAACAAATTTTTTTTCAAAAATAGTTGAGTGCAGCATACTTCCAAATACCCATGGAAAAAGAAAGTTCTAAACTGTTGTGTATAAATACACATCGCGGTTTATGCAAGTTCGAAAGGCTAGCTTTCAGGGTCAGAGTTGCTCCCGCAATTTTTCAGCAAGTGATGGATACCATGCTGGGCAAACTTGATTTTGCTATTGCATACCTTGACGACATCCTGATCAACAGTAAAGACATAGAACAACACCGGGAACATGTCAACAAAGTGTTTTCGCGAATCCGGGACTACGAGTTTAAAGTTAAATAAGAAAAATGTGATTTTTTTTTTTTTTTTTTTTTTTTTTTTTAAGAACAAATAAAATATCTGGATCATGTAATAGACAAGGACAGCAGAAGGCCGGACCCAGAACGGGCTACCACAACTAAGAACATGCCGGTGCCAGAAAACGTCACAGCACTACAGAGCTTCCTGGGACTGGCAAATTACTACAAAGCTTTTATCCCAGAGATGCATAACCTCCATGCTCCACTGAATGAACTATTAAAAAAGGATATGGTTTGGGAGTGGACGCCCGAATGCCAGGAGGCATTCGACAAAACTATTGAAATGCTTACATCAAATTTATTCCTTACGCATTACAACCCAGACTTAGACATAATAGTGGCTAGCGACGCTAGTTCATACAGATTAGGAGCGTGCATTCTTAATGTAATGCCGGGTGGAACGCATAAACCCATCGCGCATGCATCAAGAACCCTGCTTCCTGTGAAGAAACAGTACTTCCAAATTGAGAAGGAGGCTTTAGGAATAATTTTTGCTGTAACTAAGTTCCACCAATTTATACACGATAGATTTTTCACATTACAGACAGATCATTAACTATTAATCACCATTTTCGGTTCGTAAAAAGGTCTGCCTGTGTATACAGCGAATAGACTACAGAGATGGTGAACAATTTTACTGAATTATAATTTTAAAAATATTTACCATCAAAAAAGATCTATCATGCAGATGGATTGTCTAGACTGGTGCCGAAACAGAGAGAGCCACTAGAAGACACTGATTGCTTCCCTGCGAGCGGAAGGGGAGATAAAGGCTATGTTATTAACACGGTAAGAGAGCTCCCGGTGATACATGAAATTAAAAAGGAAGCCTCCAATAATGAATTCATCATCAGTACAAAAACTAAAATAGCTGACAAAGGCCAACATTTTGTAGACAGTTTTGCATTATGCAACGATGTACTCTTGTACAACGAGATTCGTCATTCCAAAAAAAATTACAGAAGAGAATTCTGAAGGATTTTCACATTGGCCATCCGGGGGCGAATAGGATGAAAAGTTTGATGCACAGCTTCGTGTACTGGCCTAAAATGGATCAGGACATTGAGAACATCGTAAATACATGTAAAGGTTGTCCCTTGGAAGCAGAGGCATCTCATATCAAACATAGTCTGTGGCCTAGGACAGACCAATTTGGTTGTGGATTTTGTGGGCCCGTTGGAGGGATTTTACTATCTAATTGTATTCGAAAATTTTCCAAATGGCACAGTGTTACGATGTAAAAAGCCCACTACGGAGGTAGCAATAAACTTCCTGCACGAATTGTTTGCCCGTTTTGGGGTGGTCGATTGTTTTGTCAGTGACAACGGAACACAATTTACGTCCTTAGACTTCAGAGTTCTGTGAGATTTTCCTGATCAGACACATTACGACTCCCCCGTATGATCTTAGGTCAAACGGCTAGGCAGAGCATTTTATGGACACTCTAAAAAGAGCACTGAAAAAAGCTTGCGACACTCCCATGGAAACGGCCCTGCAGCAATTTTTACAAGTGTACAGGATCACGCCAAACGTTACCACACCATCTTCATTATCTCCTGCAGAGATGATGTTTGTATGAAAAGTGAGATCTGTTTTTGATAAATTACTGCCTAAACAGACCAAACAAGGTCAAACCTCTATTATACCAAAAAATGATGCATCGTAAGGGACTATACTGTCCCTTCGGATGCATTATTTTCAAGAGGTTTAAAAATAACATGTCTTTCTGGGAACTTTGTATGATAGAAAAGAGAATTGGAAATATTGTTTACATAATCCAAGGACCTCAGTTCTCTTATAAGAGACACTTAAATCAAATTAGGAAACGACTTTCGAATGACACGGACAGCACTCCCCAGGTAGAAGAAGAAAGTTATGGACATCATGTACAATACTTTCGACAGACCAGTATCCCAAGCAGCCCCAGAAAAGCGGCAAGCTAAAAGGAAACGGAAGTCTATGGATCTTATCGTAATCAATCCAAAAAGGAAACACTATTAATACTCCTGAGGAGGTAAGGCTTGGGAGGGGGTGTTATGGTACCGTACCTATAACGAGCTTTGAACTCTTTCATTCACAATAAATACTAGAAGCCTATGCTTCTCAGTGTTGTGCAAACCCCAGCCCGTTCAGTCTTTCAGTAACTTCGGTTGATTGAAGACATGATGAGGTAATAGCAGTCGAGGATTTGTTCTCGACAATCAGTCGGTGGCCTTTTATCTGTCGGGCTGAGGTATTAGGTCCTGGGTAGTCCTAGAAGGTGCACCATCCCAGGCCTTGCCTCCCCTCTTTGGGGTGGAGTAAGTTTATTGCTTACTGTCTGGAGCACTCTGACCGGGGAATGCCGACGGGGCTGCCCAGGTTATTTTTGCCAGGCCAGAGTGCTCCTTCCTTAAGAGCGCTGGCTTGACTATCCCCCACCTTCCGACCTTGTGTCACATATTCCTGTACTGAGAAGGAATTACATAGCTGAGTAAACCCCAGTCTATACTTGTTTCTCTGTTGTATTATACTTTTCTTCAATATACTTGTTTTTGCTAAACCCTGTGTTCGTGTTTTCATTCCGTCCCCTAAACAGGTCCACACATAACTCAACAGCCCTTATTGTTGGTGAGGTTTTTGTAATCATTACAAAGATTCTTCCTTAAAGCCCTTTGCACAATTGTTGATATTTTTATGATTCTTTTTACCATAACTGGTTAATGTACAATTCGGACTAGGACATCTCATTGAAAGCTGTATCCAAACACTACTTCGACTCTTGAAATTAAAAACTTTTAGACTCTGACTTCAACCTAAGAAATTTTCTTTCATTATTAATAATTTATAAATACTATATTATTTATTGGATTTTGATTTTTAAAGAGAACAGTCATGTTTTGTAAGACTGAATTTTTCTTATATAAACAAATCAAAAGAATTCAATTAAAATGTATACATCATGTGAAATTAATTAATTGATTGATTGAAAATGACAAAACAAAAACAAAATATCAAAATTTGTGTCATTAAATGGTGGTTATTCAAAAAAAATCTACCACCATTTAAGAATGACAAAGATTTGATATTTTTAAAGGTATTTTTCATCAGGTCTCATTTTTGTTTTTAGTCTATCATACTTTACCAATTTTTGTTGACAACATCTACTGAAATTTTAAAAGTTCCAATGAATTTGATGTTACTCCAACTTTCTGACTCCACTGCTCTGGCTGTACAAAAAACAGACTTTTATTTATTCATAACTTTTTCAAGTAGATGCATCTACTTATTTTTTTTTAAAAGTGTATATTCAGCCATGGTCATATCTGTTGGCCTATGAATGCATTTAGCTTAACACCATGTCTGACATCACTCAAATGGGCTGTGCTTTCCCAAACATAATCTAAACCTAAATGTATATTTTTAAATTGACTTTGTCTTGGAATCATGTTTTTCCATCCAAAACAATTTTTAGTTTTCAAAAGGCATTGCCTGTTTGAAGTTAGATAGGTGAGATGCTAAATATGTTCCTGAATTAAGCTGCCATAGTTACATTTGATCTATAATTACTAATTAATGGACTCCAGATTTCAAATCTCTACATTTTCTAGAATAAATGGAAAAGTTTAATCCTATGTTTCCAGAAGTTTTGCTTTGTCTGTTTTACAACATATCAACCCTTTTTGGGATTATTTAGTCCTGAAGTACAATTTCTATTGTAAACGATTAATTAAACATAAGTTGCTATTTTACCCATAGCTTGAGGGTTGCATGTTCATACCTTTTTCCAACCGTATTAGTGCATAAATAACTAGAAACGATCCAAGGTAGGATTTACACTTGGCATAGTTGATTTCATAGTCTGCAAATATATCCATTAAGCTAATCACTTTAAAATCCACTTTAATGAATTTATGTTATTGCCTTACTGTCGAAAAACAATTCTTCAGAGAATTTTTAGAATAAACATTTTTGGACACCCTCTAGGGAATATGGGTAATCATGTAACTTTGTACCCAGCCATGATTACAGAATGTGACGTCAGCACTTTTAGGCCACTGTTAATCTGAAAAAAGTACCCCAGCTTACTAAGGCCGGCGAATAGTAATTTGTTTTTTTTTTCTAATATTAAAGTTAGCAAAACAAAATATTAAGTTTTCTTAGAAATAAGAATCGATATTAAATGAAATTTTTGTATATAATTTTTTTTTTGTTACAACGTATTTAAATTGCTATGTAATTTTAAAACAAATTGAATGATCGTTTAAGAATGGTGTCTTTTTTCTTTTTTTTGTAAGAGAATTTGGGACGCTGAAAACATACAACATAAAATTTGGTAGAAACTCTCCAATCGATTTTTGATATTAATAAACCTGAAATTTAAATTCCTGATTAATATCCATTTACTTTTAATTTTAAATTAATTATTAAGAGTAGAGTAGAAAGTGGACCACGAGTTTACTTTCAGAGCAGCCTCGTAACTCTTGCTTACCTTATTTTGTCCTTTAGTTGTCACATTCCATGAGAGATGTTTTTGACGAAGGGGGAAGAATTGCTGTTTTCTGAGTCGGAATCTATCCATAACACTTATCGCTTATTTATTGTTGGCTAGTTTTTGACCTTGAAGTAGTAGTTTTTTTTTGTTGTTTTTTTTTCTTTCTTTAGCTCCTTACATAAAGTGGCTTCATGCCTTTTCTGGAGTGATTTCCATAAAAAAAACCCAAAAAACATTAATTTATTTTTGTCATGTTAGCCTTATTTTAATTGTATCTAACATTTAAAAAATAATGTGTCTACTAATGACTGTAAAATAAAAAAAATACCATGTTTTTCTTTTCTAGTTAAAAAAATTATTACAACAAAAGTTATTTAAACGTTAAAAAAAAATCTTACTCATTTTTATCACTTTTTTACATTTTTATTGAGAAAATAACAAATTTGGAATATATATTAGTTTTTACTGCAAAATCAGAAAACAAATTACTATTTGTCCGGCTTAGTAAGCTAGAGTATTTTTTCACATTAACATAAAAAAAAGGCTAACGTCACATTCTGCCGCCATTGCTGGTTGCAAGGTTACATGATTACCGGAATATGATGTCCTAATAAATTGATCATAGGCTTTTAAGATTGCCAGACATTGAATCTTAAGAGATTATTTCTTAATGGAAGACATGTTTTTTTGTTTTTTTTGTTTTTTAAAAAAATATTTTTCAATTTAATTTGGAAAAGAAATGTCTTAAAATATTTTCAGTTTTATTTTGTCTCACTTAACCCTGCCTTGCAAGTCCAACTTAAAAGCTAGAATCCTTTTGTTTTAGTTTTTGAAAGATTTGTTTACGTCAATCTTATATTTAAAAAAAAAAAAAAAATTGTAGCTATAAAAAACAATTATGTGATTAAAATAGAATATTTAATTAATCTTAAACTTCAAGCAAAATCTTTTAGTATTTTTGTCCAAAGAAATTAGGGCAGACAGGCAGTAACTATCCACTTCAATGAATGAAATTAATTTTATCAACGAAAATAGATATTACTATTAGGTATCAAGCTTAATTTAATATTTTTATTTTATTTTTTTCGACATATTTTTCATTCAATTTTTGAACGGGACGCATCTTTATTAATATTATCACCTTGCTGTTTGTATGGTCTTTTAGGATTCTCAATTAGGAATCACCTCATGTTTGTTAGGGTTTATTTTTTGAATGAGATTTTCCTTAAACTCTTTTCTGATAAATATTGTCTGCAGAAGAGTTGAAAAAAAGTTGTTTTAATTCTAGAGATACAACCTTTTTAAGGCAGGTGGTTTCATATTTATGTACATGATTATTTTATTTTTTAAATTTTAATGAACATATTGAAAACATTTAAAGTTTTCTTTACTATTCTATCTTTTATTTCTTTTGTGAAGCCTTTTTTGGTTTTGACACTTTCTTTGATCCCATTCCATCTCCTTCCCCCATTTCTCCTTTCTCCTCTCCAATGCCACCGATTTCTGATTTCTTGTTCCACATCCCCATTGCCCCCCCCCCACCACCACCACCACCGATGTTATTTCCTTGTCATTTTTTTGTTTTGTATTTTAATCTTACCAAAATATTTTCTCCATTCCAGATCATCTGTTTATTGGATGCTTTTACCCCAGACAAAAGTTTAGCCAATTTTAAAGATGTGTAAGTTATGGCATTGTTTTTTTTATTTTCATCTTTTAATCCCTTTCTTCATCAATGATATCTTTTCATTTATTCAGTTTTTATGCTACCTTTTTAATTCTTCACAAAGATTGGAGATTTTGAACTTGATTAAATCTGCTTTGCTTCTTATCTCTTACCTAGACGATTGTTTTAAAAAGTGGTGCTCATTCACAAACAATTCTATTTCTCCAGATGGTGAACTCCTGTAATTTGTCAAATTGGTGGAGACCGGTTTGAATTGTCGTAAAAACAATTCTTGGAAAATAGTTTTTACAATGATTTAAAAAAAAATTTTTGTTTAATTTGTGAGGTGGTGGGGGCGCAATTAAGCAAGGTTTTATATCAGTCATAAGTTTTAGTAAACTTTCAGAGAATATGTTGGTGTATTATGTGCAAGGCTGGGGAGTGAGCAAATTCAATGTTTTAGCAGTTTGAGTCGGTAAAATTGCATACTCTGATAAAAAAATTAAAAAATGTCCTATATATATAAAGTAGGTCTTTTAAAATTTCAAAAGCCAGAATCTACATTTAGCCAACTGATTCAACAGTCCTGATTATGTGCTTAAATATACCTGAAATACTTATGATAAAAACACTCGTATTGCCACACATTTCACAATTTTGCCATGAGCATATCTCATGCCTTTTTGACTGAAAATGTCTTAAACATTGCATCTATCTCGATACAGACGATTCTTTTAAAATCTCATTCGATTTTTCATTAGAATTGAATGATTTCTTGTTAGCAATCTCTAGTTTTCCTTTTAAGGCTTGTAATGATTTTCATAAGAGAAATGAGAAGGTGGGAGGCAAGTAACCTTACTATAATTTGTGTTCAACATATAACATTAAACTGTATCCAGTGATGAGGTGCCAATTTGGGGAAGGGGGGGGGGTCTGGAGTCCTTTAGATGTCATTAATCCCAGGTTCACTCTGAAGAACCAGTAAAAGTAAGACACACAAGGGATTTTCTTAATGATACTATGAAACAAAAATGGTATATGAAGGGATTGGTGGCATGTTCATGTGGCTTGCTGCTTTCTCCTTTTGTCGAAGAACACTGACATTTACAGATAAAATCCAGATTCTGCCATTGTCTTATAAAAAAAGAAAATGGCTGACATTGGTTTCTAATTAGCTATTGATCAGGTTGCAGTCACCAGTATTTAGCCCCCACCCTACCCATATTATCTTTACTTTGAAAAAACAAAAAAACAAATCTTTAAGTTCTAAAAGAAAATGTTTGAGGTTAACAAAGGCTTAAATAAAATACCTTGAATTTTTTACACAAATGCATCAACAGGATATATTCACTCCATCCTAAAAACCTATTATTCCCTCAAATCCCAACAGTTGAAGTGTGTGTGTGTGTGGGGGGGGGGGGGAGAAGCCGGTTTTGTTTAGAAAACCAGGATGCCTGATTACATCTGTGTATTTGATTTAACAGATCTTGCTAGTTGGATGCATCTGTGGATTGGGGGTAAAAACATGCTGAACTGCCAACAGCAGAAAAAGGGTCAATAAAAATCTTTTTTAAAGATTGGAACCACCTCCTTATCCATGTTGTGTATGTTCCAGAACCTAAGACCTTGGATAATTAAAATAATCTGATGCTTATGAGAAACATTATTGAAGATCATAAAAATTTAGCCTTTGGCCTTTTTAACCTCTATCAGAATCTAGATTACAAATATCGAGGTGATATGTACTTTCTTTCATTCCAAAGGCATCAATTTTATATTCTAGGCATACCAGAATAACAGATTAGCAGATTTGTATTTTTTCAAATAGTATTCGGGCTTAGGAGTCATAAGACAATTGCTCAATTGCTTACATTATTCTTATATAAACATTCATATTTTTTTGTATTTTATACTTTTAATACATTCTATATAATACTTTTTGAACAATAAATAAAATCTCTAACCAGTTTTATTCCCATTCAATACTGGGTACATTTACCCATTCAAAAAACAAAAAAAGACATTTTTTAGTCCTAAAGTATCGATTTTCATGCAGTTAAAAACATTGATGGGAAACATAATTTCAATCAAAACTTACACTAGCATTTAACATTCTCAGCATACAAGAATATAATCAGTCATTCAGTTTTCACATGTTGCTGCATTTGCTGTTGTGCATACGTACACCCCTAGCCTTGACACAACAAACAGTAGTAGTTCATTTGGTCACTATGGTTATTCTGAATGTTGCATCTGTTTCTTCTGCGCTACACTCAGCATTCACACATAAACAATAAGAACTACCATTATATTGTCATACTTTTCACAAGAGGTGTAGACAATTAAATTAATTATTTCTTGAAATAAAAATCCTATTTTCGAAAAATAACTTCTTTCCTAAATTTATTTTACTTATAAAATTAAGTCCACTTGTAAATATTTTGGTTTATTTATAAAAAATAAAATGCTAAGTGCCTTTGTCAGCTATAAAAGAGAGGACACATAGAAAAATGATGCTTTTTTTTTTTGTTATTTAGAATTCTTCATAGCTATCACGAGCGGCAATCCTCCCAAGCATTACCCCCTCCCTTCGACAGGGTTATTGACTGTCGCCTGAGACATTCTCATCCATGGGAGTGTCAACAGGACTGACCAGGCTATTTTGGGACAAAATTTACTTTTAACGATTGTCTCATCCACTGCATGTGCACATCGTCATCCAGACTTAGGTTTAGTGTTTCGATGAATGAAGGGCATGTTTCTTTTTCAATAATTTATTAGCCTTGGCACTATTATTTACAGCAACATGTGGCATGCTTATAATGGCATTGCAAAGCTTCCTGCAAACCCCCTCATGTACATCAGCTGATGAACCATAGCTAAAACTTGGTTGATCCTCACAATATTATTATATAATTATTTTTTACAATAAACTTTGATCAGTAACTTTACAATAACTTTTTAGTCAGTTTTTGCACAAAATATTTGTTTACTCTTTTAAACACTGATTTAAAAAAATAATTAGAAAAATTAATTAATTTACAAATATTCTCATTTCTATCAAATATTATCTTTCTTCCAGCATTTGTGTATAGACACAATTATTTACCCCCTCCACAAATGGTGCTATCCAAGAAATCTCAAGTTTTGATGGGTGTTGGGTATGGGTCATTTGTTAGTTAACCTATCAAGAGCAGAGTTTTTTGGCAGGTCACATTCAAAAATCATGTCAGAAGAGTAATAACATTTTTTTTTAATGCACACATTTTTAAGCACTTTGTTCTTGATAAGGTTGTGGGTCAACTCTGATTTTATAAGTTTCTTCATTTCTCTCTCTCTCTCTCTCTCTCTCACTTAAACATCCACACAGTCAGTGTTGGGTGTCTTCCTTGCTTTTGTGTGGTCCAATGATGGTTCAAAGTTGATTTCTTCATACTCATAGCATCAGAATCTAACTTTATTTTAATAGCCCCCCCCCCCCCACACACACACACAAGTCAATATTAATCACCTTAGCTGGTCTGTAATCTAGGCCATATTTTTTGTGCACTTAAGACTTGTTAGGAAATGTATCCACTTTTCTTTTGTTGTTGTTGATCTAGAAGTGGGGGAGGGCACAACTGGCTCTTCCGGAAGGTCCACAAACTCTTCAGAGACTGTCAAAAGAAAAGACTTGTTTATCTCTAAATGTTTTTAGCAGAGAGAGAAAGAATTTATGCCAGGCTGGCCACTTGTAGATATATATATATATATTCATGACCATTCCCCCACTTCTTTCACCACCCTTTCTCTCCTCTTTCCTCTATCTCCCCTCCCCTTCTCTACCATCCTTCTCTAACATCTGACCTACATTCTGCTTTTTTCCATGCTAATCACCGAAATGTCTTTCCTGATAGAGTAGTTGTTTGCAAACTTTCCTGTCTTTTTGTCAATGGCATTTATAGCAGCAATTATGAAGTATTTTCTTTTGGGGGAGGGGGGGATGGGGGTTAATTTTCACTCCTAATGGAGGCGACCATCTCATTTCTACAAATACTGATCATTTTTTTTCTAATGTCTGACAACTTTTTCTTCAAATCTTTATTTCTTTTATGCATGCATGAACATTCGGTAAAACGAAGAAAAAATGTACAGTTCCATTTCACTATTAATAAATAAAACAAAGAAAAAATAAGCCGCCCTAGAAGTAGGATGAGGAGGCCAACATTAAGTTTGGGAAAGTTGATTTGACTTTGCCTCACATACCAACATTTTAATGGATCATTATTTAATACTGAAATACAGTACTTATGATAGACTAGTGTTGTCAACAACTGCCTTCTGACATATTTGGGAAAAGTGTTCACCACCTCATTCACCTTGAAATCTATTTTTCCAGCTCCTTTCATTTTCTGCCTACCCTATTTCCCAACCCTATCAACTAACTAATGTTGCCAACCATCCTGGCTATGACCATGAAATACATCTGGTAGCAAAGCTCCTATTTAGGAGCTTTGCGAAGTATGGAATCCCACCATAGTTGGAATTACTCTCAGGTCCATTTTGACCTGAAGTGATAGTACTTACTGAGGTTCCATCTATGGGTTTATTTACAAAATATCTACCTAAAAAAACAGGTGAATCTACAAACTATTCATGTACAAAACCTACATTTACAGCATGAATAAATATCTGAAGATGTTATGAACTTAAAGGATAAAAACTTTTACCAAAATGACTGGATTTAACATTCAATAATCTGAAAAGCATTGATGTAAAACAATACAATAAAACCTAAATATGTGATATTTTTCAATGTCTCATTTTTTAAAATGAGACAGTTTGATACCGAAACATTTAAAAATTATGATGCCAAGAAAAAAAAAATGACACTGATTTTGCATAGCTTAATATTTTACTGTTTAAATTTGCTTGTACTTTTTCTTTTTCTCTTTTTGTTTGTGTGCATGTTTTTGTACATGTCTTGTTTTTCTGTCAAAGCCACTCAACTCTTTGATCTTCCCTCTTTCCTGACTGAATTTTGGCTTAATTGTTTACTCTGTGCCATTTCACCCTCGATTTTCTCCTTCTCTCCTCCTTGTTCTTTTATCTCTTTTGTTTTGTCTGTTTCAAAAGTCCTTATTTACTTGTCTGCTCATGGGTGCAAAGTAAGACACAAGGATGTTTTTTAATGTGGGGGAAATCCAGCTCACCAAAAAGGAGGCACTCTGAATGGAAACAAAAATATCTGTATAATCCATCAGCATTCATAAATGAGGGCATATCAGGCAATAAACTCATTCCCCCATTTGAAAAAAAAAGGTAATGCCTGGAAAAGTTGTCTCCTGAGACTGAACAGATACTACACTTTGATCCTAGCCAGTTCTGTGACGTACAACTTATGGGATATTAATAGTGTTATTATATGACTTTTTTTTCTATGAGAAGATTAGTATTAAAAAGTAAATACTCAATGCTTTTGATACGAAAGTAACAACCCTATCATAGACTACTCCTTCAACATGTACTGCTATTTTATCTGATTGGAGGGAATTAAGGGTTTCCCAAATTTTATTAGTGCATAAATGAGCATAATAATAAATCTCCTGACCAGATTTGAACCCAGTTTGCCATTTCGGTGACCCAGAGGCCATTTGTCCCCCTCACCATCTCAACTTGGAAAGCCAGCCCATTTAACACAGAATTTGCCCCACCCCTCAACTACTTTTCCAAAGAGATTTAACGACTAAGCCGGATTCGCATTTACACTTATTTTTATTTATATTTTTAATTTAACTGCAATGAAGAATAAAACTAAATTAAAATACCTGATAAGTGAACTAAAATGTGTATTGGTTGGTTCGCATTTTTTTATGTCGAAAACTCATTTGCTTTATTTTTGTTGTATTCATAAACAATACGTATGTATAGATCTATAATAATCAATAATATTCACCCACAGAGCCAGCACTATCTAAACTGCTGACCCACCCACAAGACACCTTTAACCTGAAAGATATGGTTGCAACAGGGCTCTGGAAGCCGTTTTAGTTTTTGTTCTTTTAAAATGTTTTCGGAAAAAAATTATACATTTGCTTTTAACAGTAACAACATATTAAAAAATGTTACTGCACATCTGAGCCAAATTTCATCTTTTGAAAATCGTTATGTTAAAAACTTGTATTTCTTATTGAATAAAGTATACATTTTATAAATGTTGACAATTTTATTTCAATTATATAATTTTTATATTTTTTAGTGATTTTCTTTTTTTTTTCCTAGCAGAACTTATTAATTTGTTTGCTAAGAGTAACCTCTAGTATCCCCCCCCCCCCATATCATAGATGGGTGTACTAACCAACATTATACCCATCCATATTAAACATAATATTTGCATGTTTCTTTGTATCCCTCATAAAATTTTGTGTTAAATAGAAACTGCGTAGTGGGTGCAGAAACAGGTCTGTTTGATGCTGTTTGTATAAAGTGGCATTCTCATGTATTAGTCTCATTTTTAGGATTCAAAAACCTTGTTTCTTTGTCACCGACGGATTACATGATTGGCCCAGTGGATATCATCACAAACTATGAAATCGGCTGTACCATGTTCAAATCCTCATAGATCTATGGTGGGCATTTATGCACTAATACTGTTAGAAAAAGCTGAATTCGCAACCCATCTTCACCCCTGCTAAGGATGAGCTAGCAACCTGTGTTCGATTTATCCTATACAAAAAATCGTTTAGAATGGGAATTGCCACAAAAATGGGTTGATATGCCATAAAACAAATCTTAAGAAGTTTCTATAATTTGCAGAGTGTCTAATCACATAAGTATGAAAATTTGCTTATCGTATTTACCCTTACTCTCCCCATACATGTACACATAAAATATCTTGGGTGTTAGAAAAATGTCGCCTATATCGTCCTCGTGTCTGCTTCGAAGATGGTGTTTATTCCCATGTGAAACTCAAGAGTAGCCATCTGCAAAGTTTTCTTTGGTTACTTTGGTCATCGTGCTCTCTCTGAGTACTGGGCATTTTCTGCTGTGGAAGCCTGTCTGGTTCCACTTGCAAATTCTTGCAGTACCATTTATTATTTTATAATATATATATATATATATATATATATATATATATATATATATATATATATATATATAATGTGTGTACGGTGAATTGCGTCTAATAAAAAAATAAAAAAAATAATAATAATAATAGGACTGCACCAAAATGTCATGTACTTTGCAGAAAAGTTATGTAATTTTGCACATCTAAGTCTGGGCGAAATATAATGTCTTTTGGCTTGAGGAAATGTTTTGAAATTTTCTTGTGAGCGTGGGTGGTCAGGGAACTCAGATTTGTTTCCGCTGGATAAAATGAGGGTTAAAAATAACCAACGTTCTCTGTTTTCTCCCTTCTCCTTTTTTTGTGGCTGGGAAGATTGTGTAGCACTGATAAGCATCTAAAGTGTGTGTTTACCTCGGTCACCAGCAGAGAATGTACAACCCCCTCCTCCCTTTCACTGGAGTGGACATCTACAACATTTCTTTGGAAGAAAAAAACCTGTTTTGTTTTTAATCACGATTTCTTTTGTGAAGTAGAAAGTTTTTTTTATCTTTTTTAAATTATATAAATAATTGTTTTTTTGATACATGTATAGACTGCACGACCCGTGGCCGACTTGAGTATCTTCGTGTAACTTTTGAGAAGGCAGCTGAACGTTCATGATGCTGATTCTAGTATCAGGTTTCAATTACAGAGAAATTATTTATCAAAAATAAACAAAAAAAACCCACTATTTTTAAATAATGAAAGAAGTTTGGTAAAAAGGATCAATTTTCTATCCCCTCCCGCATTGGGTTATTTTTTTTATTTTTTTTAATAATTATTATTTAAATGATTAAAATTTTTAATATTCAAATGATTTAAATTAATATTTAAATTAAATGATTATAAAGATAGCGCTAAAGTATCTCCAGACATTAGCCATTCACACTCTATCTTGGCTCTTCAAAATAACAGCCTTCTGTCACACAGAATGAAAATTAGCCACCAAGCTTCAGTTGATAAAATTAATTTTTAACCCTCGTGTTGTAATAGAAACATTGCAACTAATTTCCATACTCGAACCAGCTACATGAACATTCAACTGTTTTCGTAATATCTTCAAAGTTACACGAGTTTTCCATGAAGAGTGGTCTATACAAGTAGTTTTTCTTTTCACACACTATTCAAATGTCATTCTTCCACCCTGTGAATGCGTGACTTAATAGTATTAGTACCCATTTCTTGTCTAGTGTTGTTTACTGATTTATTCTCTCACGACGTGTCCACCCAGTTCCCACCCGCCATTGAAATACACTCAGTCATTAAGAAAAATAAAATTGTCAAGGTTTTCTTATGTCCTTCTTGTAAAAGAGGTCAATTGAATTTTTCTTTTTTTTTCTTTTTCTTTTTTTCTTACCATAAATCGAGGTGACAGTGGTTACATGGCCACTGAGAGTTAAACTCTCGGTGGCCATGGTGGTTATCGCCCTTGGATAGCTTTTTTTTCCTTTTTTAAAATCTAATTCATTTGCTTTTTTTGAATTTGCTAAACTATATATTGTAAAGGCCTGTTTTAAATGAAATGTTCATAGAACTAATCATTTAAATCAATCAAACATTGAGAAAATAGGTAGCATTTTTCTTTCTTTAACAGCAGATTTAATTCCTCATAAACAGATTGGATGGTTTTTTTTGGGGGGGGTTTTTTTTCCATCTTTTAAGTTTTGTTTGTCAGGATTAAAATTATTAAAAAGTGAATAAAAAAAGAAATAAATAAATTAAAAAAAAGAAATTATATACACCATGTTCCTTGCTTGCAGGATGTCTATGGATCCCTAGAATGTAGGAGTCGATTTGAGATATGTTTAGTTGATTAAGTTTAGTATGAATATTCCTCTATGTATGACTGCAATCGTGACAAGCTATTATTTCTTAGATTTCAAGTTCAATCCTTATGGAAATCTCTATTAAATATTGAATTATATTAGAATTTAAATATATATATATATATATATATATATAAGTTTTGTCGTCGCAACACATTTAAACGGTTGATATAAGAGCCAAACTAGCCACAGATTTGGAATTGGCAGCTTAAATCCGATGTCCTTAGCAATATCAAAAGTTCTTGAGCCTTTTTTAAAGCTCATTATTCAGAATTAAAAGTACATAAAATAACAGACAAATGTTCTGCCATTTATAGCGCTCCCTTTCATGTTTAATATTTTTTATCATTAGCCAACTGAACAAGTAGGTTAAAAAGACAAAATATTTTCGTTTGATCAGTGGCCGTGTGAATAAAGCTTTCAGTTTCAATATTTTATGCCATTTTAAGGGTACTTTTTATTTATCCAGTTTGAGGGGAAAAGATGTAGGGAGTCGGTATTTCAGCTAGCATTTGTATTATCCTGTCGACCTCAACTTTTTTGCAGAAATTATTTAGACAATATAAATAAAATAAAAATTCCTCCAACTTATATATTTTATTTTGTATTTTCCAGATATATTGTCACACCTTTAATGGGAGCTGATCTAAACAACATCCTCAGGACACAACGTCTCACTGACGACCACATTCAGTTTTTAGTCTATCAGATTTTAAGAGGGCTTAAGGTAAGAAAAAACAAACAAGACTCTTATTTTTTCTTATGTCTGTATAATTTGAGTTGTTGGTTAGGGTGGATGGTAGAGGAGCATTTCTCTCATCTTTAAGGTTTGATACATTGAGAATAAAAACTGACAAAAAATAAAATGATTTAGTATAAACCTATTAAATATACAGACATGACAGAAGTAAATAGACACATTTATTATCATTAAGAAGACTACTGTCAGAGGGTCCTGATCGACCTAGGCCAGATGATATTGTTTATTTTCTTTCTCTGATGAATTAGACAATCACTTGATTAACAGTGGAAAGTAGAATTCCAAGGTTTGCCGTTGATATGGTCCACTTTCAGATCAACATATAATATGGCTCCTCTGAGAATTCTCATGCTTCTTTGGCTTGTCATACTTAAATGGTGATATATGATAGATATATTGATACTTGAAACACGAAAAATCTCAATCAATATAAAATATTGAGGTTTCAAACTTTTACTGCTGCTTTATACAGCTCCAAGTGTTGGTCGTTGATGAAGGAGAAACTTTAAAGATATAAATTATTTTTGTGGGGTGTCTATTTACTTTTGTCATGTCTGTGTATATCTGGTATTGAATTGTGTCGTTTAGGTTGTTTTATCATTTTTAAGTTTAAATTCTAAATTTGTTTTTTTGTTTTTGTCACAGCATTTTCTCCAAATTGGTTGCAGAAATTTTTTCTTTTTCACTCTGATCTTGCACACACTAAAGTCTTCCATTCATCGCAATGGCCCAATCGTATTCTTTGCTCTCAGTTATAAAAATGAATTTTCCTTTTATATTTTTTATTTTTTTAATTAAAACTGTGTTCTGCGGCTACGGTAGTCAAATGACATCCCGTAACTCCTCCAGTCCTCCATGCTAGTCCCAGGCCATCTGGCCTTGTCATGCGCAAGTTGTCATAGGCAATGAAGTTGTTTCGCTGTACATAGTGGTCCTAGTCCCGCCTGCTTGAGGTCAGCACGTAGTGTGCCCAGCAGATTTGTGCAGTGTCGTCCTAGTTGCGGTTGGGAGGCTTGCGAGCCAGTAACGGCGAAGTCTAGTGCCCTCTGTGCGGGAGTGTCAGGGTCCATTCGTAGGACATGGCCTAACATAGACCATCTTTGTTCAGCGACCTTTGTGGAGAGTGGTTTTTCATTGCACAGTTCGTATAGTGCCTTGTTGCTGATAAGTTTTTTCGGCCAGCAGTGACCTGTGATGGAACGGAGGTGTCTGCGGTGGCACGCATCCAGCTTGTCAAGCATGGCTTTTGTTATTGCCCAGCTGTTGCTATTGTAGAGCATGATGGACATGCAGTACGCGTTATAGAGACGGAGTCTAGTCTTCAACGGGATCTTGGTTCGTCGGCTCCAGAGTTTATGTAATGAATGAAACACTACATTGCCATGTATACAGCGGCGGTTAAAAAAAAATGTATAAAATACTTGATGCTGGCCACATACCGAAAATGTTGGAGATTTAACATGAAAAGACTACATTAAAACTGAGGTGGTAAGAAGTGACCGTATCAATACTCTCAGATTCCATAATACTCAAAACAGGTACGACAAGGTACAACATTGTTTAGTGTCAAAATTAATAACATTGCAAAAGAATGTGAACTATGGAAACAATTGAAAACAAATAACCTGATTACCAAGTACAAGTCAGGGTTTAGAAACAATAGAAATACTGCAGCTTATTTAGAACGATTTTCATATGAAAAGAACATGTATTCAAGTTTTCTTTAATAGAGAAAGGAACTATGAAACAACATAGAGACATGGTATCATGAAAGATTTTGGTTTGAGAGGCAAAATGCCCACATTTATAAGAAGTTTCTTAAAGGATAGAAACTTCCAATATGCTCAGACTTTGGCACGCCTGTTTTGAGCATCTCATAAGGCAGCATACTGTCGCTTACTTTGTTTAATGTCAAAATAACATTGTCAAAAACATAAACCATGGAATAGATTACTCATGTCAGTGACTTTTTCATCTGCTTCCGTTCAAAATATATCAATACAATAGGAAAACAATTACAATTCTGCTTGAATAAAATTAAATGCTTAATGAAAAATGCATTTAAATTCTCTAAAACAAAAACTAAAAATATTAATTTCTGCCAACACCATAATACTCTACAATAACCCTGTACTAAAATAAGAAAACGCTGAAATACCCACCATGAAACAAATTTGCTGATTCTCTCTCTTCAGTCTTGAAGCACATCGTGCAATGGGGAAAAATGTGGCTTGTTACTTTTAAATCGTCTCAAATCAAGCTATGCCCTGTCGACGGGGTCGCAAATTCACCGACTGCAACCCCATGCAGAGGGATAAAACCCCTCCGAAAACGGGGCTACCTGTTGGTCATGGGTTACGACCCGTGATGTCTTAGGACTGAATCCTGGTGGCTGAGCTGTCCGTGGCCTGGTTGCATAAATGATCACATGATTTGAAACACTACTTTGGCCCTTACTTCGGCTAGACGGGAGGTCAGAAAGGCACGATTCGATCAATCAGCCAGTTACGTCTTGCCCTAGCACTTATTCTATCAGTTTCCCCGATCATTAATAATATTGAAATTGATTAACTTTGTAGTTTTCAATACCCACTCCAGTTTATAAATAAGTGCTAGAATCAACTTGAAAGATAAATGACCGCAACATGGCTGTGTGCTCTGGACGTTTTGCTGTAAGTTGGTAGAGAAATCGATGGAACACGGGTGCTTGTGATCACGATCTTGTTGAGTATACCATTCCTGTAGCCTTGTCTTGTCAAGGCGATTGGGTTTACCCCTTGGCAATTGCCATGGTGGACTCCGTGGTAGGTAGGGAGCAGGAATGATAAATAAAAATTTTTTAAACATTTTTGGCTCCTAACAGAACCACAAAAAGAATGCATAGGGATACAAGCTCCAAACGAGAAGAAGAAAACGACCAAAGTAGATTCCCAAGATTTATTGTACTGGAAGTATTAGAAGAACCAGATCTTGCTACATTATCTCCCTTCGTCATTGAGAAAATAATTTTGGCTAACATGACGCCTAAGGTTGTTAAAAAATTGGCTAATGGAAACATATTGGTTGAAGTTGAGAAAAAAAGACATGCAGATTTTTTGTTGAAAATGAAAATTTTTCACACTCAAAAAATAACATCATACCAGCATCAATACTTGAATATTTCAAAAGAAGTAATAAGGAGCCAAGAGCTCTCCTTGTATACTATAGAAGAAATAAAAGAAGAATTGAAATCCCAGGGAGTAATCGAGGTGAAGTGCATCAAGAAGTGCAAAAGAGAAAACAAGATCATCCAAACAAACACATACGTGATGACATTTGATATGCTGACAATTCCACCAAAAATAAAGATAGGATATACAATCAAAAAGGTTGAACAATATATCCCTAATTCTCTTCAGTGTTACAAATGCTAGAAATATGGACATCACAAAAACAAATGTAACAGAAGAAACACATGTGGGGGGGGGGAAAGACCCTGACCACTCTATGAATGAGTGTAAAGGGAACCATACATGCGCAAACTGTGGTGGTGACCACCCAGTTTATGCCAAAATTTGTGAGATGGAAGAGGGAAAAAGAGATACTGACAGTTAAATACACAAGAAACATTTCCTTCCAAGAAGCAAGACGGGTGGTTGAAACCAATAGTAGAGAAAAGGCATATTCTCAGGCTGTGTCCCCGGTGGCGAATAATGGACAGTAAATAGTAAATACAAAAAATGAATACAACGGTTGCTTCAGCTTGGACCGGGAGACTAGCCATCATTCTAAAAAACAATTAGAAAAGAATACGAGGAACCGAAAGCAAAAGGTGGAACCAAGAGAGGAAATCATTATCATTCCTACTCAAGCGGTTGCCCCCACCCAAGATGCACCACCACAGTCAAAAACAAGTGAAATGAATAATGCAATTGAATCTACTAGGAAAAGATAGTGATCCGAAAAGATCCAAATAAAAAATCTCCAAGTAAAAAAAAAAAAATCTCCATGCAAAGAGCCTCCAGGTAAAAATCCTGAACCTGAGGGGAAAAAAGAAATCACCTCAAAAACCAAAAACAAAAATCAGTGAACTTGACACAAAATCGATTTGAGGCACTGGACATGATGGAAACAGAAAATGAAAAATCTGACAAAAAGAAACGAACAAAACAAAAACCACCCCCAATCAAAATATAAAACCTGCGACAAAAAATAATACAATGGAATTGTTGCGGGTTTAAAAGCAAATCTTAATGAATTTCTCTTATTACTGACGCAGAAATCTCCCACAATTATTTGTCTCCAAGAAACTTTCCTCAAACAAGAGGACAATATCGATATTAAAAATTACCAGATATTCAGCAACATCCATGATACTGAAAAAAGCAGAAAAACTTTTACCAATATGACCATGTTCGGCATTAAATAAACCGAAAAGGGTTGATATGCCGTAAAACAACGAAACGAAACCCCATGAATAAATATTTGAAGATATATAGAACTTGAAGCAGAAAAACTTTTACCAATATGACCGGATTTGGCATTAAATAACCTGAAAAGGGTTGATATGCCGTAAAACAACCAAACAAAAACCAAGCTTCTCTACTTTCACCACAAACGCTCGGATCCTCATTTTGCCTCAATTGAAATGAACAGCTCTCTCCTTGAAGAAGCCTCCTGCTTAGACAGACTTCTAGGACTGACTTTCGCTCCAGACCTGAAATGGAATATTTACATTACGGTCATTGCTAAGGTAGCTGGAAAAATGGGGGTATTTACTTGGTAATATCGTTTTTAATTATTAGACTTCTAATTTTTAAATGATTGATGTTTATTTTACTTTTCTTTACTGAGTTTTATTTCTATTTTATAAATTGTAATATAATTTTCTTTTCTTTTTAAAAATAAGATACTAAAAAAAAAAACTTACTGTCCCTCTCTTCCCCTAAGTATTTTTTGTATGTAACTGTTAGAAGCATCATTTATTTAATGTTTATTCACATTTCATAATGTCATCATTACTTAAATCCAACTCCAGTCCACAAGGGACAAATGATCATCAAACACTGAAAATCGCGTTCAAACAATTTCTCTATCTTCCAACTCTCTATGTGACATGTCAAAAATACATTGTCTGTTAAGAATTTCCCCAGTCTTTTACTACGGCAAGTCGTGGCCAACGAGCCAATCAATGCATGTGGCTTCCTTTAAAAAGTAAAGTCTCATTATTTTTGCTTTCTTTAAAGTATTATTTTACGTTACGTCATGTATAAGCCACTCTGACTCATTTAAAACCCTTATGAAAATTTTCACTATAAAGGAGGGACAACCTGATTAAATTTGAGGACATCAGTTGACTCCATTTTTGTTTTACTTTTTTAAAACAATTTTTATCCTTTTCAGTCGAATAATGTTTTCCATCAACTCTCAACATCACTAAATATTTCTTTTTCTTTTTTTTCAGTATGTTCATTCAGCAGAAATTACTCACAGGGTAAGTACTAATAAAATTAATTATCTCTATATCAATAAAATTATAAGTTAAATTTGCGTGTTCATGTTTTTGAGTTAATGTAATTTTGATAATTACATATTTAATCATTTTTTATTTACTATTAATCGGATATTCATTGAAATCTTTTAAAGAAATAAATCTACCAGAATACATTTCGGTTTCTTCATAAACAAGTCAGTCATTTTAATCTTAATGTTTCAGGATTTTTTTAATGAGGATTGATTATTTGGATTACTATTCACATCTTTCAGCGATGCAACCTCCAACATTCTTCTTCTTTTTTCGCCTAATAGTCGAATTCTGGAACCTATACCTTTTTATTTAATCCATGGGATTAGATTAATCTTAGTCCGTCAAGCCATGATTGAGTAGAAGTGTTGCTGCTTTTACAGTTTAGCGGATACTTTAAATATAAGAAACTGAGGAATACCTGTTTGATGTACGTACCTCTCACGGGCTGAATATATTCTATACCAAAAAGCACGTAAATTAATCAAGTAGTTTTTTTACCGATTAATGAATAACATGGAAATACGTCCTCATTAAGGCTTATTATGAATTTCGGTTATCTCCCTTGAATATCACTTGAATAACTCGTAATGGTGGACGTATTTCCACGCTATTCGTTATTCGATGAAATTAGTTTTTCTTTTATAAAATAAAAAACTACTTGATTAATTGATGTGCTTTTTGGTATAGGATATATTCAGCCCGTGAGAGGTACGTACATCAAACAGATATTCCTCAGTTTGTTTTATTTAAAGTATCCGCTAAACTGTAAAAGCACCAAAGTGTTAATGTTATATTATTCTTAGTTATTATCGCTCGTAAGGATTGAACCTTACACTCTCAGAAGACAGTCACTTAGAAGTGATTGTTAATCAACGCCCTACCTGTTACGCCATATGTCCACATGGCGTAACAGGTAACGCATTAGTTGTACTTTTACTTAATCCCCATCAACTCTTATACAAAACAAGATATGTAATACACTTATGGAAGTGGTGTGGTCTAGTGGTTACAGGCACAAACTGTGAAATCAATATGCCTACTGCATCACTTTCACTAATACTCTTAGGAAATATATGAATCCGTATATCCTCGCTCCAGCTATGGATTAAATAGTAGGATAGACTAGACTCGAACTTTGATTGTGCAATGAAAAGAACAGAAACTTTGAAATAAAACTGTTTATCATGGTATTATTTCCAGTCGTCCTGTACTTCTTGCCACTGAATTTGAGCAATACTGATTCAGTAGAGGTGTGGTTGGAGATTGCACAATCTTTGCTTCGCTATCGAATCTCTGTGCAGACACCCTTACAGGGGGTGTCCATTGTCTCTTGAAACTGAGGCCTTGTTTATGTAATATTTATAATACAGACACATTGCAAATATATCTGAATAAATTAGAAAGAATGTGAAATATTTTCAAATGTGTATGAAAAGACGCACACATTGACAAGTTGTCATTCAAGTTGAAATGAAAACTGTGATAGAACCTAGTATAAAGGTTGTTTAAACTTTCTATTTCTATGAACATTTTCTTTTTTTTTTTTACTTCAGGATTTGAAACCAGGAAATATTGCAATAAACGAAGATTGTGAACTTAGAGTGAGTTTTATTTTCTCCTTTTTCTTTTTTTTTTTAATTTTTTACTTGTCTTTTTTTCTTCTTGTTTTGTCTTTTTCTCTGGTAGAATTGTTGGTAAATTGTGAATATTTACCAAAAAAGAATTTATAAAACTGAGTTGATTGCTTACTTTTTAATTTTCATTGTCCATACTTGCACTTTAATCTCTGCAAAAATTGAAAAGTCCAAAACTAACAATGGCGAACGTTTTTTTGCTTTTCCCAAACGTGTTTATTAATGACTGAATTGTAAATCACAGATGAGTCTGAGAGAGAAAAAAAAAAAAATAATCAATAATAGTCAGGGTTTCATTTCAATAAATTTGTCTTTCAACTAACTTTCTTCTGATGTTGTTTTTCAACATGACATTAAAAATATATATTATCATTTTCAATTGCACTTATATTCCAACGCTACCATTCTGCTGAATATTAGCTGAAAGAAGATCTTAGGAAAGAAATTCATTCAATTAATCTCACTTATATTGGATATTTAAAAAATATTTGTGGAACCCTTGTTCCAGCAGTAACCACAACAACCGCACCAGAGAAACAAGCTTTTAAGATATTCAGTGTTTATTTGGTTGGAATTCTTAATATGGATTGGATCAAAATACTCAATTTCTATTGACTGCCTATATCGGATTTCAACCAATG
This sequence comes from Sepiola atlantica, assembly GCA_963556195.1. Lineage (NCBI taxonomy): Eukaryota > Metazoa > Mollusca > Cephalopoda > Sepiida > Sepiolidae > Sepiola > Sepiola atlantica. Next base: position 138,220,700 of record OY744522.1, read on the forward strand.
GAAAGAGTTGCCTCTTGAAGCTGGGCACCTGTTTGCAAGTACCCAAGCACTGTCACCAGTGAGATACAGTGAAAGCCCCAACTTTCCACAGGAACCTATATCATTCACAACAGTGTTACTGACTGCTGCACATATTCTTGGCGAGTAAACAAATTTTGGCTGTAGTCCATGGCTACCAGTATCTCAGCAAACAATGCAAGTCAGTCATGGAATTCTAAATATAATAACAACTTGTCAGTCTCACAAACTTAGAAATCCAGGTACATATGGTCATAACCACACTTTTTTCGTCGAGACCTTTGAACATTTCTTCACTCATTTTTCTTGAATCTTTACTTTTGGTTGTTCAACAAGATGTAAATATGGTTGATATATTATGTATGGATAGACTTTGTTATTACTTTTGATAAATGCCTTTTCGACTACATTGTTTACTTATGAACATTTATAGAAAATCTTTAATTTACAACTTCTAGTCAGTTTCACACATCTAAAAAAAAAATATGAAAATAAAAAAAGCTTTGTTTCAAAACAAAATTTTATTTATTTTCAGATTCTTGATTTTGGTCTGGCCAGAATGACTGACAGTGAAATGACCGGTTACGTAGCAACACGTTGGTATCGTGCTCCAGAAATCATGTTAAATTGGAGACATTACAATGGAAAAGCAGGTAATGTTGCTTTATTTCTTTCTAATTAAACATAGTTGCACAAGCCAATTTTTAAAAAATCAGATCAAATTGGCAGCATTTAGTAACAAGAAAGTAATTCTAATTCAAATTCTGTGATTTCTTTATAACACTTCTCAACTATAAATTTGGAAAAATTTTCACCACTGCCTCTACTATGGTTGTACAGGTCAGTCAGATCAAATTCATTGCTTTAGGAGCTGGAGTCAGGAATTTATTTAGTTTTCTTGGCCGTTTATTTTCTTTTCTTTTCAATGCTCACTCTTCTTTTTTATCTCTTTTTCATCTTTTTTTCCTTTTCCTTTTTTTCGTTTCCATGGAAAACCAGGTTCTCTTTAGAATTTATACCAAATTCCACTGGTCGTTCAACACTAAATTGTATCTTATTGGATACTGGGTATGACTTTTATTGATCAGAAACTTGTATTGTAGAGTCTTATGCCATTCAAAGCAGAACCATGAATAGCAAATAAATTGTATGTCACAGAAAACAGTAATTCCTATGTTTTTTTTTTCATCATCTGCTACGATTGTTAAGAGAGCTTTAGCAGGCAATTGACAGTTATTTGCTACTAAGCAAACACTTAGTCTATATGTTGATTTAGGAGAATCCACTCTAGTGTTTACTGGGTTATCCATCTACTGTTGTAGGAAGAACAACACAAACAATAATGTTAAAGAAAGATTGACAACAAAAATCTTTCTCCCATGGGTATTTAATAATTTTAAACTCAACAGAATTTAGATTAAATGGAATTTATCTACATCTGCCAATGTGATCTTTCTATTAACCAATTTGAAGAATGTTTCTCCTTAAAGTCTCTCTATTTATTTGCCTCCTCACACATGGTTAGTTTTTAATGTGGAGAAAATCCAGTTTCTTAAAAGTGGTACTCTAGATTGGGACAATAAAAAAATTGCGCGGATAGAAAAGATGAAGTGTAGTATCAGAAACGATACTTCACTTTGATCCTAGCCAAAAAGCACCCAATTTAAAAAATGTTTCTCCTTGGAACTGTCATTGTTTTACAAATGGTATCTTTATTAAAAGTTAACTTTTTAAAAACATTTCTAAATTCCACCCCAAAATTTAGATTTTTTTCCACTAATAATCAGAGGTGGAAAGTCGGATTCAAGAGTCAGGTCTTTTTTTTTTTTTTACAGCCAACCTCTGTTAATGATACCAGCCTTGTTTATCATTTAAAAAAAAAGAAAGGAAAATGTTCTTTTTGGATTTTCTTCAATAAATGAATGCATTTTAAGACTACCCCCACTGCACCCCACCCTTACAGTCGGTCCTTATAGTTGACAATTCTTCTGCTATATTTTACATTTCCTACAAACTGATATCATTTTCATTGCTACACTATTTCAGTAATTGTGTCTTGGGAGCGCCTATTAGTAGGGGTGGGACGTAATGGGTGAAAATTTCAGATTCATGCGAGTAGTATTTTTTTGTGTTCATTTATACATAAATAACACTAAACAATCAAACAGTTTGAAAATTTTGCAAAATTCAGAAGGTGCACTTGAGCTATTTTTCACTAGTTTTTGGCTATTTTACATTCATGAAAACCCCTTCACAGCCTGAAAATGGTCCTAAATTAAAGTACTATATCAGATTTAACCATCTATATCCATTCATAGCTTTTGAGGATGTTTTAGAACCTGCAATGTCGCATGAAACCACTTTTTCACCGAAAAATGATGGATTTTGAGTCCCGTGGAGCTCTAACGGCTATTTTTGGCCTGCACCTTCTAAATGAACACAAAAAAATACTACTCGCATGAATCTGAAATTTTCACCCATCCAACCCCTACTATTAGCCATTATCTATCCCACATATCCTCCTGAATGCCGAGCAACCATTCTCTTCCCCAATCCCCCCCCTCCTTCATACTCTATAACAATGGACACCCAAAGAATATCTGAAGATAACGCAGTCAAAATGTATTTTATGCTGACATAAACATCTTAATCTCCCGCAACTCTGAGATGGTAGTTCTCTGCTTTTTAGTTGAATTCTGCTTTTTTTTTTTAAAATTCAGAAGAGGCGGATTTCCACTTAAATGGATGTGAGTTCTCAGCATTTTGGTTGGAATCCACTTTTTTTTAAAAAATAAGTTAGAGCTAAATTGCTAGAGCCTTACCTCCTTATTTTTTGGTGCTATTTGACTAGATTTTATTTCTTTCTTCCTCTCTGTCGTTTTATTTCCTGTTTTTTCCTCTCCCTCTTCTTCTCTCCATCTTTTCTTGCCTTCTGTTTCCCCTCTTATGACAGTTCTCTCTGAAAATGTTAATTTTGCCATGATGGCTAAGAATTCAAACGATTCATGTTGTAGGTAGGGGAGTTAGATGACTTTTGCTTTTATCAAACAATGACTTCCTGTCTCCTTTTCCCCACATGCATACTCTGTATCTTTCTCTTAATTTTGACTTGGTTGAAACGGATTTGTCAGCTAAATTAATCTGATTAACTTATTTGTAAATTTACCCTTTTTTGTTTACCAAGATTGATATTTTACTAATTAATCATTTTTCAAATTATTTTAAATGTGTTTTTACTACTTACACTAGCACATCATCCATTGACTACTAATCACCTGACACCCCTCCACACACACACACACCTTTGCACCATCATTTAATTTCATCTCTGAAGTCTTTGTGATCATCAAACCCAAACACAGGTGTTATCCAGTCCAGCTGTGAATTTCAATTTCCTGTAGACCCATTGATTAAAAGCCTGTGAACATTTTAAGACAAAACACTCATTATTAAAATGCCTGTGAATGTTTTCACTTGAAAAACATAAACAAACTGAAAGTCTAAACAGCACGTTACATCTTACTTTGCCCTTCCCCGTTTTTTTGTCTTTTAAAAGAATAAGATTTTAGAGATTACAATATATTCAGAACAGTCCTTCTGTCCCCCCCCCCCCCCCCCCTCATTTTTTTCCAATTCAAAAGAAAATTTCTTTGTTCAAAGATGTTGATACAAATTGTTTTCATTGTTTACGAATGTCTTCCGGATGTGGATCTTAATTTTTGGTGTTCTTAATACCTACTCTCGATCAATACATTATGTGATATTTCGAAAGTCAATTAATGTCTTTTGAAAGATATAAAAAATGTTAAGAGACCAAATTATTTTTTTTTAAATACTTGTTTGAGAGAAAGTATGTAAAACTAGTTACTGCCATGAAGCTTGTACTTGTTTGATATTTAAAAAAAAGTTTTTTTTTTTTTAGTCTCCATTTGTTTAAAAGCAGTATTTGTAACTGACATTTCAAGTTGAATGATCGTTCCTTAAAAAGACAATTTGAAACTAATAAGAAAAATGTGCTTATATCAGTGCCTTTTATATGTTGCAAAGACTTACAGCTTATATTTGGGTAGAACGATTATTAGAGGCGTTCACAAACTCCTTGTAAAAAAGTTTAAAAAGGGTTTCTTGCGGGCAAAATCTTTCCAGCAAAAGAAGGATTTATTTTTGAAAACTCTTTCAGTGGTTTTGTCTTTTCAAAAGGCTAAAAACTACAGGAAACGTACATGAAGGTTTGGATTATTCGAACTACTATTCTCATTTTGGTTGTTATTTTCACGCTTAAAAAAAGTAAATTTTTAAAATAAAATTCTTTGGAAAAAAAATCACATTAAATAAATTAAATCTGATTGCATCAAAAAGGTAATATTGAAAATTTGGTTTAACATTGTTGTCTGATTTAACCATTTCTGTTTTTAAATTCTATTTTTCCTTTGCCACTACCAAAACAGCTGGTTGAAAACATTGAATTTGAAATATTTTCTCAGATAGAAATAAAAATTATAAATCCATTATTCCCCAAACAAGCTCTAATTAGAAATGTCTTAAATCTCTTCAAAGCATTTATTACAAATATTCTCTCCCACCTAAAACAAAGAATCGGTTTGTATTGCCGCCACAAAAAAATACAAGACGTCCATTCTTCAGATGCATCTATTCAATATGCACGTTTATTATTTGTTTGTTTTCCTTTTCATAGATTAAAAAAAAATATGTTTTAATTCAACCCTAAAAAAATAAAAATAAACATTGCATAGAACATTTACAATTTGGATTATTCAAACTACTATTCTCATCTTGGTTATTGTTGTGTTTCGACCCATGTAACCTTTGCCATTATTCAGGTGCAGTTTTTACAACTCTGGAACCTGTATGGAATTTCAAACTGAAGCCTTTATTTAATCTATAGCGATAGATTGTTTTCATTCTCTCAGCCATGATCAGGTAGAAGTGTTACTTTAGGTTATTCTGAGTTAAGTAGTAGAATTAAACCTTCAACCTCCAGAGACTGTTACTTAGAACTGATTAACCAACACTTAACCATTAGGTCATGGGTTCATGTGAACGATTCTAGTTTTAATTTTTTGAGTCTTAAACCTAAGCTTGTTTAGATATGTAGTATTATTACTTATTGTCTATTTTTTTTTACCTTGGTCAAAACGTTGTGAAAATAACCAAGATGAGAGTAGTAGTTTGAATAATCTAAATCATATAAATGATCAATCCTGAGCTCAAAAATTTGAAAACGGAACATGGATCATATGGATTTCAAGCACTCCATAATGAGCACAGACCAAAGGGACACTTTTTCAGTAACACCGGATTTTTAAGCTTCTACTTCCGGTTGAATCAAAACAACTTTTCCAAGTTACACTTTTATAACTTTTCCATCACAGAGCTTTATTAAAGAAAAGGGTTTTATTTACAAAGTTTTTTAATTAAAAATGTGCATATAACAAAACGTGCTTGTAAATAAAACTATGTATTTTTTAAATACGCACATTTGTAACTTTGTTAGCAGACGGAGACAGATATACACAAAACTTTTTTTAATTAAAACTATTTAAATTTTGTAAAAAAGTTTACAAATTTCTTTCTGTAAGCAAAATATATAAACAAAAGAAAAGCATTTAAAAATACATAATTTTATTTACAAATCTTTTATAACTTATTTTTTATTAAAAAAAAACGTTGCTATTTACTTGCCTCTCCATGAGGGCAAAGTTAGACAAAAGGTCGGTTTGAAATTTAGGTAATTTTAATATTAGATATTTATTTACAAGCATAATAAAATAAAATCTTAAAAATACTAAGTTTTATTTACAAAACCTTTTAATAAACAAACGAAACAAACAAATATTAAAAAAAAAAACATTGCAGAGAGTGTCCCTATTTACTTGTTTCCCCATGAGGGCAGAGTTAGACACATGGTCAGTTTTTAATGTAAGGAACAAAACATTTAAATAAAATAAATTTAATTAAATGGATGTTGTGCAGAGATGGTGTCACACAATTTGAAAAAGGTTTCCCTCATTAAAAACCGACTTTGTGTTGAATCTGCCCTAATGGAAAGGCATAAAGTTTGTAATTTTTTTAATTAAAAATGTATTTTTTTATAAATTTCTAATGTGGGATTTTAATTTAACTCCCCAAAAGAGGGGCACTCTGGATTGGCAAAAAAATTAAAATTGCCTCGGTCTAGAAGAATTTCTTAGTCTTAATTTAAAAAAAAAAAGTTTTGCATATTATCCGTCTCTATCTGCTAACAAAGTTTCAAATGTGTGTACTTAAAAAATACGTAGTTTTATTTATAAGCACATTTTGTTATACACACATTTTTAATTAAAAAAAAACCTTTTTGTAAGTAAATTGTTTGTAAATAAAACCATTTTTTAAATAGTAAAACTTTTTTCTTTTAATAAAAATTTGTGATAAAAGTGTGTATTGTTCTGTTTACGATTCAACTCAACCGGAAGTTAAAAACAACGGTGTTACTGAAAAAAAGTGTCATTTTGGTCTGTGCTCATTTTGGGGTGCTTGAAATCCACATGATGTCAGAACATTTACACTATTAATAAACATACAGGTCAAATTTTGTTAAACATTTAATCTGATAGTTCTCAAAAATGCCCTCGTAATTCTTTTTTTTTTTTTTTTTTTTACATTTCTGACTTTATCTAATTCTACAAATGCTATTTCAGGCTTGAGCGTGACCAACTAACATAGAATATTTCTGTTACAAAGATGCGTGGGCATATTTATGCATAATCATCCACAATTTCGTTTTTCTATTTAATTTGTCTCTCTGTTTAAAGAAATGTAGGATTTTTTATTTATTCATTTTTTTTTCAGCCTCTGAAATTGCATATGTATGTTTTTGTTTAAAAAAAAAAAAAACTAAAAAAAACTCACTAAACATCTTGACATTTGAAGGTGACTTAATGTTTTTTTTTTTTTTTCATCTTTTATTTTATTTCCAATTCCAGTGGATATGTGGTCTGTTGGTTGTATCATGGCTGAAATGATCTTAGGAAGGACACTCTTCCCCGGAAATGATCGTATCCTTTTTTTGTTTATTGCTTTTTCTATATTTTAATTTTTAGCAGAAGGGACGAGTAGATTTACTCAGCATTGCATGGGTAAATATGTTGAACATAGGAAAGGAATGAATGCTCTCATTCCGCCCATTTATGTTAAATAGTACTACTATTCTAACAATTTTATAAAAGTAAGACCGTAAGAAAAATGGCTCCCAGCATTAAACGTTCATAATGGTTAATATGTTGTTAAATAAAATAAACCAAACCTTTGATACATTATTTGCCGTATAGAATACATGCAGGGGTGCTTCATTGGGGAGCTTTCCAATCCTTTTAAAAATATTTAGGAAGTAGGTAGTTTCTTTTGTCTCATTGGAAATGGTTTGTAGTAAACAGTTTTTTAGAATTTTAGCTGGCCCCTTGGTTGTCCCCCCCCCCTCTCTTTTATATACTCTTTATTATACGGGTGTAGTCAGTGATTTTGGTAATTTTATAGAATCATTCCCATCTCCAATCGGGTGGGGTTTTTTGCCACCTGGACTTAGAGTTAAGGGAGGGTGGAGGATGAGCTTGCGACCTGGACTTCGGGTTAGGGGTAAGGTTAAACCTCCCTTAACCCTAATACCATATCTGACATGTCCATTTAAATATTTACTGCCTTTTCTCATGAACCTAGTTTATATAGGCAGGGTCATAGTTTGATCTCTGACCTTTTCATCTACAGCACATCCTGCCTCATTGCAAATATGTATTAGTCAATATATCTACTTACAATCCTACATAAATATTTAACAATAGAATGGTACTTTATATTTATACAGGAAAAGCAGAAAATTAAATATTTGCATGAGAATAATATAGAAGTAAAGAATTTATTTTATTTGCATGTTTTCTTATTCTATTTTCTAATTATTACAATGATGAGAAATAATGACATCAAAATAATGTGAGGACAAACAATTCAGAGTTAGAATTTCTACGGATACAAAAGAAAACGACAAATCTTTTACATGTTCGAATTGGACCATAATGGACAAATATATCATTTTGTTTAACTCTTGATACAAACTCTCCTTAGGTGAAGAGTGCAGTTCCCTTTAGCAAATACCCTCACCCCACCCTCTCTCATTTCACCTGGAGTTCAAATCTGACTAATGGTGGCTGTTGCCATCCATCAATGTTTCTTTTCCTTAAGCCATTTTTTATCAGCCATTGACCAATTGAATAAAATCCTTGCCATGTTGGGAAAACCGAGTGAAGAATTTATTGAAAACATCTCAAGCCATGATGTATGTATATCACAACTGCTCCATCCTGAGTTTTACTTTTAAATTTTGTAATATTTTTTATTGTAGTAAGCTTTAAAAATAATTGATTTTTCATTAAAAAAAAAATTCCTGGCCAGACATGACACATTTCTCATCTCCACTAAAATTTTCTCTTAGAATTTTTTTGTTTCTTCTGATTATTGATTATAAAAACATTTTTGATAAAAAAAATTACTTGTTCAACTGTTGGTAGGAGGCTTCAGTTTTCTATGGTAGTTTAAAACAGTGTCCCTCTCCCACTTGATTTTTCAACCAGTGAAAATAATCCCGTTTATAAACGCCCTTTTAAAATTTTGTTGAATTTACGTAGCAAACTGAACATCCTTCTAAAAATTGAACAATAAAATTATTTTTTCTATCATCTGAGGATTTGGTGTTCAATCGATATAGGGATCGAAAGATTATTTAAAAAAAAAGATTTTTAGAAAAATAAAATAACAAACATTATAGAAAGTAAAGTAATTGAGGAAAATATCAACTGCAGTAGTTACCATTTTACTTATATAACAAATTAACTGTACCTACCCAGTGTTGCTCGGGATGCAGTGAAGTCATTTTAGTTTTTATTTATTTGCACATTTTTTAAAATTATACAGAAAAAGAAATAACATTATAGCTTGATGGGAGACAACTCTTTTTATATTTTTCATGAGTTAAAAAATGTTTCAGATTGTTTGGGCCTGTCTAAGTAATAAATTGTAGCGAAGTATGTTATATTGCCAATATCAATGGTGCAACAATAACAAATGAAAATTGTCTTGTCAAAAGCAAAGTTTCAGCTTAAAGGCTATTTGGTTTTGACTTAGAAAATGTTGAATTGAACTCCTCCACCTAAACATTGAACAGGTCAGTTTGGACAAAAGAAAAAAATTTTATATGAAAATACGGTGCTTGATGGATAGTAACATGAAGATATCTAAACTATAATTTTTATTTACAAATTTTAAATTAAATAACAAAATTTGGCCAACAATCAGTCATCGCGTTCCCTTCATCCTGAAGTTTATGTCATACTCAACATTTGTCTGTTTCAACTTTGTATAACGTTAACTATTAGTCGGATTACTTTTTCATCCGACCTTAACAGTGGAATCAAAGTGGGAGAGTCTTCCTAACCTGTTTTTTTTTTCATTTTTTTTATTGGGTGTTTTTTGTTGTCCCACTTTCTATTTTTTATTCCAATTAAATTATATATATATATAATTGCATCTTTATATATTTGTATGTACAGGAGTCACTAATTAACTGATGATTATTAATTTTAGAACACAGCTTCTAGTCGTATGGGGTTCAAATGTGGTCTATATTTAATTTAAATTAGTTTTATGCATAGGGGGTGTAAGCCCTTTATGAAAATTCAGATATCTGATTTTTTTTTTTTGTGTGAAATTTTAATAAATATTCCTCTAATTTCAGTTTCTTTGAGTTTGTAGGGAGCATATGGGCGCAATCTTCCATTTGAAAATTCAAATATTTCAGATTTACATTAAATTTGATCGATAGTCATTAGACACCAATTAAGCAAGATTCCATGAATTTCAATTTCTTAAAACCCCTTAAGTTTAAGCCTTTCTAGAATCAAAATTATGCAATGGATTTAGATCAAAATTAGAATAAGGATTCTAGACATAAGGTTTAGTATCATTATATCTTAATTTTAATCTTCATAAGGGAACAAATGATGAAAGAATGAAGGTGTTGAGACAGAAATAATCTAGAAATAAGATGAAAAGTGATTTATTGAAAACATGATACAATAAATGGAGAATTAAATGATGATAGTGGATTTGATCATGTGTTGCTAGACCGTGATTGGTAGTGTCCATCTTGGAATTGCATCCTATAATATTCTGTCCCTAGCAAGGGCAGATAAATGCTCATTCAATCTTTTTTAACAGAGAAAGTTAATTTCAAGGTACAAAACGAGTTATCTCCCTTTATTTTAGATGGAATATGATTTTCATTTAACAGAGAAACAGGGCTTCAACGAATAAGTCAAAATGTGTCTCGTTAAAAGTAGAATAAACTACTCCCCACACTTTTGATGACCTTGTGCTTAATTTGTAAATAAATTAATTTTTTTTATTTTTGAATAAAGTGTAGTACTGTTCTCAAAGGAAGAGAAATCCTTCTAGACTAAGGGAACTTTTATATGTAACTAGCAGGAAGACTTGACATTGTTCGGGATTTAATGAGGAACACTGTCCTTTTTTACTACGCTTATAACACAATATTACTTCAATTTAAAAAAAAAAAAAATTATTTTTGACTGTTCTTCGTTTCACCTCCACGTATAAATTTGAAGAAACGGAAATGTTGGAAAATTCTCTGGTTTAAATTTCATCAAAATCGGATTTGATGTTTTGAGGAAGTTTAGCTCCCTTAGAGGGGCCACATGAAGATTTGGCACATTAAGATTTGAGACCACTTCCATTGTCTTATTGTCGAAGAATTTTATACATATGATTTAAATTTCATCGAAATGGATATATTTGAAGTATTAAGAGGGGTTCTGCCTTCATAGCTCACTTAGGGGGAGACTTAGAGATTCGGGGCCACCTCCAGTGTCTTCCCATGGAAAATTTTACATATAAATACACTTTTAGTTTTTATGTAGATTCTCTTACACACACGTTCATTCATTATGTTGGATTATTAATTCCATAATAATCATCACATTAATATATATAGATTTTTACCAGCTATGAACTTCCTTGTGCGTTCAGAAATGGCAACTCTACATTAAGCTAGACATAGTGTCGTTTCCAGTCCTAGTTGGGAGGCAGGTTAATAGCCACCTGTCAGATTTTCATGGATGTCTTACACAAAATATATTTTTGGATAACAAAGTCCCAATTAACAGTTTGTTTTATAAGCTTTTAGAACAACTTTAATACAAGACGGATTCACTGCACTAATCAGATTCATTTAATAAATTGTGGAAATGATCAGATTCAGGGGAGGGGGGATATGGATCTTGTTTGCTCTTTTAATTCTTCCTTTTCTCTTGGGTAACTTGGTACACTTCTGAAAAAGGTCGACTACAATTTTATTCATCTTATCTACTGGAGCTTAATTCTTCAGCTAGCAGTTTCTTCTAACCTTCCTAGATTTTAACTTCCTTCTTTTTTTTTCACTTTTAATACAATCATGGACATTTCCGAGATGACACCACCAAGTCTAGTTCTGCAAAGGCTTTATTTTTAATGTCCCTGCTGTGTGAAATCCTTCAGTATTTTTATGCCCCAAAAAGTTTTATCTATCCACTTGAAACTACATCAAGTTTAACATGAGTTTGGCGGCATATGTGGAATGATGATTTATAGTGTAGTATTACTCAAGGTAATAAATGCCATGGGGAATAGGGGGAGCTATCCTATAGTATCACATAAGTGCTCTTGGTTCTCTGAATATTACATTACGTGTTATTTTAATTAAAGCCTAAGCCACAATTGAAACTTAACTTCAAATCCTTTCTGCATCATGTGACCAAACCTACCAACCAATCGGTTGTATACTTCACATATAGGAAAGTAAGCTGATCCAAAGGGTAGACCCGTTAGTCACACCTATTAACATACTTGCACGCCGCAAAACATATCTATACTTTACAAGTAATATTTAGCAAATATTCAGAGCAGAGAAAATTTGGAAGTTGAGTCCTCATCAAAACTCACTCAAGAATTTTGATGAGGATTTAACTTCCAAATTTTCTTTTACAGATTTTTCCAATTTATTTATTTTTATATCCACAAAAAAGAAATCTATATCTGATCAACCATCGTTCAGTAATAAACATTGACTCTTGTGTAGTCGGGGTCGTTAATGCAGGGGATATAACTAGGATTGACTAAGAAAATAAGCTTATTTTCAGGAAACAATTTGGGACGCTGAAATAATCAATCTAAAAATGAAACAATGTTAAGTAAAAAAGTTAATTAAACTTGTTAATTAACGTACACAAAACAATAAAAAGTAAATGACATGTAATAATGAAACAATGCTAATTAACCAACTACAAAAATTAAATAAACTTGTTAACAAAAACAAATATCACTTATTGATTCCTAATTGTAGGAATTATGATGCGAGGGAATACTTCTCCCTTCTCCACCAAATTCCAGGTCGTAAAACCACACGTAATTCTCTAAAAAAGTACCCCCCCCCCCCCAAAAAAAAATGGTATACTGTCCTAAGTCTGTTTTAAAAAAAGTAGACCCCCCCCCCCAAAAAAAATATGATTTTTTTTATAATTGGCTATTATATGTGATATAATTTTTTTCCTAGATCAGGGTGAAAATAATTAACGTATTTATATTAAAAATAGTTTTAATTAAGAATTTTTTTGTTGTTTTTTTTACTTAACATTGTTTAATTGTTCGATTGATTATTTCAGCATCCAAAATTGTCTCTTGAAAATATGCTTATTTTCTTAGTCAATCCTAGTTTTCCTCCCTGTATTAACAACCCCGACTACATAAGTGCCTAAACATTTGGTTGAATATTTTGCCAAAAATAGTGATTGTTCTAGTGAATATCGACACATTGTGGAATAGGGTGTGCCAAGATAACAAATCCTACCTCGAAATGATCATGATCATTTACACATTAATATTGGAGTAAGTTCAGGGAACTTCTGCCATTATTAACCAGTAGAGCATTATTACTATTGACCAAGGGAAAAGTCTATCAGGTCTGTGTATGCAGTGTGATGTATGGAAGTGAAACTTCGCCAGTGAGGGTTGGGGACATGTGTTGCATAGAGAGAAATGATATGAGAATGGTACAATGGATTTTTAACGTGAGTCTTAAAGACAGGCTTATATCTGATGAATTCAAAAGATTAAATCTGGACAGTATAAGGAGATGTATGCAAAACAGAAGACTCTGATGGTAACAGTTGAGATAGCAGGGAAAGGCGAAGGAAAATATGGGAGGAAGTGATAAGAATGGATTTAAGAGGGATAAAGACCTGGCCAGTGATAGTTTAGTTTGGAAGTCAATTTCTAAAAACGTCCAACCCATACCAGCAGGTAAAATGGATGTTAAATCCAATACGATGATTACTATTGAAAAAACTATGAAATTGCAATTTGTCACCAAGTGAGTAATATATCAACTTGTGTTCAAGTTATCATATACATTGAATCAGTTACAATAGGTGAATCATGTTAATACAGATATACCGTAAAACAGACTAACCAAACTACTAAACTTATATGTGGATCAAAAGAAATTCATAATTGTCTAGGATCTTTTGTGGTCTTTTCCCCGAGTGCTTCTGATTGTTTCACTGTCAATTTCAAGGATAGAAGGAATTGTTCTTTAAGCTATATGTATAACAAGATTGATGTTGGAATTGATGTCGCATGCCAACAAGTTGTCGTGCTGGGAATAAGCTTGGAAGCCGGTTTTATATTATGAGATTTCAAACACTTGACCAAAGATCTTATTTAAAAGTAGAGATCGATAAATAACTGAAAAAATATATATATCCTAATAATTTTGTGGCCATTTTATTTTCCAGGCTCGAGAATATGTCCGGACTTTGCCCAATCACCAACGGCCAGATTTTAGCCGTTATTTTGCCAATGCAAGTCCACTAGGTAAGAAATGTTTTTTTTCTTTAAATACTCAACTCTTAATTTAATTTTGTTTTAATTTCATAAGAACTTCAATTAAAACCTAGTTTCATAAGCTGTGCTTTTAAGTGTTATAAGCTGGGTTTAAAAAAAAATTTTTTTTATTACAAATTGTTTTAGTTTAAATATTTCCTTCAAAATGTCTGTCAAAATCTTCATATTTTTTTCTCGGACCAAAAACTTTCTATTTGACAATTTACTTTCAAATTGTTGGGTGTATAAATTGTGGTAGTTCGCTGGGATATGATCCTCCTAACAATATGGGATTATGTGCATACCAGCTGAAGTACCAGTCTGTGCCGTGTCTATCAACTTTTCTGGAACTTTATAGCCAAGATTAGAAGTTAAGAACATCTATTGAATATTTATCATCCATTTTTTTTATTTAAAAAAAAATTTAGGTTTATGATGATCATGATCGATATCAGGGGAAAAAATCAATTGTCTAGTGTGTAATTTGATCCCTGAAAGATGATATAAAATATGGGAACTGAAGGTTAACGCTATACACATGGCCACCGATCAAACAAACATATTTTGTCTTTTAAACCTACTTAAATGAGTTTGGCGTAGGGATACAAAATTAATAATCTGTTTTACCTCTCTGCATACATCTAATATAGTTCCATTGTCTAAAGAAACAAATATAAAAAAGTAAAAAATATATTAGTGAACATTTATCAAATATTTTTCATCAATTTTTAATATAAAAAAAAGATAAATGTTTTCTCTTCAAAGTAAACAATACGTACAATGATTTTACATGAAAAGTATAAACCATTATAAATATTGTTTGGTTGACTTATAATAGAAAATATTACATTGGAAAGGAAACGCTAAATATGTTGAACATTTGTTTCCAATGTTATTTTTACGTACTTTAATTTTGAATGATGAGTTTTAAAAAAGGTTCAATAACTTATGACATCAATAAGAACATTGAATCAAAAGTGCTGATTCCAAATCTGCAGTTAATTTGGCTCTTAGATCAACGGTTGAACTGTGATGTCATGATACATACAATTTTGCTTTTTATTTTTATATATATATATATACGATTTAGAAATAAAACATAGTAAAAATTAATGTTTAAGGTACAGATCCCCGTTAAACTACTTTTGAATCCTTAGAACACTTTAAGAAATTAAAGAAATAAATATATAATGCCCATTCTATATTTCGAAATCGTAATCTGGCTAAATATGGAGGATATATTTCGCCGTAAATATAACTAGCTTTGAACGAAAAAAAAAAAAAAAAAAAAAATCAAAATGGCTGATTAGTTTGATCGTACACATGTGAGTGTCTGCTCTAAGATTTTTGTTTGTTCTTTTGTTTATTTTCACCTTAAAATGAAACTGATGTATGATGTGGGTGTTTTTCAAGACACTCTAATCTAAGAACTCTTATTATTTGTGAACTTTTTCTGATGATTTTGTAG
>OY744522.1:138241165-138242185 GCA_963556195.1 Sepiola atlantica
GATAAGACTTTGGTCCATCCTTGTGTTGTCAGACTGAGGTATGCAGTTTCACAGCTGACTTATGTTCTTGTATGTTATTATAATAGAAACAAAAAGACTTATAATCATTTAAAACACGGCTAAAATATCCGCAATATGAAATTGGTTTTGCACTGATGCATGGACATACTCATGTCGATCTCTGGGTTTATATATATGTAAGTTAGATATATTTGTATGTACAGGATTCATTTCTAAACTAATTAGCCAATCATTATGAATTTTGGAACACTACTGGTAGGTGTATGGTCAAGAAATGGGTGATTATTTTATATTAAATTTATATAGTAAAGTGATCCCAACTCTCGAAATTAAAGTTTACCTTTTCCGGACTTTTTAATTGCTTGACAGTAAACTTTTTAAATATTTACTGTTCTGGTTTTTAAACCGTTAAACGGTGAAATATTAATAAATTGATTTGAGATTCCATTCATATTTTCTCTTCTCATTTATTTTTGTTCATCTGTTCCACCTTTCGGTACCTATATCACATTGCTCCTGCCTCGGATTACAAACATACATTTATATTTACCAGCAATGCTTCAAGCAAACTACAATTTCCTTTTTTTATTTATATATATATATATATAAAACTCTCCACACTTTCACATTCAAGAAACCGACTGTCAATAATATATAATTGCTATGGTCATAGAACTGTGACACATGAATTCCCCTGTACAAAAAAATTGTAATAAATCATTATATATTAACTAATTTTTTTTTGTTGACTTGTCTCTACAGATTCTTTATTATTTATTTTTCTTCTTTTTAGCCATTGACCTCTTAAATCGAATGCTGGTCCTCGATGCTGACAAGAGAATCACAGCTGAAGAGGCCCTAGCCCACACATATCTGAAGCAGTATGCCGACCCATCAGATGAACCAAATTCTGAGGTCTATGAGGATCCGTATGAGAATCAAGACATGCCTACAGAAGAGTGGAAAAGTGAGTGCTTTCTACTTTTTATGACCTGGTGT
>OY744522.1:138242385-138337385 GCA_963556195.1 Sepiola atlantica
CTTCTCTCTCTCTCTTTTCTCTCTCTCTCTTTTCTCTCTCTCTCTTTTATTTCTTTTCTTTTTCTTTTTCTTTTAGTCCTTTTTATTTTTTAAATGTACCTTAAATCTTATTCCCTCACACTTTTTTTGTCCAGTTAGGTGTACTTTACACCCTCTTAACACTTTCCCGTTCACAGAACAGAGGCAGACATGCATAAGCTCTTATCTGCTTGCTCTATAAATGGGTGAAAGGCTTTTTAAACTGCAATTATTTCATATTTTGGGATTTGCATGACCAAAATAAAAATATCATCCACCTCTGGTAGCTTTTTGTTCTGTTGATTATCAAGGCCATTATCATTCACAAATATCTGTCAGACTGACTTCATTTTAAACACATTGCCATCTGTTTCTAAATTGTAGGTTTTAAAAAAATAAATAAATTAAAAAAAAAAAAAAAAAGAAAAAAAAGAGCAACCAAACACTATCACTCAGACGAATCTTTCTTTTCATTTCTTTAGTCTTATTTAAAAGATAAATAAATTTTTATCAAAATGTTAATATTTATCTATTTATATGAATAAATGTGAAAGTTTTTATCTTGTGCTTACAAGAAACTTATGAATGAAATATTTGAAACCAAAATTTTAAATAAATATTTCAAGTCGCAAACTTTGCAAAGCAATAACGAACTAGGGAAGCCAGCTAGTTTTAAATGAATTTGTTTTCTCCTCAAACCTTCAGTGTTTTAATATGGATTACTGTTAATTATAATTGATTTAAAATTACTAAAAATAAAATATTTTTATCTCATATTTTACATCAAGTTGTTAATCTGATCATTGAACAACAAAATGTAAAATTTAATAAAGATATAAAATATGCTAAAATATTTAAACAAATTTTAAGGGAGATGAAATATCTTGAAATATGGAGATCAGATTTTTATGAATTTCAGTTGGATTTTTGCTTCCATAAATTCTATAGAACTGTCAAAAAAGTATACAAAATTTATCCAAATAAAACAATTACAATTTACAGCCTAAAAATTCACTTTCCCAAGCTTTTCATTAAAAAATTTTTTTTTTTTAATTTATTTTATTTTTCAAAAGTATTGTGAACGAATAATGCTTACTAATATTTTTCTCTCTCTTTGACTAGGAATAATTTACGATGAATTGAAATACTTTCGTGAGATCCGTTTACATCAATTGGCTAATCCACAGACTCCGATAAAGGCCGTCCCGAATAAGTCATAAGAATCTGATGATTAGTCGATGCTGTGATGTCTTGAAGCAGTCTCCTTCCAGCAAGAATTGACGGATATTGTGGTTAGCCGCTGCAACCACCTTTGACATAATACAGTTTCCTCCACCCCTTCTTCTCCACCACCCTCTACCCTCATCCACCTGGGGAAAAAATGTTATTCTTCAGCTGTGGTTTCTTGATTACCTCCCTTTTTATATACCAAACATGAAATGAGTTCCTTTTAATGTCTTCCAACTGAACAAAAAAGATTGATAAGTCTTTTTCTTTTTTCTTTAAAGAAAAAGAAATTCCAATTTTTTAAATCATAAAACAAATTTTAACAGAAGTTAAAATTTACATTTTTTTTTCTTTCAATGTTTTTTTTTAAATAAACAAATTTTAAAAAGTAAAGAGAATACATCCTCCTCCCTCCATCCCAAAACATTCAGTGGATTTTTATCTTCCTTCGGTACTGTGGCGGCGCCTCCCCTCCTTTTTGAAACCCTTCCCTTTGAACTGACTGTGACTTACAAACAAAAGTAATGAACGTTTTTTTTTCTGTAAATAAAATGGCAAAAAAAGCAACAAAAAAAACAAAAAAACTGGCACGTCTGCTGAATAAATGCAACAACAAAAAATCAAAACTTTTTTCGAAGAAAAATGGAAACAAAAACAACAGAAAACAAAAAGAAAATGGACATAAACAACAATTTTTTTATAACACTTTAATTTGCAGCTCTTTAAAAAAAATTAAACTTAATTGATTTTTTTTAATAAACTTGCTTGGCTTTTAGTGAAGATTTTTTTTTCTGTAAATTTGTTTTCTTTTTCTCCTACTTTTCGGCCTCTTTTGCCCTTTCCTCCCTTTTTTGTACTCTCATTTCCTCTCGTTTTCACCCTCTCTTTTTGCACATTATTTTCTCTCTCTCTCTCTCTCTTCTCTGCACCCTTTCTCCTTTTTCACCATTTATTTTTCGCACCTTTCCCCCTTTCTTTTTTGCACACCTTTCCCCCTTTCTTTTTTGCACACCTTTCCCCCCTTTCTTTTTTGCACACCTTTTCCCCCTTTCTTTTTTACACACCTTTTCCCCCTTTCTTTTTTACACACCTTTTCCCCCTTTCTTTTTTGCACACCTTTTCCCCCTTTCTTTTTTGCACACCTTTTCCCCCTTTCTTTTTTGCACACCTTTTCCCCCTTTCTTTTTTTGCACACCTTTTCCCCCTTTCTTTTTTTGCACACCTTTCCCCCTTTCTTTTTTGCACACCTTTCCCCCTTTCTTTTTTGCACACCTTTCCCCCTTTCTTTTTTGCACACCTTTCCCCCTTTCTTTTTTGCACACCTTTCCCCCCTTTCTTTTTTGCACACCTTTCCCCCCTTTCTTTTTTGCACACCTTTCCCCCCTTTCTTTTTTGCACACCTTTCCCCCCTTTCTTTTTTGCACACCTTTCCCCCCTTTCTTTTTTGCACACCTTTCCCCCCTTTCTTTTTTGCACACCTTTCCCCCCTTTCTTTTTTGCACACCTTTCTCCCCTTTCTTTTTTGCACACCTTTCCCCCCTTTCTTTTTTGCACACCTTTCCCCCCTTTCTTTTTTGCACACCTTTCCCCCCTTTCTTTTTTGCACACCTTTCCCCCCTTTCTTTTTTGCACACCTTTCCCCCCTTTCTTTTTTGCACACCTTTCCCCCCTTTCTTTTTTGCACACCTTTCCCCCCTTTCTTTTTTGCACACCTTTCCCCCCTTTCTTTTTTGCACACCTTTCCCCCCTTTCTTTTTTGCACACCTTTCCCCCCTTTCTTTTTTGCACACCTTTCCCCCCTTTCTTTTTTGCACACCTTTCCCCCCTTTCTTTTTTGCACACCTCTGCCCCTTTTTTCCACACGTCTGCGACTTTCTCTCACTCTCTTCCATCTCTCCCCCTTTTTACCTCCTCTCTTCCTCCTTCGTTCTATCTCGCCCCTCCTCTCCTCTCATCTCTCTCTCTGTTTATTGATAAATTTGTTTAGCCCTAAAGGAATTGTTTGAATTTGTAAAATTTTATTTGAAAAATAAAACTTTTTATCCTTTGGCTTTTTTATTGTTGCCAAATTAGCTCATTTTCAGCTAGATCTGGCCCATTTTACTATTGAACTAATAAAGTTTGGGTGTTAGCTGATTAAATTTGATTTGTTTAATAAAAACCTGCAATTTTTAAGATTTTATTTTGGGTTCTAAGTTTAATTTATTTGTTCAATGAAATCCCATAATTTTCCAACTAAGAATAATTATGGCCGTCCAAATTGGGATATATTTTTTGGCGAAATGCTTTCATCTGTAGAGTTGGTAGTCTAGAAGCTCCAGCTCAGCTCAAGTCTTCTACCAGTAATAAATTATATTTATCTTCTATAAATACAAGACAAAAACATTTTGTTGTACGTCTAATCACCTGAAAGAGGTCAAACTTGACATCTTTTATGGAATGGTTCCCTACCTGGGGGGGGGGGGGGATGTATCTTTTTCCTTTTAAAGAGATTCACAAGTGATGCATGAAATCCTCGATTTAAACATTCAAATGATTGATTGTAACAGGATGAAAGCCAGAGTTGCATGAAACAAAATCAGATCCTCAAAATTTGAACAAATTTTTTATCATTTTAAATCGCTCTAATAGCAGAGGCATAACTTTACAATATTAAAATTTATCAGCCGATAATTTTACAGATTTTGCTATAGCAGAAATTTTTTTTCGATTGCATTAAAGCATTGGGTGGGGGGGCGCTCATCTCTTGCATTTTCTAATCTTGATTCTAATGAGATGATCACAGTTGACAAATCAATTCATAAAAGAAGAGGTTATCCCAAAAGACAACTTTTGTGAATAAGTGTAAAGGGGAAACACATCATAGAGGTAATTACAGAGGCTTAAAGTTGATGGATTAGGTCCTGAAAGTGTTTGAGAGAATAATTGAGTAGCAAATAAGAAGTCAGATAAGCATAGACAAAATGCAGTTTGTTTTTTTACTGAAGCGAAGTACCACTGATGCTATATTTATCCAGAGACAAATGCAAGAGAAATACATTGGTAAGAAAAACCTGCATTTTGCTTTTGTGAATCTGTAGAGATGTTGCCTGGTAGGCTTGGTGTAAACTAGGGGCAAACAAGTGGTTAGTGAAAAAGCTATGCACAGAAATGTTTAATCCTATTAGAATTAACAGCACATTTAGATGACAGCTTTAATATTAAGTAGGAGTGCATCAGGGTTCTGTACTGAATCCGATACTTTACGCTTGTACCTTAGAAACATTGTCCAGAGAGTTTTGTATGGGTTGTCCAAAAGAGATGTTGTATGCTGATTTAGTATTTGCCTGTGAAACAATGCAAGGTCTACGTGTTAAGATAAAAACTTGGAATGCTATGGAAAGTAAAGGTCTGGGAGTGAATGTTACCAAGACCAAAATGATTATCGGTGGTTTTGTAAAATAATGATGCAGACATGTTGAGTAATAACGCATAAGACGTCACGAAGAGGTTAAAGGCATGACCCCGCAATAACGAAGAAAAGCCGAAGATTAGATAGATTGTCAATTAGGCTAAAAGAACAATGCAAATGAATCTGACCTGTGTGTGAGGGGGACGAGTTCAGTTGGGAGTATGTCGTAAAAAAAAAAACTACTCGGTAACCTGTAAAAGAGTCAGGTGCACAAGGCCAGAAGAAGGCACCTGGAGTGCAAAGTCAGAAATTAAAACAGCGGTTTTAAACGAAGGAAGATGGAGAGCTTACGTAGCAGAGATCGAGTTGGGAGGATATAGAGAAAAACTTGTTGTGGGTCAGCTCCGAAGAGAGGTACCCCCACCACCGTCGAACGGGCGTGGGGATCACAAGCCGTCCCTAGATTCTGAGAGCAGACTGCTACAGAAAGCATTGACGTGGTTCCCTCTAGGTTGCAAGGTAAATCATTCTGCCTGGTTTTCGTGAAAATAACCTACGTTGGGTAGTTGAAAATCAACTGCCGATAAGGTAAAGAAAGAGGTTTCTTCGTAAGACAAGGGAAAGAACAATGGTTCCAAAGGACTTTTGCTAACAAAGAAATATTTAATTATATATATGTGTATACCCAACTTACACCAGCTGGTGGTAAAGAATAAAGAAACAGTTTCTTGAGCACGTCCTTGTCTCTATCGTGTTTTGTTTGATGCTACCGGGTCCTCCGAAGGAACGGGTATTGCAACAGTTGTAGTGTTAAAAACGAAAACGACCATCTGTTTTGCAAAGGTAGAGGACACACACCGAAGAATCGCTATCTATGCCTAAGAGACTTTAATAACTACTGATGCTTTCTCTACAATTACAGCCAATAAAAAAAGGTAAAGACGCTCACGCACAAAAAGAATGAAACTAAATGAACACATATATAGTTCTAATGCTCGTGTCTTTTTCTCACTGTAAACTTTCTATAAACAAAAACATTTAACTTTTTAAATACAACCCTCTCACACAAAACATCTTTCACTCATTTGTAAATATATAAATGTTTTGTTCGTTAACCAAGTTTCTATCTCTTTTATTAATGACATACATTTTTGTTTGTTACTTAATTTATTACAGATTAAATCTTATCATGGATCTTGGCACATCCAAAGATGTGACCATGATTAAAACAGGATCCATTTAAACAAATACCAATGTGAATTTAACACTTTCTAAATGGTGACCCTCAATAACTTTAAACAATGTTAAATAATACTTGTGTTTACAATAATTATAACTAATATAACAAACAGACCAGAAGTTCCTTTTGTAAATAAAAAAAATTTCTCACAAGAAATATAACTGTATAATTCATATCATTTTATAGCATATTTATAATAATTGCTAAATGTTGGAGTTTGTGGACGCTTGGGCAATGTCCCTCCATATATGTTCTATCGTACAAGTAAATACATGAAATAAAGTAATAAAATAAAAAAGATGATGTTTGGAATGATATTTATTTGCCAGAAGACTGAAAGAGTTCACTCTCAGTAAGATTGTGTTCGTGAAAATGCATACATAATTCATAAAAGTCTGAAAATCTGTGCGGTTTGTGTAAAGAAGTTGAGGGAAAGTTCTCACATACCTTGGATTTTATGGGTGGGTTACATGCACGTTTTTTTTCCCGAGGCGAGGAAAAGAAAATAGAGAATCTCTGTGTTTCCTATTCTATATTCTCGATCTCAGTGCCACCTCGCCTGGCTGGTGATACCAGATCAGCCTGCCCTGTGGCTCCCTGAGACGAAATTCACCTACATTGACGTTTTTGTTGTTTTTTTTTTGTTTTTTTTTGTAAAACTTAATTATGTTCTACAAAAACAAAAACAACAGCCCCTCTCCCTTTCTCCCTCCCCTTTTTTATTTTTATTTTTCCTACCCTACTCCCGGTCCTGGATATGACCTTAAACTACATCCGATGGTGAGATCCGGCTTACGGACTTTGGGGAATGTGGAGCCTCCTCTTAATTACCATTGCTCCCAGGTCCACCCTGACCCGGAGTGGTAGTACCTGTTAGGGTCCCAACTATGGGTTAAATAGAAACAGATATTAAAAGGGGAAAGAAACAAAAAAGAGAAGAAAACAAGACCAGATTCGGCATTAAATAACCCAAAAAGGGTTGATATGCCGTAAAACAAAACTACCAAACCAAAAACCCTGATTAAACATTTGAAGATATAAAGAACTGGAAGCATAAAAACTTTCACTATAATGACCAGATTCGGCATTAAATAACCCAAAAAGGGTTGATATGCCGTAAAACAAAACTACCAAACCAAACCACCTCGCCTGGCAAAAAGGGGGAATAATTAAGTATGTGTAAATGAGTGTGTAGAAAGGGTACACATTTAGGTACATTAAATTTCATTAAAAAAGAATTAAATTGATAGTTTTTGTTTTTATTATAAGTAAATTTTGCTTAAATGATATTTCATTTCATTGTTATTTATATTTTTCGGACTAATTTCCTCTTCGTGGTCATTGTTATCGCAATGTTTCGGCTGTTTTGCCCTTTGACCATCTGCAAGTGCCCTGTGTTGAACTCTGTAATTTGAACCCACTGTTTATTATCTCAACTTTATCCATAGGGCGTTATGGTCAGCCTATTCCTCTCATACATAATAGGATATATCAGACCTTTCTGTCTCCTCACTTTCTAATGTTTTTACACTTTACAAGGATGAAATTTGCTGCCTCCTTAAACTTTTCCACAAATAATTATTATCTTATTATATGTGCACCCAGCTCACGACACCATATTGCTTTTTCTTACATTTTATAATATTCAATTTTGAGGGTGGAGCCTAAGGATGTACTCAACATTGATTGGATGAAGATGGATTTAAGTAAAGTGACATTTATTGAAATAAACTTATAGGCACACTGGTTAACATCATAAAGCTATGACGTCATCCATTTTCAAGTAAATATATAATAAATGAATGAAGTTATATTTCATCGATGTTTAACTCGGTATTGATTTAAGAATGAATAGTCCAGAAAATTATTTTGAAATTCCAAAAGGTTTTCATAAATATAAATGACGTCACAAAATGGGGTTTATATTTTAATAATATATATAACAAATACTGATCAACAGGTGATCTAGTTTCTTATTAAAATGGTTCACTTAAATATTGATAATTTCATTACAATCTGATAATTTTTGTATTTATTCTGGTGTTTTAAAAAGCAGGGGGGGGGGTCTTTGTTTAATTGTTTACATACAAAATTCGAACAGTGGCTTATTTTAGACATTTCTATATTCTAAATATCCCTGATTTACTAAAGAGAGAAAAATGGAATAAAATTCACACAAAAAAATCTCTGAAGTTTGCATAATAAGAAATATTTGGAGGAACCCTTTTTAGTGTTCCAGTTTTGGAGGGAAGATTTTGTGAGAGCCGAGTTTTATAGAAACATTTTAAAGAAAAAGTTTTAAGTAATATTCAAATGTGTGAGAGAGCGAGAGAAATGTTATATGATCAACAAACAAAATAATGAATTCAAAAGCATAAATTCACAAAAGAGACATTTTATATATGTTTAACATGGAAGTCTACAAAGATAGGAACACATAGAATAATTGTTCAGCATTTGAGTGTCCTTGCCGAACAAGGGGGATTCATTAGTTGAGATATCGAGGAAGCCTGAGTCGATAATTTAAGGGCTGTGAATCGTCCACGAGTCTGAAAAATCGTAATCAAAACTTCCTCACTCGACTACATAAATTACATTTCATTGAAAGTTACTAAATAGAGTCAACGATCATTTGTTTTCGTATTAGAAAGTTCAGTGAGAAATGAACGAAGTATTAAAATTGTTAAGTTTATAAGTGTTTTCAATCGGCGTAAATCAGCAGACGACATTAAAAGGGGATTCAAGAAGTGTGTACGTGTCGTCTTTATTGTGCGTATGCGTAAGACAGTGAAAGAGTTAATGCATTGTGTCTGTGTGTGAGTTGATGTCAGTGTGACTATGTGTGCGTGAGTTTAGAAAAGGCGTTTTTCAGCATTCCCCAAGGCCCTACAGATGGACGATGGGGCTGTAGAAACGTCGATGTTAACTCTCGTGGATTGGGGCTAAACATACAGTTGAAGGAAAATCTGGCCTTATATGGGGTCGGGGTGGCTTCCAAAGGACAATTTCTATAAATTCAGAAAAATCCGCTGATTGGTTTAAAATATTATTATTTGTTTTTATTAATTCTGGCGGCTGCGTGTGTAGAAACGAGTTTAAGCACTTTCATTTTCGGCACCGAAATGTAAACTTCGCTGCTACAAATGTACAAATAAAACATAAGATTTTTTCTTTTACTTCTTGTAATTTAAAAATCTTATTGAACGTTTGCCAACATGTGTACGCGTGTCGGCTGAAATGCTTCAACTCCTTGACTCTCAACTGGTTATCTCCTTTTGTATGCAGACACAAATAAATATGACTGCCTGCGTTGACATTTTTCTTTACAAATAAAGACGGTAATCATTAAAAATTATTTTAAAAGAAATACAGTTGGGAAACTAGTCAAAAACAAGTTATTTTGTTTAACCTACCTATTTGTGACCTATGTGCGTTAAAAAAGAATTAATAATTTAATAGAACTTAAAAACGTTTACAGTTAGCGTAAATACCGCTTCTGAGTAAAGTAGTCATCTTGTTTAACATGAACAAGATGCCTACTTTGCTATGAAGCGATATTTACGTGCCAATTCCCAGCTATTTCGATTGTCGATTTGATTTTACTAAGAAGCTTTTTCGTCTTTTAAATTAAATACTAAACGGATTTTAGTGCAGGTGCACTAATTTGAAATAATTTCAAATACTGCATAATTTCTACACGTCTACCTTGTAATGCTAATTTGGAATTTCTCATCTGAGAAATGATTTACAGCATTGCGTCTATGAAAACAAAGACTTCCAAGACAGGTACATACATGGTTTGTCTGAAAAGTAACGGGACTTCTATGTACTGCGAGAAGCCTTCATGATATCATCCACACCTTCAAAACGGATGCTCTTACTAATCCCTTTGAGTTTGGGGAAAACGAAAAAAAAAACCTCATGCGGAGAAAGATCATGTCAATACGGAGGTTGTTCTAGTACGGCAATGTTATTCTTGACAAGAAACTGTCAGATGCTCAGTGTTGCGAGCAGGTGTATCGTCGTGGTGAGGAAGTGCAAACAAAAACATGTAAAAAAAAATGCAATGGTTGCAAAAAACTAAGATTTCAGTTATATACCCCAAAGATATTCATTTTAGATGATTATCTCTCTTCGCCCATAGCTCACACAGCAAACTCAGTCCCATTATTTTTCAGATACAGCTTGTGTGCTCCTGTATACATTCACATAAAAATAAAATCGACAAACATGTGATAATGGTATTAATTTTCCATGTACTGCCATGTGCGTTCAATAAACTTTCGAAAATTAAACAAAAAAACAAAACTTATGAAATAATCTTACCCACCCTCCATCAACACCAACCTGTGTACTTTGCTAGAAATGTAATCTCTCTTCCATCTCAGAAATCGGCAAATTTTAACCTATTTTTTTTAATCCAAAGATGGCACCCCACAAAAATCTCTGGATTCACACGTAAAAGGGTTGGGGGAGAGATTAGAATAAAATAAAATTTATTTACATTTACGAAATATAATGAACATTGCCCAGTGTTAGCAGCTGAGTAAACGTTTATGTATGAGATATTTTTATATTTTAAAGTTTCAGGGATCGACTTACCACCACCACCATCATCATCATCATCATCATCATCAGTTTAACATCCGTTTTACATGGTGGCATCTTTTGGACAGCTTTAAGAAATTGACTTCCAAACTAACCTATCTATAGCCAGGTCTTTATCCCTCTTTCTCTCAAATCCATCTTGCACTTACACACAAACTGGTTATCATCTCTCAACCTACCACTAATTCCACTACACTTTTTGTATGACAAAGTGCTGGAACCCTACGAAAGATTTAGTTCGATTAAGATGCTAATATATATTTGGGAAACTGTACTGAGGAAATTGTAATTATTGTTAACATGAGTTATGAAAATTGAGTTTGGGAATAAAATATTGCTTAGACTATGGATCGGGTAAAACGCTTTTAGCTGAAATCCACAGGTGTGACCTGAGGAAAGGTCAAAAGGGGTCAACTTGAAGGTTAGCACTATCAGAAGTGACAAGGTGTCGACCAAGAGGAAATTGGATGCGCGAGAGATTTTTGGCCACACGAAAACGAGCCCGAGTGATTGACATAACTAGTCCCGTCCTGAAAGACAGGCGGAAGTAGCCAGTGACCAATGGGATTGCATGCCGGCCGAGGAAAAAATTTCGTCAAGTCGATGCCAATTGATCTTGTCTGAGTCCATAAAGTGACATGGAGGTGAATTTAAGTCTCTCTCCCCCTTCTGTATAAAGTTATTATCCAGGAGCAAAGGCACTACCCCCTCTACCTACGAAAAGACTTGAGTTCCTGTATATACCAGTTCGAAGGAGAATACATATTATTATCTTAAACACAAAACAAGAGTGTCGTTGTATTTTGAATTACCCAGACTCTCTGTTTGATTTCACTACTTTGTTTTTTTATTCTTCATATACCTGTCTTCCTTCCATTGGAGAATCGCTCAGGCAGCGCCTGTCCATACTTCTTGATTAGACAAAACATAGCGTGGCAAGAGGTACTGTCTGGCTGATGAAAAACGTTTCGACCCCACACTGTGGAGCCGCTTCCAAAAGGTGAATTTTATCCACACATCATCCCTGAGAACGACCAATAAGTTTAGAGATGCCACATCAACCGACGCCGGAGTTATCAGCCCCAGGACGACAGAGAAGTGTCTGAGCAAACAGAATGGTAACTGGTTTCTGACTGGGACGACAGTGTCACATTGATTTGGTGACCGTGACCAAGGATCGACCCTTCACGATTACCGCAGATAAAGTAAGAAAAGTTACATCAACAGTGATTTGGTTGCCGTTATCTAGGATCGATCCTTGGCGATTGCCGCAGAGAAAGTAAGAAAAAGTTGCCTTATATTTAAAACCGTTTAAACAAAAAGAAAACACTTTATTGCTGTGATGTAAACATGCAGTAAAGCGCATACACCACGTCCCTGTGCTGCCGAGTTGGAAAAATAAAACCAGAGAGAAACGCAAAAGACTTTAACTGAAAAAATTGAATAAAACAGAGAAAGAGATGTAATAAGACTTTAATTGATTGAAAAAAAAAAATGGAAGCCAAAAGAAGACGATTTTCTTTTGAGAAAAAAAAGAAAGAAAAAGAATAGGTCTTTCGTTGTTACATCAGAGCCGAGTAAGATGAAAACGAACTTTTAG
Source organism: Sepiola atlantica (assembly GCA_963556195.1). NCBI lineage: Eukaryota > Metazoa > Mollusca > Cephalopoda > Sepiida > Sepiolidae > Sepiola > Sepiola atlantica. The sequence goes on from OY744522.1 coordinate 138,254,470, forward strand.
TCGATTAACTAATAGGTCTGAAAACGCTTGAAGAAAAAGCCGAGGCTGAGGATGGAAGATAGAAAAGAGTGGATCGACAAGTTACAGGTAGGTTTACTGCTTTGGTTTCTCCTTGTTTTTCACTCAAGTGACCGCTAAAAAAAAAAAAGAAGAAAATAAACGTCCATCAAAGTCATAGTGCATGAAGTCAAAATTATTTTACAGTGTATGTATTAGGAATTAGTTTAGCTCAGCTTTGCACTGAGTTGAAAAATTTATTGCAGAATTACTAGTTTTTCTTTTGCTGTTTTGTTGGTAAGGAAATAGTGGAAAAGCAAAGTCTGGAGTGATACGATGAGTGATCATGGGTTGAATACCACAGAGGCAGTAGGTTGTGTGGAAGAGATCTACAAGGGGATCAGAAACCTAGTAGGGGAGCCCAAAGGACTTCAGGAATAGCTGACTGCCATTCAGAAAAAGAGGGTGATTTACGGTCTGGATGATCGAGAAGTGGCCCTATTAGTGTATAAAGGGGCTATAGTTTATTCGAGCCCTTTATGGGGAGAATCCGGGGCTGACTTGGGCCAACCTCTGAGAGAAGCTAGTGAGATGGTTTGGTAGTGAGAGAACAGCGATCAAAGCTGTCCAGAGGCTCATGAGATTAGGGGCTATTGAATAAGGGAGGCCTGAAGAGCTTGGGGGAAAAATAGAAGAGTTGGCGATGTTGGCATTCCCTAACTGAGATACCCGATTGAGTGGTCTTGTTGAGGGAGGTATTAAAGGGCCAACACAAATTTCACTGTGGACAATGAGAGGCTCTTGGAGTGAACCAGGAGGCACACGGAGAAATCGGGGTCGCACACAAAAGAATGCGGGGAAGCAAAAGGAAAAGCAGCAGCAGCTTTAGACCCCAAATTAAGTTATATGACATGTTAGGAAATCCATATGCTTTTCGATTTTACACTTGAGGTGCAGGTATTGGCAGGTGGCCCTAAGAAAAAAAGACTGAGAGAAAGCAACGAGGCTATTCTAATTTCAAGCAATACCATTCGGACTGTCTAACGTCTCCAGAGTGTTCCCCCTAGCTGATGTCGGTAGTGTTAGGAGATATGGAGGATTTTTGCATGGCCTACCTGGATGACATCATGGTATTTTCTAAGAGTTCCAAGGAGCATTTTGAACAACTAGAGCAAATATTTGGGAAGTTGAGAGAGCACAGGCTAAAGTTGAAGCTACCGAAATGCCAGAGAGGACTAGGTACTTGGGCTTCAAGGATGGAATCAGTCCAGATCTGAATAAAGTAGAGGTAATCCGGGCTATGTCCAAAACCTACGATGGTGAGGCTGGTCCAAGGGTTCATAAGGGCAATTGGCTACTATAGGTGATTCATGCTAAATTTTTGTTGGTTAGCCAGACCGCTGATAGCTCTGACGAACAAGCATGGCAGATTTAAGTGGACTGAGAAATGTCAGATGGCATTTGATGCACTCAAGCAGCAATTGACCATAGTGCCCTTGTTAACATATCCAGATTTAAGTAGGACCATGGGTCTCTATATGGACGCCAGTGACAAGTGTATAGGCACAGTGTTGATGCAGTCATGTCTCGGAAAGGATCGATCAGTCCCAAGAATATCAGAGAAGGTTTCCGTGTATTTCCTGTCACATCAGCTCTCCGAGACACAGCAGAGATAGCCAGTAATTGAGAAGGAGGCATACGCGATTCTATACGCGGTGCAAAAATTAGACTACTACTTAAACGGAGTGGTCTTTATAATCAAGACCGATCACAAACCTTAAAAGAACCTGTTAGAAGCAGAGTGGACAAACAAGATCGCACAGTAGGCCTTGAAACTTAATAGGTACCACTACAAGATTGAATATCTAGCCAAATAACTAGTATTAACGTAGAAGAAAGGGGTGGATATGGAAAAGTGCTTGGACCCTATAAAAGATTTAGGGCGATTAAGATGCTAGTATATATTTGGGAAACTATACTGAGGAAATTACAATTACCATTCACATGAGTTATGAAAATCGAGTTCGGAGAGAAAATATTGTTTTCGACTATAGGCAAACATGGCATTAGCTGAAACACGCAGGTGTGACCTGAGGAAAGGTCAGCTCGAACGTTAGCACTGTCATAAGCGATAAGATGTCAGTTGAGAAGAAAATTGAGTGCGCAAGAGATTTTTTGGACGCACAAAAATGAGGTGAAGTGATTAACACGACTAGTCCCGCCCGAAGTATGGGCAGAGGCAGCCAGCAACCGATGAGATTATTTGCTGTCTGAAGAAAGAAGATTTTGTTAAGGCAATGCCGAATGATCTTGCCTGAATACATAAAGGGGAGCAAAGGCGAATTTAACAGTATGAAGGTGTTATTTTGGAGTCAGACAGTTAGAGAGACTTAGCTGCGTGCTATCGCTCCACCCCCCCCCCCTTTTGTATCGAGCAGATTCGCTTTTCTAAAAACCTGGAGAGAAAATTCGTTTTTATGTCAATCGTTCACTGAAGTGTGAGTCAAATGTTGAAGAAACCCAAAGTTATTATCCAGAAACAAAGACACTACTCCCTCTACCTACGAAAAGACTTGAGTTCCTGTATATACCAGTTTGAAGGAGAATACAGATTATTATCTTAAACACATAACAAGAGTGTCGTTGTATTTTGAATTAACCAGACTGTCTGTTTGATTTCACCACTTTGTTTTTTTTTTCATTCTTCATGTACCTGTTTTCCTTCTGTTGGTGAGCTGTCTGGGTAGTGCCTATCCATACTTCTTGATTAGACAAAATACAGCGCGGCAGGACCCCACGCTGTAGAGCTGCTTCCAAAAGGTAGATTTCATAACTTTGGTGTCCCTGAGAACGGCCACAAAGTTTGAAGATGCCACATCAACCAACACCAGAGTTATCAGACCCGGGATAACAGAAAAGTGCCTGAGTGTGACATGATGGTAACTGATTGCTTACCGGGAGGGCACTCACACCCAATGCTTACATGTACCACAAAAAATTGAGTTGCATCAGACTTTCTTTCCACAAACTGATCAAAGGAATTTTCCTCTTTATGAAAGCTTTCAAACACTACAACCACTAATCACTACTTTGGTCTTGGTTGTTGTTGCTATATATATATATATATATATATATATATATATATATATATATATATATATATATATATATATATATATATATATGTATAACAAGCATGAACGGAAATGAATAGTATTGAAAGATCGAGAACGAGAGAAGAGGATGTAAACATGTGGTGTAAGACAAGAGATTTTTATTAGACTGAAGTTTACACAAACAGGAGAGTTCCAACCGTCTCATAACAAGGAAATAACTGGGTCAAGCTAATTGTCCCGTGCATGCACCACATGATGATGATGATGATGATGATGATGATGATGATGATGAGGAGGAGGATGATGATGATGATGATGATGATGATGATGATGATGATGATGATGATGATGATGATGATGATGATGATGCTGCTGCAGATATCAACATTGGTAACATTCACTCACAGACATTTACTTTCTATAATATTCTTCCAGGTCTCCAACTTACGATGTAAACCTTACATTGTTTCACAGACAAGCACTAAAATCATCAGTATACAACATCTCTTTCGAACAACCTGTATGAAACTCTATGGATTATGCTTCTAAGACACAAATGAAAAGCAACCGGCTTGATACTAAACTCTGATGTATTGCTACTTTAACATTAAAGCTCAAATTTTAACAAGACTTTGAGCAATTTCTGTACAATGCTTGAACAACCTACACCAACCATTCATTTACGCAGACAACATCTCTTGGCATTCTGTCAAAATCTTTCTCCAAATCCATAAAAGAAAAATACAGGTTCTTCTTCTTACCAAGATATTTCTATTGCATTTGCCTCAGGATAAATATAGCATGCAGAATAAATCTTTTTAAGGATTGAGATTAATCTTTCGGTATTTTATTTATCTGGCTCCTCAAAGTTAGACACGAGGTCGGTTTAATGTGGAGAATCAAGCTCCCAATAAAAGGGGCAGTCTGAGCTGGGAACAAAAATAACCTTGATAGTCCCTCAGGACCTTTCTCATAAATAAGGCCACTTCACACAAAAGGCAATAAACCCATCCCTCTCTCTAAAAGGAGAAGATAATCCCTGAAAGGATGACCTCCTGAGACTTAGGTGAGGGGTAGCAATACTATTACTATAGTAACCCCTATCAACTCGCGTGTGCATTATCCGTACAAAACTCCCCGGGCAATGCTTCTAAGACACAAATGAAAAACAACGTACTCGGTACAGAACCCTGATGTACTTCCACTTTAACTATTAAAACTGTCACTAAATGTGCTGTTAATTCTAACATGAGTGAACATTTCTGTACATTGCTTGAACAACGTTCACATAACATAAACATATCTGTCTCCCATCATTTTGTTTTCAATCAACACATGATGCAGAATGACTTTAAGCAAACTATCAACATTGTCGTCCACCCAGAGGTCATCGATCAATATCACAGGACTTGGGGAGGGATGGTATGTGAGAAGAAAAAAAGAAAATAACTAAATTTTGGGAAACTCTTCTCTTTGTTTTCAAGCCGGTTAATTTTTTGAGTTAGGATTTTTATTTCTGTTAATTCTTTTTATAATTCTCTATTTTCACCCTATGCTTATCTCGATTCACCATTTGATCTAATCATGCGATTAAATGTCGATTCAGGGCAATTGCTCTTTTACACTATAAATACTACTGCTACTACTACTACTACTACTACTACTACCACTACTACCACTACTACTATTACTACTAAGGCAGTCCTTCATATCGCTGACGAACAGGCTCTCTGTGGTTTTCCCAGAACAAATTTTCAAATTATAAATAAAATAAAGTAAAATCTTGTCTTTGCTGTTTATGGATGTCTGGCACAAACGCATCCCTTACGATATTATTATAAAAATCCTAATAATAAAAATGAATACCACCATTGGATTCCTTGTAAAATTTTACCTGAGAAAAGTTGTGTTTGATCTTGACATAGGGCTTTGTTTTCAATTGCCTCCTCCTCCTCCTTGGAGAGAGAGAGAGAGAGAGAGAGAGAGAGAGATCGCAAATATAGTATAGATTACATGTCCGTTTTCTCAAGGGTTAAAACACTCAAAATATACTGTACACTACATTGCCTTTGGGCCAGAATCAAAGTGTATCACATTGCTGAAGAAGAGCTAGACGAGAACAGGCCTATAACTCTGCTAAACACAGAGTTAAAGATTTGGGCCAAGATCCGGTTGCAGGATGTTATCAGAGAATTGATCAAACTCGAACAGAACTATGCTGTGAAGGGGAGATCGATTCAGAACAACTTGCATCTGATTCATATGATCCTAGAAGGAATAGAAGACAACACAGAAGCCGTGCTGATCAACTTGGATCAGTCCAAAGCTTTCGACAGGGTTGACCATCACTTTCTGGCATCTGTTTTAGAGACCGCCGGTTTTAAACTGAACTTCCGCAAATGGATCTTCGTTCTGTATCGCTTACCGACGGCAGTAGTGCAGGTAAACGGAAAACGTTCACAATCTTTCGCTATCTCCCTGTCAGTGCATCAGGGCTGTCTGCTGTCACCCCTGCTCTACATCCTTGTGTTGGAGCCACTAAGGAGCAGGGAGGCAAGTTTGGTCCTACGCGGAATCGCTTTGCTTGGTAGAGTGTAAGTCAGGGTTTCTGCATTTGCTGATGACATCACCGTCTTTGTGTCATGCTTCCGAGATATTGAGAGGGTGACAGAGGCGCTCACACATCACAGAACAATCACAAAATCAACCGCAGCAAGCCAATCGGCCTGCGGTTGGGTGCCTGGAGTGGTGGCACCACCCTTTTGCTTGACAGATGGCCCGGTTCAAATCGTCAGCATGTGGTTCGGACCGGGCCTCCAGCTCGAGAGGAATTGGTCAGAAGTACAGTCAAAGGTCGAAGCGTCGGTTAACACTTGGCTTCGACGGAAACTCTCCTTAAAGGGTAGAGCTGAGGTGTGTGCCACTTACGTCTTTCTTCTCATCCTCTCAACCATTTACCGATTGGCTGTACTTTCCCTGCCTGCAAAACACCTAAAGGTCCTCTAGCGCTTTCTGTCTTCACTTCTCTGAGACAGGAAGAGGCACTGGGTTTGCAGACAGAGGAATCTGTGTGGAACCCGGCAGTTGATAGTGTCTTTATCGACCTCATTCTCGACCATTCAGTCGAGGGCTGTCGTAGGCTGAGGGACGAATCACAGTTCTTCAAAGAGTGCCGAGTCAGGCTCGAAAAGCTTCCTTAGTCCAGTGACTTTTCTTGGTGTTCTTAGAAAGGAGCTCTGCAGTGGAGTAGTGAGGGGGTGGCAACTGACGATCCGTTCGTTGAGCGGTTCAGGTGGTCAGAGAAAGAGATCCACTCCGAATGGAGTTAGGTGCCAGTTACGAGTCATCTTAACAGCTCTTAGTTCTCTCTGATCTGGCGATTGGTCTAAAACGCATTACTCCTCTATGCCATACAACATAGTTTTGGAATAGAGGACTGCGCTGCGACCTACTCGCAGAAGAAATGATTGATCACGCTTTCTTCCAATGTCGCAAACTCCGGCAGTTCTGGGAGTATGTCAACGAGGTGATGGTTCGTATAGATCCCGAGCATCCTCTCCCACTAAATTTATCCTATGTAATCGACAACGTCGGGCTGGCATGGGACAGAGAGAGACGAATGGTGTTTCTTGCGATCCTGGCCGTAGCGCGAATGATGGTGTAGATGTTGTGTCTAACAGATGAACAAAGGGGTTGAGTGTTTTGCTGATCAGCTTTCTTCAAGCACCAGCTGAAGGTTAAGATCAGATGTGATAGAAAAAAAATTACATTCCTCGGTTTCTGAAAAAAAGTGGATACAAATAGCGAGCCTGTGTGTACGAAAAGTATGAGTCAAGTATGAGTATGTGTTCTCTCTCTGAGCATGGCACAGGCGATTCCTGGTCCTGTTGGACCCCAGTCCTTCGGGTAAATTTAGCCACTTAGCTAGTCGAGTGAATGAGTTAACCCCCGTCCCTGGTAATAGAGATTCTCTAAGATGCCCACTCCCCAGTTTCAATTTTTTTCCTTGGCCTCTTCTAAATTGCATTTATCTTGGAAGGACACCACCCAGTCTCCAAACTCCATTTTTTTTTCACACCTAGATCCCACTCCCATTTAGAGATTGACCTACTTGTTTTCGGTTCTGGACAAACCGAAAAACAGTGGGCCGTCTATTATTCAGAAAGGGTTGGGACGGTCTTACTAACCAAATTTTTTGTTTTATTTATTTCCCCACTTCCCGTTTTATACCAATGAAGTATTTGTAAATATGTATATTTATGAACAATAAAATTTCCAATCAATGGTCTCCTAGTGTAAATGTGGTATTGTGGTAACTGAAATAATTCTAGTAGTAGACATTTTTATCACTTTAGACCAAGGATGTCCAACGAGATCTAAAGCCCCACACTTTTGATGGCCTTGTGCCTAATTTGTTTTAAATGTAAATTTTTCAATATTTTCTGCAAATAAATAATTCAAAGTGTAGTATCTGTTCTCGTCAATTTCTGGAGGCCATCCTCCCAGGCATTGCCTCTTTCCTTGTGAGCGGGTTGGTTTATAACCAATTGCCTGCGGTGCCCTCACCAAGGAATACAGACAGGATCGATTATGGCTAATTTTGCCCCCATCCAGAGTGTCCTCCCCACAATAAACTGATCTTGTTTTCAACTTTGTCACTGTGGGAGGCAGGTTCTTCTTTGCGTGTCTTTGAAGCATGTGGTCATACAACAGGTAAAATAAAACTCTATGTAAAAGTCACAAAAACATGAGAAAAACGTCAACAAGTCACAACAAAAAGTAGAAAGTCTCCTAAAAATAAAAAAATGTCACAAAAAATAACCGAAAGGTCACCAAAACAATCTCGTCTGCTATTTTTCAAGTGTTTTACACTGCAGCAATTTTTTCCATCTCTGTTTAGTGAATACCAGAAGTGAGTAGAGTCCTCTTATTAGTCAGAATTTCCTGTTGATGGTGGATGGTGAATAAATCATTGTTTGTACCTTATCTCTTGTTTCATCGTCATATTCTTGACCCCCCACACATATATATATATATATATATATATATATATATATATATATATATATATATATATATATATATATATATATATATATGACGTAAGTGAAGAGAGTGGGAAGAGTCTGTGGTTAGCAAACAATTATCTGGCCAATCCTACAAAGATTGTGTGTCCATTTTTTCATCTTTGGTCTGAACTTTCGACACTGGTACATTGTGTCACATTCTGTCCAGACCCAGAAGTGTAGTGCCTTTATCTATTGATTGGGTTGTCTGTTTTATTGCATATAAACCCCTTTTGGCATATTTAAAGTCAAAACTCAATATTTATTCTAAATAACTCATTGTATTTCTATTAATAAAGCAGATTTGGTATCTGTCTAATCTGAAACTATACTATTACTTCTATTAATAATGTTAATTTAGTATCTGTCTGAAGTGAAATTATACTGTTACTCTCTTAATGTTTAGTTCAGTTTACTATACTATTTCAGACTAATGTACTATCTTTCAATGATCATTCAGAGGGATGGCAGTAGTGTAGTATCTGTTCTGTTGTCGCGATACCATCCTTCCAGGCATTACCTTCTTCTTTATGAGGGTGGGGGTAGTGTTGTATCTGTTCCGTTGTAATGACCATCCTCCCAGGCATTCCCTCCTCCTTTGGGAAGGGAAAGTTAGTATATGTTCGTTCGTCATATATATGGAGAGAAATGACATGAGAATGATACGATGGATGTGTACTGTGTGTTGTATATTTGAATGAGACGACGACAAACGTACGACTTACCTCGTGTGGGGAGCCGGGCACAAAGAGGGAAAAGAAAGAGAAGGAGCAATGCGTTTTATGGGAAGAAAGAACTTCCAGCAGAAACGGAAGTGCTTCCAGCGGAGACGGATTGTGGGAAGGAGGCTGCACGATAAGAGCAGGAAATGTTTGGGTAAGACAGCGAGCAGTTTGCCTGAGCAACAGGTGGTGCCGTCGTCTAAAGTGATAGAAGGAAGAAGAGAGAGAACGAAAGGGAAGAAGAAGAAGGAGAGAAAAAGGAGTTTATTTGAATTTTTATTTCGGGTTGCTACCTACTGCCCGAAACTTAAGAACAAGCTACATCCCCGGCTTCTTTTTCTTTTCCTCCTTCAGCACAGAAAAATGACAGACGCGGGTGTAACCACGATGGTGAAGTCATTCGACGGAAGTACCAACGTTTGTCAGTGGATAAGGAAGGTTGAGCTGGTCGCGAAACTGAAAATGTTACGGACCTAGCATCTTTCTTGCCATTATTTTTGGAAGGAGACGCCCTTGCCCTATATCTCGAGCTTAGTGAAGACGAACAACAGAATGTGGAAATTATAAAAATCCGTTTGAAAAGAGCGTTCGCAGAAAGCCCATGTGAAGCGACAGAGATGTTGAAGAATCTACGGTGGGCAGGTGGGTCCGTCGATGTTTACGCCAATAAGGTGAAGCGATTAGCCGGACTGGCAGGATATGTGGGGCGAGGGTTTGAGACAACGGTCAAGCTATTCTTCACCACTGGATTCCCAGAAGATGTTGCAAAGGAATTGCAACAGGTGCCCGGATTTGACAATGCCGATGTCCACGCATTAATCCCCAGGGCAAAGGTGCTGACGTGCAGGCGATCCTCGCGGGTGAAGGACGAATCGGCAGTTGCACAGAGCGGTGCACGAGGCAAAGTGAAGGTGGCAATCAAATGTTTTGAATGTGGTGGGCCGCACCTCCGGAAAGACTGTCAGAAGTATCTGACGCAGATCATATGTTACCGGTGCCAGCAGAGTGGCCACCTAGCCAAGGACTGTCCGGGAAACGCTTAATGGGGTATCATCACGCCGGCCGATACCCCGGCGCAAAGACAGCAGGGATAGTCCCACGGATCGTGGTCGCAGTGGAGGGGAGAGAGATCGAGGCACTGGTTGACACTGGCTGCTCAACTACCATGGTTCGAAAGGGCCTGGTGAACAGATGGAGTGGGGGTAGCAGCATCAATGCATTCGACGGCACGGAGGTGAAATATCGTGGGACCAGCACTGTTCGCATCGACATAAGAGGACGACGACTGACTATAGAAGTATTGGTAGTCGATCGTCTGGTGCCTGGGGTAGAGGCAATCCTCGGCATGGACGTACTCTGCCGGATGGGGGGTGTCACTGTTGACACAAATGGACGCGTTGAGTTCGGTGACGACCACTGTGCGGCGGGTGCGAACCCGGAAGCCTCGCCATGTGATGGAGGTGGAGTGGCTGAGTGCGAGATCAGCGATCAAGACTTCATCGTAACATTTCGCGATGGTAAGTGGACTGCCAGATGGAAGTGGATGACGGGGCCTCCGTGCCTGCAGAATCGAGTCGGGAGGTATGACACCAAATTAACGGAGTCACAGGAGGCGTCCTTTGAGGACGAAGTGGAGAGGTGGATCAAGGAGGGGATTTTCGTGCCATGGAAAGAGGAACTTAAAGGATGTCTGTTACCTCTCATGGCGGTGATCCAGCCGACCAAGGATAAGGTCCGCTCCATGTTGGATTACCGGGAACTGAACAAACATGTGTCTTGCCACACAGGGGGTGACGTCATAGACGTTTGTGCAGAAACCATGCGGAGATGGAGACAGAAGGTTGGGGCGTCCACAATTGTTGATCTGAAGTCGGCGTATCTGCAAATCCATGTCGAGCAAGATCTCTGGAAATATCAGCTGGTACAATTCAAGGAGAAGACGTACTGCTTGACGCGTTTGGGTTTTGGGTTGAATGTCGCACCCAAAATCATGACTGCAATACTAAAGCGGGTGTTGAAAGAGGAGGAGGACGTAAATGAAGCAACCAACTCATATGTAGATGACATACTGCTGGATGAGACAGTGGTGCCAGCACCAAGAGTAGTGGAACAGCTCAGGAGGTTTGGTCTAACAGCAAAGGCCCCTGAGCTGTTAAATGGCGGTGCGGCTTTGGGACTCCACTTAGAGGAAGATGCAATGGGAGAGCTGCGGTTCACGAGAGGGAACGCTATTCCAGAGGTCACGGACAGAATGAGCAGGCGACAATTGTTCTCAGTTTGCGGGAAGTTGGTGGGCCATTACCCTGTAGCAGGGTGGCTCAGAGCAACCTGCAGTTATGTGAAGAGAAAAGCAGGAGGAGTGAAATGGGAGGACAGCGTTGGCGAAAATGTGGTGGCTGTGATGCGAGATGTCCTAAAGGAGGTGGATAAGGAGGACCCAGTGAGAGGAAGGTGGAGAGTCCCTAAGACAGAAAAAGGGGTCGTATGGTGTGATGCAAGTAGCATTGCCACTGGCGTCGCAGTTGAGATTGGAGGTGAGGTGGTGGAGGACGCGGCCTGGCTTAGGAAAGCAACAGATTTCTCCCACATCAACGTAGCCGAGTTGGACGCAACTATCAAGGGCATAAACCTGGCATTAAGGTGGGGACTGAAAGAGGTGGAGCTACGTACAGATTCAGCGACCGTGCTGAACTGGGTGCAGGCGGCTGTGACAGAACAGCGGAGAGTAAAGACAAAAGGTGCTTCAGAAATGATCATCATGCGTAGAGTCGGGATCCTACGAGAGTTAATCGCCGAATTTGGATTGAAAGTCAGTGTTTCGTTCATACCTTCTGCCAAGAATAGGGCAGACAGCCTAACGAGGGTGAGAAGAGGGTGGATGGAAGCCTTGGACGAAACGACAGAGAGTGCTGATGAAACATGCTGCATGACACATGAAGAAGTCAAGGACCAGCACTCTATGCACCACATGGGAGTTGACAGGACTTTGCATCTAGCCTGCAAGGTAGATCCCAGTGTTGCGAGGGAGGTCGTGCAGAAAGTAGTCCAGCAATGCGTGCGGTGTCAATCGATAGATCCGGCACCGGCGTCACATCATCACGGAGAGCTCCAGGTGGGCGAAAATTGGAAGAGACTCGCCGTTGATGTCACCCACTATCGAGGGGCTCAATATCTAACCATGATTGACTGCGGACCAAGTAGGTTCGTGATTTGGAGGGAGTTGAGGAGAGAGACGGCTAGTGAGGTGGCAAGCACAATGAATACAGTGTTTCTGGAACGTGGACCCGTAGACGAAGTCTTGATGGACAATGGGGCGGCTTTCCGATCAGGAACAGTCAGAGAGATGCTGGAGAGATGGAACATCAGACAATACTTCAGAGCCGCGTATAGGCCGTAAGGAAACGGCATAGTGGAAAGGAACCACAGGACCATCAAAGCGTTGGCTGAGAGAGGGGGAACCGCACCAGGAGAGGCCCTGTTCTGGTACAACATGACTCCCAGATCAGGGCAGGTGAGGGAGACTGTGCCACAAGAACAGATATATCGATATGTCTGGTGGCATCCAAGCGTTCTGCCACCGGAACAGAGTCGAGCAACCAGGAGCACAGTGCGACTAGAAGATGAAGTGTGGGTAAAGCCGCCTGGTGCGCGATGTACGACACAATGGGCGCAAGGAACAGTTACAGCCAGGAATTTGGACAGTAACATTCTGGACCTAAGACCTGTGGAGAGGCATGAGACGGAGTTGCGAGAGAGGTCAACAGCGACCGATCTGAATGGAGGTGTGCGTGAAGGGTCACCACAGAGATCACAGCGAAGCCGGCGACCTCCAGTGTGGACTTCAGACTATGTAATGTGATCAGAGATCAGGGGGTGATGTTGTATATTTGAATGAGACGACGACAAACGTACGACTTACCTCGTGTGGGGAGCCGGGCACAAAGAGGGAAAAGAAAGAGAAGGAGCAATGCGTTTTATAGGAAGGAAGAACTTCCGGCGGAAACGGAAGTGCTTCCGGCGGAGACGGATTGTGGGAAGGAGGCTGCACGATAAGAGCAGTCAATGTTTGGGTAAGACAGCGAGCAGTTTGCCTGAGCAACAGGTGGTGCCGTCGTCTAAAGTGATAGAAGGAAGAAGAGAGAGAACGAAAGGGAAGAAGAAGAAGGAGAGAAAAAGGAGTTTATTTTTATTTTTATTTCGGGTTGCTACCTACTGCCCGAAACTTAAGAACACTGTGAGTCTTAAAGACAGGTTTCGATCTGATGACCTTAGAGGAAGATTAAATCTGAACAGTATAGAAAGATGTGTGCAGAAGAGTAAACTTCAATGATATAGCCATGTTGAAAGAATGGATGAGAGGTCTTGGGTTAGTAGATGCAGAACAGTTGAGGTAGCAGGGTCATTTCACAGGGGAAGCCCAAGGAAAATAGACTAGTTTGAAAGTCAATTACCAATAGCTGTCCAACGCATACCAGCATGTAAAATGGACGTTGAACTGATGATGATAATAACAATGGAGGAGGAGGATGAGGAGGATATTTTTGCTAATTATGGGCGATAAAATAAAAAGTCATCATTACTTCCCTTTGTTTTAATAAAATCAATTTTTTAGTTTTTATTCTTGCCAAATCTTTCACAATTGTCCATTTATATTTCCAATATTATTTCTCCTATTTTTCCATGTTTACCATGTTACCAGCATCAGAGTTTCATAAACCTTAAACATGACAGACTAATAAAAATTCTATTTCAAACTTAAGTATGGTAAACTGACGAAAATGCTATTTCAAAATTAAGTTTGACAGAAAATGATATTTCAAACTTAATCATGACAAACTGACAATTTCAAAATTAAGCACTACAAACTGATGCAAATGCTATTTCAAACTTAAACGTGACAGACCAACGAAAATTCTATATCAAACCTAAGCATGGTAGACCAACGAAAATACTATTTTCAACTCATTAGAATGACATTTTAACGAAAATGCTATTTCAATATTAAGCATGGCCAACGTACAGACGGACAAAGTTTCTTCTGACGATGTGTGGATGCATCTAAAAATGCGATTTCAAACGTAAACTGACGAACGGACAGAGCCTCTTATACAGATGCTTAGACGCATCTAAAAGATGTTGAGTAAAAATAAAAATAAAAAGGAAATTCTATCTGATTTCTTTTTGGCAACAGATGCTACTTACGCATTATTTTTGTTTTTCTCAAAGATTTACCGTTTCCTCTTGGAGTCAAATTCCTACTTTCACAATTTCTCTGGAATGATAATCCATTTCAACTGATGTGTTCATAATCATTAAATCTGGGACGAAATTTATATAATAATAATAATACACTATGGCATTTCATGTTTATACATACGTTATCACCTTTCACTAGGTATGTGCAAAAATAGCCGCCTCTTGTACGGACTATGCTTATTAAAAAGCGCTTATCATTAATTATTTAATTAGTTTCCGTGTAAACTTTTATTGTGTTTGAAAGATAAAACGCAAAACTTAATCTCTAAACGAAAAAAAACTGCATATTTACGTGTGAAAAATAAATTATAATGAAATATGTAATCACGGCGGCTAAAAAACTAAAAAATTCAGTGAATTTTGAACTTTGAAAAAATTACTTGTAAAAATCCCTTGAAAGATAAAGATAAGTTTTTGGGAACTATTTTAAAGATAATTGGTAAATTAAAGTCATAAGACACTGAATTAAAAAAAATCCCACGTTTTACTAAACATTAGCAAAATTATCCCCCAAAAGTCATAAATTAGTAAAATACGCCATCAGTTAATCGGAAAACGACTTTGTTTACCAATTGACTATCGCTATGCAAAATATATGGAAGACAAAAATGTCATAATTTATCATTTTTAACTTTATATATAAAATGGTTTTGTAATAGTTTATAGAAGCTTAAAAATTATTATCCATTTATTTCTTTTTAAGGTTAAACAAATTTAAGTACCCTTATTTTGCTATAATAAAAAAAGGAAATGCTGTTTACCAATGTTTTTCCTTAGAATTTGAAATAAAACTTTTTTTAAATGTTAAAAATTATTTTTACATCACGAACTGTGTCAATTTTATCAATTTTGTTTTACATGATTTAAAACTTTAATTACTCGATTTATTCTTAATGTGTCGTACCGATAAATTACATTGATTCTTTTTAAAATGAAGTGTATTTTTTTTTATTCTAAGTGTGAAAAAGTAAATTAAAGTCAATGACTACACTGACAATTTATTCATTGAAAAAAAAAGTTAAAACAGTTATTTATTGATAAACAGAATTCAATTTTAAAAGAAAATATCATGTTTGAATTCTCTTTATTTATTAATTAATAATTGTTTTTAACTTCTTAAATATTTATTAATGAAAAAAAGACAAAACAAATCTTTCCAAATAATTGACGATGAATTGTGAAATAAACGAAATTGTTGAATCTCTAAAAATAAAAATTTATGGGCGGTGTAAAAGTGAGTGGTTGTTGGAAGGCTAACCCCAGCTGGTTATTACAGAACGGGGCTACCATACTAATCAAAGTTCATCATTAGTAGAAATTATCCAATTTTGAAAATTCTTTTTTCGGTAAGTTCCTGGGTCTCAAATTTGTCAATTTTTTGTTTATTTTCAAGATTATAAAAAAAATTTCTTGCGCTGATGATGTATGAAAGGGAAATATTATTATGTCGCATTTTTTATTTTTCCAGAAACTCTAATCATTAAAATCACATGAAATATTTTTTGCAATTATATTATTTTTTTGTGAAAATATTGATTAACCAATGCTTTATTCAATAATAATATCGATAATTCAAAAAATTAATCTTTCTTCGAGTTATAGGGATTTTGTTAACACAATATTTAGGGACCTTTTTCGTAATATATAAAAACATTAAAAAAATTTTGTTTTTAATTGTTAACATCTACAATGCTTTATTTTAATAAAAAACAAAAAAAAATAATGCATATTTTTTTTTATTAATATATAAAAATATAACTTTAGTAAAGGTGTATTTTGTTTTAAAAAAATAATACATTTTCACTAAGATTTAAAAAAAATAATAATGGTTTAATTATATTCCGTGATTGTTAATTAATAAATATTGAACATTTCATTAAAATTGGTTGATTTCCTGAATTTTAGTGAATTTTTAAGTGGAGGGGGAGGGGGTCAAAATGTTTTTACATTTTGGGAATCGGTTATTGATTTTGCACGTACCTACCCTTCACATACATTTAAATAAATGAGATCGTCTGATCAGCAAAGATTATTAATCTGATCTCGGTAAAGTAAAAATTTCCAACTTTACCCATTTTAAAATGAATTGTACCAAAATCAAATTATGTCATCTCAGCGACTAAAACAGTACAATTTTGAAATAAATACATTCAAAAAGTGACATTTATTTTAATAATTTGAAGAATATTTATTTGTTTTCATTTCAGAAGAGCTACATTATATCAAAATTTTGCGGTCGTTAGCAAAATTCGAATTTGGTGGTAACAAAAGGGGTTAAAAACACAGTTTAAAAGAAAACATGACAAGGGGAAAAGATAAAATAAGAGGTTCGATTGTGTTAAAATAGAGTTTTATTAACATCAAAATGGGGCTGGCTGCTTTTAATTCTCAAAGCTAGGTTAATTACGTTAACCCTTAGTAACCAAGATAAAAAAAACTTATGACATGAAAAATCACATAGGGGTAAGTTCGTTGGCACAACGAACTGGAAACAAATTAATTCCTTTTTTTTGTTCATATAAAAACATATAATAAAGACTAAAGAAGTCTTCCAATCAATTTAACAAAGGGGTCTCAAAGGGCTTAAAACAATAAAAATAAAACTCAAACCATACAAGACCGTAGCAGTTGATGGAAGAAACGTCTCCGGCATGGCTTGGAATATTTTTTTTTTTCTTTTCATTGAAATGTCCACTTTAAATGTCTCTCTTTGTCTTTCTTTTGACACTTTTCATTCCAAGGGTCTCCAAGTCCTTGAAATTACTTCTCCAATGAAATTCTCTTGAAACGTCCAAACACCTTTTTGTCATAAGGTGATCCCTTCTAGGAAAAAAACATTTCTTTAAACATAGGGCTTCTCAGATACTCTGAACTTCAAAATAAAACGTTCTTACTCTAAGAACGAGTAGAAAACATCCAAATATTTTACGTCCATTTAAAATCACAGACGGAGCCCGTTGAAAGTGAACTGCACTCTTCAAAGCCCAAGCTGGAACTGATTAAAAGCGGGTAAAAACATAATGTCGACACATAGGGAACAATATCCTAACCGAGGCTACACTGCTATGACGTCACCTCTAGACTTCATTACATTGATGATGCTGCTGAAAGAAAAGAAGGCGAGGAAAACAACTTCCAACCAGACAGACAACCTTGACACATATTTGTACGGTGGCAATATGTTGACCTCCCCCACCCTTCATGCCCAAAATAGAAATACATTTCCGAAAATTAGTGTAAACGGCAGACAACCGTCTATTTTCTTTCACTTCTGAATTTACAACAAAAACAAGAGAAAAAAAATCAGTTTTAAATAATTTTACTATATTTATTTTATTACAATTTTTTTTATATTGTAAATAAAAATAAAAGCAAACCTAAACCAGACACCCAACAAAAAACACTTTCGTCTCCGCCCTTGAGGCTCGCATTCACAAATATCCGGGGACTTAGAACCAATATCAACGACGTAGAATCCTTTCTCCTGACAAACTCCCCAGGTATCCTAGCTCTAAGTGAAACTAACCTTCAATCCTCAATCTCCTCTCACCACTTTGACATGACTGACTACCTCCCACTCTACCGTAAGACTCTGTCAAACATATGCATGGACTAGGAGTTTATGTTCGGAACACCCTCCCCCTTGACTAGAGAACATAGGCTAGAATCAGATGACTATGACTACATGTGCTTTAGATTGACTTTACATCACAGCGTCAGTTACTTATATTTCTTATACCGCTCCCCGGCGACCCAAGACTGTATTCTGCTAAACTCTGTCTCTGTAAGCATAGACAGAGCACTCTTAACTGACTCGAATGCCCAGATACATGTATTTGGGGATTTTAATGCCCACCACCGTGACTGGTTGGGATTCTCCAGCCTTACTGACGCAGCCGGCCACTCTACGTATAATTTCTCCTTAGCTCACTCCCTCTCTCAGACTGTCGATTTTCCAACCCGCATCCCCGATCGAGTAGACCAACAAGCCTCACTTCTAGACCTTTTCTTGACCTCAATGCCCGAGGCTTGTGTGACGGAAGCCCATAGCCCACTCGGGAATGCTGATCACATTGTTCTAATGATACATATTACCTTAAGAAGTCGTCCAAAAGCTGATGAACCGTTGCTCAAAACAACAAGATACTACGAGCGGGCTGATTTTGAGTCAATCAGAGATCACATCAGTGACGCCCCATGGGGGGAAACTTTCTCACTCCCTGCCAACCAGTGTGCAAACGAATTAACTGAATGGGTCAAAGCAGGCATTGAAGCCTATGTCCCCATGCGAAAATTCTTTAGTAAGCCTCACTCTCCTCAATGGTTCACCTCGGAATGTACAGTTGCCATTTCCGAGAGGCAACAAGCATTCCGTAAATTCGGCCGCCATAAGTCAGCTACTAATAGAAATAAGTTTATAGAGTCAAGAAATAATTGCAAGGCCATGATAGTAGAAGCGAAGAGAAAGTATAATGAGTTAACAAAAAAACACATCCAGTCACAGAAATTAGGTACTCGGGATTTCTGGAAAATCTACAATAGTGTAGTGAATAATGGTCAATCAACGATTCCCCCACTATCAAACCACAATGATGTCGCTTGCACGACCACTGATAAGGCTGAACTACTTGCCCATCGCTTCGCTTCTAACTCTACTTTGGACTCAGATAACCACCCCCTCCCCAGATTCCCTTTGCTGACTGAAGCCACACTTGATAACCTGGTCATCACCCCATCCCAGGTCAGAGACATCATAAAAAACCTTGACACCTCCAAAGCTTGTGGGCCTGCTCTTATACCAGTAATAGTAATAAAGAAATGCTTTGCTGAACTGGCCCCTGTCCTCTCCAAACTCTACAATAAGTGTCTAGCTGAATCTTGCTTCCCCGATAGCTGGAAAATTGCCTCTGTGGTACCAGTCTACAAGAACTTTGGGAATAGAACCGATCCTCAGAACTATCGCCCAATCAGTCTGCTGCCGATCTTTGCTAAAATCTTTGAATCCCTAATCAATCTAGCGATAGTACGGCACTTAGTTAATGCTAAACTTCTTTCCGACCGCCAATATAGATTTAGACTAGCACGATCTACTGCAGACATCCTAACGGTCATCTCTGAGTGCATGTATCATGCACTCGACGGGGCAGGAGAAGCTAGAGCAGTAGCGCTAGATATATCCAAGGCCTTTGACAAGGTTTGGCATAAAGGGCTTCTCCTGAAAATACGCTTATACGGTATTACTGGGCAATTACTTAATATAATTAGATCCTTCCTAGACAAAAGAAAAATCCAGGTTGTCCTCAATGGCCGCTCATCTATGCAACATGACATAAATGCTGGTGTACCCCAGGGATCTATCCTTGGACCCTTGTTGTTCCTGATCTATATAAACGATCTCCCTGATGGCATAGAGTCTGAGATTGGTTTATTTGCTGATGACACCACGCTTTACTCTCGCCATGTTGGTAAAACCGACGCAATCATATCCGAGGCAATGGCTGAATCTTTAGAAAATGACCTCCAGGCTGTAGTGGATTGGGGCCATAAATGGTTGGTAACTTTTAATGCCGCAAAGACAAAGCTCCTTTCCTTCAATAATTACAAGGAACCTTTGCAACCACCGATTGTCATGGCAAATAACACCCTACCTGAGAGTTCATCATTCAAACTCCTCGGCTTAACCTTCACAGGTAACATGAATTGGAACAAATACATTGAAGACATTGCCAAGGCTGCCGCAAAGAAGGTTGGCTCCTTCTACCATGCTAGTAAACTCCTCACACCTGACATTATCCTGTATCTCTACAAAGCCACCATCCGCCCATGCATGGAGTATTGTTGTCACATCTGGGCTGGCGCATCATCTCCTAGTCTCTCCCTCCTTGACAAGGTCCAAAAAAGAGTCGCCAACCTAATAGGTCCCTCACTGTCAACCAAGCTCCAGCCTCTGTCCCATCGCCGCAATGTGGCATCCTTATGTTTGTTTTACAAATACTTCAATGGATTATGCTCCGATGAATTGGCTACTCTGGTGCCTCCTTGACGTAAATTCACTAGACTAACTCGACAATCAACTAAATCTCATTCATTCACTGTGGAGGTCCCCAGATGTCAGAGAGCCTTCTACTCAAATAGCTTCTTTCCTTGTACTGCTGGCCTCTGGAACTCCCTTCCTGCCCCCTGTTTCCCCGACAGTACAGACATGCAGAAGTTTAAAACTAATGTAAACAGACATCTTGCTGCACAGATCCCAGTCTAGGTTGACCGCCCTCTATCTTCTCCCCGTTTCTTTTTTCTCAGTAGCCCTTTACGTCTACAGTGGCGGCCTGCCTTGTTTGGGGTGAACTATGTTAAAAAAAAAAAAAATAAATAAAAAATAAAAATTTCGTGTTTTATTTTTTAAACTGTTCGATTTGTGAAAAAAAAAATCCAAAATGTGCTACCCCAAACAAGATGATTTTTTAAATTTAATTTTGAAAAACAAATATTCGTTTTGAAAAAAAATACTGTTGATTTTCACAAATTTAAATTTCTACAATACATGTTCTATTAAATAATCTTAATTTCTGAATCTGCCTTATTTCTAATAAAATTATTCCCGAGTTAATTTTGTAAAAAAAAAAAAATTTGATTTGTCTCCCTTGCCGTTAAGTAAAAAAAAATAGAGGGTTGTCTGCCACTTACACTAATGTAGTTAATCTAAAATGAAAACAAATAAATTCGCTCCGTCCCTAAACTGCAGAAGTGCTGCGATTTAAAAAAAATGATATTGACATTAAGAGACAGTTATTACCAAAAGTAATATTATTAATAACAGTAAATCATACAGATTGGTGTAGAAAGTCGGCGGAATTTCCATGTTCCCATTAATCATAAATAATTTACTCAGAATTAATTATCATTAAAAAATACTTTCATTATTTACATGTTTCCAACTGTTTGCCTCATCTTCGTTGTGGTCACGTTCACAATGTTTCGCTCGTCATACTCCTTCTTCAGGTGTCTTTCTGTCTGGGAAATTCCATATTTAATCCACTGGATATTTAGTATAAGTTAACCAACGCTTATATCTACTTGATCATGTGTTCAGTAAGATGATTGGGTGGGTAATAAATCTAATATCTAGTAATGTTTTTTTTACCTATACTCATATTGCAAGTTCTATGCTTATATTGTAATTAAATAATTCTAACAATATTTTTTTAATTAGAAATATTGTGGATAACAATCCTGTTTATTGTAAGAATTTTATTAACAATTACGTCACATACATGTGTATATTTAGCCTGAAATTTAAAATTGTAATTTTTTATTTTAAATATATTAAAACCCGAATGGGGTATTTTTTTTTCTCGCAAAATGTTACGTTTTGCCATGTTGATGTCATAAAATTATGTAGAAGTGGTTTCTCCGGAATATGACGAGAGAGTTCTTCTGCTATAGCCAGACAGTCCCTCTTCTATCCCGACTTCTGGCCAGGGCATCTGTGCCAAGCTGAGCAAGGGAACTTTTCTCTTTCCAACACTAAAACGACTGATCATCACTTTGGTCTCGGTAACATTCACTTTCAGACCTTTACTTTCCATAGCATTCTTCCAAGTCTCTAACTTAACAAGTACATATGTCTTCGAATGTAGCATGCCTGACGTCTCCATGGAGATGGAGACAAACACAAATCTATCTGTCGGAGCTCGATATTTATTTATTTTCGGCTCCTCTTAGAGATAGATCCGACTTCAATGAGGTAAATTCATCGGTTCCACTTTGGGGTTGGGAGAAGTGGTGGCCAACTCAAAAGGTGGCCCAGAACGATGAAGCAGAACTCATTATTAATACACATTTAGGAGAGTAGAAAGTGGACCGGGTTTACTTTCAGCAGCCTCGTTACTCTCGCTTCCCTTATTTTGTCCTGTAGTCCTCACTTTTCATGAGCGATGTTTCTGGCAAAGAGGGGAGAATTGCTGTTTTCTGGGTCAGAATCTATCCATATAACACATATCGTTGGCTAATTTTTTTTACCTTGAAGTGGCATTTTTTAGTTCCTTACATCAAGTAGCTTCATGCCTTGTCTGAAGCGATTTCCATAACAAAAAATATATCTATGGTGTTCACCGTCATCTCAACATTGGCAATGGACTGTTGCGTGTGGTCAGCTTTCAGTGAATTCATTAGAAGGAGCCGGCTCAGGGTTAATACTGTCACAAGTCAAGTCAAAATTGTAAAGGTGATGGTATTATGGATAGAAAAGAAATCAGAACATGTGGCATCGCAGATCATGGATCTGCCATGTTTGTAGGGGAACACAGCAATTCCTGTTTATTATCCTTTATTGACTTCTTCTTTGTGAAGTTGATAGTTTTTCTCAAATTCATCCTTATCACTTCCTCCCATATTTTTCTTGACCTGCTCCTGTCAACTGACCCTGCTACCTAAACTGTTCTACATCAACTAACCCAAGAACTCTCATCCATTTTTTAAACGTGACCATACCAACAAAGTCTCTTGTTCTGCACACATCTCCCTATACTGTCCAGATTTAATCTTCCTCTAAGATTATCAAATTTAAGCCTGTCTTTAAGACACACATTACATTACACATCCATCGTATCATTCTCATATCATTTTTCTCCATGCAACGCATGTCCTCAACCCTCACTGGCTGGGTTTCACTTCCATACATCATCACACTATATACACATGCTTGATAGACTCTTTCTTTGGTCGACAGTGATAATACTCTGCTGGTAAGTAATGGCAAAAGTTCTTTGAACTTACTCCATCCACCCCTACTTCTTGCAATCACATTAGCACCAGCTCCACTCTGTGCTCGAATGGTATCACCAAAGTAACATAAGTTCTAAACTATACTTTCTCCACATCTCAGTTCTCATCCGCTTTCATTGTTTTACACTTCTTGCACACAAACTGGTTATCCCTCAACCTACCAGTAATTCCACTGCACTTCTTGTGTACTCAATGTATACAAGTACTACAAGAAATGGAGTTGCTCCCAACTTTCTTTCCGTAGACTGAGCAAGGGAACTTTTCTCTTTCTAAGGTCTTTCCAACACTACAACGACTGATCATCACTTTGGTCTCGGTAACATTCACTTTCAGACCTTTACTTTCCATAGCATTCTTCCAAGTCTCTAACTTAACAAGTACATATGTCTTCCAAAGATTGCATTTATTAACAGAAAATAATAAAAGTAAAACACATAATTAAATAAAAAGCATTTAGTTTGGAGAAAATGATACCCCCCCTCCCTCGTTGTTACTTTTCTTTTATAGATAAATATGTCTCCTTTTTTAGACTATGTTGAAAGTTGTTGTTCTTCAGTCCTTCATCGCTTTGTAAGTTGGACCACAAATTCGCCGACTGCAACCCCATGCAGAGGGGTAAAAACCGCTTGAAAACGGGGCCACCTATAGGCTGTGGGTTCCTTGAATAAGAGAGTGTGATCCAGGGTTATGCGAAGGTAGACATGGTTGATGTGGTTCTCAAGTTGTATTCCAGACAATGTGCTGTTAGAAGGTCGGTTAGTTTCCTGATTCCTGAGATGGAATGAGCAGACTTACGTCTTCGCTGTGTTTGCATGCAGGTGATTGTAGTAGCAGAGTAGTTTATCTAAGGCTGAGTTGAGGTTTGCTTTACTGCTTCAAACCTACTCTCTTGAGAAGTTACACAGAGGTCGTCAGCATAGATGAACTGCTCAGTGTTCCGGTTCATTGGTTGCTCATTGGTGTAGATGTTATACAGCATTGAGGCCAGCACACTACGTTTCTTTGTCGTCACCGATAACATCATTGTTTAGGGTAACATAGAAGCACCTGTCTTTAAGATGCCACCAATGTGATGTCTGAGTGCCAGTTTTTTTTGTCAAATCTGAGACCTTTTTCAGAAGGAGACGGTGGATCACAGTGTCATACATGGCAGACAGATCAACAAAGACGGCTCCTGCTACCAGTTCTTTCTGAAAACCATCTTCAATGTGCTAAGTAAGATTCAGGAGTTGTGGATTTACCAGGCAGAAATTCAACACCCCATCTCTATAACACCATGCACCTCATCACATTATCCAACGTGCAGATGTATCAGACACCACAATACTTCAAGCCCTGCAGATGATATGGAAAGCATACACACCTCAACAGACCGATGGATCGTAAGGGCCGCCTGGCAACTAAGATAGTCTGCTGTAGTTGTGGTATAATAACGTCTCAAAAAGTGACCATGAGGGCTGAGGGTATATTTAGTCATGCACAGGCCGTTGTTTCGCCGTATCTCAGCGCTTCAATGTGGTTAGATGTTGTGAGTATTTTTCAAATTGAAATTCAAAACACATCGCCAGGTCACTTGGAGCTGTAATCAGGAATCAAGCATTTTACTTCTATGCTATTACACAATTTTTATGGGGTATTGTTATCATCTATGAATGCCCCAGTGGCGTTCAGTAATGGCTACATCCCACAGTAAGCCTGACCTTGTGTCGCATTCTGCCATGCCTCCTCAGCAGTTTAATAAAGGAATAAGGCTTTTTGATAAGGTTACTTTATTCGCCGCCCGTGTTTTCTCACATATGAATTGTATTACAACTATACTAGTCATTTGTACATCTTCATGGATGGATGGAAACCTGAAAGTGCAACAGGTTGTGTAACGATGCATCACAAAAAAATAAAAAGATAAAATAAAAAAGAAACATCTGCCAAAAAAAATCGACTTCATTCTAAAAACAAAAGCAAAAATATATATATATATATATGTGATGTCTCTTTCTGCCTGGCTCTTTGGGCAAGAGCAAACAACTCTTTTAAGAGAAATCCGGCATCAGAATTATAACTGTTGAACCCCCCTCCCCCAAATACTTATACTTGCATAACAGTCCAAAGAGTATATATGATTTTTTTCAACAAAAATTACAGCATAATGAACATGCATAAATATGGGAAATAATATGAGAATCTACATGAAAACTAAAAGTGTATTTATATGTAAAATTTTCCGGGGAAGACAGTGAAAGTGGTCCCGAATCTCTAAGTGGCCCCTAAGGGAGCTATTGGGGCAGAACCCCTGTTAAAACTTCAAATATATCCTATTGTGATGAGATTTGAATCATATGTATAACATTTTCCGGGGAAGACAATGGATGTTGTCAAGAATCTCTATGACCCCTTCTCTCCCAAAGGAGCAGCATCTCCCTTAAAACTTCAATATATCTTATTTTGATAAAATTTAAATCATATATATAAAATTCTTCGGCAATGGAAGTGGTCTTGAATCTCTATATGCCGAATCTTTATGTGCCCCCTCTCAGGGAGCTATGGGGGAAGAACCTCCCTAAGACTTAAAATACGTATATCTAAGTTTAATCAAATTTAAACCACTTTAAACACTAATTCAGAGAATTTTTCAACATTTCAGTTTCTTCTGATTATGCTAGGGGGCAAAACGGGGAGCAGTAAAAAAAATAATAGAAAGAAGTAATACGGTGATATAAGCATAGTGAAACTGACATAGTGGTCCTCATTAAATCCCGAGCAACTTCGAGTCTTTCTGCTAGTATTTCATAAATCACAAAGATAATACAAAGATTCATAATACTGATTTCAGATAATATTCGGGAGTTATCTTCTTGGAACCATATTCAAGTTATCTCCCCTGAATTATACTGAACAACAAAAGAATGCACAAATGTGCGAGATTCAAAAGGAGACTTTTCCTCTTTCTTGCTTTGGGCTTGAAGTTAGTCAGATGTGTCCGATTTGCACTTGATCTTACCCTCTTTTTCACACCTCTAACGCCATTTTGTCAAGTCTCACTTCTGGTTGCAGTTAGGCGAGACTCCCAGACTACTAGCCATCTTGGCCATTTTCTACTGCTCACAATTTACTTTACTTCGCTCTATAAATTGTTTTCCCTGGCAATTCATGTCTATTTCGATTGTGTTTGAGACATTTACGTAGAATTTTCTTGTCTGTGATCTTCACCCCATTTTATGTATTATTATTGTAATCTACCCTATTGCGTGACTACATGGACTCTTCTCTAAACTATGAATAGTGATAATGGTGGTAGTAGAGGAAGGCGCTATGACCAATTCAGAAGCAGTCTTTGGCAACACATTACTTCTGTCTTTTCTGTAAATACACACTCTTTTTAACTACCTCCTTGTTGTCTTATTTCTTTGCGGCCCTTTTAAGGTCACAACATGTATCATGTTTTATTATATCCTTCTTACGTTTTTTTAATGACAAACCTCCTTTGTGAGATATAAATGTATATATGTGTAAATTCAGACGTTTCTTTATCATTGTCTTTTCCCCTTTCTATTACGGTCACGTGGTATCAACGATAACACAAAATATTCACCATGGCAGCGCTTGTATTGGAGAAGGGGCTTTAACACGTGTCTAGCTATAATACATAAAAATAGATATCATATTCCTATTTTACACTGACAAGTTCGTCAAAGGAAAAATAACATTATTGGTATCTAGTGTTTGCTAAAACCAATAAAGACAGGATAAACTATACCAAAGAACAGAGGAAGATATTTTGCGCTCCTCTAGTCCAATCCTAGTCCAATCCTGGATACAACCTTTTCTTGTTTGTTTATTTTTAATTATGGAGTCACCAGTTACTAAGGCCAAAAGCCACTCGAGGATGAGGGTTAATAAGATGGATAGAATATCAGTAGAATGATGAAGAATGATGAAGAATATCATGAAAGGATTGAAAATGATGAAGGGAATGAATAAAGTTTGATGATTTATGGGTCTCTACTCACACAAGTCAGCTTGAAAAGCCTTGCAGACATCATGCAAAAGAGCAGACTGCGTTGGCTGGGGCACGTTGAGCACAGCAATGGCTGGATTGCTAAAGTCCGACAGTTGAATATGCCAGCAGAGAAAACCACCACTGGCAGACTCAAGTTGTCTTGAGAGTACATGGTCAAACGAGATAGGAAAGCCATGGGTATGGATTCCGTAAGGCCTCACCAAAGACAAGAATGGAAGGGAAGACTTAGATTGAGACTAGACAATCAGGCCCTACCCCCTCATCATTAATTGTGGCCTGATTCAACAAATAAACCGGTTGTTGTTGTTGATGATGATGATGATGATGATGATGATGATGGTGGTGGTGGTGGTGGTGGTGGTGGTGGGGACGGTTTCTGATGATACCACTCTCTATTCTGGTGTTGCTTCTCGCCTATTTCCCTAGAAGTTGACTTGGGTTCAGTTGTGGATTCGGGTACGAAATGTCTTGTTTAGTTTAATCCTGTTAAGACTCAGCCTGTGTCTTTCAATCGAAGGCGTGTCCATTTTCTTCCTGAGATTCTTATGGATGACTCTGTTCTTGAGGAGAAATCGACTCTGACACTTCTTGGTCTTTCTTTCTCACCACATTTTTCTTGGAGTTTATACATTAGATTAATTGCTCTTTCTGCTTCTTGTGTAGTCGGTTCTCTCTATCGTTCCAAACACTTTCTCACGCCTGAGGCTATTCTCTATCTCTATAAATCTACTATCAGACCATGTATGGAGTACTGTTGTCATATTTGGGCTGGTGAATCTCTGTCTCATTTAAGGGTTCTTGATAAGGTTGAGAAACGTATCTGTAATTTGAGTGGCCCCACCCTTCTTCTCTACACACCCTCCCTCTCTTTCACAGACGTGATGTTGCTAGTCTTAGTCTTTTCTATAATTACTATTATGGCATGTGTTCTTCAGAATTGTCTGATCTATTCTCTGCTTCGTTTGACTTGTTGGTCTAGTGGTCTCCATCAATTCGCTGTTTTGATACCATATTGTAATACAGCTTCCTATTTCAGTAGCTTCTTTCCAAGAACTGCAGGTTTATGGAACTCTCTTCCTGCTGACTGTTTTCCACCTACCTATAGCCTTCGTCTTCTCAAGACTAAAGTTCATAGGCATCTCCTGTCTTTGCGATAATCATCTTTCGTTCTTGTTAGCTCCTTACACCAATTGGCTTCATGCCTTGTCTGGAGCGATTTCCATAAAAAAAAAGTATTTGTTGACATGGCCTTATTTCAAAAGAAAATATTGCATAATAGATGACTGCACATCGTATCCCTATAGAAAAATATTTTACAACACAAAGCAAAAAAATCGTAGGAAGTAAACTCAAGAGATCAAAAGCGAAAGACTAACAATGCAAATGTTTCAGCTCATAAAGCAAAGATGCCTGCAAGTATCTGGTGTGTAGAATGTTTGGTAAACGAAATATGCCTGCTCCTAATGTTGCAAGTTATTAGAAAGCGGATCTCATAAATCTGGCAAAATCTTGTGATGTTTTCTTGCAGCAATAAACACTAAAGAAAGAACCGTTTTGACTATGATTTTGCCACATAAATGTTGATGGATTGCATTTCTTACAAACTCGTCAATTGCCTATAAATTGTGATTTATTTAGTTGACTTATTGCCGGTGTACGAATTGTGATCGTCCTCTTTGAATTGGTTGCCACGTGTAGCGACAAGTTTAACTAAAGTAGAAACTTGCCACAAAATGTTACACTTTACCTAAAACAGCATTAGATTATAGAAAATAACTGGAACCCACTTACTGTTATGAAGTGCATGTGCCATTGAGGAGAATGCTTGAGGCCAGTGTCCTTGTGCCAGATTGAAATGAGAAATAAAATAGTATGAGATTGACCTTTAAAACAGGATGGGAACATGAAGGTCGCAGAGTACACAAAATATTCAAAAAGTCAATTGAGTGCTTCTTTTGTCTGATGGCGATGAAAAAAAAAGAGTGTTTCAATTTTGTTTTTTTGCATGCCCACGTGTAGTGGGCATGCAAAAAAACAAAATTGAAGCACTCTTTTTTTTTCATCGCCATCAGACAAAAGAAGAAGATGAAGAAGAAGAAGAAGAAGAAGAAGAAATATATCTTTATTTATTTGTGTTGTTACAACAGTGTTCACCCTGGTCAGGTTGAGCCGACTTCTTCCCTGGCCTGCACTATATCTCGAATCATGGCAGCCTATGCATGGCGGTCCTGAGCTAGGTTGCACGAGATGGCTAACCATTCGCAATTCAACCGTTGAAGACCAACCAAGTCCTCCTTGAAGCTTGTTGTCCAGGTCCTTAGCTGTTCACCGACATGTTTGTGCCACCAAGACAGTGGGGTAGGGAGGATTTATCGTGAATCAGCTCTCCCTCTATGTGATGAGCTGCATGCCCAAACCATCGAAGACGTCACTGCAACAGAACAGATGGCAGAGACTTAAGATTGAGGTGTTAGTGGACGACAGCAGTTGGGGAATAGTTGGTCTGCAAACAATGCAAGATGCAGTGGACCCAATCATTGTCAAAGACTTCCAGCCATAGAGGAGGATCAACCGGACGACAAATTGGTAAGTATGCCTCTTTGTCTTTATTGCAATCTCTCTACACCCCCATAATGACCGCTGGAGGCGTACAAAAGCAAATCTAGCAACCCCAACTCAACGGTCGACCTCTGGATGAAAAAATGATGGATATAAGGAACACAAATGACACCACGTCCTCCAATGCAAAGCCATTCAGAGACAATGGTCTCCAATCCTCTGAAGAGACCAGGGAAGAGAGAACCTTAGTCTTTGATGTGTTGATGCACATACCCACACAAAGCGCGGCCTTCTACAGCCTGTTCAGCGCAATCTGCACCTAATTTCCGGTTGACCTCAGCAATACAATGTCATCTGCATAAGCCAGGTCCGACACACTCTCCTACTGTCTAACTGCCACCCCTTGATAGCCCTAGTGTAGTCAATAGTATAATTGAAGAGAGTTGGGGAGAGTACACATTCGTGTCAAATGTGAGTCTTCATCTCAAAGGTCCCCGACTCGTCAACATATGCTTGTACCAAGCTGTAGTAGCATTGGATGAGACGAAGAAGCTTTGCAGGAACACCATCTGCCTGCATGATGCGCTAAAGAGAATTTTTGTCAACAGAGTTGAAGTCAGCTGCAAAATCAATGAAGCATAGGACAGTCGGCTGTTGACGAGCTCAGCACTGTTCGAGGGTGCGACGACGGTAGAAGATTTGATCAATACAGCCCTTTTCCGGACGAGCGTGTATTGGAGATCATGAACTTTCTGGAAGCTTTTTAAAAGAAGAACTGCAAATGCTTTCGCCACTACATCAATGAGGCTAATACTCCTGTAATTAGAACAGTTTCCAGTTCGCCTTTTTTGTGGAAGGGTAGGATGATTGTTTCACTCTAGTCATCAGGGATGGCCTCAGTCGTCCATACTGCACTTAAGACACAATGTACCTATACAGCAAACGTTACTGGCATAGCCTTGTATAATTCAGCAGGAATCTTATTCTCTTTCTGAGCCATATACTGAGCACGAAGCATCTCGCTTATCCTTGACTTGCTTGCTTCACCATTTGATAGAGCTTACACAGCTTTCTCCGTCTCCTCTGCAAATGTACACCAGTGTGCGTTACGGTCCACTTTAATCGCCTGAGAGGCTTGTCACCGTAAGTCTTGGTAACCCAGTGCCCTCGTAATTCTTGCCACTCTTGCCCTCCCTGCAAGTTCCAGCATTTCACCAGTGATACAATCCTGATGGTGACAGCGCGTGACTCCCAAATACACCTCTAGACTTGAGTATACTCCACTCCACTTCCGGTTGAGTCACAATATCAGGCTGAAAAAGAGCAAACCGGTTTTGAAGTTCTAGTTTAAACTCATCCCAAACAGAGTGGTTATGTTGAACCTCAAGGGATGCTTCACAGGCCGCTTTGCTCATAGTTGCAAACGAACAAGTGCATGATCAGAGCTATCTTTGCTGCCTGTATCAGCCCCCCCCCCCCCAATATGCCCGAGAGTTGATAATGGAGTTCCATGTCACGAAATGTCTACGTAGGTGCTGGAAGCGAGTATTTGTGATGCCCAGATGATTTGCAGTCGCAAAGTTAATGAGTCGATCACCGTTGTCACACCACATGCCGAAACTAAAACGTCCTAGTATATGTCTTGAGGTCTCATCTGCTGGTCCTGTTCGGGCATTCCAGTCACCTGCAACTATCAGACAGTCACTGGACAGGATACAATCTACAGCTGCTTGAAGGTCGTTGTAGAACTGATCTTTGTCCTCCTTAGCTGAGCATTAGTGCATCTACGGCGATGATGCTGATGTTGATGATCGTTCCTTTGAGCCGAACTTTCGCTAACTGATGGGAGATTTGCTCGCATGCCAAAAGGGCTGCCTGTGTTTCAGAGCTGAGTGCAATGGACACTCTGTGCAGTCTGCTATTATCAGTTACACCAATGTTATAAGGATACAATCTGCACCCGACACCTTGATCACATGATGCACAGTATCGGGGAGCCTGACTTCCGACAGGCATGCCACGCCTATGCCATATCAACACAGTGATTTCTTATTGAGGGATTGCATGCCCTCCGCTCGTAGCATACGAACATTCCATTCTGCAACTTTCATTCCTTTCCGACGATTCATTGGGGCAACAGTGTTTTGCAAACTTATTACCAGCCCCGGCGCTTGCGAAACCAGAACATTGATTATGCCCTGGCATTATTTGTATTTTCATATATAAAACAGACGTAGTGACGAAAGAACCAAAAGTAACCACCGGTTTCCAGGACAGACGCCTTTTGGAATTTTCTGCCATGTTCTCTCTGCCGAGGTATCTGTTTGTTGATAATCGTCACAGGAACTACAACTACCCGTAGAAGATAGAGGGAGTTCTAGATCCGCCATGTTCTGTCTATGCCCAAGCACATTAATAGGGTTACTCTGTGAAGGGTGTTACTCTTCGCCATGCATGGACAGTCATTCACTATAGAGAGGCTAACAACAGCCTGTAGCTGCACAAGAGTGCTTTGAGATGCATCATATAGTGCTGGGTGCATAGGGACCAGTCAAGGGTACCACGGAACGCCATCTTGGAAAAGTACTACCCCTTTGCATGGACCCCCTTAACATATTTATTTAACAAAGAACAGTTACATAATTACGATCTATTTTCTTTTGCATTTGCATGTTTTCATTCAGCGGAGTGATTGATGCGTTGTTCAGCCAAAACATTTTTGTACCGGATAACAATTCTGTCCAACAATTTTTGCATCTTTTTACGAACCGTCACACTTTGAGCGTTGTGTTGATAAGACGCATATTTCCTTTCTTGTCTCTCGCTGGGACTTGGACGAGAGGCAAGATGAAATTCTTTTTTGAGATGTCAATGTGACAAAATGTTATATCTCTCTCCTCATCTCTAGCAATGGTTTTGCTAGACGAGATGAAACTCATGAACGCAATCCCGTTTCTCTAGACTCGACCTATTTTGTATTCTTGTTTTCATGACTCTTTCCAGGCCATGTTTTGTGTTGATGAAACTGCTTGAATAAAATTGATTTAAATTGTAGAGAAGTTTGTCCTTTTAGCCAAAACTTGGTGAACCTTTTCTTAATATGAAACAACACCAGTAGGATGGATACTGATGCAGCAACCCTACTACAAAATGGCGATCCGACATCATCTCCTCCAACTCTACAAGCAAAATACAAAGTAAATACTGTTACACTTGGGGGGGGGGGGGTTAAATCAAAATTAGAGAAGTAAAACATTTTATTAAAGCGAGCAGAATCTATTTTATCCCGTCTTTATATTCACCATGGGGCTTGAGCAAGTCATGAACGGAAGAAATGTTGTACTTGAGATGTTGAGCAGACACCGCTACCCCTTCCCAATTCTTACACCTACGAGAAAAGAATTTTGCGTCCAACCAGCAATACCCCGCTCCACCATGTCCCGCACTTAACTGAATGCAAATGACCCCACATAAAAAGCCCAAGTGTCGTAGCCTTTAACTTGTTATCTACGGCTAGCGACACACTTGGACGAAGATGAAATAAACACACCCCCACCTACCCCACGAAGGCATATACGAAGCGAGTTGGTGAGTCGACAGTCAGCTACGGCCAGCCGGGAGAGAAACGTTGAAGAATTAGCCACCGGCTAAGCGACCCACTACTACCGAAATGTGTTCGCACAGAAATGAGAAATGAGAAGACGAAGAAGGGGAAGAAGATTGCATAGCACTAAGTGGAACTCCCACGATCACATCCGCCCTTATGACTTCTGAACACTTACTCCCTGAATTCTGTAAATAACTTTTCCATCCGAAGATCAGTGTGGATCTTGGATGAGTGTGATTTTATGACATCCCCCGACTATTAAACTTTTCAGTTTCCGTTGGGGAGATCTGTAGCTTCATTCTACACTTGTGAGTGAGCAACCTTTGTTTCTATTCTCATCCGTGACTTGTTTGGGATATTATTTTGTTCATGGATTTTGCTTACCATAGTTGCGTTAGACAGTACCCCTTTCCCTTAAAATAGTGCTTTGTTTTTCTCGCTATTTGTTTTATATATGTTTATCCATTTTCCTGCTATTTTGTAAATAAATATTGTTTATATCGTAACTTGGTGTTCGAGTCATCTTTTACCTGCTCACTATTCTTCCTTGTTTTCTATGTTATGTGTTGAATTGGAGAATCCCCTCCCCCTGTATTCTGTTGATAATATTGGGACCTGGGGACCTACAAGCTACGTCCGGACACTTTTTACCCTTTTTTTATATTTATTATTGTCACGCGTTCGCCGCCGTGGTCCCGATGAAGGCTGTGCGTGAATATACTAAAAGAAAAGCAGTGTAATCTTACTTAGAATCGTATTCTTCTGCCAAACTCCTTAATAATATGTTATAAAATAAATAAATTTATGTTTAACTAGCAAGACTACCAGGCGTCTCCCAGGATCCTAATTCCCATAAAGTATGTAGATTACAGAAAAAGAAAGTAAAACGAAACAATGTACATAATATTGTCATTTTAAATGTTTAAGCTCATTTTAGAACAAAATCCAAATAAAAATTACTCATGCCCGTATGAGGCTCGAACTCATATCTTCTGCCTCTAAATATGGCATACTAACCCATTGGGCCACAGAATTAATTCTCTCTTTCTCACAGTCGAATGTTGGTTAAAACCAAAACAGGCGGCCTTCTTTCTGTTTTCCTTCCCTCTTTCTAGCTTTACTTTCTCTTTCCAGCCCCCCCCCCCTGTTACCCAAAGGCAACGAAAGAAAGGAGGGAAGAAAGAAAGTGAAAATACAAATTAAGACTTCCTTTCCTCTTTTAAAACCAGAACTGGTGGCGTTCTTTCTGTCTTCCTTCCCTCTTTCTCTTTACTTTCTCTTTTCCTCTCTGTTAACCAAAGGCAACAAAATAAAGGAGAGAAAGAAAGCGAAAAGCACAAATCAAGAAGTCTTTTCCATCTTTTTGACCAGTGAATCTTTAAAGATTTGTCTTTTTAATTTTGTCCCCAGTGTCCATGGGTAGAGTAGGACTATGTCTGAATTAGAGAGTAAAAACCACTCTTTTTTCTTCTATTTATGGCCCAAAATATTGATCAAGATTAAATATAAAAATCGATGCAATCGATTGGAAATTAAAAAAATTTTTACAACACGAACCAATATTTGACCAAATTGACTGAACAATTTTATGCACCTTTTATTAACAAAGCTATTTAAGTCAAAGAAATAGGGGGGGGGGGCGACATTAATTTATATATAAGATAAGACAAGAAAAAAACATGTAAATACTTGGATAATTATCTACTAAACTCATTTGTTCCATATATATATATATATATTTACTCTGCCTTTTGTTAAAACACGCATAAAATAAAACGGTTCTCTTAAAAATAACATTCTTTCAATTATTTATTCGGCTAAATGTAAGGTGATAGGAATTTCGACAGTGTCAGTAATAAAAGTTCACTCTTAATTTCGGCCTAGTATTTAAAACGCGTTTTTCCTATTCGTATTTCCAAAAATAATACAGACATTTGTAAAGTTGATACTTTTCTACTCATTCGTTCCATATATATATATTTACTATGTTTTTTTGTTAAAACACAAAACAATATTAGGGGTCTCTTAATAATAATATTTTTACTTTTAATTTAATCGGCTATATATAAGCTACATAATCTATCTATCTATCTATCTATCTATCTATCTATCTATCTATCTATCTATCTATCTATCTCTCTCTCTATATATATATATATATATATATAGTATAAATATTTTATTTATACAAAAATGATTGGCTACATATGTGCATACATGTTTCAGCTGCAATTTCATTAAAAATCCAGCTTCTTCGGGCCATTTTTTAAAACTGAACTGATACCGATAAAGAAAATTACATTCTTGCATATCGTTTTTGCTGGAGGGAGGAGGATGGGGGATAGTAGAGGAGGCAAAAGTCTTTTAATGAAATCGCACCTGAAACATGTATGCACATATGTAGCCAATAATGTTTGTACAAATAAAATATTTATACTATAATACAGCTCTACCTGTTATTGAGCATTATCTTATAAGCACTGGAGTTTCATTGGATTAACATCTACGAAGCAACAACAATACAAATACTATATACACATATATGCTTGACGACTTAAATCATTTTTAAATCATGTTTCAAATAAAGAACATAGACAAAGGTATTATAGTTGTTTCCAGGTGTTTCAAGGTATTGCTTACAATCAAACATGAAATCTTTCAAAAAACCGGACCATCATCTGAACAGAATTTTCGTAGGCACCTAGTAAAAAAAAAAAAACGCAAATCAACTATGTACAAAATAGTTCAATTTCCACCAAAAACAAAGCAAAAATCACAAGAATATTGTCAAATACCTCGGTAATATATATACAGACGAACAACACAGGTAAGGAGAACATTTTTTAATAACAAAATAGGTTAGCAAAAAATTAATCTTGAACAAAAAACTAGATCTAATAGCCAGAACGTTTTTGTTCTTGTTTTTTTAAGGGAAGTGGTGTCTGATCAACTCTGCTGGGAAGCCACGAGATAAAATACTGTTTTGTTTTTAAATTCCCGAAACAGTTTTTCATGGTAAACAATTAATGATCCCTTAAATAATCTTAAGACAAGCGTAAATTCTTGGAAGCAAACTAATGTAGTAACTGTAAAAAGTTAATTGACTTACAAGCAAAGTAGTTTTCCAACGAAGGACTTGGGACTAAAAGTTTTTTTGTTTATAAATATTTGGTTATCTACATATGTATACGTTTCATCCTTTCGGAATCGTCAGTGTAGAGATAACTATTCAAGCTGGTTGCAGGATTCGAAACCCCGGAACACAAGTCATGTTTTTAACTCAAATTCCAACACCTTAACCCACACGGGCACCGTGAACAACTACATAAATCGGTGAGAGTTTTAAACCTATTGTAGGCAGCCGACGTCAACAGTGTTCAACTTATGAAGGAGCATGCATTAAAGATATAATTTTGACGGCTGTATTAATACTACTCACTAGAGTGGCCAGCCTGAATTGGGGGCGAATAATAATTATAGATATTTGTTTATCTACATACGTTTCGTCCTTTTGAAGCCTTTTGAAAGAGAAAATGTTTGTTTTAAAAATGGGCAGAAAAAATTGATTGGATTGAAATGTTTTTTAAACAAATTCAGAACATTTATAAAATTATTATATTATATTTTGAGCTCTATTAATCTATACACTATTGAGCTATTAACCCAACATTTTTGTGAATTTAAAGGAATTTAAAGAATATATATGTTTATATATTTGTATGTACAGGATTCACTCCTTGTTAATTGTTAAAAGTTCACAAAAATCGGAGCTATCTGAATTTTCACAAAGGGCGTCTACTCTCTTTTTACCCTCTTTGTATAAAACTAAATTAAACTAAATATAGCTCACGTTTGGACCCCTTATTCCTAGCAGCTGTGTTCCAAAATTCATAATGATCGGTTAAGTAGTTTAGGAGTGAATTTTGTGCATACAAATATATAAACATATAAACATACCTAACTACTTCCATTCTATAGAAGCCTGATGTGAACGAAGATCCTCACAATAGTATTGTAAAACGTTTGTTCAAACTTAAACATACTTATCTAAGTACTTTGGTTGATGTAGTTTCAGAATATATCTGGTTATGGACGTCTATCTCCAAAACCCTTGTAGGAGTTTGTAACATATTTCCATTCTCTGGACGTCCGGTGCAAACGCAGACCCCATAATATTATTGTACCATCTTTGGATAGAACAGATAGCGTGAAGGCTAAGAAAGTGTATTTTAGTTCAAGTTTCAAGTTCGACACCACATCGACACCAAATGAAATTTTTTTAATTACTTTTTTTCATTACATCTTTGGTGATCTGGCGATCCCATCTTTTTTTTTTTAAAGGGTGGAGGGTGATAACGTACATACGAACATAAAATTCCCTTATATAACAACCTGAGAGAGAAAAATAAAATAATTGGCAGAAATACTACTTTCTAATGTAACAACAATTAACCTAGGTATGTGATACGGGTTAACAATCAGACATCAAAAACCAATGATTTTTTGCTTGAGTCAGACCAACGGAGATAAACTTAACGACGTAATAAAAATATATCAATATTTTCCTAATACCGAGTTTCACTGATTATTTCACCTTTCTATGGAGTGAGTGATTATGCAATACTAGCAGGGCTACCTTGTATTGCCCGGGATTCTAATTTTCGTAAATTACATAGACTACAAAAAACAATAAAAGTAAAACTAAATAATCTGCTTAATATTGTAATTTGAAATATCTAAATTCATTTTGGGACAAAATCAGAATAAAAATAATTATGATCCTGGTTAAGTTCGAACTCTCAAAGTCTGTCTCTAAGTATGGCAAGCTAACGGATTGACCCAGGTAGGAAATTATGATGCTATTAAATACATGAAGCAGACAGTCTTTTTTTTTCTTTTCTGACCCTCTCTCTCTGTCTCTTTCTCTCTCTGTCTCTCTCTTTCTTTAGAATTGAAAGTCGGTCAGCCAAAGGCAACAAAAGAAAAGAAAAAATCGCCCTCTTTTTCACCAATGAATATCGAAGAAATTATCTTCTATTAAATTAGTACCCAATGAGTTGGGTAGTGATATTAGGACTTGGGACTGTGCAAGGGTTAGCACCTCTGACTCCCTCTGTGATATTAGTAATCAAAACAAAAACTGTTGATCGGATTAAATATGAAATTGGATGAAGTCAATTGGAAATTAAACTTTTTGTATTTAACAACACAGACCAATATTTGCCTTATATGACTGACGAAAAAGATTTAGCTTGTAGTAAAAGTATGGGAGAAAAATAACTTTATGTACAAGATTACTACAGGCGAGTTGTCTTATTGTTTACCCATTTCACCATGGAGATCACTATGTTTAGTGGTAGATAACTTTGGTTCAAGAGATGTAACTTCAACTACCCGATCACCTAATGCGTAAAAAAGTTACTTTTTTAAAAATCCCATTTTGTTCAATTGAGGTCATATAGAAGGTGTTTGGAAAATGGATGGCATAACTTCAGAATTATGTTCTATATGTGTAAAGGAGCCTCTTTGTGTGTGGGTCGCTTTTGTAATAGCACTCTATTACTAATCTAATTTCCTTTACGGGTCACCCATGTTGACTATCAAAGGAACCCCTGCCGATCAGATCTTTCTTCTGAGCCCCACAACTTTTGTATTTGTTTGGTGTTATTTTTTCATGGTTATATTGGTGTATGTGGCAACAACATGCCAAGGCTTATTTTGTTTGTGATCGTGTCACAGGGATAGTGTTTATTTATCTCACATGTGGAAATAACAGTGCATTATCACACACGTTGTACGTGTTAGATGTTTACAATAAAGAATGTTGATCAGTATTTGTTTCAGTGGTTTATAACACAAAAAAAACAAGCATTTCTGAACCTGTATGTACATATAGAACCTAATCACAAAGTTATGCTATCGATTTATCGCACAACAAAAGTTTCTTTGAATTTGAAGGCAGCTAAATATCTTTTTCATGCAATTGATTTATCCTCCAAGATCATAGTAAAACCACTGAAGAGGAAAATCAGAAAAAAACTAGAATATTTTATATGATATGTATTGTATATGTATAGATAGGAAAAAAAAGGAAATAAGTAAATAACAAACTATATAGAACTAGAAATAATTTAACACAGAATCATGTTTCTTTAGGTTCGATATTTTTTTTAATTACTTTGATTGTTACTACCACTTCCAACTTTTTTGTATATCTTATCCAACTTTGTTCAATAAATGCTATCCTTGACAAAGTTTTATGACTAAAACGAATCATGACTCTGTGTTAAATTATTTCTTGTTCTATATAGTTTGTCGTTTACTTATTTACTATTTTTCTTATCTACATTTGCACATTCTGTCGGGTATTTATGCCTTTAAACAAACCATCACATTATATGTATTGAAATTATAGTATAGCATAGAATATAAATAATTCAAAATAAAACATTTGTTCACACATAAAACACGAAGAAGTTTTCACTTGAAAATATTTTTTCTTTTGTAAAAATGTTTATCTTGAACTTTAAAATCGAGTAATGAAGGTCCTTCAGTCATTATCAGGTTTTGAAAATCTCCGAGATAAATAGCTTTTGTGTATCTTCTGCCATTACTAACTCAGCGGAGCGTTACCACTGTCGACCAAGAGAAGAGTCTATCAGGGGCTTGTATGCAGTATGATGATGTACCAAAGTGAAACCTGGCCAGTGAGGGTTGAAGGCATGCGTTGCATCGAGAAAAATAATATGAGAATGATACAATGGATGTGTAATGTGAGTCTTAAAGACAGACTTAGATCTGATGACTTCAGTATAGGGAGATGTGTGCATAACAGGAGACTTCGATGGTATGGCCACATTCAAAGAATGGATGAGATTTCTTGCGTTACTAGATGTAGAAAAGTTGAGTTAGCAGGTTCAGTTCACAGGGGAAGACCAAGGAAAACATGGGAGGAAGTGATAAGAATGGACTTGAGAGAATAGAGGAATTAATAAAGACCTGACCAAAGATAGGTTAGTTTGGAAGTCAATTTCTAAAAGCTGTCTAACGCATGTCAGTATGTAAAACAGACGTTAAACCGAATGTGATGATGATGATGATACCATCAACAAAAAAGGTGTTCAGGTGTATCATTTGTCAAGTTTAGTGTTTTTAATCAGACGTTTTTCACTATCAAAGTTTTAACGGTCTCAGTTGAAACCATCCTATTTTACGGATCAGACTCTTGGACACTAAATGTTACTCGATCTAAGAAACGTGATTGATCATACACCAAAACGCTACATGCCATCTACAACATATCATGGCGTGACCATGTTACAAACAAATGCTGTATAATAGACTTCCACACATATCTGCAGTTGTTCAACTCCGACTTTTGGCACTGACTGGACATGTATCCAGACACAATGAACCTGCTGGAAAAATGCTCTGGTGTTTCCAAAGGTCAAGCGAAGGTCTCATATTACGATCAAGACTCTTCTGGACAAGGACACTGGCTTCTCGGGATTAAAGCTTCTGGCCATAATGCTTCCGTGCAGCATCGTGATGCACGAACTTCGTGAATGTTTCACCGTCAATTGATGGATGACTTAAGACAAGGCAAATTTTCATATGAAAAGTTTTTGGTAAATAAAAGAAAGAAAATAAATTTTAAGTGAGAGAATTATTTCCTTCACTGTTGATTGGTCCTAAAATCAGGGTCCAATGTTTAGATTGGAAATCTATCGATGCCACAACTAAGTAGTTTTTCCTATAAACAATCCTCAGGGATCTCTCTCCAAAACATTTGAAAGAGTTTGTAACATGTTTCCATTCTATGGACATTCAGCGTTATTGTACTATCTTTGGGAAGAACAGATACTACACTTTGATCCTAGCCTGAAGGCCAAGAAAGTGTATTTTTGTATTGTGTCTTTGGCAATCGGGTGATCCCATCTGTTAAAAAAGGGGTATAGGGTGATAATGTACGTACGAACATGAAATTGCCTTAGCGTATAATAATAATAATAATAATAATAATAATAATAATAATAATAATAATAACTTGTCAGAGAGCTGAAAGGAATATGGAACCTGAAGAAAATTACTGTAATACCAGTAATCGTAGGAGCACTATGAATAGTCCCGAAAAACCTGAAAAAACCCAGAAGAAATTCGAATCAAAGGGAGGATTGAAACCATACAAAAGACGGCAATTATGAAAACAGCCGAAATATTGAGGAAAATCCTCGAGTGAGGAAACCAACCCACATAATCAGTGAATGTCAACTAATCCCAGGTGAGTTGAAATAAAAATAGAAAAAAATATAGAAAGAACCTCACACGAATACAAGGGAACTGAAACGCCTAGAAATCCTATAATCTGATGCCCCACTCTTCATCTCAATGCACACAAATGCTAACACACAAATGCTCACACACGCATACACACGGTGGCACCAGCCTCGGATAGTACCACAAAAATTACTAATGGTGATTTGGTATCTAATTGTTTGAAACCGAAACTATATATTACTATCTTTTAATGCTCAATTCAGTTTACTATAAATTTCAGACTAATGTACTATCTTTCAATGCTCAATTCCGGGTATGGGGAGAGGTAGTGTGGTATCTGTTCTGTTGTCATGGTACCATCTTCTGAGGCATTATTTCGTCCTTTAGCGGGCAGTGTAGTATATGTTCGTTCGTCATGATACCATCCTCCCAGACATTACTGCCGCTATTTATTTATTTTTGGGGTGAGGGGAGGGAAAGGGAGGAGAGGGAGTGTAGTATCTGTTTTGTTGTCATGATATCATCTTCCCAAGGATTACCTCCTTTTTGGGAGGAGAAGGGATGGGGGGGGGGGGGTAGTATCTGTTCTGTTGTCATGAGATCATCCTCTCAGGCATTACCTCCTTTAAGGGGGTAGCATAGTAGATATTTGTTCATCATATGTACTAGTAATAATAATAAAAAGAAAATCAATGGTTTTCCTTTGTCAAATAAAAAGAGTTCGTTTTGTCTAAAACATAAAAAAAGATTTGTTTTGTTTATTTCGCCAATCAATTTAGTCGATATTCATGAGAGAAACATCCTTCGAAGCGTGAATTTAATAAGAGACCAAAACTCGTTTTTATTTGAAAGAATCTATTTGTAGACTTACAACATTTAAATCAGCTAATTTCCTTTGAAGCCGAAAATATAACATTCGTCTGCTCTGTGAGAATGTCATCTATTTATAATGTTGAAATATAGGTAAGTAGGCTCACATATATACGAAGGTCATTCAATAAATAAAGGGAAATATGCAATAAAACACATCAGATTTCACCGAGGCAGTGGCATGCAGAGGGAGGGGGGCACAGGGCGGTGGCCCCGGGCATCAAAGCTGTGGGGGCATTCAAATCATGTTCTTACTTTTTTTTAAAATTTATTTTTTTATCCCACCAACATCTAGACTGCTAAAGTTTGTTAAATAGTAATTGTTTTTTTTTTATATATTTGTTACACCGGCCGTTCTTACACAGGAGAAACTACACCGGTTGTCACTATAAATAGTGCGAGTCACCAGAGACACAGAGAAGACAAAGCACAGTCTTGTAACTGTCTAGCCAAGTGCTAGTCACTTTCTTACTTTGTTAATACACTTGTTAAACCAACCCTCGACTTGACTTCCTTTATTTATTATTTACTGTTGGACAACTTCACAACAATATTAAAATCATAAATTATATAAATAAATACTTGAAGTAAAAAAAATACAGTCATTAATATTTAGTGCAAAAGAGAGGAATTCGATGTCTGGATAAAAAGAAGTAAAGAAGAAGAAAAAGAATCTGGAGAAGTAAAAGATGATGTGGCTGCAGAGAAGGATTTTTCTCGAAGAGACTCAGCTCAGTCAGAACATAATACTCTGTCTCTCCTCTGTCTTGTTGTCAGGACGATAATCCCTGTTAAAAACACAAAGAAGATTTTAGCATGTTTTTGCATAGAAAAGATTTTGGTTATTTGAAGAGACCAATTCCCGAACATTTGAAGATAACAATAGTACAACATGGCCCTGAAAGATATCAGAATGAAAGTGGTCCATTGGTTGAGAAGGATGGGAGATGCTTTTCTATATATTGGTTTTATAAAGTTTCCACAAGCGGAGAAACTGTGAAGAGGAAATGGTTGTTATACTCTCCACATCGGAAAGCATGCTACTGTTTTGTCTGTTTTTTTGTTTTGTTTTCAAAGGAGTAGTTGTTTTTTATGTCAAACTTTGAAAAGGAAGACGGTTTCTCCACTGGGTGAAAATTAAATCCACGAATACCTGACCATGAGAAACGCCCTTCTCATAGGATCACATGAGGGAATACCTGAACCTTGTAGTTTGACTCCATCATTCAACTACAATAGATGCTGAACTTCATCAGCAAATTTCTGCTGAAAAGAAAAAAATGGAAAGCTATAACTGAACAGATTGTCGTGTTCGTGTCTTTTCTGGCGAAACAGAATCTGCCCTATCGTGGACATCGAGAAAGAATATCTAGCTTATCTGAGCTAAACAAAACCGTCAGTGAAAATGTAGGAAACTTTCTAGTAACAATCAAACTTTTGTACAAATATGATGTAATCTTAGCACAACACTTGCAGACAGGGAAAGAGAAACCAAAAAGTGTTACCAACAGAATTCAAAACGAGATAATCGATCTTCTTGGTGAAATAGTCAAGAAAAATATAATTTCACAAATTAAGGACGCAAAACATTTTAGTATACTACTGGATTTAACTCCACATATATCCCATAAAGATCAGGTTTCTGAAATTCTGTGTTACATTCATATTAATGAAAG
Source organism: Sepiola atlantica (assembly GCA_963556195.1). NCBI lineage: Eukaryota > Metazoa > Mollusca > Cephalopoda > Sepiida > Sepiolidae > Sepiola > Sepiola atlantica. Next base: position 138,298,418 of record OY744522.1, read on the forward strand.
CAGAAAAGTAGAAATAAAGGAGACATTTCTGGGATTTTTACAAGTCGACAAGAAAGATGCAGTCAGCCTGGTCAATGAAATTGTGGAAACATCGGAAAGAAGACAAAATTTCCATAAACGACTGTTGTGGCCAAGCATATGATAACGCAGCAGTTATGGCTGGAGTAAGAGGAGGTGTTCAAGAAAAAAATTAAAGAACTTAACCCAAAACTGTGAATTGTGTAAACCATAGCCTTAATTTGGCCTGTGTCCATGCAAGTGAGGTGCAACCTGTTGTTGTCACATTTTTTGGCACTCTAGAAAAACTCTTTACTTTTTTTCCTCGTCTACTTTTCATTGGGAAGTGTTAAAATCATTTGTTACTCGAACTGTGAAAAGACAGTGTGACACAAGATGGAGTTCCCGTCATGATGATGTGCAAGTAATCCATAATGAGAGTGACAACGTTATTACAAGCCTTCAGCACCTACTGGAAGGAGAATTTTCAAGGGAATTCAAATCTGATGCAGGATCGCTACTGAACTGTGTTCAACAGTTTCAATTTATAACTTAATAACATTTTTGGTACTCAGTTTTATCATCAGTGAAAAAAGTTTCAAAACGTTTACAGGATCTGAAAATTAGGTTTTATGAAACTTCTTGTAATCTGGAAGGATTTATTCATATCTTGAATTTAAAGAATGACAGAATTATCCACAGCGCAATACATTTGGCTAATGAATATTGTGAAAATTGTAAAATACCAGTTGCACGAACAAGGAGAAGAAGAATAATGTGTGGAGAGTCAACAAGAGATAGTGGACTGACGACACAAAAAGAAATGAATAGAGTAATGGTACAGAGTGTGTACCGATTAAAAACGGGAATTAAAGATCGCAGCGTCCGTCTCCAAGGACTGAGTGGCCGATTTTCATTTTTTCTGAGTTTGTATTCAGTAGTAATTGATGCTGAACAACAAAAGGGATAAATTAAATGTCTATGGTAATGATGTAGAAGCCATTCAGTTATATCATTAAATTATTGATTTTGTGATGTTGCTTCGAGCCGGAGGAAATAGAGTTCCTCCTAATCCCAAAGATACTCTGGAGTCTTTAGTGCAGTATGGGATGGATGTCTTTCCGACGCTGTGTGTTTCATACAGATTACTGCTTACGATCGCATATTCAGTCGCAAGTTATGAACAGTCATTTTCAAAAATGAATTTAATAAAAACATACCTACGGTCTTCTATATCACAGGAGCGACTGACCAACCTGGTATTAATAAGTGTTGAAAAAGAATTTCTCACAACTGATGTAAAAAAAGTGAAGTGGTTCAAGTGTTTTCTGACAGGAGGTGTCATTTGGGGAAAAGAACTTAATAATTTTTGTTTATATATAAATCAAATAAAGCACTTATTTCTTGTTTCATCTGTGTTTACATATTCGAAATATTTTGGTTATTTTGGTTAGTTACAAAAACTAAACGTATAAATCAGGACTGGGTTGTATAGGAGTCACATTAGAAGATACAGTTTTTTGTAATTGTGGCACCCACACCTCATCTACCACTGTGCATTTCAGCCTTTTGGGAGCTTCTTTGCAATAGTTGTTCCTGTTTTTGTTTTTTCGAACTAAATTTTGGAATTTTGTTTGGATATTTAAAAGCAATTGTAAAATCGCGTGAGAAAGTTTAAAATGATTCATTTAGAAATTGTCAAAATAATACTTTCTGGCGATACACAGAAGGGAGTCTGCAGCAGTCGGGGTTCCGAAAAAGAATGCTTTTTAAGCGACCCACTCCAACAAGGTCTAGTAGTAATCAAAGAACGAATCTCTATGAAAGTGACTCAACGATCTGGTCTCCATCGAGACTAGAACCACAATAACAAAAACAAGAGAATGACAGAATCTGAATTTATAGGTTGCAACTACTCCCACGATTCTCCCACTCGTTCCCGACTATAAGTGTCATTCACTCATCCTTGCTCATGTTGGCCACATATTCCCCAAATGCTGAGCGCACAATCTGTAAGTACACCATCTTTTTTTTTTTCACAAAATAAAGGAGGAAATTATATTTTCTCATTTTATTTTAAAACTTTCTCATTTGTTTAATTTCCCAAAAAATCCCAAACATCTAAAGTTCCAAAGTGAGAGAAAGCATGCAAAATTGACAAAAAGTTCATGATGCACCTAAATGCAGAGTATGTAAACATAAAATAAAATTTTAAAAACTGTTATCGAAATGCACTAAGATTTTAAGAGTTTATGACGATTGGAGTACCCCCCCCCCCCCCATCACCACCAAAAAAAAATTGGATGATGACGCTGAAGAATATTGGCTATTCTCATTCTATCAAAATAGGAAAAGTGTGGTTAGGGAATACAAGCGAATTTCCTAAACACATGATTGCCAGTACACATGCGCCGGCAACAAAAGACAATAAAAAGGGCTGATTAAATAAATATACATTTATTGGTGCTGCTATAGAATTGGAACTAATCTAAACCGACTTTTGCCGAACGAGATTTATGTAAACAGCCGGAAAAAGCCGAGTCAAACCGAGCCGTCGTCAAGGAGTCAAAATTTTAAAAAAACACTCACCTGAATGTATTTTTTCCCCGAGTATTGTTTTAGTTTTTAGCTTGGAAGAGCCAGGTTTTAAAATGATATGAACACGGGAACTGGACAAGGATTGGTTGTTGGTTTGTGTAACTTTCCTTCACAACGTTATACAATTGGACAACACATTGCATAGACGGATAATAGTTTTATGTCGGAGAAACACAGGAACAATACAAAAGATAATACATTGTGTTGAGTAGGTGTTGACAAGGCGAAATAATCTTTACCTGGAGTTTGTAGATTCTCTGTCATCAGCCTGACAGAGAATCGCAGGATCACATCTTGTCTCTTTGGGAAGCAATGTTGAACTGGAGTGTACATGTCGATCATGTGATCTGGCTTTAGCGATTGCACGCGAGTCTCGTTACATGCAGACGTGCATCTGTTGAAGATGCGATGATTACAATGATCGTCAAGCTGAATCACAACTTACATAGATCAACAGAAAATAGTTAATTCATGTAAGCTGCTACAAGTTATTAAAAAAAAACACTCGTCCTTTCTTTTAGTTGTTGTTGTCATCGGCAAACAGTCAATTAGTACATAGTTTAGGGTTAGGTTAATGTTAAAAATAACAGCTGTCCTCTGTACATGTTCCCATCTTTACAGAAACCCAAAGTTTAGATTTTTCATTTGTAGACTGTCACGCATACTTATGTTTTACACTATTTCTTATTGCAAGGATGCAGATATGTTTTCTTGTTTTTTTTTGCTAAAAGTTTTTTTCTTTGGCAGGATTCAATTACTCCTTCGGGAGACTGAATAGCCTGTGGTAACGCGCTTAAATTACTTTTAGGTTTGATTATTTTATATTTGAAGTTGTCTTTAATTGTCGTCTGCCAGAAATTATTTTGTGGCTTCCGATTCGAAACATGCTTCGTTTTGGAAATTTTATTTCCTTCCTCATTAAGCAGTGGTGGGAGTGGTGGGGGAGGTCAACGTTTCTGGCTGATGTGTCGGCTTGCCTGTCATTTTTATCCTATTTTGATCATCATGGTCTTTTTTGCCTTTTTTGTCTTCTATAATAGAGTGGATGGGGCATGTTAGCAGTCAGGTTGGCGAAAGTGTATTGGAAATGTACTGAGAGACCCGTGAGGTCAAGGTCGCCCCCTATTCGGCCAAACTCTGCTATTGGCACCTTTTTCAAATCAGTACCAGCTCGTTCTTAGAGAAAGAACATGTTCTTTTTGATGTTCCATTGATGGGATTTTCTTCAACCCCCTTTATGTAAAGAGCACAGAGCTCTAAAAGGGTTGAAGCAACATATTTTTTATCATTCTCTTTTATATACAGAGCAAAGGGCTCTCAAAAGGGTTGATCGAATATTTAAAGATTTCCAGACGCTTTTTGTCAGATTCCGTCGTTGGCAGAGTGAGGAAATTATCCTTTTGAGAAGGAATTTTAAAAATTTGAGGTTCTTGGAAAAAAAAGGGTAAAACGGGGACATTTTTTAAACAAAGATTTCTAGAATAACTTATATTGCCTTTGGTAACATTTATTTGTTGCCTATTTGTTTTTTCCCCCTTTTTTTGTTTTGTTGGCTCTTGTTTAAAATGCCCTCCCTTTCTTTCAAGGCCACAACTCTTAACACCAAACTCTATTCTCCCATAGGGAGATATCTTTGTCATCTCTACAACGCATTTTTCATGGATAGTCGGGCTATTGTAAAGAATGATGGTTTTAAATTTGAAAACTTGGATTTCTTATAAAATATATAATTTCTTCAATCAATATTAATAATTTCACTAAAATTGGATAATTCTCTAATTAGTCTCCTAGTCGCCTTGTATTGTATCATAGATTTAGAGTGAGCCCATGAAACCCCTAACGCAGCAGGCACTGTTTGAAATGATCCTGTAAATAATTCCCAAGATTTTTTAAATAATGAAAAGTAATATATGTCAAAACAAAACAACAATTTTTGTATATGAAACAAAAAACACATACTAAAAGTTATTGACCAAAAAAGTCACTCATTTATGAAATGGAGAAGCTTTGATGATGTGTGTTTGTATATATTATAGGATCCCCCTCCTGTATCATAAATTTAGAGTATATATTATAGGATAGTGTGAAGGGTAATGAACGTGTTAAACAATGTACGCTTTTATTTAATTCAATGCAATAAATTTGCCAAAAAATAAAACAAGCATGCTTCAGTTGCCATGTAGGGGGAGGGGTAACAATTTACACAGAAAAGTATACAGTGGCTCAGAAACTGTCCAATTTCACCTTGAATTGCTGTGTCATTGACGCATTTACTACATCTCCTGGAAGTTGATTCCAAGATTCAACGATCCTGATTGAGAAAGCGGCCTTCCTTCAGTTTATTTTGAAATCGGTGGTGAAACAGTTTCTGCTAATGCCTGCAAAAGCCTCTTTCTGTTGCAAGAGTGAATAGTAGGTCCTGAAAGCGATCATAATGCCCATTGAGGATATTTGTAGGCCAAATGAGATCACTGTGTAAACGTCGGTGTTCAAGGGAGAAATCGTTAAGCTTCCTGAGTTTGCTTTCGGCTTTATGTGCAAATATATCTGTGTTTGGCTTTCGTAGTAAACTCTCTAAAATATTGTGTATGATAAAATGTTGAATGAAAGATAGGCATATCATGTGTGCATGTATAGGGTGCCCCTACCCCCAATACTACCTGAAACACTCCTCTCTTGTCACTGCCCGGATTTGGCAGTCATGGTCCTCTTCAGTTCAGGAATAGTCTGGGGATTGTTTTTATAGACATTATATTTAAGATAACCCCATAGATAAAATAAAAATTGAGGGGGGTGGGTGAAGGTCCGATGAGTATGAAGTCCCTTCAAAATCTGTTTGGACTGTCCCCTTGGCACCTCTAATTATCAAGATATCTGCCACAACTTGCCCCACACATCTGTATATATTTGAGTGTAGGTTCAAACTAGCTGGGAATCGAATTTTACATTAATTTTAAAAATTTACTTGCCATGATATCAGCGCCCAAAATCTTTTTCGTTAATTATGTTTTAAACTGGAAAGTTTAAAAATAAACAAAAAAAAAGAGAAAAAAATCAATCAGGAGAGTAGAAAGTGGATCTTGGGTTTACTTTCAGCAGCCTTATAACTATCGCTTCCTTTATTTTGTCCTTTAGTCCTCACATTCGATGAGCAATGTTTCTGACAAAGGGAGAAGACTTGCTGTTTTCTGGGCCCAAATCTATCCATCTGACACTTGTCGTTGGCTAGTTTTTGGAATTGAAATAGTATTATTTTTTAGCTCCTTACATCAAGTGGCTTCATGTCTTGTCTGGAGCGATTTCCATAATAAAAAAAACCATACCTCCTACGGATGAGACGATCACCAAAGTGTGTCTGTAGCAATTCCAACGAGTCATTTCATGTGTGTGGAGCTGCCCTATCCCATTAAAAGCACTGGTCATCGTTCACAACATCTTTTCGTTTAACAGACCACTGTGTAAAGGTGCCCATTTGAAGCATATCATTGAATGGTGATTAAACAAAGACTGTTGGATATTCATGACTGAAACTTGGTGGACAGGTCAGGAATAGACAAAAGTTTATTTGTACAAAATATAGTTGAATTGCAGAAAGGATTGTGAATTTCATTAACATTCCATGGGTGGCATTTTCTTGGAATCACTATATTTGTGAAGCCTGATATATGTATCAAAATGTATTTAAAGTTTAGATGCATTTTTTAACGTTTATGTGGGTGAAAATTTTATTTTAATTATACAGTTTTAGTTTCAATTAGCAGGGCTACCCGGCGTTGCCCGGAGCAAAAGTGTAACATATTTCTATTAAAACTTCTATCTCTCTACCTTTCTCTATCCGTCTGTCTTTCTCTCTTTCGCCTCCCCAGTTTTCTCTCTCTCCATCCCCCTCTTTTCTCCTCTGCCCAGCCCATTCCTCTCTGGACATAGACACACACATACAACTCTTCTTTATATAATAGATTCCGCAAGGAATGGGTCGGCATTTTCTTTCCAAATTATTATATAAAATGGCTGAAAAAACGAAACTTGGCCAATCCCCCCCCCCCCCCCCCAAAGAAGGAATAATTTCTTTTTAATTTTAGATATTATTCAACCAGGGCAACGCTGATCAAGAATATACCAACTTTGTGGCTGTTTGTTTTGTAGTTTTTTTTTTACTTTTAGCTGGACATACACGCAGACAACTGCCCTTTATATAATAGATTATATTTTTAATTACACGGTTTTATTTTTAATTTTATTTTTAATTAAACAGTAGTCTACAACCGTTTATTTATCTGTGATATGACCCCCCCCCCCCCCATAATTCAAAATTTCACTGATACTAACTTGTATTTGTGTTGACTATCACCTAAGAAGGATTAAGCCAACTTCTTTCCCGTGTCTGAACAGTGCCTTAAATGAGATACTGCATGGTTTGCGATATTTGACCTAGTGATCTTGAGCTACTAACTATTCCATCATCAAAGACCATATATCTGAGTGATTGAGTTATTGATTCAGTGATTGCTTCTAGATCAGTTTTCACAATTGTCAGCCCTGTCACTTTTCACCAATGTTGAGGTAGATCTGAATAGAAAATTCGCCAGCAGGACGACGTAGGACATGGTTATGTAAAATACGGATATTTTATGTTTGTATTTTACGTTTTTAGTGACGCCCATGTTTGGGTATGTTTACCGAGACATATGACGACCATATTGTGTGTTGTGTTATTGTGAATAACACATGGTAGTCAGGGAAAAAATAAAGAGAGAGTAATAATTAAGAAACGGTTAAATTCATATATATATATATATATATATATATATATATATATATATATTTATTCTCACATAACATAAGAGGGACATACGAAACATGATACATAAAGGGGTGAAAACCACAGACGTAATTACTAAAGGAAAGGCTACCTTAATGTCCCAACACAATCGAAATACATATATTGCTAGGGTAAACGAATAGAGAGAGATATGCATGGACAATATATAAATACATCTTCCTTTCATGTGTGTGTGCTAGTTTTGAGATCTCAGTGACTGCGACCAGAAGAGAAGGACTCTATTGGACTGTGATCATGAAAGACATCTGACAGGGACGGTGTCAGAATTGTGGAAGCCATGCAAAGATAGCAATCCACTTAAAGTATGTCAGAGAGTTTCTGATGCCTGGAAAGAAAAAAGGAAAAGCCTTTGAAAAGAGTTTTTCTTAACTTCCGGATGTTATTTTCTTTATTCCTTGGGCTTTCCAATTCTTTGTTTCGCTTCATCAAGTGATATGCTCTTCCATATCTGATCAGTACACACTGAGCTTCCTTACTCAATAATTTAGCAGGATCACCCCATCCCTTGCAGTTCAATCTTCCATTAAATCCTTCATTTGCATAAGTCCTTACATTATATCTCAGAGCTCTCTGAATTATTTTGCTTAATTTGGCATTCATGAAGTTTTTCTTCGCTGCATGTAAGGCATTTAAATTTACTCAAACTGGTTGTTATATAGCAGTCATAAACGTTAACATTACTTTTCTCTCTTGGAGAGCAGACCCTGTAAGGTGATTGGGTCACATGATAACCAATCAGCCTCCAGAGCGTACTAATTTCAACCGAACCTTCAAAGGACTACTTCCAGACCCTTTGGAATTTACACAGCAGTGACAGAGAGGTGCCAGGCACCAACGAAGAAAGGAGTGTCTTTCTTGCCCTGGTCAACTTGACCCCGAGGAGAGCTATCCTTCATTGGAAGCACAAAATAAAACGTAGTGTGGAGAACTAACGAAAAATAGACTAGCCCAAGTCAAATAGATATGTCAGACGGATTGCTGTTTGAGTCTGATTTTGAAAATCCGACTGAAATTTTTTTATACATATAAATAACTAATGCAATCGGGGAAGGTATGAATCCATATATGGATAAAATACTAAAGTAGACTAGACTCTCAATCCGTGGTAATGCAACTAGTCTAGGAAAAGTAAAAATCCTAGATAATACTAGTCATTTGCTGCTTGTTTCATGTTCATTTCTATTGTTAAATGAATCAATCGCACTTCTCTACCATTTACTTCCTCCTATGATCCAACTTCCGGTATACATAGCTCTAGTGCTACTTTTTAACTTCTAACTAAAAAATTTCCTTTCTTCTTCTATGTACCTAAAACTAAACAAAACTTCCATGAACAAAGTGTTTTTCCAAGAACTACCCGTGTGTGGAACACAGGGCTACTTCCCTGCTGACTATAACATGGTCGTTTTCAAGTCCAATGGTAACAAATTCTTGCCGAGCCGCCCTCTTAAATAATCAAATTCTGACCAGTTTCAACTATCATCTCCAATAATCAAGGAGTTGTCTTACCACTCACCTGACAAACTCATTAACACTTATCCTCGATTGGCTTTTGGGCTTTGATAAGCGGTGACTCATTAGTACAAAAAAATCCAGTCATCATGTTTGACTCATAAAAGTATCTGATTTACAGTTATTTATAAATGCTGTGTCTTTGTTTTTATATAAAAAAGAAATTTTTTTTTATAAAGTTAAGAGGACTGTCCGAATTATTAAATTATCCCCATACTTGTGTAGTCCTATTGGATGAGGGTGTGTAAAAAATAGTGTAAAAAACGGAAATTCCATGTACGGTTAGAATAATTAAGAAAAGGGAATTTTCCATTAGAGCATAAGTTAGAGTAGAACTAGAGCTATGTGCACAGGAAGTTGCCTCATAGGCAGGAAGTCCGAATTGACAGCAGTCATTTTTACAATCCAGTAGCATTCCAGCAGTTTTCATTGATTTATGATTGATGATGTTAGCCTTAATATAAGTTCTGACACCTTTTACACTTCCTATAGTTATGAGGGAATGTAACTCTGTTAGACCTAACAATTTCCAGTAACCGCTTCTCGATCATTTAATTTATCAAAGAATATGTTAAACCAAAGTTCTACACCAACAGTTTGTAAACATGTAGACTCTAACACTACCATACCCAATGTCTCTTTCTCAAGATTGGACATTTTTATATTGGAATCATTTATCAATGTTCGATAACATGAATCAATCTAATATATAAAATAAATTCAGCCAGATTTTCGACTTCAGACCTAAATAGCATTGCATCTGACGGATCGATATTTGACTCTGACTAGCGATTTCTTCCTTTTTTTCTTTGCACACATATTATGTATTTCGCTTAAGTTTCTTTCAAAATTTTTTATTCTAGCCCAGAAGATTGGTAAAATGGAGACATATTTCAGTAATACCCTTAAAAAATCAGCTTACGTCATTAATAGATTACATTATATATATATATTTTACTTATGTTTTGAAATTTTTCAGATGAGGATTGATAATTTCTATTATTTGGATTATTCGGACTACTGTTTTCATCTTGGATGTTATTCTCACAACGTTTCAGTCGATGTAACCTCCAACATTTTTCAGGTGCATCCTGTCGAACTCAGTAATCTGTACGGAATTTCAAACGAAACCCTTTATTTAATCTACGAGGAGCTTGCTCTCATTCCGTCAGCCATGACTGAGTAGAAGTCTTAAGTAATTCGTAATTGTTTTCTTAGTATCGTCCGCATTTAAGATTAAACCTTCAAACTTTAGAACTGATTTTTACTTAGCACTTATATTCGTTATGCCCCAGTTTGGAACGAGAGCAAGCTACCCTTGTGGATTAAATAAAGGCTTCCGCTTGAAATTCCGTGCAGATTCCCGAGTTTGACATAAAAATTCCTGAGTTCGACAAGATGGACCTGAAGAAGGTCGGAGGTTACATCGGCCGAAATGTTGTGAGAATAACATCCAACTGTTCATTTAGTCTTCATTCGGGTAAGGGAAGTAACCCTTTAGTTTAAAAACTGATAATATGAATTGGTTCCCTTCGATTGCTTCGTCAAATTTATTTCAGTCAATTAATATTTATTTTATATTTATTTCTATCTATTTAAGAGTTGGCAATGAAAAGGCACTGATTGTTCCATTTAATCTCTCTCTCTCTCTCTCTCTCCCTCTCGCTCTCTGTTTATTAACAGTTGAAAGTAATAAAGAAAAGAATAAAAAAATTGAAATAGTCCATTATTAAAAAAAGGGAGCTTCACCACAAGTAGTAATGCTATTTAACCCGTAACTGTAGCGAGAAAGAGAAAAGATATAGCGAGCAGAAATAGACTAATTTTGAATTTTGTCTTTATTTTTTTATATTTAACTGCTTTTTCAAACTCACTTTTTCATGATTCAAACGATCTAACCTGATATCAATGGGTGACCCAACAGGTCACATTTTTCTCCGTAGCCCATAAGTGTCAACATAAAGAACTATAATATTTATCAGATACTACACTTTCTTCCTCTTAACTGTCTGACTCCCACTCTACTCTTTCTTGCTTTCCCTCCTCTCACTCTTTTCTCCTTCTCCTGTGTCTCTGTTATTGCATTGACATCAAAGACGTACTGCACCCACTGATGAATTCTTAGATATTAATAGTGTATCAGCTGAAGCAGCCCATGCAGGCATCTTCTCCAGACTAAGGTGAGGTTGTGCGGCTCTTCAACTTCAGGTAAGGTATTAGCATTTGTCACATATAATGATGGCCGAATACTTCTAGTCCGTCATAAGTCCTCTACACTGTTCAGACCCGGGCTTAGAAAGAACGTTATAATAAAATAAATGTATCCTCATTTCAGGTTGTCCTGACAAACCCTTGTACAAAGAGACCGAAGACACTCGAGGATAGTGTCTAGTAGATAATTCAAACTCCCCAGTAGGTAATTCAAACTTCTTAATATGGGTGCTCTTGTGTCATAGAAATATATTTTACGGAAGTTTCGAGCAATGTATGTAAAACTAATCTTAAAGTCTATTGTTACTTTGATTGTTCTCACTAGGTTCGCACTTCTTGTGGCCTTGCGCCAGACTATACACTTGATACTGTTAATCTAAGTTAGATGTTTACAGTTGAGAACAGTTGGTGAATACATCCTTGCTGTAATGTAGTGAATTCATGGGGATCGCCTTGAATGAATTTTATTTGCAATCTGAACTCAATCACTGGATCTGTGTCAAACTCAGCTTCGTAAAGCTCTCAAATAAAGGAGTAAGTGCATCTATTGACAGTACATTGGCGAAGTAAAGTGTCGATAGTAGAGGGGAGGAGGTTGAGAGGTGTTATGAGGAAACTTTCTTTTCTTTCTGGGTAATGTAGTAACAAAATTTCCATTAATGGCGAGCATTAAACGGAAAAGTTCCCAAATATGTCCGCTATAATTAAAAATGCTGTTAATTATATTGAAACTGTAGGGGCTAGAAATGCGATACGAACAAATGTAAAAAGTTACTAGCTTGTATAAGCTACTCTCTTTCTTTCTCCTTTCCTTTAGCTTAGTCTTTCCTTTTCATTTCTTCCTTTCTATATCAAGTGGAAATGGGAGACAGTCAAATCAATAGCTTTGTGTTGCATCTGACCCCGAAATAAAGAAAAACATTTTTTTACATAAAGGTGCGAATTCTACAATTTTCAGCCAATGAAAATAATTCCCTCTCGTTTGAAACAATAAACTTAGCAAGCATGTGTGAAATACCATTTCCTAATGAAAACAGTGACTGACTCGACAACCAAAAACAGAAAAGAGAGTTCAACAGACCCAGAAACAAGATAGAACGCGGCACACACATTACGCTTCCCCATCCCGCTCTTCAAGGTCAGGGGAGGCAAATGAATACTCAATTCACACACATAGAAGTTCACACATATTCACACACTAATCAAGACAGCATATGCACAATGTCTCCTGAACTCACACACTTATATCCACACTGACAGAAAACAAACATATAGACATGCCCACTTCTAACACTCATGTCTTCTTCCACACTGATATATAAATGTTTTTATTTGTTAACCATGTTTTTATCTTTTTCATTCACAACACCCTGTTTGAATTTAGCACTTGCTAAATGGTGACCCATTCTCAATCATTCATAACATTCACGTTTTTATCCATAGCATGCATTCTCATTCATCACCGATAACATTTTTAATTGCCAGCCGGAGTATTGGTAGATTACAAAGACACGACCGTCATCTATATCCTATCCAATCCACGATACAAAACTTTCAATCAATACACCTCTAATTTTTTCTCACCTGACGTATACAGTTTAGTGCAGCTAGTTTTAAAAGAATGCAAGTCATATGCTTTCCATAGAACCGTGGTTAGCACAGTTATTTTCAAGTTGCATGCGTTCGAGTTCTGTCACGGGGGTGGGGGTGGGGATTTATATGGCTTCACTTTCACGGATACCATTGAGGAAAGGTATGCATCTATACCTCCTCCCCAAAGCTATGGATAGAATAGATTCTCAAACATTTGTTAGGAAACTAATCTAGCAGAAGGAAAATGCCGGTATAACACTTGCGGCTTGATAGGTTTCTATCATGTGGAACACATTGTGTCGCTGAAGTAATCACTTATCGCTTGAGGCGCCCCTACCAGAGAATGCAGATGGGTCGAATCATTGCCATTTTTATAAGCTTCCAGAGTGCCCCACTCGGGGAGCTGGATTTCCTCTTTCCCACGTTAAACTGACTTCATGTCTAATTGCTGCAGTGGGAAGCATGTAAATATCTCTGAAGTAATCACTTACCCTGTGGAGAGAGTGGGTCGTGTTTTATCCACCATGCACGATCCATTTAAAGCAAATTCATTTGTGGAAGCTCGTCCCTAATTACAGGCAAGTTAGACACAAGGTGCGTTTTAAATGTGGTGAACATCCAGCTCGCCCAAAACGAGCATTTTTGATTGGGACAAAAATTTAAATTGCCTCAGTCTATAAGGATTTCTCTTTCTGACCGAGAGCAGAACAGATAGTACAGCTTGACACGAACGATGGCCGACGATAGCGTTTTTTTAATGAATGTGTTCCTAACTAAGGGTACGTCTCATTTTCCCGGGCCTTGTGCCAGCAATATTTGCGCGCTTTCCAAATGCAGAAAGGTTGGACATGAAGTCCGTTTAATGTGGGGGGCGGGGGGGGGGGGGGGTTCTTGCTTTCTCGAGTGTGCACTCTGGAAGGTTATAAAAACAGCTGTGATCGGATCCGTCGGTAGCATTCCCCCGTAGGGGCGCCTATGGCGACCGACAATAAACTAATCCCACCACCCGAAGGATGAGGTAATCCTTGGGAGGATAGTTTCCTAGGACCAAACCGAACCATACCTCATTCGGAGAAAAGGGTTAGGTCCCTGAACAAGCCAGACCCTAGTGTCAGAATGTTTCAAGGTTTTTACCCTAGTTCCAGATTCGACTAAGCTGAATACGTATACGGGAAGGGTTACCCAAATGCCCTATGCTCCAATAAAGCGTAAACTAAAATTAATTATTAGACTAGTAAAGAAAGAAAATGTACTACTACAACTACTACTAATAATGATACTACTACTACTACTACTACTACTACTACTACTAAAATAATAATAATTTTTAAAAAAGACAAAGAAGAAAAAGAGGAAGGCCTATTTTCGTCTGTGTATGAGAGAGAGAGAGTCGTAGGCGGTGGGCTTTAAGGTTGGGTAAGAAAAAGAAGGAGAGGTGTCTTTCTTTCTTTCTATCTATCATCAATACAACTAAACACGAATAACAGTCAGTCAGTCCAGGCGTCTGGATCGGTATATGTTATACGTACTATATATTATATACACGCATATATGTATACTGAACGGCTTCAAAACGGAAGGGGGGTTAATACAAACTTTAAGTTATTACTAATACATTCGGATCATATTTCGTTACACGCTGATTTTTCTCTCCTAAAAACACCTTTTCTTACATTGGATCTTGCTTTCCCCTAATTCGATCCTTTCTCTCTCGTCATGCCGGGAAAAGAAAAAAGGTAAGATAATTTCTATTTAGCTGGAAATTTTAACCATTCTGTTTATTTCTGATATAATAAATCGAAATGTCCTTTTAATCCCTTTATATATATATATATATATATATATATATATATATATATATATATATATATATATATATATATGTGTGTGTGTGTGCTATTTAGTTCTCTAGTTGTGCGTTTATTACTACTAGTATATATTGATTATAAGCTGGAAAATCGATTTCTAATGATTTTATTTTATTTATTATTGAAAATTGATTTTTTTTATTTGCTTAATATTTAAAAAATAGTTTTTACACTGATCCTAAAATGGGGGTCAGATCCATCTGAGTGGTATAATAATTTATTTAAGGATTTTTATTTTCTCATAGTAATTTAAGAATTAGAATGGAATATTTGAAACGATTATTTTTCGTTCGTAAAACCGATGAGTGTGGCTATTTCGTTGTTTTTTTTTTGTTGTTTTTTTTCGTCAGGATTACTATCCAATTTTTATTATAATCCAGCTGCATTTTTATTTTTATTTTTTAATTTAAGAAAAAAATAAACTAAAATACAAAATTACTTGTCTGATGGGTCTATTAAATCAATTCATTAGACCCCCCCTTCCAATAAATACAATATTGACCGAAAAAGTCTTTTATTTCGTAATTATTAAAAAAAATTTTTTAAAGATACCCCCTCCTTCTCCCCCGAAAAACGATTTTTTTTTTCTTTATTTTTAATCCGTTGTCCTTGCCAGGCACCTGGTTTTTTGTTTCACTAAAATCCGAAAAGGTATGTATTTTCAACTGAACTTTTTCATTGTAAGCAGTTTAATCGATAGAGCAATTATTGTCCAACATGGGGATGAAGACATTTGTTATTCAATATTATCTTAATGATATTTTATCAATTATTATCTGGACTCGTATCAGATGACGCGTAATTTTTCCCTTGTCAACGATAACATAACGCTTTACGATCAGGTGTTATTTTTTTACTACGGAATACCACTTTTGTATAAATTACAATTTAGTAAATATTAAAAAAAAAAAAAAAAAAAAAAAAAAAAAAAAAAAAATTTAAAACATGAAAGTACTGAAGTTTGAACGTTGCAATATTATCTTGAATTACATTTTTGTCTGATTGTTAAAAAATATACAAAACAAAAAAACAAACATTTAATTAAATGTGTAGTTTCGTTTATTGGGAAACTCCCCACTACTGTGTACTTTTTTCACTACTGCCGGTCCAGCATCATTCTTGTTCTTTTAAATACATCACATAAAAAACATATTCTGATAATCAAAACTAGTAATAATTGACTGTTAAAAAATTTACATAAAAGTGTGTTTTTGATTGTAATGTATAAAAATGATGATTATAAAAATAGTAACCAAAAAGAAAGAAAACGGGTAGACACTTGTTATATCAGTTTTGTTATTCCGTAGAAATTGAGCCCCCCCCCCCCCCTACACACACTTCTTCCCCCAATGTGATTTTTCTCGTGCGCCGAGCCGCGAATTTCAAGGCGTGAGTAACTTCCAACTTCCAACTACTTTATAACAACGACGGGTTCCTCTATTTTTAAATCATTGATTTCGGCTCGGTCAGCTAATAATAAAAGCTCGTGATGACCACTGGAAATAATAATTTTTTTAAAATTGTTTTTATTTGAATTTTTTTTTTTTCGTTCGAAATGAAGAAATTGCTCAATTATATATATATATATATATATATATATATATAATTAGCCATTCCTTTCAAACCTTTTCAGATTAATTTGCAAGGTTCGCTAAAAGAAATCCAAATCCTCTATCCCTCCCCCCAAATAAAAACGATTTAAAAGAATAGAATATGATTCTAGATTTTTTTTCTTTTTAACAAAAGCCATTATTGCGGTCCTCAAAATTGCGGCGATCACCCACCCTCACTCCTAATAATACCATACGACATTCGTTTTGGATATCATACTCTTTTTAAAATGATTCCTTGACTTTCGGGTTCGGATCAAAGTGTTGTCCTATTTCAGAGAAGAAATAGAAAGACATTTTTTGGTAATTCTATAAAATTACCACTCACTCCCGTCTCCAAGCGGGTGGTTTTGTTAGGGTTAGAAATTTTTCTCAAGACGCTCGGAAAAAAAAACACCCGATTGGAGACTACAGTGATTCTATAAAATTATCCAATTTTTATTTCTACGAATCTAGATTGCTACCTTCATTTTCTTTGAACTCGACGTCGTAAATTAATTATGAAAATTAAATTAAGTAGGGAATTAGTTACTAAATTCATGTCCTGTTCCTTGGTCTGTTCCTCCTACACTTTATCTATTCTGTCCTCGGTTAGTGAAGGAGAGGTCATGGGCATTTTAAACAAGAGCCGTTCTAACTGAACAGGTGGACACCAGGTTTGTTTTGAACAAAAAACCAACGCTTTAAAATAAGTTAAAAAAAACAAATAAACTTATCAAGGTAGGTAGAAGAGTAACTTATCTTGCCTTTCGTAACATTTATTTGTTGCCTATTTGTTTTTCATCCCTTTTTTGTTTTGTTGGCTCATCTTGTTAAAAACGTGGTCCTTCTAGAGTGAGGCAATTTTCATTTTTGTCTCTATCCAGAATGCTCCTTTTGGGGAGCTGATTTTGTTTCCACGTTAAAAACTGACACTGTGTCTAACTATGCCCTCGTGGGGAAGCAAGTAAATAGGAGCGTGATGTTAAAAAAAAAAAAAAACGTAAATAAAAATTGTCATTTTATGATAAGTGTCCAGTTTGAGATTTTTCGAAATGTTACACCGACTATAAAGTAAGTGTCTATCCATTAATTTACAAGCACCCCCCCCCCCCGCTTCGATTTTATTTCGTAATTTGCCCGCTTTTTTTTTAACATGCACACATGACAAATTTTTAATGAACTAGCTGTACCTATCCGGCGTTGCTTTTTACTTTCATTTTCGTTTCGCTTTTTTTCTTTCAATGGGATTTTGAGATTTAAATGTAATTATTTATTAATTAAATCAAATTGTTATAAAGACTATTTTTTTTTAAGATAATGCTGTTTTAATCTATGAAATTATTGGATGAAAATACCTTCCTATACTTTCAATCTTTTAATATATGAGAATTTGCTAAGAATTTAAAAGCAAGAAGCAACTTTTTATTCGACAGTTTAAATGCTTCCAAATTCCTTTCAAAAGATCACAGAAAGTAATTCATTTTTTATTGCAACTATTTTTTAATAGTTTTTTTTAACATGTTTTAATAATTAAAAAGACTGACTCGTTTACGAATAAACAGAAATGCATTCTGATAGATTTAATTTAATAATTCAACTTTTTAAAAATAGAATTTTAAAATTATTTTTAGCAATTTATTGCAATTTTTTATTTCAATAAATAATCGATTTATAGTAAATTTTAAAAATATTGCGTAAGTCACGTAAGGCGAGAAACACACATCCCAATGACACATGAGAAGTGGTCGCGTAATTTTATTAATAAAGAGATAAGTTATCTGAACATTGAATAAACTGATTTTATATTAAAAAAAATTATTTAACGCGAAAACTGATGTTTTTTTGTGGTTTGTCCAGAGGTCAATGTTTTAAAGTGTTTTATTAAGGTTAGTCCCCCCCCCCACCCAGCTCCTTGTTAAGAATGGGTTCAATAATTTTCTTCAAATGGCTAAGTAATCAAGTTTATTTAAATTATTTTTGAAGAAGTTTTAAAACTTTATTTTGAGGGGATAGCTAATTAAAAAAAAAAAATGTTGTGTGCTAACCTTGTTTAGTATCCGTATGCTTTAGTGTCGTCTGCCTTTTTATAGTTTTTTTTTCGCGGCTTTCAAATTCCGTATTGTCTGTCTCACTCGTATGTCTGAAGCAGTTTGCGATTTGAAAGCCGCGAAAAAATGTAAAAAGGCAGACGACACTAAGCATGCGAAGAGGTTAAAAAAAATTAGCACCTAAAAAAATAAAATTGAAAAAAAAAAAAACCCCTAAAAAATCGTAAACTGCTTCGATCATTACCGGGTCTGACTCTGGATTCTCCATCAATACTTGAGACTGACTCAGTAGGTAATGAAATCCTATATTCATTACAAGTATCAATGACTTTTACTCCTAAAATTATGAAAGTTGTTTTTTTTTATCGTGACATTAAAATAATGAAGCCCCTCGATTTATTCAACCACCAGATTTTTTGTTTTTTTTGTTTACGACTTTCGCAACAGCTGAGAGCAGACAACTAAAACCAGACAACTAAAACCATGTCAACAAGGTTTGAAAGTAGTTTGAGTAGTAACAACCCTCCCCAACCCGGCACCTAAGAAAAAAACAAAAACCCTGTGAAAACTAATTATCAATAATTTGGTTCAATTATAGTATAAGGACCGTTAGAATATCTGGCTTATTTCTGTTGGCTTTCGCTAAAAATCTCTATATTAATAAAATTGTGTGACCACTTCTCGGGTACCTGTTTCTAGCCTCTGCATGACTTACACATTATCATTGAACCGTGAAGTAAATTTATCAAAATTATAATTGAATTTTAGATCTGAGTCACGAGTCAAATATTTTTTTATTGTAGAAAAAGTTTTTTTTTTTTTTTTTTTACTAGGTCAGGGACGTTCACATTTGTTATTCAATCAGCAACAGAGAAATAACAAGATGTCATCACCCAAACATTCAATCAAGATAGTTTTTAAAAATATTTTTGCATTTTCTTAATCTGTTACTTAATGGAAATTTGGTATCTATATGTCTGAAGCCGAAACTATACTATTACTTCTGTTAATTGTACTATTGTACTATATTTTTAATGCTCAATTCAGTTTACTATACTATTTTAGACTAATGTCAATCCTGGGATGGTAGTGTAGTATCTGTTCGTTCGTCATCATACCATCCTCCCAGTCATTACCACTTTTTGGGAGGGGGGGGGCGAACGTCAACAAGAAATCATCTATTAGCAAACTCAACATTTACATTATATAAACTAGCCAAAAAATGCTCCTTCCGGTCACATATTTTTACTAGTTTATTATTATTTTTTAATGAATTAATTTATTGTAGTTGTATGAAGCTGCATCTTTTGGCAGATAAAAAAAAGCTACCTTAGGATTTAGCAATTAATTTTTTAATTTCAAGGGGCATTTTTGGAGGCCAATAATACGACTTTGAATCGAAAATACTAGATTATGCTAAGTTTATACGCACAAATAGGTCACAGATGAGTATGTGAACCAACATTGATTTTGACCGGCAGCACTTTTACCCCCCGCCCACCGGCAGTTTGCGGAAAATCCATCAATCTTCATTCTATTTCGTAAGGTAAATAATTAATAAACAAAAAAATGTATTGGGGGTGGGATATATGCTAATTGTTAATACGGAAGACTATTCTGTTTATAAGTGACTACGATTGAGTCACGTGAGCCAAAATGCTGGCGCCGGGGGCTGGGCGGCTGGTAAAAGTGTCATCCATTCCCAACTGTATTTCCTTTAAAATAATTTATGTCGCCAATATGAGAATGATACGATGGCTGTGTAACGTGAGTCTTAACGACAGGCTTAGTTCTGATGACCTTAGGAAGATTAAATCTGGACAGTGTAGGGAGATGTGTACAGAACAGGAGACTGATTAAATGGATGAGAGTTCTTGGTGTAGAACAGTTGAGGTAGCAGGTTCAGTTCACAGGGAAAGCCCATGGAAAACATTGAAAGAAGTGATAAAAATGGACTTGAAAGAGAGATAAAGACCTGACCAAAGATAGGTTAGTTTGGAAACCAATTTTTTAAAGCCATCCAACGTTAAATAGAATATGACATTGATATGAATAGTAACGTTTGTCTTTTAAAGCATAATTACTTAAAAATATACAAAGTTCATTCATTAAAAAAATTAAGGTTTACAGCATTTTTAGTAACAAATGCAACTGAAGTGAAAACAAATTTGAAAAATTACAATAAGTAATTTTTTTTTAAAAGGAAATTTAACCTTGGAAAAATTAAGATTAACTACTTTACTAGAAAGAAACATGTGAGGTGATTTAATTGAAACTTTCATAATTACGGGTGACATTTTAAAAAATATTTCTCTTCAATCTGGAATGTTATTTACAAGGCAAATTTCAAATTATTAACCAATTTTTACTAATAGAGTAATGTTTTTTGGAACAAGTCACCTGATCAGATGAAAAACAATAATAGCATAGAATATTTTAAGATGGAATTAGATGAATTCAAAAATAATGGTTAAAAACAAGGAATTAAGAGAGCATTTTGGAACTATCGGATGAAGTAGGCTTGTATATTGATGAATCGAAAATTTATTAAAAATAAAGAAAAAAAAGGTTGACATTCATATGTCATATTAAAAAATATTAACAAATTAAAGTTTAAGACACTTTTACAACATTTTTTTTTTATAGATATGGAAATTTTCTTGTGCGTTTTTATTTTAAGTTCGCTCATGAATGGGCGATCAAATTTCGCTCGAAAAAAGGTTTTCATTTTTCTAACAGGAAAAACATTCTAGGCAGACTACACATTTTCATTGAAAACAAGGTTCTTGTGCAACAATCTGGAAACTGGCTTTTTTTTTTCAATAAATTATCAAATATTACTTGTCTATATAATATTACTTGAAAATGAGGTAATTATTATTATTTAACTTATCTATCTTGCATCGCTTATCTAGTTTTTAATCTGATTTCATTTTTTAACTTGTTGATGCTTTATAAGTAGCCCCTAACGGATTTCTTAAACTACGGCGAACCAGCGTGTATGCTACTACCGTGACTTACAAAAAAAAAAAATACACACCCCCATCATCGAGACTTTTTGCGATCTCAGGTCAACTTTGCCGATCGGGGATCTCGACAATGAAAAAGAAGAAAAAACATCACCGTAACCACTGATGTAGACGTGTGTATATCGAAATATTTGATTAAAACAATGTTTCATTTATTAAAAAATCTCTCGTAGCTTATCTGGTTTTTAATCTGATTTCATTTTTAACTTGTCGATGCTTTATAAGTAGCCCCTAACGGATTTCTTATTTAACTCTAATATTAATTTTTAAAATAATTGTTACCACTTTTTTTTTTGTATTAAAAAATGTGTATTTCTGTAGTGCAGACCTTAAATCAAATTAAAAATACGATGACTTCAATTCTTGTCTGTTTATCTGAAGGATAAACAAATATTAAATCCAATAAGTCTTTTAAATAATTTAGTCGTTTTAACTAAACAGAAAATATGGGTACTTGTGCCCATATATTCTCAATCAAATTTTGGCTAATATCTGGGTTCTGTTTTCCAAATATAACCGTTTAAATAATGACATTTGGCATAAATTTCTTTTTACCAACTTTTAAATAATGACATATCGTCATAAGTTTCTTTCACAAACAATAGTTAAAATTTGGGATTTCCAAACATAACTTTACATTGTCATCAATTCCGCAGAATAAAAGTTTACAGTCTAAAATTGACCCTTTCAGTCAATAAATTCATATTGAAAACTAAGAGAACAACTTCTCATTGTCTATTCAAAATATTTGACATCATAATGTCGATTTTTATATTAAAAGAAATTTATTAATTTAACGTGGGCACAATTTTCCTAAAAAAAATTGTGTCCACGAAGATAAAAAAAACAAAAACAAACAAGGTGTTGACGATTTCATCTGACGAAAAAGTTATTCAAATTTTATCAAGCCTGTTTGTTTACTTTTTAAAATTGTCATGTGACTTTAAATAAACCAATCAGACGATGACCCGAAGGCTACCCCTGAAATGGATAAAAATTTGTCGTCTGCCGAAAACATTTTAGGTGCGGTTCAATAATAAATATTAAACCGTTAAAACAAAACGAATCTTACAAACATTTATTTTCACTTAGCGTTTTTAATTAAAATGAAATATGCCCCTTTAAAAAAAAAAAAATCTAAAAATTGAGATAGCCAAAAGGCATAACGAATAAATAAATTGAAAAATGAATGATTTCATAGTGAATTTCATCATTAAATCTATTTGCCACAATGTTCGCCTACCAAACAAAACAATAACAACATTAAACCAATAAATCCCAAGGAATTTGTTACGAGGTTAGTTTAATCACTTATATTACGAAATCACCCACTTGAAATGGCATGCCTCTGAAAAAATACACAAATGTGAATCGTCGGATTCAGAAAAATAAAGTAAAGGGCAGAATCCTTTCTTCTGTAATTAGAAGACAACCAATAAACGCAACAAAGAAATCACATAACCCAGCGCGCGTTAGATTAAAAAAAAAAACAATATTTATTTACAGGGAAAAATATACAAGTATAAAACAACGAACAGAGAATTTTAATGGGAATGGATAATAACCTAAAAATAATACTGAACAAAAACATATACACAATGACAATCGGATGGTAAAAAGGGTATTTGTTTGCCAGCAGAAAAAGGGGTGATTGGAGTGTATTCCATTCATCATTTTCAATCCTTTCATAATATTATTCATTTTTCAACTGGCAATCATTCCATCTCATTAACTCTTATCTTCGATTGGCTTTGATAAGTGGTGACACATTAGCACAAAAAGTAACAACAAAACAGTTCTCACGTATATATATATATATATATATATATATATATATATATATTAGATGTGTGTGTGTGTTCAGAAATGAGTAATAATTCATGTACAAGTATGAAAGATGTCAAATGTTCTGTGTCTGTGAAAATGGTCTATTAAACAAAGGGGCCATATAAAGAATAAGGACCCAGCAGATGAAAAGAGACGAAATTCGGTCTACACCGGTTGACCATACTGGTTTTTGTAAACAAACTAATAATAACGCTGTGTTCTTTGTGTTGTCGTCAAAAGCTCGCTTTTTAATATAGGGAAAGATTTATTTTAATAAATATTTATTAAATAGGGAAAGATTTATTTTAATAGATATTTATTAAATAGGGAAAGATTTATTTTAATAGATATTTATTAAATAGGGAAAGATTTATTTTAATAGATATGTATTAAATAGGGAAAGATTTATTTTAATAAATATTTATTAAATAGGGAAAGATTTATTTTAATAAATATTTATTAAATAGGGAAAGATTTATTTTAATAGACATTTATTAAATAGGGAAAGATTTATTTTAATAGACATTTATTAAATAGGGAAAGATTTATTTTAATAGACATTTATTAAATAGGGAAAGATTTATTTTAATAGACATTTATTAAATAGGGAAAGATTTATTTTAATAGACATTTATTAAATAGGGAAAGATTTATTTTAATAGACATTTATTAAATAGGGAAAGATTTATTTTAATAGACATTTATTAAATAGGGAAAGATTTATTTTAATAGACATTTATTAAATAGGGAAAGATTTATTTTAATAGACATTTATTAAATAGGGAAAGATTTATTTTAATAGACATTTATTAAATAGGAAAGATTTATTTTAATAGACATTTATTAAATAGGGAAAGATTTATTTTAATAGACATTTATTAAATAGGGAAAGATTTATTTTAATAGATATTTATTCAATATTTATTTTTAATGTAGAATGCGTTTTTTATTTTATTTACAAAACTTTTTTAATCAAACGAATTTTGGTGTTGGTGAAGCTGATGTTCAGAATGATAATGATTTCAGGATGTCGCTATGAAATACAGAGATGACAGAAATTCAACTTTCAGGCTTTTGTGATGGTCTTCTCTTCTTGCGGTGGAAGTAAAGAAATTATGTCTTACTCTTTTGAATAGGCAACAGCGGGAGGGGGGTGAATTAATGGGTTGATGCTGGAAGTAGGCTGATATTCCCCCCACCCCAGTGCTTACAAATGATTTTCATTGGTCATCAGATGAGATCCTCCGATATTTCAATCCTACGATATACGATCCAGATGGTTTTAGGTAATTCTGTATCAATCGATATTTGTGCTTAAAATATAAGAGGCAGGATGTGCCTTTCGACTTACCTTTGATGTGCCAACGAAACGGATGTAAAAGCATGATAGCAATACACCGGATGTGAGAAATGTGAACAATTTGCTTGACTTGTGAACCCGAAAGAGAATTAAAACAGACAAATCCTAGATACATGTTTTCGCTCAGTTGTCTGGATTTTAACTTTTTAATTCTTGTCAATAAAATTCTACTAATAATTATGAATTCACACTTGTAACAAAATTAAAGTTAAATTCAGGGTTGCTATGATGAAATAAATTATGACCGAAACATCCTGAGTTCAACAGATGTTAATATATTTTTAGTAAAAAAATTCTGCCCCCTCCTCATAAAATATTCAGAACTCGGCTAGCTACCACTATTGCAAAGAACTTTCCTTTCTTCCTCTGTGTTCCAAGAACTTCCCATCTATGGAACACAATACCACGAGACTGCTTCCCTGCTGACTACAACATGGTCGTCTTTAAGTTCAACGTCAACAAATACTTGTCAAGCCATCCTCTTAAATGATCAAATCCTGTCCTTTATATCCACCGTTTCCAATCCTTTCATAGTATTGTTTATAATCCAACTGACAATCCCATTGATCCTTATCCTCAAGTGGCTTTTGGTTTTGCTAAGTGGTGACTTATTAGTATAAAAATTTTTTAGCAAATGTCTTTGTATGCATTATTGTATATGCATCTTTGAAATCTTTAGGGTAATTTACGGTGAAATAGGAAAAACTGCCCTTGATTGAAACATCCAATATGGATTCCAGAAGTGGCGAGGGCAATACGTATGAAATCTATATCTATATATATATATATATATATATATATAACTAAAGAAGAAACCCTCTGCATAAACACTTAAAAAAAAAAATTTTTTTAATTTATTTTAAAAAAGGTGTTGTGGAAGGGAGTTATCTGATTTTATGATTTCATACTTATTTCTGAAAAAAATTTAGGCATCCATGTTGGATTTTTCGATCGAGGACATTTTTTAATAACCTTTTTGCATTACCGTGTCGACTTACTAAAACTAACTTATTTGATGCAATTCTTTTCTTTTTACTAAAGAATTAAAAAAAACAAAAACCCCAATAAGTTTGGGAGTAATGCCGGAACCCATTTTACTATAAACAATTAGCAACCATAAACTAAACAATTATCTTTAAAATTGTCTTTGCCTCCTGTAAACATTAAAAATTGTATAATTCACAAACTCTTTTCTAAAAGATGAGAACATTTGAAAATCTTGTTTATCATTAAAACTTGAAATATTACTATGAAATTGGAACATTGTACTAACACCAAACTTATTTTTGCATGTTCTACAGGGGTCATCAGATAGCTGCCCATGTGTCTTGGAATGTTTATTCTCTGTACACGTGGTAGCCATTGTTCATGTGGGGGAAAACAGTAAAGGGTGTAATACAGGAAGGTACATAAACGAAGTAACTAAGATATGAAATACAAGAATTAGAATTGTTCCATGACAATACAAAAATATACGTTGTTTTCAAAGGCGAAATTGAAAGCGTGAAAATGCATGGAATATGTGAATTTACTTATAGAAATCTCAATGGTGACACCATTTGGAGAATTATATACAACAGTCATCTGGTTCTTTGACCATAGTCTGAGAGTCGGTTGACTCTATCAGAAGGATAACCCAACAGGAAAAACCATTAAGCTTTAAAAGGCATACTCAGAATGAGAGCTTGTCGTTGGAAGTTGTGCCAACAAGAGAAAGTCTCTGGGGGATAAGAGTTCAAAATCTTGTGCCAGTAGCGCCATCTAATGTTAAAACCAAATCTCTCCAAGGGACATAACTCTGACCCACATTACTTTTGTTCTGCATAACATAAAATTAGAATCGTGAAATTGTTTATAATCTTTGTATTCTAAAACTGCAGCAGTGGCACAATGACACCACCTTCCTAAAGTGGCTATTGGGGGTTCAGCCCCCGTTGGAGGAACAACTAAGTATTTTTTAAAAATATTTCTTCATAAAAAATGCTGTTTACCTCAGATAATTACACATTGAATTCTTATTTTTATTACTTACAACAACATTACCATAACATCATTATTTATAATTGTATAACAATTCGGTTCCATTAATAATTTCAGACCAAACAAAAACGTAATTACTAAACTTAACTTTCAAAATCAAATTTCAAAAGTGAAAGTAAAGACTCCCGGGCAATGCCACGGAGGTACAGCCGGTATATAAATAAATGATTAGTGATATTTTAAGGTTGGGCTCATTAAGGGATTCGGATCATCCAATTTTCAGATCTTTTTTAGTTGACCCAACCAACACGGATTATAACTTGATTTGCATCTTTGCCAATATAAAATATTCAGTGCTTCCTCTTCATGTTATGATTCTTTTGATAGGAAAGAGAGAAAAATGAATCATTTGTTGTTGTCCATTTGAAATTGGGTACTTATCCAAAATAGGAACAGACTATTATCATTAATCTTTGATAAACATTGGTTATTTCCAGAATTTTATGTTAAGTTTTAGTGGTTAGTGTTTCATTTATTCTTTTATTTGCTTACTTTGCGGGATTAAGATTTTAAAATACGACTTGATGAAAGATGTATTATTTCAAAATGTTGTTTGTTAAAGTTGAAAGAATAGACATGGTTCTAATCAATAGTGACTACTAATTCAGTACAATTTCCATTATACAAGTTAAAGCGTAGGTCAAGTAAAAGCATTGGTACAGAACAAAATAAAGTATTCATATTAGTCAAGTATGGCACAAACCTCATCCTTTTTTTTTATCCAGGTGATCATAAATAAATGAAACTATTAAACTCTTAGGATTTTATAGTTATTTTCAAAGCCTTTTTTTATCTCAAGGTCACTCCGGTCTATAACATTTATACCTTTTCATTGTGGCATTAATAAAAGATATAAAAAAATATTCCAAAGTTTTCTTTGTTTTATTTCCCTTTATTTTCTGTATTCATTTATACTTCATCTAGTTAACCACCTTTAAACCAGTCACAGATTTTCATTCCTTGTTGCTTGCGTAGATAGGGTTTTATTTGATGTATGAAGTTGGCAATTCACAATTAATCCATTATTTGAACGAGAAACGTTGGTCCAGGTTTTTTTAAGACTATTATTTTGGAGGTTGTTATATTAAGACTTTCAGCAGTCGCTCTCCGCTTCAGCTTTCTTTTGTCATAGTCAGTGAGGTTACTGGGTACAGTGGCTGGAACCTTGATCGTACAGTGGCTGGAACCTTGATCGTACAGTGGCTGGAACCTTGATCGTACAGTGGCTGGAACCTTGATCGTACAGTGGCTGGAACCTTGATCGTACAGTGGCTGGAACCTTGATCGTACAGTGGCTGGAACCTTGATCGTACAGTGGCTGGAACCTTGATCGTACAGTGGCTGGAACCTTGATCGTACAGTGGCTGGAACCTTGATCGTACAGTGGCTGAAACCTTGATCGTACAGTGGCTGGAACCTTGTGAATTTCACCACCATTATGAGAATAACGGTTGAAAACATTTGAATTTAATATTTTATCTCTAAATTAAGATGTTTTTTTTTTGGAGCGTAACAATTGATATTGCTGCAATCTATGGAATCGGCTATGCCAAGTAAAAACCCTATTGGATCTAATATATACCCCTGCTATAAATATATTGTTTCTGCATTAAATAATACCAAAAGGGTTGATTTGCCATAAAAAGTCAAACCAAACAGTCTAAAAATTGCCACTTTTTATTTAAAGGTTTATGGAGTCGGGGAGGGCATCTTTTCCTTCTCTCTTCAACTCTGACTTATGCAGCCCCCCCCCCTCATGCCCAACTCTTCCTCATTGTGGTAAGGACAGAGCTATGCTGTCCGGAACTCCGGTTCTTAGCAGGGTCACCCATGGCGGACAGGTTTGGCAGCAAGCGGTAACCGGGCTCTTATAAAAATCCAGTAGGAGTTGAAATCAAGATCCATCGCTCTCTGGTCGTTTCTGCCTCTCAGTGTAGCAAACAAAGACATGTCAGGTGCGGAACCGCAAATGATTGGAGTGAAAGTGGCAATGTTGCTTCTGCACCATTCTTTTGTGTGTTTTAACCCAAACCTTCCCTGTCTTTGCATACAATCACTGAGTCTTGCTTCTGTGTTTCGGGGTAAAACCCTGTAATCCTACGGGGTAATGAATAGCTGCGACCAATGAGGACTTCATGCAGACCAGACGATCCTGAGGCACGATGCAAAAGTCAGACTCGCTTAACAAACAAAGCAACAAGTTGTTTCTACTCCACTAACAATTTAGATATTATGTATTATACTAGACAACAGGTGACCTGTTCGGTCAACAGTGGTACATCGTACATGAGTGTATACATTTAGTGCTCTGAACCGATTGTGAAGGTTAAGTAAATAGCTATTTTAAAGTACATTTGGTAGTTTATGGAACATGTATTAGATTTGAAGAAATTGTATACATATATACACATTATTATTTACATTTTTTTACATTTCCGAATAACAAAGCTTCATCATATTCAGTTTAATGTGAGTTTTACATGCTAGCATGTGTTGGATAGCTTTTAAGAAATTGCCTTCCAAGCGATACTAAAATTTATTTTTAGATGTGTTTGAAGATAGAATGGAAATGTACTGCCTGTATAGGGATTGAACGCGTAGTCTTTGAATTATGAGACTTTTGAATTTAATACTGTATCCTGTATTATGTAACATTTCTCTCCCTTGTTTTTTAAGGAATAAATACTCAAATAAATCACTTATTTACATCTAGGAGAGTCCATGATTATAAAGGAGTAACTGGTTGTAGAATCAAATTGACACTTACCGACATGAAGGTCTTCAATAGTTATGTAAATATTGCTTAATTCAATCAAGAATTTTCCTCACACAAAGATTCTTTTGCCATCTTCTGCAATCCATTCTCCACAATGGATGCCCTTACTTCCCTGTTCTCCACACACTCCTCTTAAGACCTCCATCTCTTGAACAAAAATGGATACCATGAGTAGATAATCTATGAGGAATTAAAGCAATATTTACATATTAACTATTGGAGCCCTTTATGTCAGTAAGTGTCAATTTAATTCTGCATGAGTAATAACGGTCCTTCTAACATAGGAACAAGGTTATTATTATATAGATTCTTATATAAAGCAGGTTTTGAATTCAGATAAGTGTATTTACACTTATAAGATCTCCTTTTTACACACAGAAAGGAAAACAAGAACGTGGGAACTACCCAACCTCATAAAATCATTGCGCCATAAATATTTCTTTTATTTGCCAATTCCTTTTCTAACATGTATGTATAGGGATTTAAACATTTTTTACATTTTTTTTATCAGTTAATCTTCACTTGAATGTTAAATGCACACAAGATATTGCGTAAATAAACTCACACAAATTTAGCGTAAATTTGTGAGTTTATTTCTTTAGAATTGAAAGTAAAAAATAAAAAAAAATTTAAAAATGTTTAAATCATGGCTCAATGATTTATGACAGGATTGTTGGATCATCAGGAAACTGAGACTCATCTGGAGAAATTTGATTTAAAAAAAAAAAATGTATCTAGTTTCTTTATAAGAGCATTAAATGTGACATTATATATATATATATATATATATATATATATATATATATATATATATATACTAGAATACCCATCCCAAGACGGATAAAATGAATTCTCCAAACAGAACAGTTTTCAACCAGTTTTCTGTTCCGTTACGAAGATTAGAATCGAGTTATAATGCTACTAAACCGTGTGTCTAGAATCCTTATTCCATGTTTTGGATGTTTAGAGATGAGGATTGATAATTTGAATTGCTTTTCTCATCTTGGATGTTATTCAAACTACGTTTCAGTTGCAGCTTGTCGAACTCTGGAATATTTCTGTCGAACTCAGGAACATGTACGGAATTTTGAACGGAACCCCGAGGGTAGCTTGCTCTCGTTTCTTCAACCATGACCGGGTAGAAGTAATTCGTAATTGTATTCTTAGTATCACCCACACTTGCAAGGACCTGTGGCGTAACAGATAAAATGCTAAGTAATAATCAGTTGTAAGTGACAGTCTTCTGGAGGTTGAGGGTTCAATCCTCAATGTGGACGATACTAAGAATACAATTACGAATTACTTAAGACTTATATCCGGTCATGGTTGATGGAATGAGAGCAAGCTACCCCATGGATTAAATAAAGGGTTTAATACAGATTCCTGATATGAGGTTACATCGGCCGAAACGTTCTGTGAATAACATCCAAGATGAGAAGAGTTCAAATAATTCAAATAGAAATCCTTATTCCAATTTTGATCAAAATCTATTACATGATTTTGATTCTAGAAAATGTCTAAAATTTATAGCTTAAGCTTAAGGGATCTTAGGAAGAAATTTAAATTCAGGAAATCTTGCTTAATTGGTGCCTAATGACTATGGATCAAATTTGATGCAAATCTTAAATATTTGAAGTTTCAAATGTGAGGTTGTTCCCATATTATGCCATTTAAAATACTCCAAAGAAACTGAAATTTGGGGGATATTTATTAATTTGTATCTAATACCTATTGTAAAAATTTCAGAAAAATCAGAGGTACCTGAATTTTCATAAAGGGCTTCCACCCCCTCTTTTCCCCCTTTGCATAGAAGTAAATTAAACTAAATATAGCCCATATTACCCACCATTACACATAGAAGCTGTGTTCCAAAATTCATAATCTATTAATTCGTTTAGGAGTGAATCCCATACATCGAGATATATAGACATAAACACATACCTAACCTTGTATGCATCCCCCTAAATGTTAAAATTTACAAGAAAAATAATATGCCCATGTTACTCAGTGTTGTCGAATATATATTCCAAAATTCATAATGTTCGTTTCATTAGTTTAGGAGTTTATCCTGTACAACGAAATATCTCTCTCTCTCTCTATATATATATATATATACACACACGCACATACCTAACTTCTTCTATACATATAAAGTTCAGTTATTTGTCGCACTGACATGGATATTAAAAGCCAACTTTTCTATTTAAAAAGTAAAAAAAAAAAACTTCCTTTACCTGTCAAATGTTGAGTTAGTGAAGTTTGAATTCAATGCAGATACCCTTTTTCTTTCTGTGAATTTCCTATGTTTCGAGCCCTGTAGAATAATTAACTGTTTCGTTTAATAACAGTATTTCTTACACAAACACGTCGACAATAAATCTTATTTCAACTTTCGTGCCTTATGGGATTGATGGAAATATCAGCTAGTTTAAAGTTACTATCCCAGTTAATCGCAATATTATGGAGAGTTGCAAACCTGGTTAGAGCTGTATTTACTTTCTTGTGGACAATAGAGCCCCTTCCTTATCAGTGCCTTCGCCCCCATCCCAATCGTAATATTATAAAAAAAAAAAAAGAATACCACATAATGCAGTAGATGAGTAATTTTATTCAAATAAGTTTTGTCATGAACAATTTATGCTTACACAAAGGAAGAATGATAACATGAATGGATAGTGACAAAACTTTGAATGTATTGCTATATTTGTCACCTTACTTTTTGTCACCTTTATTGCTTGTCACCTTATTTAACTTTATTCATTTTACTATGGAGCCTACTAGCCTACCTCTTGGATGATTAGAGACCATCTCTAGTGTCTCCCTCTCCCACCCCCACAAGTCTCCGGTTGACTATAGGCCAATGATCTATGTTGCCTACAGGAAAATCTGGACATTGCTTTTAAAATATCAGCTCTTAAGATGATAAGAATTGTTAATTTTTTTTTGTTTGTTTAGCATTTATTGAATAATTTGAAGCGATAAATATCCCTGTGACCAGCAGAACTTTTAATAATAGATTTGCTCCAATTGTTGTATCGTTTAAGTTCAATGAAGTGTGAAATTTATAATTTCTTTCTGTATGCAATTGATTCGGATGAATGAATAAAATTTTAAATAAAATTTCTAGCTGGATTAACGAGAATTGTTTAATAATTGCAGCAACTTAATGAAACTTAAAATTGTTTTGGTAAAAATAAGTGACAGCCAAAATGCAATGACATAACATGACTGGATCAGCAAAGTTGGTTTCCGGTGATGATAACCTCCATACTGATGCAAATTGATCTTGCAGAGTATTTCCATATGGGACACTTAGTCACACTAAGACATTTGACATGAACGTCCTCAAGGTCCATGCTTTGCAGCTGTACACGTGTATGTGATTGTGAGTGATATTCAGTGGTACGATATTCAGTGGTACGACCGCTGCGGATAACTGGCTCAAATCTCAGTTGAGCCGTTGTTAATTTTACTTATGTTTCTTTAAGCATCTCTTGTTTTAAATGATTTCCTGTTTACTTTAAAGGAAATAATCTTGCTGCATATAATATGAATGTACAAATCAAATTCTAAATATTTCATCAGATAGACCCCAACAATGTTCCTGAAGATCTATTTTTACCATTATTTCTGAATTCATCTGTTTATTCTTAAAATTATGTTTTTGTTTCAATATGTCCAATTTACACTTTTCTGTATTAAATTTAAAAATCCACACATCTTCCAATTTTTATATACTACTTTGTTCTATATCTTGTGATAATCGTCAATAAGCAATGTAATATCAGTAGCAAGTAATTCTACTATCGATCTTACATATATAATATATATATATATATATATATATATATATATATATATAATGAGTGAGAGATAGTTACCTGATAGTGTGTGTGTGCATTCTCTTTTCCTTCCCGTTTTTTCTTTTTTTTTTCCCTCACCATTTCAAGCTAAACTATCAAGATACATTTGTTGGCCGTACATATAGCGAGCTGTGAACAAGGATTCTAAGTTCAGAGCCTCATTCTCAACCCTCACTGGAACAGGCTGACATCTGAACATAAAGAGCAGCTTCTTAGGGTCAACCGTTTTTTTAAATGAACATTCTTGAATTCTGGTCCCTTCTGCGGGAAGGGGGGGGATAATTCACATTTATACTGTTATTCGATTTATGTAGGAGAAAACATAACATAAATATAAGAACTTTTTTTTTATTAGGTTTTAAAATTTTCGTTTTTTTCTCATCTTATTTCAGGAATTGTAACAAAACTTTTGGGGGTGGGAAGGGGTGCTCATAAAATTTCCCAGGGACTTCTTAAAAGCAAATTCATTAGAAAGAAAATTAGAAAGCTATCAGCATCACTGTTAATTTCTCAATTATCTGGTGTAGAGTTACCAGATGTACTGAACCTTTTTTGTGTAGTGCAATTACAACTGCTGTTTTCCATATGGAATATTTTCATCGTGGATACATTTTTTTTTATACTCATTGTTCACCGCTTACCAAGACCAAAAACCACTCAAGGATAAGGGTTAGTTAGATTCTCAGTTGCATAATGGAACAGTATAATGAAAGGATTGATAATTATGATTAATTCACAGGACAATGCGACAGATATTTGTTCACATTGGACTTGAAAACGACCGTGTTGTAGTCCGTAGGAAAATATTCTCATGGTAATGTGTTCCATAGGTGGGAAGTTCTTGGAAAGAAACTGTTCATGGAAGTTCCGTTTGATTTTAGGTACATGGAGGAAGAAAGAAGTTCTTTACAGTGTTTGAAGCAAGACTAATTTTTGCTGAGGTCTTACGAGATAGGGGTTCGAGCACCTACCATGGAAATGCCGATAAAGTAAAGAAAGACTTCACAGTAGCCCCTTATGTCCCAGTGGCGATATTCCTTGTTTGGGGGTGAATAAAAGTATTTAAAAAAAAGAAAAGAAAAAGAAAAATTCTGACGAACCTGCTGATGGGAAGAATTGCAGATAGAAGAGCAAAGAGAAGACAAGATACCTGGCTAGAGAATATCAGGAAAGATCTTAACCTCTGCCTTACAGAACTGTTTTTAATTTGACACAAAAGGACACTGTTCACAGAAATCATACGCAGACTGGTTGTCCCAGATGTGACTTGAACTGAGACTAAACTCTCTTGCCTCAGGAGGGGCAATTCATCTAGGAAAAGGAAAACTGAATAAAACATGAGGCTTGTCATTTGTTGGCATTTATTTGTACCACTCCTTTGTATCTGCATGTGCAAAATGTCTTTGTGGTGCTGTGCAAGCCAATTGAGACGTTACCCATTCAGTGGCAAAGGCAAGCTGACCGTAGAAGAACAATTGTGTACCCTGTCCTTTAGCTCTGAAATGCGTCCATATTCAAAACACGAGTTGGCACTCAGAAACTGTAAATTATGCTTTAATAAAAAATATCAAATCATAAACTTCAAAAACAACATTTAGTTATTAAACAAAAAACAAGAATTTCTAACTAAAATGTAGACCCATAAACAGATACTTGATTTACTATTTAAGCTCAGATTAAGTAAAAGAAATTTGTAGAATAAAAAAAAATAATAATTAACAATTAATATATAAAGCATAAGTAAAAGTTATAGAATAAAAATAATTGACTATTAATGATCGTATAATTTAAACAATAACAGAAAAACTGTAAATAAATTAAATATATAAATGAAGAAAAATGTTTTAAATAATAAAAAAATAAATATGGGTAGATAACTCTTATCTCTTCCAGTTTCACCTTGTTTGTTACCAAATGATACATGAGACACTTTTGATTATTGGTGAAAACCGTGAAACTTCAGTTAAGTGTTAAAGCTAAGTGTATTTTTTATTATTTCTTTTTAAGATACTAGAATTAATCGGCTCTATGGACCCAAATTCTAGCTCCTGAGGAGGACCTGCTATCATGTGTAAACAAAGGATCACTATGCTGGCAACCACTGTAAACACAAATTGGTTCATTTAACTCTTTATATTTCTTAGTATACAGGGTGTTTCAAAAGTCTTGGGAACATAACGATTTTTAATAACTCAAAAACTATTAGTTGAAAAATGAAATTGGTACCGTTGAAAAGGTTAAAGTTTCAAGTTTTGTGGGGAATCTTCAAAGTTGCTCAATATGAGCACCATTCGTCACACGGCAGACATCTAGTCGATAGTCCATTTCCTGCCAAACGCGTTCTAGCATCTTGACGTCAATGGTTCCCACAACTGCCGTTACTCGAGCCTTTAGTTCGTCAATATCTCTTGGAAGGGGCGGCACATAGACTTGTTGCTTGACAAAGCCCCAAAGGAAAAAGTCACACGGGGTAAGATCTGGAGACCTAGGAGGCCAGGGCATGAGAACGTCATCACCTCGCCCAGATCTCCCAATCCATCTACCAGGCAGCCTTGTGTTAAGAAACTGCCTTACTCTAAGACTCCAGTGTGGTGGTGCACCATCTTGTTGAAAAATGAAGTCATCAGATTCTGCTTGTTCCAACTGAGCCATTAACCAGTCTTCCAGCATGTTGAGATAGGATTCACCAGTGATAGTTGCCTCTTCAAAGAAGAACGGTCCATAGACACCTTTCTTGGAAATTGCACAAAACACGTTCACTTTTGGTGAATCTCGCTCGTGCTCAAGAAGTTCATGAGGATTCTCAGTACCCCATATGCGAGTGTTATGCTTGTTAACTTTGCCATTCAGATGGAAGGTCGCCTCATCGCTAAAAACAAGCCGGTCATCAAAGCCGTTATCTTCCAACTTCTCTTGCATTGCAATGCAAAAGTCACGGCGAAGTGGCTTATCAGTGTCCTTCAACTTTTGGACCAACTTGAGCTTGTAAGGTACCATTTGCAGTCGTTTCCTTAAGACACGCCAGACAGTTGCTGGAGCAAGCTGAAGTTCCCTGCTGGCTCTTCTCACTGATTTACGGGGGCTCCGCTGAAAGGCTGTCCGAACTTGCTCAACTGCATCTTCTGAAGTTGAAGGGCGACCTGTTCGCTTACTTGGGCACAAACACCCATCTTTCACAAATTTAGCATGCCATCTGACAATGGATTTCCTTTCAGGGGCTTCTTTTTTAAATTTCTTGCGAAATGCACGCTGAACAAATGTCCACGATTCAGTCTTTGCAAATTGGAGGACGCAAAATGCCTTGTCTTGTTTAGAGAACGCCATTACTGCACCTGGAAAGATAACACGAAAATCATTAGTATGACCAAAAACTTGATTAAGCAAGCTTTAAAATGGCACCAGTTACATTTTTCTACCTAGAATAGTTCATGAGATATACGCATTTGTAATGTTCCCAAGACTTTTGAAACACCCTGTATATTAAATATTAAATATTTTTTAATGCCAATATGTAGTTAAAGCATTATTAAAATAATTTCCAACGCTATTGATAATGTTTACCCATTCATTTATTTTTTATTATTGCTTATGTTTGAATTCATGTTTTGAAACATGACGTAAATCATAAATCTCTGACGTCACGCCAAAGCTATAATTATTTTTGTTATGGTAATGT
This sequence comes from Sepiola atlantica, assembly GCA_963556195.1. Taxonomy (NCBI): domain Eukaryota; kingdom Metazoa; phylum Mollusca; class Cephalopoda; order Sepiida; family Sepiolidae; genus Sepiola; species Sepiola atlantica. The sequence continues at coordinate 138,335,251 of OY744522.1, forward strand.
TTTAAGCTCTATTTATAAGAAAGCCCAAATAGGTTAGTTGGTAGAGCCTCAGACTGAAGATAGTGTAGTATATGTTAGTTTGTCATGATACCATCCTCCTATGCTAGCAAAAATATGCGACAGGAGGTAGTATATATTTTCTAGTATATATAATATAAATACATTCACTCTTCACGCATTTGATAAAAATATCAGGCAATTACAATATTTAAACTTTACTAGCAGTAATTATATATTTCTTCCTTTTCTCTTTCTTTCCTTTTTCTTGCCTGTCTTTTTTCTTTAACTCTCAATGTTCTTATTCGTTTGGCTTGTCATCTCCGATGTAACGTCTTTTTATCCTGACTTTAGCATATCTGAAGAAAGATATAAATTGTACTGAAATGTCATATGAACAGCCTGGTGCATACGATTTATATATTTATTTATAAATAAAATAGTTATCCACGGACACATGTTTTGCCATTATATGGCTCATCAGTGTGATTGACTATGGTGAGATTCAAAACCATGACAACAGAGGGATTTTGAATCTTGCCATAGTCAGCCGCGCTGATGAACCATATAACGCTGAAACATGTGTCCATGGATAACTATATTTTATTTATATATAACCTATATATTTAAAATATGGTGAATGGCTATGCAAATGCAATTGTTTCGATCATTGAGTACTGTTGAAATTAAGCTGTATTAATGTATTTAATAAATATTGGAAAATTCTCCTCAAAGGTATTTAAAATATATTATTTTTAGAGTTGACCCTATGTAATCATGTAGTTCTAAAAATTCATTTTATTAATGTTTCAATCAACTCAAAATCATATCTTGTCTTCTGGCCAGCGTCGCCACTCGTGCATGTGTGTTGTTCCTCCGAGGACTAAGGTCAGCTCTGTTAGCTGCAATCAAAAGCCATCTAACATGCTTCATGTTTTTAGTATCATGGCAAACCAGAAGAGTACCCGACTCAAAATCAGCAGCAAACGGTGTTCGATCAGATTTAGTTCCTGATATTAAAGACTTCCTGTTTTGGGTCGCTTACTCTTCTGATTTGCCAATTTTTATTTATTAAATTGTTAGGTGAAAGTACAGAATAATTAACAAATCCCTCTCCTCCAAATGTTAAGAATGGCTTTTTAAATAATCGTCTGCAGTTTACGGACAGTGCTGAAATAATGTTATTATTTAGAAAGCCACTTTTAACATAGGGACGGGATGGCTTTGTTAATTATTCGGTACTTTCACTTGACAATTTAGTAAGTAAATTAATAAATTTGGGAAACTGAAACTTATATTACGGATGAAGTTTAATATCAGGAACTAAATCTGGCTGAACACCGTTTGCTGCTGACTTTGAGTCGGGTACTCTTCTGGTTTGCCATTATCACTAAATTAAGTCAACAACAGGATCTTATAAGATGAATGATTTATTCCTCATGATCATCCAGTAGGCTGAAAGTTTGAAAGGGGTGTGGGAGACAGTCAATTATTTAACTTGTAAACCCATTGCTTAATTATATCCTTATTAGATTAGCAGCACAGCCAATACGTCTCAACTGGGGCTTCCACAAAACTGGCTTAATTAGTATCGTTTTGTTAGCTGATCTTAACACATCTAGGTTCAGGCACTCCCTTCGAACTCCCGAGAAATTGCACCTGCTCCTTTCTTTGTCACATGTCTGATGTCATATCCAACTAAATATTATTAACTTCCTTTCTCATGAATTCTAGCCTATACAAGAAAGCTCAAACATTCGAACTCTTTGTGACCCCTTGTCAGAAATGTTTCATATTTTCAACATAACGTCAGATATATTTTAGTTAATATTTATATTTATACTAGCAAACGTACCCACTAATATTTAAGAATATGTATCATAGTAGAATTGTTAAATAATGGGAGCCACGTTTTCGGCAGGTCTTGGGGATCAGAAGTCACTTCCAGCAGTGACATTCGGTGGGACCCCTCTCACTTGCTCTTAGCTAGCGAGATTTCAATGAGGAAAAATGCATCTGACTACTGTCCTCAATAGGGGAAAGTGTGGCCGGGTGTAGTGAGATGAGCTGTCCGTCTATCTTTCAGCCTCTCTCACTCTTTCACGTGTACACAAGTGGATGGCATAATCATGTTGACA